>JAEBUN010000025.1:0-600000 GCA_023014365.1 Lepiota brunneoincarnata | reverse complement strand
ATCTGTCCATATGTCCATACCCACTCATCCCCGGATACATTGTTGAGCGTAATCGTTCGTTCTATATTACACACCAACACGATTGCAACACAGAGCCCAATGATGTAGCGCCAGAATTTGGGGTATGGCAGCGCATAAACGAAAGTGGTCACTGCATCAACCCAAAGATCCTGGATACACGACAGACGTTTGCGCCCACGGTTTGGGCCCATGGTCGCAGGCAATGGTAATGATTGGGATGATCTTATCGTATTAGGGGAGGTGTTGTCAAGGGGAAAGGACAAAAGGGCCCATTCAACATAAGATCTTGGAAACGCAGCTGGCTCCCACTCCAAGTAGCGCCTGGGTCCCCATGTAAGAAATACATCAAACATGACAAATAGCACAGTAGTGATGGCAGTTACAATTGAGCCCATGCGCATTGGTGCACTGACAGCCTGGCCAATAAAGAAGTATGATTGGGAGTGCACATAAGCATTGCATGATGGCTGGGAGCCAAAACACGGCGCAGTCAGGGAATACCAGAGGATGATCGCCGAGTTAACCACCCAGCGCATGTGGTTGAGAATGGATATGTAGGGGCCACGATGATCTGGTGGCTTGACTTCTATAATCGCAGTAGTCAAAAGCGACAGGGTTTGGAATTTTGCAGCCAGAACCATGTGATAGAGGGACAATTGGTTTGCAATAGCTGACAGTATGGCTGAGATACCGAATGCTAAAGAGGTTGTCGCGAGAGCCCAGCGGGAGGGCTTGGCATGAGTAGGGGAGAAAGCAAGGAGGGTCATAAGCGAGATGATCTGCGAATAAGAAGCGATTCGGATCTAATATGCAGAGTTAGTTGGCCTCATAACACAACAGCCAGAACCACTCACTCCAACGCCTGCAATGTCTGGATTGGCAGATAATGTACAAGGCAGAGGACTTGTGACCACCACCGGGCACACCGACTTATCGATATGGCTGATAATATCACGGAGGAACCGAACGTGTTTGGTTACGGCATCAAGAAGCGCACCACCGCTGATGCTGTTCAACAGGAACAAGAAGAACAAGAAGTCACAAGATACCAAATACGCAGCACCAATGGATATGCCGAGACCCATCAGAATGCATGTTGCGGTCAGTCGGCTACACGTCCAAAGCCAAGTCTCGCCCGATCTTCTATAATGCCATGGTCGTTCTCGGTACCCCGTTTTAAGCCTGCGTCGGTACCAATGTCCTTCAGACAGCACCCATTGACTACAATCTGCCAAACGTAGAGTCAAGGGATTGCAATCACACCCATTGTAGATGCAGTTCTGATTATGAAAAGTGGCCTTTACTGGGACATTCGTCGATGCCAGATCCCGAGCATCGAAAGCAGAAGCCCGTCGAAAGCTTGATGAAAATGGCCGCTGGAGTGAAAACCATTTCATCGCCTCCACGTAGGCACTGGATGATGCGCGTTCGACCTTCACTGGCAGAATTTTCCCTTCCGAATCAAAAAGAATGGGCACAGAGCGAAAGTTCAAGCGAACAAGAGGGCGAAGAAAACGCCTCTCGTGGGACGTCACTGCTGCATGCAGAAGTGGAAAATGATTCATCAACCAGTCACTGCGAAAGGAACGGTAACCTTTCGGAAATGTGCTTCGTGGTGGATAGAAGAAGAAGGATGGGTTCTTGCATTCCGACAAGTCCGCTGCAGTCGCGGCGTACTCCTCTGCGACCTCGAGCGCGACAGGCGTGGTCGCCAAGTCGAGAGCTATTACGGTACGTGTGAAGGCCAGCCTGCCTTGAGGGGGTTCTGGTATGGCTATGGGGCCCGAGTTGTAGGAGTAATCGGTCGAGTAATGGATTTCAACCTCATGAGGTATCGCTGAAAGCTGCGGCGCCGGCTCGTTTGAGCTCTGCGGAGGCATGGGGGAGGGGGTGGTGATTGATGGTGGTCGGTTCTGACTGTTAACTATTTATGTGTTAAATTCGTGTTGAGCTTGCTATGGTATATATAGATCACCATGCATAAACCATGAGCCCATGAGCACTGGGTGAGGCTCTTTAATTAGAGGCGGTGCGCGAGGACTATGATTGATCATTCAACACGCCGAGTTGGCACGGGAGGACTTTTGAACGATGCCTTGACTCGATTCGGGAGCCCCCTATAGCCCGAGGGCAGATAATCCTAGGCAACGGCCCAGTCGGTGGGTAGGCGTTGTGAGCTTGAGCCTCCCGTTTGCATGCCGCCAGCCCCGAGCCACGCTGCTTTGCACCGGTTGTATCACGGTCACATGCCCTTAATAACACTTAATAACAGCTCATTCCCAGTTTTTCCCACACTCCTAACGGTTGAGGGTTGAACGGAACGTTGACACGTTGAATGTTCACAGCACAAGGCTTTGAGAAGAATACTTAATAATCCATAAATGTATGCGTGACACTATTTTAATTAAACAGTGACATTGTATGGAGTTCCCTTCGTGGATCGATTTGCAGTACACAGGATGGAAACAGATACAACGCTGATGTTTGCTTGCTTCAAGGTCTCCACGTGCTGTTTTCTTAAGACATTGAGTAGAGTGACAACAATACAGAGCTTGTCGAGTTTATTTTCTGTGGTTATTAAGAGAGGAATCCGGAACGATAATGTCTTCCCAGCACCTGTAGGACATCAGCAAAGTCGCACACCCTTCCTCCATCACATTTGATCCGTTCCTCATGTATTTTTGGCTCATTCTCGTTGGAAGACCCTTACTCCACAGCTCTCCTCTCCATTCTGGTCCCTTCCCCTTTTATTCCCCTTCGTCACAGCTTGGTGCTGTACTTCATACTAATATATAGTGTTAATCAGAAGCATGTCTCATGTGCACAGCGGTTCCCCTTCAACCCTTTTAGTCCGCTCACAAAAGTTAGGGGGCCTAAGTTGGGAAAGGGTCAACCCTTTGGACCCTTCTCCGCTTATTTCCCCTTTTGTAGGGTATGTGTAATTTTCCTGATGGAGCACAACCGAACACATTCTTTCCAGAGCAATTCGAGAGCTACTACGGTCCGTGCGAAGACCAGGTTGGCTTGAGGAGGTTCTGGGATGGCTATGGAGCACAAGTTGTCGAAGCCACGGTTCCAGTATTGGGCCTCGGCCTCATGAAGTATCGTCAAAGGCTGCGGCGCCGGCTTTTTTGGGCTCTACGGAGGCATGGGGGTTGGGGTGGTGATCGATGGTGGTCGCCTCAGTGGGATTGAGCATTGAAAACGTTGAAATTTTGAATATTGAATTTTGAAGTTTGTAGTTTTGAAAAATGGAATGATTAGATTCCGGCGAAATCGAGTCTAATTTGGAGGGGCGCGTTGCGATGGAGGGGTTATGGGTCGAAGTCACTGAACCCACCTGGATTACAAGGAACGCAAAACCCGAGCCAGCGATGGCATCTGGAGCAGTCGATACATATAGTAGGGATCGCCGGCGGAGGTAAGGAAGAGTCGATGCCAGGTGCTCGCATTACATAAGCGACATATCATAGGGTTGGGAAGAACGTTGTGGATCGGGCTTCCGTTCCTTGGAGGAGGACCACGACCACGACCATGACCTTAACCCTCGTTCCCTCCTGGGCTCGAATATACATTTTCCTTCTCGCCTCAACCCTTGCCCTGGCCGACGAACAAACTGTTCTCGGATTCACCGACCAAGTCCCTCACACGACCGGCATTATCAGGCGCTTCACATGGGATAACGAACAACAAAGAGAACACATATTGCATCCGGCTATTGCACGTACATCACACTGCAGCGATTATCAACTCTACCCTGACTTTCTGTGCAGACGAATAATGCCGATATCTGGCAGCTTGCTGCCACCCATGTTGACATCTATTCCCGTTTCTCTGACGAGTACTTCCCTGCAGAACTCATTGACATTCCGCACAACGTATCTGTCATTGGGGATTGCGGTCCCTCGTGGATTCCCAGGACCAATGGCAATTGGAATCTGGAGTCTCTTGTAAACTCGACCTATCACGACACTTACCATCCGCTACACGAAATCGACCGATTCATTCTGGAGCTTGCTGCAATCCACCCTAATGTGATCCGAGTCCACAATCTAGGGCATAGCGCGGAAGGGCGGGAGATGCTAGGGATGACATTATCGACTCCGTCAAATAGCTCTACCTTGCGCAATATTCCTGGTCCCGGTAAGCTTGGGTTTGTGATTGTCGGTGCGCAACACGCACGCGAGGTACGTTCAGCTTGACTCCTTGTCATCCGGCAGTGTAAATGTTTGCTTCTCTAGTGGATTGCGACCGCTACATCAACGTACCTCGCCCACGCCCTAGTTGCCGACAAATCCGAGCCCCACTCGCTTCGATCACTTCTGGACATATTTGTTCGAATCTTCACCCAACTGTGCATCTAATAGATCTAACACACAACGTAGGATTTTCATATCGTTCCTGCACCCAATCCAGATGGATACGCCTACACTTGGGAGGCTGATCGATACTGGTACACCTGACTTCCGCCCTATTGCCATCCAAATCACTGATATGACGCAGGTACAAAAACCGCCAGATCATTGGGCCTCGACTGGGGTGTGTAGGGCTGGACATGAACAGGCACGTCGATCTTTGAACTCTCTCCCACTTTTCTCATTCTCTTTCACCTCGATTAATTAGAAACTGGGTGAGCAAATCCGTCACGGCGGTTACCAAACCTGACCCACACCTCTTGGCTTATCCAGGGCTACAAGTGGAAGCCAATAGCGGGAGACGTTCCAATGATGACAGGACCTGGCGTCACGAAGCCTAGAAGGCCCGCTGACCCATGTTCCCATTGGTACCCTGGTCATCGTCCATTCGAATCTCCGGAAGTTAACAATATTGCCAATTTTGTTACCACTTTGCCTAACCTGGTCGGATTTTTGGATCTGAGGAGCTATGGACAAATGCGTACGTTTATTGGCTAATTCAGGCGAGGATGCCACCAAATGACCAGGTGATTTTAGTCTCGATACCGTTTTCATACACATGTCAGAAATGACCCAAGGACGCGGAAGACTTGATCGAAGCTGCTACCGGCGCGACGCAAGCATTGAGATCTATACATGGAACACAATACCAGGTACCTGCGCCACTAATATTCCTCCATTTTCCTCCTACTCAAGCGTAATCGATCCGTAGACCGGCGGCCTCTGTCGTCTCCTGTACCCTGCTCCAGGTAACATTCTGGATTGGATGTATAAGAAGGTTGGCATCAAGTTTTCTTATGTTGCTCACCTGCGGGATACTGGGACGGTAAGTTACTCGCCTTTCTTTCCATGCGCAGATTTGATGCTTGTGATTCAGTACGGTTTCTCCCTACCGGAACGATGGATCAGACCCGTCGGTGAGGAAACAACAAAAATGGTCGAATATCTGTCCAAGTTTATCGCCGCCCGGACGAAAAGTAAGAACCCGTTCTCTCCACCTTCCTATCGGCTCCTGTTGACTTTGCCATAGGAAAGACTTGATGTGTTACGGAATATTATAAAGGTGAGGGATTCATTTTTACGTTTCTATATTAATCCTTTTTTAGTCAGAATGTACGATATACGCACATCGATAGATACCCGTTCGTGCGAATACTTCTTCACCTAGGGTTCGGACAGTTTCTGCTGGACGATGATACGCAGTTCTACCTAGGTTGTTGATACGAGGGTATTACCTTATCGGTTGAATGTAAAGCGACGATCCCATGCAATGTAATCTTACCTACGTTCCACAGTGATACATACAGAGGAAAACAAGACAGTAGATTCTCTCCGGTTAAATGCCTGGTAGCAGAGGGATAGAACAATGTTACGGGTAGCCCCCTCACTCACCTCATAATATAGTCCTAGTTATTCTGGGGCACATGGTCAAGGCGAGCTTCACATTGGCTTTTATGGCCGAGTACGGTGGGACGAGCAATGATGAGGAGAATAGCGTAGGGTAACCTAAACACAGCGAAAAAGATGCACCGCCCTCCAATACCTGCCTCTGTACCAACCGATCACCCACCCTTCCACTATCGAGGTCAATCCGTCCCCAACTACATCCTTGCTGACATAAAATGCCCTCCGAACGCAATTAAGCTGCCGAGGTTCCGGTCAGCCTCCTTTCGATTGTCTATATTTAAGGCTAACGGATTGTTTTAAACCTCTACCCTTCCGAGCGTCCCCCTTCCACTCGCGTCGCTTTCCAGACAATGACTAGGCCTTCCTCACGCTCTCTTAAGCTCTCCAAGTCAAAGGGCACTCCCCAGCAGGGCAAGTCTACACCCTCACTTGCAAGCCGTGCCAGCGTCATCTGTCTTTCTGGCAATAAACTCAAGACCCCTATTCGTCGTTTGTTCTTCGGGCTAGGGGTGCTCAAACCTAGCGCCAATGGTATCGGGACGAAGCGTGCTCGGATGGCGGATAACGATGATTCACCACTTCGCAAATACGGATCTACATCAGACCCAACCCTCGATTCACCACCCCCATCCTCGGATGCTGTCAGCTCAGCCGGGAGCGATTCAGGTACCCCTAGAACCGACCGCTTTATCAGACATACTCGATCACCTGCCCAACATTACACCCCGTCCGTTCCTTGCATGGCTCTTCAGAACTCGGACCACAGCATCGACGCCGTTGTCATCAGTACCCTTCTCAAACTACCCTTTTGCTGCCATGAAGACCTTCTCACGATGGAAGAGGGTCGCATCATCGAGGTTGCTCAAGAGATGAACGAACGACTGCCCGAGGCTCTGAGAATCGATTTGAGTGAGCCTCGCGATGCCGATGCGATTCGGAGGGAGGTTGAAGTGTTGGTTGGAATTGTGAAGGCGAGCAGGGTTCCCGTCCCTGGAGCGCCCTTGAAGAGTAGAGGCCAGTGGAATTTGGGCAGAATCGCGGATCCTGGTTGGGTTCTGGACGAATTGGACTTCAAGGCAATCAGTCCTCCAACGAGTCCCTTAGCTCTCGTTGCGACTAGACCGACAAGGAGGCGAGTTGGAGCGGCGGACACCGCAATGGTTATGAGCCCGACCAAGTTGGCGATGTTGCGAGAGGAAGATGAGAGTGAACAGGGAGAGGTAGCCGAAGAAGTGTCCTTCGATGCACCAACCTCGCAGGTCAAAGCTGAGGAAGACGATCCGGAGGACGATTTTTTCAGAGCGACCAAGAAACGCAAGGTGTCCGCTTCCTCCGAAGAGAGTGTCGAGATGATCACGCCCACCATGCGTCACATCAAGGTTCCGCTGATGCTAAGGAAGCTGTACGACGACATGAACAACACTTCACCGACCCCTCTCCGTGTTCTCCGATCTCACTCTGAGCGGATGCCGACGTCAGGCGATTCTTTGTTCGACTCAGCTTTCGGAAGCAATGGAAAGGTTGTTGTAAAGACGACGGTTATTGACCGATCCCTGGCCCACACTCGCGCCCGATACCGCTCGGCCTCAAGGTTTACCCATGTGCAGACTGTGCCCCAGATCGGCCGTGAAATGCATGGCCCATTGCAGACATCGACACCAAATAATTCTAGACGAGTGCGGGAGGACCTGCCTATCCCGAGCTACGCGTTTGCGACGATCAGTAGAAGTCCACAAAAACCACGCCGGCCTGGCAGGGATGATCCCAGAATGCATGTGAGAGTCAGCAAGATACCCAGCGATCGCAGAGTGAGACGAGGAGCCAGATATATTGTCTCCGATACGGACGATTTGACAGCGATGACCAAGCGTACCTTCTAAACTATTGTATCAAGCTGAGGGACGCCATATACCCACCGTGCTAATAGACCTCCGTGATTCCGCGATAAACTAATCATCTGAGTGCGAGGCGATTTCTGAACAGCGCTCAAATAATCGCTGACCCAGTCAACGTAATACATGCAGTGCAGCACAGTCGTAGAATATACATCACGCAAAAGACCTTTGCTTCACTAGTCATCATCCCCATCCGTCATGGATCATACCAGTATCCACATATGTAGCTGGGTACAGTCGCCCGATACAAGGCTGAGCTCCCGGCTGCATTGGGCAGGAGAGAGATATCAGGGGATATGGCTTCGAAAAACATATGTTGCTTTCGGGGTTCTTCCTGAGAAAAGGCGTACCCACACGAGCCTTCTGGGGCTTGTAAGGCTCGAGTTCTCTCTTGCCTGCTAAGCACCTTGGATACCAGGCCACGTCCATACGTCCATTATATGACACTTAGTCTGAACGAGGAGTGTCAACGCAAGCGGATCCAGCAGCCGCTAAAAGTGATTTATGATGCAGATGTGTGGTCTGAACGAGTGGTCGATCGCGTCTCTATACATTTCTAGGTTCATTACAGGCTCCAATGGAGGCAAACTTCATTTTCAGACGGCTCAACACACAGCAAGTTTCTTTATTTCATATACAACACGATCACGTCTGGAACACAAAAGAAGGGCAGGACCCATTTCAAACGCTTTAATCAGTTCCGTCTCCGGATCACAAATCCACCGTTATCATCCAGCTCAGACTGTCTAGACGTTTAGGCCAAGGCTGGTTGTGCAGCTGCTTTGGCACCTATAGCAGACCCATGTGAGCAAATCCACAGGCCATCGCACTCAAATGTCCGAATCAAACCAACTTACGTGCCCAAGCCCGATGGTTCAACGCAGCAAGAGAGGCCAGCGACGCCTTCGGGACCAAATGCATGAGGGATCAATTCAATACCTGGCTCAAGGAAGTAGACTCACAAGTGTTCGTGGCAATGGCGTTGGTGACGAGCTATATGAAAGGCTCAGCACAACGTCATGCCATTCTGTGCCTGGAGCTTACGTTTACGCTAAAGCCTAGGTCGAGTCAGCTAAGCATGGAGAACAAGCATTACGAGAACTGGACTCACAGACTGTACCTGCTCCACCAGGGCCTGGTTCAATTTGGCCGAGGGCAGCCTGAGCAGTGATGAAGAAGAGTACAGCGTGGAAGAGCTTGAACATCGTAGTGGTGTTTGTGTTGTTGGAAGACGAGATGGATGGGCTGCGTATATATACCCTTACGCATAGGCATGAGTTTCGATATTCAGGAGACGGGGAGTGGAGGGAGTGTTGGTCACAAGTAGGTAGTACGTGCATGTGTGCGGCATGATTTACTCAGACATCGGTGGTGTACAGGAATGGGAATGCCGATCGAATGGTGAGAGGCGGGCAGTGGTAATCCCAGGAGTCGGGCAGTGGACAGAAATGGGATTGTCAATCAAGGTAGCTCAATACAGTAGTCCGATTGCCAGGGGTCTAATTATATTAACAATTTTCAGGTATCACCATCACATCATTCGAGCACAGGTGCATCCCAAATGACAGGTTATATTGGTAATTCCCAGCTGCCTCTTCTCTTCTGTTAATGTTGTTGTGGTGTTTCTTGTTATCAATCTTATTTCTGTCTGCGACCGACTCCTGGGACTACTTTTCTGAATTAAGCGCATTGACGATCCCATTTCTGTCCACTGCCCGACTCCTGGGATTACTACTGCCCGCCTCTCACCATTCGATCGGCATTCCCATTCCTGTACACCACCGATGTCTGAGTAAATCATGCCGCACACATGCACGTACTACCTACTTGTGACCAACACTCCCTCCACTCCCCGTCTCCTGAATATCGAAACTCATGCCTATGCGTAAGGGTATATATACGCAGCCCATCCATCTCGTCTTCCAACAACACAAACACCACTACGATGTTCAAGCTCTTCCACGCTGTACTCTTCTTCATCACTGCTCAGGCTGCCCTCGGCCAAATTGAACCAGGCCCTGGTGGAGCAGGTACAGTCTGTGAGTCCAGTTCTCGTAATGCTTGTTCTCCATGCTTAGCTGACTCGACCTAGGCTTTAGCGTAAACGTAAGCTCCAGGCACAGAATGGCATGACGTTGTGCTGAGCCTTTCATATAGCTCGTCACCAACGCCATTGCCACGAACACTTGTGAGTCTACTTCCTTGAGCCAGGTATTGAATTGATCCCTCATGCATTTGGTCCCAAAGGCGTCGCTGGCCTCTCTTGCTGCGTTGAACCATCGGGCTTGGGCACGTAAGTTGGTTTGATTTGGACATTTGAGTGCGATGGCCTGTGGATTTGCTCACATGAGTCTGCTATAGTTGCCAAAGCAGCTGCACAACCAGCCTTGGCATAAACGTCTAGATGGACTGAGCCGGATGCTAACGTTGGATTTGTGATCGGGAAATGAAATTGATTGAAATGTTTTCTGCCCTTCTTTTGTGTTCCAGACGTGATCATGTTGTATACGAAATAAAGAAACTTGCTGTGATTTGAGTCGTCTGAGAATAAGGTTTGCCTCCATGGGAGCCTGCCATGAACCTGGAAATGTATGGGAACGCGATCGACCACCCGTTAAGACCACACATCCGCATCATGAAACACGTTTTGGGGCTGCTGGACCCGCTCGCGTTGACACTCGTTCAGACTAAGTGACATATGATGGACGTATGGACATGGCTTGGTATTCAAGGTGCTTAATAGACGAGAGAGCACTGGAGCCTTACACGCCCCCGAAGGCTCGTGTGGATACATCTTTTCTCAGAAAAATCACGAAGGTAACGTGTGTTTTTCGAACTCATATCCCCTGATATGCATGATATCGATCGCAGCAGGGCGAACCTGATATCTCTCTCTGGCTCAACGCAGCCGAAAGCTCAGCCCTGTATCGGATGACTGTACCTAGCTACATATGTGGAGCTGATAGTATGATCCATGGCGGATGGGGATGATGACTTGTGAAGCAAAGGTCTTTTGCGTGACGTACATTCTACGACTGTGCTGTATCATGTATTGCGTTGACGGGGTCAGCGATTATTTGAACACTGTTCAGAAATCGCCTCGCACTCAGATGATTAACTTCTCGTGGAATCACGGAGGTCTATTAGCACGATGAGTATATGGCGTTCCTCAACTTGATACAATAGTTTAGAAGGACATAGCTGTCAAATCCTCCGTATCAGAGACAATATATCTGGCTCCTTGTCTCACTCTGCAATCGCTGGGTATCTTGCTAACTCTCACATGCGTTCTGGGACCATCCTTTCCAGGCCGGCGTGGTTTCTGTGGGCTTCTACTGATTTTCGCAAACGCGTAGCTCGGGAACCTTGTCTTGTTTTCCCTGCCTCTGTATGGATCACAATGGAATGGGAATAGCGTCAATGAGATTACATTGCATGGGCTCGTCACTCAATATTCAACCGATAAAATAATAACCTCGTATCAACCTAGGTAGAAATGTGTATCATTGTCCTACAGAAACTGTCCGAACCCTAGGTGACGGAGTATTCTCACGAGTGGATACCTATCGATGTGCGTGAATTGTTCATTCTGGCCGAAATAAAGTTAAAATATAAACATGAAAGGGGATCTCTCGCCTTTATAATATCCCGTAACACATCAAGTCTTTCCCGTGGCAACGTCAACAGGAGCCGATGGGAAGGCGGAGATAACAGGTCCTCACTTTTCGTCCGGGAGGCGACGAACTTGGACAGATATTCGACCATTTTTGTTGTTTCCTCACCGACGGATCCGATCCATCGTTCCGGCGGGGAGAAACCGTACTGAATCACAAGCATCAAATCTACACTTGGAACATTCTTATACATCCAATCCAGAATGTTCCCTGGAGCAGGGTACAGGAGGCGACGGAAGCTGCCGGTCTAGGCATCCATTACGCTTGAGTAGAAGGAAGATAGAGGGGGATGGATTGCGCGAGTACCTGGTATCGTGTTCCGTGTATAGATCTCAATGCGTGGGTAGCGCCGGTAGCAGCTTCAATCAGGTCTTCCGCGTCCTTGGGCTATTCTGACACGTGTATGAGAATGGAATGGAGACTAAAATTAGCCGGTCATTCAGTGCCATCCTCGCCTCAATCAGCCAATAAACGTATACATTTGTCCATAGCTCCTTGGACCCAAAAATCCGACCAGGTTGGGCAGAGTGGTAACAGAGTTGGCAATATTGTTAACTTCCGGAGATTCAAATTGCCGGTGTCCGTGGTACCAAGAACGTCTCCTGTTAATGGCTCCATTTGTAGCCCTGAGTGAGCCAGGAGATATGTGTCAGATTTGGTAACCGCCCTGACAATTAGCTCATCCAGTTCCTAATTGACCGAGGCGAAAGAGAACGAGGAAGGCAAGAGAGAGTTGAAAGGTTGACATACCTGTCCCACCATCCCCAACCTTCCGCAACGTTCCACAGACATCCTCCGCCTCTTATCTTTTGCCTCAGACCCCATATCCGACTCGCACAGCAGCTGGAATCCCTCGATTCACACATCAACAGTTACCAGGACGAGGAGTTTACCTCAGCGGATATACGTGGAGCTCGGATTCACGGAAATGGATCAAACACCTCCCAGACCTTGCCAAGGTTTTCATTATGCTTCAATCAGGGGACTTGGAAAGGAGAATGACCTCAGCACCCGCGACTACAACTTGAAGCCAGGGGACTTTATGACAGTTTCGACAGAAGAGGGGAGGCACCGGATTCAAGCTGCCAAGAGATTCTAGATATACAATAGATTGGGCTGAATTTAAAGTGAAGGTGAAAACTGAAGGTGTTGCGAAAACGTTGGCACTCTACCGACTTTTTTCTGGGGAAAGGTATACCCCAGGAGCCTTCAGGGTTGCGGAGACCACGATTGCCCTCTCGCCTGCTGTTACTCCCCACCGCGGTTGCCACAGGTTGCCAACCAAGCCACGTATACATGGATGTCCACTCTATGTCAATAGTTCTGATCGAAGAGCCGCAATGTGAGTACGCCTTCCAGCCCCAAAAGATATAATCATGCCCATATGTACTACTAGGTTATTCACAGGTTGTTGTGGAGGCCAAGATCATTTCAGGACACAACAAGTTCTTATTTGACGTACAACGTGATTGAGTCTGGATAATAACAGAAAGATAAGAATCACTTCAAACATCGTGGTCAACTCCATTTCTGGATCGCAAATCCAGTATCAACGCTCAGCCTGGTATGACTAGTCGATACTCAGGCCCAAGCTGGTTGTGCATTGGGATTGGCAGCTATACCAGACCGCGTGAGCAAATACCAAGCCATCGGACTCGGGTCCTCATGAATCCAACTTACGTGCCATTGCGCTCCGATCGGAGGCAGCATTGGAGGCCGGGCGCACCTTCGGGACCAAGTGTGTGAGAGATCAATGCGTTATCTGGCACAAAGAAAAGGACTCACAAGCTTTTGTCTTTATTTCGCCGATGTCCTATGTGAAAAGCTTAGTACAACATCGTGCCTTCTGTACCTGGAGACCTCACATTTCTTCTGAAGCCTGAGCTTAGTTAGCCCAGCGTAGAGAACAAGTTTTGTTACAGCTGGACTCACAGACGTCACCTTGGCTGCCAGGAATTGGGTCAGTTTGGCCGAGGGCTGCTTGAGCAACAATAAAGAAGAGTACAGCATGAAAGAGCTTGAGCATCATGGTGCTGTGCTGCTGGAGGACAATGGGTAAGAGGCATATATATATATACCCTTACACATATGCATGCTTTTCGATGTTCGGAAAGGAGTGTTACTCACAAGTAGGTAAATATCATGGATGACAGTTGCATGTGTATCGTGTAATTTACTCAAGCATCGGTGATGTACAGGAATGGGAGGGCCGATTGAATGGTGAGAGTAGAGCAATGATAAACCCACGAGTCGGCAGAGAGCAGAAATGGGATTGTAACAAGTAGCTTAAAACAGTAGTCCGATTACCAGGGGTCTAATTACATCAACAATCCACCTCTGTGTTTAGATATTACCGGCACATAATTAGAGGGATGGTTGCGGTCCGAGTGACAGCTTGCATCATTTGATAATTCCCAGCTGTTTCTTCTATTCTGCACGTCAACCACCTCGTCTCTTCTGAACAAAGGGGCGGATTATTGACATAATGAAAAAGTTGTCACTAACATCCCATTCCTGTCCACGGTCCTGAGATCTTTGTTACTATACGCTCGCCATTCAATCAGTCCTCCCGTTCCTGTACACCACCGACGCCGGAGTAAGTTACATGGCACATGTGCAGATATTATCCATGATATTTGCATGCTTGTGACTGTCACTCCCTTCCGAACATCGAAACGCATGCCTATGCATAAGGGCAGATATACGCAGCCCATCGGGCACAGGCAAGCTGGTTCCATGAGGACGTTTGAGCCCGATGGCTTGGGTGTTTGCTTGCACGAGTCTGTTATAGTTGCCAATCGTTTGCAGAACCATTTCTGGTTCAAATCCTAGCTAGTCAATCCGATCTGCGTATTGACGTTGCACTTGTGACCTTTAAATGAAACTGAATAATCGTTTGAAACCGTTCCTGCCTTTCCAGACGCCATCGTGTTGTATGTCAAAATCTTTTATAAGAGCTTGTGATTAGCCCAGAAATCTATACGGGCGTGAGTGTGTTCCCTATCATCCACCACGACCACCCATGTGCGGCATAAAAAAAAGCTTCGAGGCTGATGGCCCTGCTCCAGTTAACTTCCTCGCTCAGAACTCGTCCTACGCAGTGATAGGCGTCACCAACCTAAGCAGTGAGATACTACAGGCTGCTGTGAGTAGCAGATATCTTGCTTGTGTTGTTTGGCGTGAACAATGGTGTTATTGGTTTTCTTTCGATTTTTATGTCTCAAGCTCAGTTGATCATCAGAGGTGGTGGTTGAAAGGGAAACGATGGAAAACTTATTGCTGTGTATATGTTGTATGTGTACAGTACGAGCATACAGAACGAATGAGAACCAGTCGGCGGTCATGCTCTTTACAATGGACAGTATTCGTATCAAATGCAACGGCCTGATGGTCTAGTAGTATGATTCCTTGTTAGGGTGTGTATAAATGCATTGATTTCGAGGAGGTCCCGGGTTCAATTCCCGGTCAGGCCCTATTGATTTTTCTTTGGAATCAACCCTTCTCGGGATACCACAGATGAGCATCGCAGAATATATTTTTGTGAACGGGTTCTTTCACCATACACTCTGTCCCTACTTCAGAAAGTATACTGGGGTCATCGCCATCAAGTCGCCTGTACTGATATCAAGTTATTTGTCTCACTCTATGGATTGCTGGATGCCTTCCTAACTCTCACATGCGATCGAGATCATCCCTTGCCAGGTTGACGTTGTTTCTATTGACTTCCATTGGCCGCAGTTCGATATGGGCTGGTTTTCCCGCATGTGTCGAGCATTCTTCGGTATTTGAGAAGGGCCGTCCATGCCTATCACAGCCGATTTGAAGCTCATTCTACATGTACGTCAACCTGGAGGACGAGCGGTATCGGGAGCGAGAGCGGGCCTAGGATCTGTCAGTCTTGGGGTACGATAATCACCTTTCCGTTGCTTCCGACAGCTGGGTCGGTTAAAGTATCTCTGGATGTTGACATCCGCTCAGAGCGAATTCGGGGAACATGGAAGTGTCAGCGAAGTGTTATTCATGTCGCTGGGAGCCTTGGTAGTCACCATCCTCAACCAGCTACGCATCCAGCTCTCCACAATCATGTCAAGCTTCACGAATAGATATTATTACTGCTCGGGGGTGGGGGGTCTCGCGATAAGAGGCTCTTGAAGGACACTTCTCCCAGTGATGCAGAATAATATGAGCACGATTTCGAGTCGGGGGTGTTCTGATGGATCTTCGAAAGAAAGTTGGACTGATTCCCTGTCCTGGATAACCTTGCGAAAATATGTTCAGAGAGGTGAGATGAGTACGACTTTCGCTATTGTGGAGTTATATGCAATGTCCAGTGGGTCGAATTTATATATTAGAGTGTGACCAAAAGTCTTTTCGCTATTGTTACCATAGCCTTGAATCATTAGATATGGGTTCCACACCATTCGGAACGCCCCTCCGTAATATCACCAATCAGCGACTTGAGCTCGGGAGGGTGCCGTTTGTCTATAGAATTACAAGCTCAAGTTAATGCGGAGCCTATGAGAAGGCTGACAAGAACCAGAGCTCACCTTGAGCGCATGCCTGTGTAGACTCTCCTTCGGATGTGATCCAACCTCGCTCGTATTGAACGTTCTCAATCTCGAGTGCTCCGCGATACGCTCATTGAATAACACCAAGCCTCCTTGAAGCGAGCTACTCCATTGTACTCCACTGAACGCACTGGCACTGCCAACGTTTCTGAAATGAGATCGATTTATACAGCCAGAATCCAAGGCACGATACATTGCCCACCGCCATGGGCTCAAGTTCTGATGTCAATTTATATACAAAAACGAGGAGTCACAAAATCAAGCATAAGGAGTTTCAAACACGAAATAATGGCATTTGTAGATCGATAGCCACCCTGTCACATATTGCTGACCAATTTCACTTTTAACTTTGCCATGTTGCTACGATTGGTCGGGTTCTTCAACAAACGAGGCAAATGCAACAAAGAATGCAAAGAATGCAAATGTTAAGCTCGCTCGGAAGGTCAATGACCCCTTGAGCACCCAAGTTGTTCCAAACCTGTCCATCGTTTGAATTGTCGCATGAGGTAGCATTCACACCTAGACTCGACTCCTCAGCCACCAAGGTAGCACAAAGCGCTAATGGCGAAAAGATTCAAATATATCCACAACAACACACCGGGGAACTGTCGACTCACGCGTGTCCAGGAGAGAGAGACGAATGCCGAGTTCTGCAGCCCCGGTCGCGAACCATTGCTGTGTTTCCTTCCCGGGTTCACAGTGGGCGACGGACAAAACACCCGAAGCTGGATATTATGTCATTCTCACCGAGCCCTCATACAAACAACTGTCACGTACAGCTATCTGCTTTGTCAAGGCAACCACCAGAAGCCCCGTTTTGGACAGTTGTGGGTCCAAGGCTCAGCGTCCATTCCTGCGTGTCCGTGCCAGTACAGTTTGCACTATGCATATGCGTCTAGTGGTAGGGATGCATATTAAATGTTGTGACATACACTGTGACTCGGTTGTCCTGAGCAACATCCATACAAAAAGTGGTGGAAGCGTTGGGGTGGAGCATACTGCTACCAAGAGCTGCAGAGATGAAGCTAAGGAAGAAGAAGAACGCCTTCATAATGATGTTTGTCGGTATTCGCTGAGTGTCTTGCAGATCTTGTAAAGCGGCGAGTTCTGTTGAGCAACCTAGACTCTGCTCCCTATTTATACCTTCCAACCCCCTAGTCGATAGGTGCACAGAGTAGACGTTTCGCTGTAGATCTTGCACCACATAAGTTTGAACCGGCCATGACAACAGTGACAGGAATAGAGAAGTAGCATTCTCAGGAATCGGTGGTGGACAGGAAAGGGAAGGATGCTTGGTTGGTAAGAGTAGAGCAATAATCCCATGAGTCGGCAATGAACAGGAAACGGATGTCCAGTAACCAAACAACTCAGACTAGGATTCCTATTCCCAGGAAGCTATGTATATTAACAATCGGTTCCCTGGATCATTATTCATGCTCACAGCTCGACTTCGTCGGATCTGATGGGTACTGAAAGAACGCTTGTCACTCATGTGCACATACTTCCAAGATCCTCTCCCTCCTGTATTTCCGGCCCACAGGCTGTAATAGCTAGCCTCGCTTGCTCCTGGTGTGTTCAGCACTTTCGCTAACAGGTTTCAAGGGCTGTGTGACAATCCAGGTGACCCTGCAGAACTCGCCTCCTGATCGGATCTCTAGATACTCAGCGAACGTCGGCTATGAAAGTGTTTATTCTTGCACTGTGAAGGGTCCAGGTAACATCAAATATGAATCATAAATTACCAGTGGTGTAGAACGATAGGACTCGATACTGTATAGGCTGGGGGAGGGGGACGGGGCTTTCTCCAAGCCCCATTGGCCCTAGATAGTGAGGCCAAGGAGGAAGTGCGGTCGGGTCACCCGGAACCATGCGCCTCTCAGCTGCACCTTTATCGAGTGGTGGGGAAGTGATGGAAGTAAGGACGTAAAAGGGTATGGGTGGGTGGGTTTTGGAAAGATGTTAGATATTGTGTGGTATACATGCGAAATTGAAGGCTGCCAAGCGAGGGAGGGGGGCATGCACAAAGGTAAAATTTTGCGTACCAACTTACAATCTTGGTTCGATTCCAAGACCTCGCACTTTCACAGCTTGCTGCCCTATCTCCGGAGACGGCCGGTCTGATGCTTAAGTAAGGATCTAGCTAAGGAATTACACACAGACAGACAGACGAAAAAGCCGTGGTGTAAAGGACTACGCGGTGGGCAGGCCTCTCATCAGGCACTGTGCCGTGAGGGGTCCAAATGGGAGGGATGCCCCCCAGCCCCCCTATTCTACCTACCTGTACGGGGTCCCGGACCCCGGCGCGCTAGCCGGTCCGGCAGATCATTGATTCATACTCCCTCACAGCCACCCTAAGCTAGGTAGTCTAATTCTATCGTTACATGGGCCAAGGCGGGTTAGGGCAGCGCCTAAGCCCTCCGATGAGCCCCTTCACAATGGCGAAACCCGTATAAGTCTCCCCAGTGGTGTGACCTTATCACATGTCCGCCCTTGCGCAAGAGTCAGCATCTGGCTCATGCCTCGCCAGATGCCCCGCTCTCGAGCCTCAACTTTATCCCTTCTGTGACTCAACTGCCTCCACACCCCGGAAATTCCGCCATCCAACGTCTCGATGCCAGTCAAGCCAATGGCACCCTCATGTCACTGTATATGGCAACGTTCATGAACATTCTGCTAGTTAATTTCAGTTGCCTAGGTGCGACTACTCCATGTCTGATACAGATACATAGGCTATAGCTAGTGAGCCTTTGACCCACGGCCAATCCAAGTCTTGTGCCTTGACACAGATAATTGTCTAGAAGAAGGCCCGTTGAGAATAACATGGCGGCACTTCGGGGGCAGAGAGGATTTGCAAAGGCTGTTGGATGAAGTGTGTGGAGAGCAGGAAATGGCTGCTCGTGGAGACAACCATGACATTCACGCGCTCCCAGCTCCTTCACCACTCAAAACTCACCAAACACGACCCACCAACACATGTGGACACCTCATGCAGGTGGCAGATTGCATACGCGATTTTCTTTTTTCTTTTTCTCTTGCTTCTCTCTCCCCTGTCATAGTAGAACAATATATTACTAATTGGTATCCGAAATTTCGTAGCTACCCTTGTTTCCTAACTCGCATTCCATACTGTCCTTTCCCTCATCCAAAAACACCACCCCGAAGTATAAAAACTAGATACGAAAATGTACGAGCTAGCGAAATATAGCCCCCTCCATCTACTAGCTTCTTGGCCCTTGTCCCTTATCTCTCTCGCTCGTACACAATGGTTAAGATAAACGTTCCCCTTGTTCAATTGTACCCGTTCCCTGTCAACATTTCCCTCCTTCTGTAGATGGTGAGCAGAACACTCTTTGGAAGTACAATGGCACAATCCATGTGTTGATGGAACATGAAGAGTCTGATCTGGATGACCCAAAGCTTTACATTTTGCCCGAACTTCCACTCACGATGCAGATTCAGATGCACAGATGGAAAGATGAAGAGTGGGCCTCAGGTATCAAAGAGGAATACACGCAAGAGGCTTGAGATGATTATGATACTCTCGGAAGTGACGACCTACCCCCGGAGATCATGGAACAAATGGCAAGCGCATAGGCATGAGCTTCGATGTTCAACAGGTGAGGGAGGGAATGGAGGGAGCGTTAGTCACAAGCAGGTATATACAGACAGCACGTACATGTGTGCGGTGTAGTTCACTCAGGCGTCGGTGATGGACAGGAATGGGATTATTGGTGAGGGTAGCTCAATCCAGTAGTCCCATTGCCAGGGTCCTAATTATATCAATGATCTGCCCCCGTATTCAGATATTACCGTCACAAAATTATAGGTACCGGTGCGACCCAAATGGAAGCTTGTACCATGTACCGCTTGATAACTCGCAGCTGCATCTTCTATTCTGCACGTCAGCTACCTCTTCTCTTCTGAACCAAAGGGAGGAATATCAACATAATTGAAAAGTTGTCCCTAACGATCCCATTCCTGTCCACTGCCGGCTCCTGGAGTCATTGTTACTTGCTTCTCGTCATTCAATCTGCTCTTCCATGCATGTGCACCACCAATGCCTGAGTAATTTACACGGCACACACACGGACTGGCGAGGCATGAGCCAGATGGTGATTCTTGCACGAGGGCAGACACGTGACAAGGTCACACTTGTAGTACGCGAATCTTTACCTTCGCCCATACCCTCCTCCCTCGCTTGCTAGCCTTCAATTCGCGTGTATTCCACGCAATATCTAGTATCCTTTCCAAATCCACCCACCCATATCCTTTTATTTTCCTAATTTCTTACATCCTTCCTTCCCTCACTTCCCCACTACTGGACTCGATACAGGTGCAGTAGAGAGGTGCACGGTTCCAGGTGACCCGACCGCGCTTCCTCCTCGGCCTCACCACCCAGGGTCAACGGTATTTGAAGAAACCCCTGTCCCTCTCCCCTAGCCTACACAGTATTGAGTTCTATTATTCTACACCACTTGTAATTTATAATGGTTATCTGGATCCTTTCCCACCCATTTTCATCCAGCAACACAACACTAGCTCAACGCTCAGGCTGCCCTCAGCCAAATTGACCTAGCCTTCGGCACTCAAGGTGACGTATGTGAGTCCAGTTGTATCCAATTTGTTCTCTACACTCGGCTAACTCAACCCAGGCTAAAAGGAACGTAGGGTCCGGGTACAGAACGGCACGATGTTGTCCCGGACTTTTTACATGGGAAATCGGCGAAATAACGACAAATGCTTGTAAGCCCACCCCCTTGGGCCAGATAACATGTTAATCCCCCATGCATTTGGCCCTGAAGGTATGCCCGGCCTCCAATGCTGCCTTCGATTGGCACGTAAGTTGGCCCCATGAGCCAATGGCCTGGGAGTTGACCACGCGGTATGGTATAGCTATCAACCTCAATGCATAACCCGTTTGGGCACGAACATCGACTGGTCATCCCAGGCTGGGTGGTGATATTCGATTTGCGATCCCGAACTGGGTTAGTTTGGCCGAGGGCGGCCTGAGCAGTGATGAATAAGAGTACAGGTGGAAGAGCGGGTGAGAAACACATATATGCATACCCTTGCGCATAGGCATCCTTTTCGATGTTCGACAGGTGAGGAAAGCAAGCTGCCACTTGAGTCGCACCCGTACCTTTGATGGTGTGACATTAATACCCGAATATCATTCTCTCCTATATTTGAAACCCTTTGGGCTTCATACAGCATTTTTCCAGACCTCTCCCTTTCTCTCCCTCTATGCCTCACTAATAGTTACAAAACAATTTTTATCTCTCTCTTGTGTCGCTTGCTCTACCCATTCAAAATTTGCTCCTTCTATTTAGTCTACCGCACATGATATTCCGTTTCTCTTCAGTTACTTAATGTGTACCACGGCCATATACATTCGAGAACTCGTCCTCGAGCGAATATAGGGCACAGCTCAACCTCATCTCTAACTTCCCAAGCTTCCCTTACCCTCTCTCGTTTTCTGTCCTGACTCATCTTGCCTCCTTTTGAGGTAGTCTCTACCATACAACTAGAAAGCGTCGAGGGAGATGGAGGCGATGTGTTCGGAGACTCAGGCGGACCTTCTAATACAATTTCCATGGCCATGAATCATATCTGATGAGCCGAGTTCAACTCTTCATCAATTCCTATGTACAGTACAAGTTCCTCTGCTTAACTACTCAAGCTTTACTTCCTTAGGTATAGGTCTCACATCACCCAGAACGTCCCTCGGTAATATCACCATGTTCAATTGGGTCTTCTGCAACAGGAAACTCTGCACCCAGAGGCAGGCTGACCAGAACTTCCAAAACCGTGACCTCAAGTGACGGGAGCTGAACAGGAGTGCCATCTGTCTGCAGAATTACAAACCCAGGTTAGCACACAGCTAACAAGAAGGCTGATGGGACAAAGAACATACGGGGAGCACACGCCAGTGTAGATTCTCCTTCAAATACGGCCCAACCTCACTCGGATCGAACGAGCTCAATCCAGAGAGCCTCGCGATACCCTCATTGAGCAACACCAATCCTTCTTGAAGTTTCACGTCATTCTGTGGTAAATCGGAAATGCCGCTGGTGAATGCATGGGCACTTCCAATGTTCCCGGGATCCACAAGCCATTGGCGTGGGTCTACTGGGACACTACCCAAGAAAAATATAATGGAGAAGCTCCTTTGAACTTCGAGATTATTGAACCTAACGCGACTGGTCCACTCGCGGAATTGTCCAGCATTAGTTCCGTTACCAGGAGGGAGCGCAGTTAGCGCTCGAAGACAGGTCTCGCCATAGAGCTTGTTGACTTGGGCTAGGATAGCAGCTCTGAGAGCTACTGGATTTCCTGTGTCTTGTCCAACAAATTCAGGATAAGTGTACCCGAGCGAGGCTGTGTTTGTAAGACCAGCGGACGGCCAGAATGATGATTGGTCAGCAAAAAATGGAGTCAGGCCTGAGCCAAGATAAGATCAGCCGACAACAACCTAGCAGAAATCATACACCCGACTTACCCGTTTCCGTGTCGACGGGTGCCCCAGGCGGTAAGGTAAAGGTCCCCGATGGGACACTTCCGGGCGTGACCCATTGGCCAATGTTAATAGCAGACCATAAAGCAAGCATGCGATCAACGTTGCAGTGGTGCAAGAAGAAGATAGGGTCGAAGCCTGTGGACGCAGGCATGAGCACCACCTCTCCATGAGGGCAGTTCGAAATTGCCTCACCTGCAACTGTAGTTTGCGCCATATCCCCCATGCCTCCAACATAAACATGGATACTATCATGAATGGCTTCAAGACTGCCACCATCAGCGTTGTGATTGCTGAACATAGCCCAATTGTTAATACGGGTGAGCATGTTGTATGTCCTGCTCGTAATGCTGGTCTGCTCGCTTTGTAAAATACTAAAGAACGCTTTTCAACCTATTAATGGCATAAACAAAGCAAACAACTCACCTGCGCAACTTGGGTACGTCATCAGTCGCATCCGCATTCAGCGAATCTGGCTGCCTCAATGTAGTTGGCCATTTATTGAATGGGGGCGGGAACGAAGTAGTGATAGGATTGAACGTGTATCGTCGTAATGGGTTCGAGACAGTTATCCTTGTTCCATTGGGGGCGGTGATGTCAACGACGTCAAGAGAAATAACCTCGGGAGGCGGGACACTGTTCTGGGCCCAATCCCAGTAGGGAAAACGGAAACTTTCGGCGGCTTGTTCCCATGTAATTCTATCAACGGAATAGTTGCTCGCAATTTGCCGAGCATAACCACTCAGAATTTGCTGTTGGCCCGTTTCAGTGAGCTATATGAAAGACCTGAATAAATGAACCGTGCCTCAATAACGGCCACATATGGTCTGTGCCAGGTTGGGAACAGGACGGACCCATGCGTACAATACCCACCCCAGAGAGGTGACACTGGCGTTGATCCACCAGCCCCATCCCACGAGATGTAAGGAACGCCATGAATGCCCCCAACCTGGTAAAAGGACTGCAGGTTGTCCTGCGAGTCAACTTGCATCTTGTCTAAAATGGCCCGTTATTAGCATGGCATAGAAACAAATGCATAATGGAATGGACAGACTCCAAGCCTGAACATAAAGCGAGAATTGTTTGTCGTCGCGCACGAAGTTGTTGATTTCAAGCCGAGGCTGAATGCCTCCGACTTGGACACCAGTAACAACCAATCGACTCATGTTTGAGATGTTGAGGCCTCCCTGCAGAGCATTCCGACTCCTTTTATACAAGTGATTGGGTCACCACGGCGTATGAGAAAGTATCGAGCAACCCCGACCACCAAGGACGTAGGAACGCACCACCACGAGGTGCTCAGTTCTTGTGTGCTTAATTGGACACGAAGAATCCCACTTATGGTGCTTCCGTTCACAACGTCGTAAGTGCACTGCGGGATAGGGCCAATAGTGCTGGACCTACGGTGCCTTAGTGGATTGTTGTATGGACGGAATTAGATATGACATGAATGATCACAGAAGCCGAGCCGATCATGATCATTTGACCCTTGGTGAGGATCGAGTACGAGGCTACGTTGGAGCGAATTCCTGGTGCATAGTCTCGATGGCATCTGAGTCCTCAGAAATGTGCAATCACCTGTTCACAGGCTGAATATTAGATACTCCAGCTGTATTTATCCAGACTAACCAATAGGCTCGCGTTGTTCGCGGTCAATGTCACACCTCGAGGATCACTCGCCAGTTCACAATGGATTTGCACCAGGCACGACGATCGTGGTGGGAGTAGAGGAGTGGCATTCTCAGGAATCGGTGGTGGACAGGAATGGGAAGGATGTTTGATTGGGAAGGGTAGCGCAATAATCCCACGAGTCGGCAGTGAACATGAAAGGGATGTCCAGGAACTAAACGACCCAAATGGTAGGCCGATGATCAAGAAGCTATATTGAATCAGTCCCTTAGATCATCTATGTTCATAGTTCGACGAAGTCGAACTTGATGGTTACTGAAAGAGCAATCGTCGCTCATGTGC
Source organism: Lepiota brunneoincarnata (assembly GCA_023014365.1). Classification (NCBI taxonomy): domain Eukaryota; kingdom Fungi; phylum Basidiomycota; class Agaricomycetes; order Agaricales; family Agaricaceae; genus Lepiota; species Lepiota brunneoincarnata. The sequence goes on along the minus strand of JAEBUN010000025.1, from coordinate 575,535 downwards.
TTATACTTCCAAGATCCTCCCCTTCCTGTATCCCCGACCCACAGGCTGTCCAATCGTGGATGGTTTTGGAACCTACCGGTGATGCGACCATGTCACATGTCCACTCATGCCTCGCCATCCCAGGAGTCGGTAATGGACAAAATAGGGTGTGGTCAAGCTCAAGCAGCTCAAAATTGTGCTTCTATTTGCAGATTTCCAGGAGTTTAATTCATTTAGTCCAGAAAAGAAGAGGTAGTTGGCAATTGCCGAGTGGTATTAACAGTCATCCGAGTCCAAAATTCGACCTCCCCAGCCCCGTCCCGCTTGCGACCTTATGCACAGATAGTAACATTTCCTTCCCGTTCCTTCCCCTGACAGCTGTATATGCAAAACCCTTCGTGCCTCGCACTGCATCTTCCGGACCTATCTCTTTCTCTTCTTTTATGCCTCGCTAACATAGTTATAAAACAATTTCCATCTCTTTCCTATACCAGCCACTCTAATCATTCCAAATTCTTTCGTTTAGTTTAGTGCATATCATAGCTGTGCACAAAGCACGTATCCTCGAGAGTTCGTCCTCCAGCGGATATTGGGGACAGTTTTCGCCCCGACTTCATCTCCACTTCTCGAGTTTCTCCTATCGTCTCTCGTTCTCTGTCATGACTTATCCCGTCTCCTTTCGATGTAGTCTCTTCGTTCCTTGAACGAATTTCATCAGTTTCAAAGTTCCCGCTTGCACCTTGTTTCGTCAGCAGGAGAGTCATCTGCTCTTCAATATTATTCCAAAGGTTGATCTCAAGTCAGGTTTCCCCTCCTTTTTAGTCCGGTAGCCGTTGAAAAAATGTGAGTTAAGATATATCGGTATCTCTAAATATACAGGCTCATGATCATACAACTAGAAAACACCGAGGGAGATGGAGGTGATGCGTTCAGAGACCCAATACGACTTTCATGGTCACGAATCATATCTAATGAGCCGAATTCAGTTCTTCATCAATTCCCATGTCGAATTATATACAAAGTTCCCCTACTTAGCTACTCAAACTTTACTTGCTTGGGTATGGGACCCACATTATCCAGAACGACCCTCGGTAATATCACCATGCTCAATTGGGTCGCCTGCAACAGGAAATTCAGCACCCAGAGGCAGGCCGACCGGAACCTCCAAAACTGTGACCTCAAGTGAAGTGAGCTTAACAGGAGTGCCATCTGTCTATAGAATCAAAAACTTGAGTGAGCACGCAGCTAACAAGAAGGTTGATGGGAGAAGGAACATACCCTGAGCACACGCCAGTGTAGGTTATCCTTCAAATACGGCCCAACTTCGCTCGGATCGAACGAACCTAGTCCGGAGTGTTTCGCGATACCCTCGTTGAGCGACACCAATCCTTCTTGAAGTGTGACATTCTGTTGTAATTTGGAAATGCTGCTGACGAATGCATGGGCGCTTCCTACGTTGCTGGGATCCACAAGCCACTGGCGTGGATCTACTGGAGCACTACCCAAGAAAAAGATAACGGAAAAGCTCTTTTGAACTTCGAGATTATTGAACCTAACGCGAGTTGACCACTCGCGGAATTGTCCAGCCGTAGTTCCCTTGCCAGGAGGGAGCGCAGTCAACGCGCGAAGACTGGCCTCACTATAGAGCTTGTTTACTTGAGCTAGGATGGCAGCCCGGAGAGCTACTGGATCTCCCGTGTTCTGCCCAACGAACTCAGGATAGGTGTACCCGAGTGTGGATGTGTTCGTAAGACCAGCAGACTGCCAGAATAATAATTGATTGGAAAAAAATGGGGTGAGGCCTGAGTCATGGTGCGATCAGCGGACAACCTATCGGAAATCATACACCCGACTTACCCGTCTTCGCGTCGACGGGCGCCCCAGGCGGTAAAGTAAAGGTCCCCGATGGGCTACTTCCGGGCGTGACCCATTGGCCAATGTTAATAGCAGACCATAAAGCAAGCATGCGATCAACGTTGCAATGGTGCAGGAAGAAGATAGGGTCGAAGCCTGCGAATGCAGGCATGAGTACCATCTCTCGATGAGAACAGTTCGAAATTGCCTCACCTGCAACTGTGGGATCCCCCATTTGACCCATTCCTCCGACATAAACATGGATACTATCATGAATGGCCTCAAGACTGGCACCAGAAGCGTCGTGATTACTAAACGTATTCCAATTGTTGATACGGGTGAGCATGTTGTATGTCCTGCTCGTAATGCTATTCTGCTCGCTTTGTAAAATGCTAAAGCACGCCCGTCAGCTTATCAGTGGTATAAACAAAGCAAACAACTCACCTGCGCAACTTGGGTACATCATCAGTCGCATTCGCATTCGTTGAATCCGGCTGCCTCAATGTCGTTGGCCATTGATTATATGGGAATGGGAAAGAAACGTTAACAGGGTGGAACGTGTATCGTCGTAATGGGTTCGGGACAATTATCCTTGTTCCATTGGGGGCGGTGATGTTAACGACGTCAAGAGAAATAACCTCGGGAGGCGGGACACTGTTCTGGGCCCAATCCCAGTACGGAAAGCGGAAGCTTTCTGCAGCTTGTTCCCATGTAATTGTATCAACGGAATAGCTGCTCGCAATCTGTCGAGCGTAACCACTCAAAATTTGCTGTTGGTCCGTTTTAGCGAGTCATACCAAAGACCTGAATAAATGAGTCATGCCTCAACAACGGCCACATATGGTCTGTGCCAGGTTGGGAACAGGACGGATCCATGTTGACAATATCCACCCCAGAGAGGTGACCCTGGTCCCGATCCAGCCCCATCCCACGAGATGAAAGGAAGGCCATGAATGCCCCCCACCTGGTAAAAGGACTGCAGACTGCTCTGCGAGTCAGCTTGCATCCTTTCTAAAACGGCCCGCTATTAGCATAGCATAGAAATGAAAGCATAGTGGAATGGACAAACCCCATGCTTGAACATAAAGCGAGAATTGTTTGTCGTCGCGCACAAAGTTGTTGATTTCGAGCCGAGGTTGAATGCCCCCGACACGAACACCAGCTACAATCAGTCGGCTCATGTTTGGGGTGTTGAGGTCTCGCTGCAGAGCGTCCTGAGTCCTTTTTATACAAGAAATCTGGTCAACATGGTCTATGCAAAAGTATTAAGCAACCCCGACTATCAAGGATGCAGGTACGCAACACCACGAGGTGCTCAATTCTCGTGTGTTTAATTGAACACGAAGAATTCCACTTATAGTTTCTCCGTTCACAACGCTGTAGATACACCGCCGGATAATTCAATAGTGCTGGGCCTACGGTTCTGTGATAGGCTATGTACGGACGGAATTAGATATGACATGGATGATCACAGAAGTCGAGCCGATCATGATCGGTCGGCCCTTGGGGAGGATCAAGTACCAGGCCGCGCGACTTAGGACGAATTCCTGGTGCATAGTCTCGATGTTATTCGAGTCATCAAAACTCTGCAATACCCTGCTCACCGGTCGTATAATAGTACATGTATGTTAATCCAGCCTGATTTAACCAGGCTAACCAATATGCTCGCGCCGCTCGTGATCAACGTTATGCCTCGAGGACCAGTCACCGGTCCGCCTGTAGAGTCTACCCGTGGTACTGTTTCCAAACTGTTCATGATCATCCACTGACCTTCATGTTCAAGTTACTCCCATGTGGGCAGAATAGGTCCCGACGACGGTGGCGAGAGCGGAGGAGTTGTAAACTCAGGAATCAGAAGGTGGCAGACAGGAACTGGATGATTGATTGCCCGGTGAGAGCAGGGTAATAGTTCCACAGCAGTTGCATGCGATCTGTCAAAACCGTGTTCCAGTTGCACATGGGGAACGCCTCGTCCACCCCTTCAAGCTTCAGTTATTGCCCTCAAGTCCGACGGATATGAAAAAACGCTGAGCAGCGCTTCGACCGGCGATATCATTAGTCTAATCGTTTTATCATATCCCTTTAGGCTTGTCTATTGCCAACTCCTGGGCTTATTGCCTTGCTCTGACCACGCAAAATCAATCATCCTGTTCCGGTCTATCAGCTTCTGAACCCTGAGCTTACCGCTCCTCCGCTCTCACCTCTGTTGTCACACCTCATTCTACACCATTATGCAACACGCCTTCGGGTATTCCAAAAAGTAGAAAATTTCTGGAGGCACCAAGTCAGTTTGACTGAAACACGGACCGCCATGAGCCATTGTTCGACCTCATCTTGTATGCCGTATTGTTCCAAAAGGTTAGTTCCAAGTTGCGTTTTCTCTCCTGTAATCATTGGGGAACGGAAATTGAAAATGAAAATCCAATGGCAGATACCAAAGTAGTGACTAAAGAATGCTCATGAATTACCTAGAAAAAAACAAGTAGGGGATCCCAAGGCCGGAATAAGACCTTCTCCCGCACCATGACATGACCCCCGCAGGCTGAATGAAGACGTATTAGTATCTCTAAGAGCATAAACTCATAACCATAAAACCTAGAAAGCACGGAGTGAAGCAGTCCCATAAACCAAGAAAAAATCCGTTAACCTATCGTCTGAGGTACCGTCCCCGCTCAGCCTCTCGTCCTACCTCCCTCAGCTTCCTCCGGTGCATCTCCTCCGCACGTTCATTAATCTCCTGCGCCTCCTGGGTAGTAGGAAATCCAATATTCCAATACCCAGGCGGTGTCTGCGCACGTGCCCAGTTATGCCGATGACGCGACACGGCTTTCTTGTGCGCTTCAAGCTCTGCTTGAATAAGACCCAGAGGAGAGGAAACTCCATCATTCTCATTATGTGTTGATGATGTTGCCATTGCACCGCGTCTACACGATTTGACTGGCGTTGTTGAAGGAGAGCGCCATAATGGCCCTTGGTTACGGGGTGGTAGTGGGCCAACAGCCGCATAGTACTGCATTTCAAATTATCAATAGCGCTCTGCTACGAAGGGAGGAAAGAGAACACGCACATCACGACAGCATTCACAATCACCCGCATCCATGTGTATGCGGTCTGCTCTACCTCGCACCACCTCCTCGTATTGATGGTTTACACCCCCATTCCGTTCGGGGTTAATCGTGAAGAGAGAGTTGATAGTCTTCGTGACCCTAACCAATCATCAAGTTGGACTACAGTCATTCTGAGAACCCAAGAGAGGGAACGTACGTCTTGTTGCCTTTCGCATAGCGGCCTCGACCTTTATAGACCGAGTAATCCCCTGGTTTCATTTGCGCGGAGGTGGAGGTCACAGTCGGCACCTTGGCAATTGGCGTATTCTCGTCTCCAAAAAGTTTCTTGCCTCTTGGTATATGTCCGGTAGAGAAACCAGCCCGTTGCGGGGAGGCCCGAGATCCCGCATGCTGAGGCGTCTTAAAGAAGGAGTCTAAACTGATTCGGGGTCTTTTTGCGGGGGGTCCATCCATAAGAATATTCAAGTCGTCGTCAAGCTCAATTTTAATCTGAAACTGGACATTTGTGGTTTCAGTATCGGTTTGGTGTCTTGCGTGGTTTATGGATGGGCGTGAAGGGAGGTCGGGACGCATAAGTCGCCCAACGATAGGCTCCATGATGGGAGGTAATGGGGTTTCGGGAGGAATTGTAGGGGAGGAACTAAAGCCGTTCGGAGCTAATTACTGGAGGTCAGAATTGTTGAAACCACCGGCACGAGTAGCATTACCTTGCGAATCATCTTCAGTGTCCGACGAATTGCCAAGACCGCGAGCTATTGGCGGCCGAGAGGGTAAGGGTATTTTGAAGCTTTGAGATGGGGCTGCACACCATATGTGAGGAAACAGCTACCACTAATGCAAGGAACTTGCCTTCCGGGTCCTCCTCTGTGTCAGAGGAATGTTGCATCATGCGTGTTTTCCGCGATTTGGTCGGTTTCGGAGTTTCTCCTGGCTCTTGCTTGGTGAGGTTTGTTGTGATAGGTAGAAGGGTCAAGGGTTCGCGAGCCGACCGTAACCGGGACTGCCCCGAAGCCAGGTGGGTATCAGGAGGTTCTGTCGATTTCTTTAGTCGTGAATGCTCAAGCGTATCGACAGAAGGATCCTGTTGTCTGGAGTCAAGTTCAGCTGCGACTTGAGGTTCAGAAGGAGCAGCAGGTTGGGGCGAAGTTGAATCTGTGAACCCGTCAGGGGCAATGCGGATTGAACGAATGGGCGAGGACGTACCGTCAACATCGCGCGCTGCTTTCTCCAAGGCTGCGAAATCAACATTGAGGAGTTTGGCCAGCCCAGGTCCAAACTCCCGCAACAGCTCCCTCCTTCTGTGTGCATTCCTCTGTTGTGCTTTCTTTGTGCTGAGTCCGCCATCTGTTCCTCCCTTCTTTTCGAAAGGCTCAACAAATAACCAGCGATGTACACCACGGAATGTCCTGCGATCCTTCTCAAAACTCTCCTTCATCGAGTCGAATTGAGTTTTCAGGTCCCGTAGCTCCTGCTGCAACCTTCGCTCGCGTTTTTCCGCCGACGAGCTGTGAAACGGTGAGTAACAAGAGGGCAAAATAACCAGCGACATACCTGCGTTCCCTCCATTTAGCAAGTTCCTCCTCGAGTCCCTGCGATCGCAACTGTAATTCTTCCCTCTGCCTTTGCCCCGTTCTAATCTCTCCCTCGAGTCCCTGAATGCGCTCGAGAGCTTGTTTGAACGTGAGCTCGTGGTCAGACATATCGATCGCTCGTTGCGCTTCGCCAATGTCCGAAAACCCAAGTGCCTGTGCCAAATGGTTGCCCCGATTCCGCAGGTCAAATATTTCCCTGTCGGCGTCGTTCAGCGATCGTTTGACTCTTTCGAACTTTCTTTCGAGGGCTTCCATGTCTTTCTTGTGCCTCTCCTCTATCAGTTTGTCGCGCTCCCGCATTTGGACGCTGGAAAATGTGGCAGCCATCGTCGCGGACGGTGACCGCTTTGGTCCGGAGAGGGTGTCGTCCCAGACACGTGATCTCAATAAACGCGGTCATCATTCCGAGAATGGTTTCCCTCGGAATGCCGAAGATGCCGAAGCTGACCCAACAGTCATTTGTTATTTTGTGTTCCTATTGATATAGCAGTACCAACATGTTCACATGTTCGACTACACCATATATTTACTCCTAATTCCCATATTACGCCGAAAAGTCACTGTTCGTATTAAAGTTCGTGTGAGGGTAGAATTCCCTTCCATCGCAGAACCTCACCACCCCACTGTCAGGAATCCATCCCAACGAAAGTTCCCCACCAAACGTACTCCGAACGATTTGGAGCTTCCGAGTAACATCCTTCCGAGCGGCGAGTATCTTCTCTAATGATGCCTGTGCTTCCTGCTTCACAGAATCCTCCTGCTTACTCAGAGTAAAGTGCACCGCCGGAATATCAACAAGTTTTGGGTTGCTAAAGAACTCGCGAATTTCATTTGGAGGGAAATCAATTGCGTAAAGCCAGATAAAACATAACTTCCTTATTCGAGAAAGGAACCCCATGAAGCCCGCGCAAGACGGAGTAAACTCTCCGAAGTAACCCGCCGTCGAAAGGCTGAAGACTTCCAAGTTCGGAAGGTCCAATCTCTGCAGGAGCTCATAAATCTGTTTGTGGCCTTGCAGCGCCAGCGTACGGAGGCTAGGGATCGATATAACGGCCGGCAACGCAGGAATCGTGCAACGGCCTGGTGGTCCACGAATACGGAGGTACACTTTGACTGCAGACTTGCAGAGCGAGAGTAGTTGAGTGGCCTCGTCGATGCTCATCACGCAATCCAGTTGGATGGATGTCATCCGATGCCAGGATGGAACGAATATCGCAGACCCCAAGACTGAGTCATAATCATTGTAGTACCTGAGCCATTTGAAGCGTCGCAGAGCTGGTGCCTTGGCTACTGCGGAAAAGAGCTGCCGATCGACAGCTGGCGCACAAGGGGAAACCAGCTCGACCTCTTCCAGCTTGTTCGCTGATGAGAACGGAATCTTCGCGAACCGGGATGCAACGTGGGGTTCGAAAAGAATTCTGAATGATTTCCAGCGATGAATGTGGGGAAGGAGAGCATCGATAACATCGCACATATGCTGAGGATCGCAAAGATCTCCCGGATGTCCACAGGTGATGTCATAGGGCCCATACATGTCGATAGAGATAGGCGCATTCCCCGACCTCTCGATCCAGAGTTCAACAAGCTCAAGGGGTGGATAGTCGAATGGGTGATTATTAAGCTGAATGAAGGCCCATAGCAGGGCATGGCGGGTAGCTACATTCCTCCATCGACGGCAGACCGCGCATAGAAGGGCCCTGGATTCATAGGACACCATCGGTTGATTTTTATCTGTGGTTTTGTCCGCAAAATCGTCTTGATGAGCATATTGCGCGAATATCTCTCCCAAGATCTCGTTAGGAAGAGCGTCGACGGTGGGAACGCTCCTGATCGGATCCTCCAACAAACAAGGACGGCTGGGGACGTGAGCAACACCTCAAATGATAGAGTATGTGGCTTACGTGGAATCTTCTGTCATCTCTGGGGAGGGCCTGTCTAGCACAAGCGGTGCTGAGGATTGTGAGGCGAAATATAAAGCAACGGGGACGAGTCATCCGATGTAACAAACCCCGAGTGTCTATGGGAGAAATCAAAATGATGAATGTTCTCGCGGGAAATGACTTGGACTTGCAAAGTACATACGGGTCTGACATTCGTGGGAATGATTCGCGTCATCAAGCCACGCACCGTTGTAATTCGTGACCAACCCCCCGGTATCATAGATCCTTAGCAATCCTATCATCCTTACCCAAACCCTTCTAAACTATTGATCGATATATGCATGAGTTTATTATTGATCTATAACCATCTTTTGGAACCTCGCCGCCCAGCTTCCTCTTTGATTGTTTCAAGGAACAACGCTAAACTATCCGTAGAATTTTAACAGCGCTCCGATGCGCAAAGAAGTCGGGATCACACATCCTGGAATCTGTCTGTACCGTACCAGGAGTTCTGGCGAACCCCAAGCCTTGAGGCCGAGGCTCAACCATAGTGGGCGTGTGCGTGTTCAAGTGCAAATGCTGGCGCCGTAGCCATGGTCTTCACCTCTAGGATTCTCACCATTCGGTCCATTTGTTTCGCAGACGGATCGGGACTACTTTGGCATCAGTCTGTTTCGTATATGCGGACCTAGCTTGCCTCCTTGTCATTTGCCACATAACAGCAAGTTGCCTGTTGGCAATGCAGGCTGTGACTCCATTGAGGCGGCCCACCGTAGATCGAAATCAGCCAGTACGCGGGTGGATCTGCGGAGACACCACTAGTATGAACAAAGGGAAGGTACTTACTCCAGTCATCGTAACAAGGGCGTCGGCGCTCCGATGCTAACAGCCTTCTTTTATACAAAAGCCACCTCATGTCCATGTTCCTCATTAGCACTCTTCCCTTGTTGTCTCTTTTGTGGTGAGCATCTCCGTCCTTCTTCAAGTACTTTTCCATCATCTCTTAGGTTCTTTAGAACTCAATTTTCAACTTTCCCCTGCGCAATTACGCGTCCCCCCTCTGCGAACATCAGACATGAAATTATTTTTTCCAACCACATCCGTCATCATGGCTGCTCTTGTGTTGACGATGACTCCCGTCTCTAATGGATCCCCCGCCGCACAAGCACCAGACATACCAGATGCCCCCAATACACCACAGCCACCGCCCCCGGACTGCTTTTGGGGTCCGGGCTGTCTTGGGCCCATGCATGGTATTTCTGGTGGGTGGCCTCCCAGTTGCCCCTCCGGTACAGTTCTCCGCCGCAAAGACCGATGCTTGTGGTGTTGTGAACCAATCTGAGGGACTAGGATTTCACATTCAGCTGGCTTTATGAGTTAAAAGTCGTTTTCAGCTTTTTGTTCATGTACCCAAGGAATGTAGCTTATTTGTTTACAGACCCTTTCTCGTTCCCTGTCTATGACTCAGTGTTTCTCTACTGTCGCCTTGCGAATAATTATGCTGAACATTCTCTTACCTGTGGCACACAATCTCACGCTAACTTAACCGGGGGTTTAGTGCATCTGACAAAACGAGCCCTGAAAAAATGCAACAGACCCCTACTATCGGCTCCGAAAAGGCTTTTTAGGGTATAACACTTGTTCTACAATTAAATTAGGCACCAAGTGTGATCGATACCAGATATGTATCTTGAGGGTACTCGCTGCCGTTGTGATGCTGACCGCCAGGAGTGAGGCCTCTGCGCATATCACGGCATTACCCGTACGGGCGCAGCATCACGGACTAACCATATTATGGTATTCTCCACCAACGAGAACAAATCTATAACTTTCAAGTTTTAAACCCCTGACATCAGCTTTCCTCGTGTACTGGTTAACACGCCCATGGTACCCACTTACCATGTAGAAGCTGTGCCACATTTGCCCTCCTGACCGAGCATTACTATCCTTTACCAGGACTTTGAAACGAGTGGAATGTTTGAACTTCCAAGTTTTCATTGGAACTATTTGGCTTGACAACATGGAAATATTTGAGGATATGCCCAGTAGAGGGCTTTAATGGTTCATAGAAAAGCTGTGCTTTTTACTGTGGAAGGGAGTGCAACAGTGGTGAAATACACGGATTTCCGGGCACTTTCTCATGCCAGAATGCCCATCAAAAACTAGATCTACCCAGATCTCTCCCGCCGTCCGCTTTCAAAACCCCATAGCTTAGAGTCACGTCGAAAGTGTCCTATTCTCTGAAGCTAGCGTTCACACTTGAAATCAAAGAAATTGGTTTTCATGCACTTGAGACATCCACCAACCTACAGCTAAAGTTTGACGGTGGGACGTGCCAGAGCCGGGGAGAAATTCACTAGCGGTTGAAAAGTTTCAAACGCTACATGAGGTATAGTATCGCGGCCACACTGATCCAATTCCGGCTTCCTGGGGTCAGTCAAGGCGATATTTCTTAGAGCAAGTGTTTGCTCCACAGCCCGGAGTTTATGTATCAAATAGACCAGAGATGAGGAGGCCCGGAGACAGGACTCCAAGACATTGGAGAGGATAACGAGGATACGGCGCGTCGCTCCTCTAAGATCTATTATACAAACTACTCCGATTGAGCTTCGAATGATCGGGTAAAGATATCGCATGTATGAAGCCGCAAGGAGTCGATAGAAATTTTTTTTTTAGATTCATGCATTGATTCAGCCCATTTTGTATAAACAGTAGTCTCCGCGACAGATACGAATTTGTCACCACTGTGTAGGAAAGAGAAACATCCTCCAAGACAATCGTAAGGGCGAGGTGTGGTTGGCGAAACGACCACGGGCTCGTCTTCTCGGCCTCGTGAAACGGGGTACAAGTACAACTCCATCGAGTGAGAGACTTTAGAAAGAGAGACTGAGAGAGAGAGAATGAGGAAGGAAACTGCAGGCTGGTTACACTGTAGCCTTTCGGAGGTCTTACGGCAGCGGAGACATCCTCGTCGTTGGGAGCTGAGGTATCTAAGTACAAATGTGCTACTTAAATACCTAAATGAAAATATGATGCAGGGACGGATTCTGCACGTAGGCGAGTTTCCTCCCTCACAACTGGCAATGAAGACCCTAATCTCCCCCAAAAGTTGCAATCAAATATCCAAGAATCATAATAACTAGTAATGAGCGAAGGGATAACGAAAAGATATGGTATCTTCAAGTCACAATCATAGCAAGCGAGCCGACGAACATGACTCGTCAACTTTCCTCACTGCGAATCCACCGGCTTCCAATCCGCCGGAGCTCGGGTATACAACGGCTCTTTCGGCTCCTTTGTCTGAGCATTCCCCGTAAACACTTCAACCACATATTGCCCACCCTCCCGGTTCTCCGAATCATACAACCCGACCCATTCCACGAAAGCCTGGCCAATCTTCGCATCTAGCAGGTTTGCCTCCTTGCCAACCAACACATGTGCCGGATTCAAGAGCAGATCCTTTTCGTCGTCGGTAACAGCCTTGTAGATATCCAGCTTTGATGTAACCTGGTCTACGGGTCTGACATTCGCGGGAATGATTAGCGTCATCAAGCCACGCACCATTGTAATTCGTGACCAACCCCCCGGTATCATAGATCCTTAGCAATCCTATCATCCTTACCCAAACCCTTCTAAACTATTGATCGATATATGCATGAGTTTATTATTGATCCATAACCATCTTTTGGAACCTCGCCGCCCAGCTTCCTCTTTGATTGTTTCAAGGAACAACGCTAAACTATCCGTAGAATTTTAACAGCGCTCCGATGCGCAAAGAAGTCGGGGTCATACATTCTGGAATCTGCCTGTACCGTACCAGGAGTTCTGGAAAACCCCAAGCCTTGAGGCCGAGGCTCAACCATAGTGAGCGTGTGCGTGTTCAGGTGCAAACGCTGGCGTCGCAGCCATGGTCTTCACCTCTCGATTCTCACTATTCGGTCCGTTTGTTTTGCAGACGGATCAGGACTACTTTGGCATTGGACTGTTTCGTATACGTGGGCCTAGCTTGCCTCCTTGTCATTTGCCACATAACAGCAAGTTGCCTGTTGGCAATGCAGGCTGTGACTCCATTGAGGCGGCCCACCGTAGATCGAAATCAGCCAGTACGCGGCTGGATCTGCGGAGACATCACTAGTATGAACAAAGGGAAGGTACTTACTCCAGTCATCGCAACAAGGGCGTCGGCGCTCCGATGCTAACAGCCTTCTTTCCTACAAAAGCCACCTCATGTCCATGTTCCTCATTAACACTCTTCCCTTGTTGTCTCTTTTGTGGTGAGCATCTCCGTCCTTCAAGTAGCTTTCGATCATCTCTTAGGTTCTTTAGAACTCAACTTGCAACTTTCCCCTGTGCAATTACGCATCCACTCCCTGCGAACATCCGACATGAAATCCTTTTTTCAAACCACATCCGTCATCATGACTGTTCTCGTGTTGACGATGACTCCCGTCTCTAATGGATCCCCCGCTGCACAAGCACCGGATGTACCAGATGCCCCCAATACATTACAGCCGCCGCCCCCGGACTGCTTTTGGGGTCCGGGCTGTCTTGGGCCCATGCATGATATTTCTGATGGATGGCCTCCCGGTTGCCCCCCCAATACAGTTCTCCGCCGCAAAAGCCGATGCTTGTGGTGTTGTGAACCAATCTGAGGAACTAGGGTTTCACATTCAGCTGGCTTGATGAGTGAAAAGTCATTTTCAGCTTTTTGTTCATGTACCCAAGGATTGTAGCTTATTAGTTTACAGACCCTGTCTCGTTCCCTGTCTATGACCCAGTGTTTCTCTACTGTCGCCTTGCGAATAATTATGCTGAACATTCTCTTACTTGTGGCACACAATCTCACGCTAACTTAACCGGGGGTTTAGTGCATCTGACAAAACGAGCCCTGAAAAAATGCAACAGACCCCTACTATCGGCTCCGAAAAGGCCTTTTAGGGCATAACACTTGTTCTGCAATTAAATCCGCTGGAATTAGGCACCAAGTCTGATCGATACCAGATATGCATCTTGAGGGTATTCGCTGCCGTTGTGATGTTGACCGCCAGTAGTGGGACCTCTGCGCACATCATGACATTACCCATATGGGCGCACCACCACGGACTGACCACACGATGGCATTCTCCACCAACGAGAACAAATCTATAACTTCCAAGTTTTAAACCCCTGACATCAGCTTTCCTCGTGCGCGGTTAACACGCCCATGTTACCCACTTACCATGTAGAAGCTGTGCCACATTTGCCCTCCTGATGTTGAAACGCGAGTGTCAGCTCGCCGTCTTTTGTTTGTTTGTTTATTTCATATTCACCATGGACACAGTAGGTACTCTATTATACATATTTCTTGTCTCCACGTGATCCTGTGTACTTAATCTCGTTATCCTGACCGAGCATTACTATCCTTTACCAGGACTTTGAAACGAGTGGAGTGTTTGAAATTCCAAGTTTTCATTGGAACTATTTGGCTTGACAACATGGAAATATTTAAGGATATGCCCAGTAGAGGGCTTTAATGGTTCATAAAAAAGCCGTGCTTTTTACAGTGGAAGGGGCGTGCGACAGTGGTGAAATACATGGATTTCCCAGCACTTTCTCATGCCAGAATGCCCACCAAAAGCTAGATCCACCCAGATCTCTCCTGGCGTCTGCTTTCAAAATCCCATGCCTTAGAGTCACGTCGAAAGTGTCCTATTCTCTGAAGCTAGCCTTCACGCTTGAAATCAAAGAAATTGGTTTTCATGTACTTGAGACATCCACCAACCTACAGCTAAAGTTTGACGGTGGGACGTGCCAGAGCCGGGGAGAAATTCACTAGCGGTTGAAAAGTTTCAAACGCTACATGAGGTATAGTATCGCGGCCACACTGATCCAATTCCGTCTTCCTGGGGTCAGTCAAGGCGATATTTCTTAGAGCAAGTGTTTGCTCCACAGCCCGGAGTTTATGTATCAAATAGACCAGAGATGAGGAGGCCCGGAGACAGGACTCCAAGACATTGGAGAGGATAACGAGGATACGGCGCGTCGCTCCTCTAAGATCTATTATACAAACTACTCCGATTGAGCTCGAATGATCGGGTAAAGATATCGCATGTATGAAGCCGCAAGGAGTCGATAGAAAATTTTTTATTTAGATTCATGCATTGATTCAGCCTCATTTCGTATGAACAGTCGTCTCCGCGACAGATACGAATTTGTCACCACTGGCAATGAATACCTTAATCTCCCCCAAAAGCTGCAATCAAATATCCAAGAATCATTATAACTAGTAACGAGCGAAGGAATACGAAAGGATATGGTATCTTCAAGTCACAATCATAGCAAGCGAGCCAACAAACATGACTCGTCAACTTTCCTCACTGCGACTCCGCCGGCTTCCAATCCGCCGGGGCTCGGGTATACAAGGGCTCTTTCGGCTCCTTTGTCTGAGCATTCCCCGTAAACACTTCAACCACATATTGCCCACCCTCCCGGTTCTCCGAATCATACAACCCGACCCATTCCACGAAAGCCTGGCCAATCTTCGCATCCAGCAGGTTTGCCTCCTTTCCAACCAACACATGTGCCGGATTCAAGAGCAGATCCTTTTCGTCGTCGGTACCAGCCTTGTAGATATCCAGCTTTGATGTAACCTGGTCTACGGGTCTGACATTCGCGGGAATGATTCGCGTCATCAAGCCACGCACCATTGTAATTCGTGACCAACCCCCCGGTATCATAGATCCTTAGCAATCCTATCATCCTTACCCAAACCCTTCTAAACCATTGATCGATATATGTATGAGTTTATTGTTGATCTATGACCATCTTTTGGAACCTCGCCGCCCAGCTTCCTCTTTGATTGTTTCAAGGAACAACGCTAAACTATCCGTAGAATTTTAACAGCGCTCCGATGCGCAAAGAAGTCGGGGTCATACATCCTGGAATCTGCCTGTACCGTACCAGGAGTTCTGGCAAACCCCAAGCCTTGAGGCCGAGGCTCAACCATAGTGAGCGTGTGCGTGTCCAGGTGCAAACGCTGGCGTCGCAGGCATGGTCTTCGCCTCTCGATTCTCACTATTCGGTCCATTTGTTTTGCAGACGGATCAGGACTACTTTGGCATTGGTCTGTTTCGTATACGCGGACCTAACTTGCCTCCTTGTCATTTGCCACATAACAGCAAGTTGCTTGTTGGCAATGCAGGCTGTGACTTCACGGAGATGGCCCACCGTAGATTGAAATCAGCCAGTACGCGGCTGGATCTGCGGAGACACCACTAGTATGAACAAAGGGAAGGTACATACTCTAGTCACTGCAACAAGGGCGTCGGCGCCCCGATGCTAACAGCCTTCTTTCATACAAAAGCCACCCATTGCCCATGTTCCTCATTAGCACTCCTCCCCCGTTGTCTCTTTTGTGGTGAGCATCTCCGTCCTTCAAGTAGCTTTCGATCATCTCTTAGGTTCTTTAGAACTCAACTTTCAACTCTCCCCTGCGCAATTACGCGTCCCCCCTCTGCGAACAGACATGAAATTCTTTTTTCCAACCACATCCGTCATCATGGCTGCTCTTGTGTTGACGATGGCCCCCGTCTCTGGTGGATCCCCCGTTGCACAGGCACCGGACCCACCAGATGCCCCTGACGCACCACAGCCGCCGCCTCCGGACTGCTTTTGGGACCCGAGCTGTCTTGGGCCCTTGCCAGATATTTTTGGTGAATGGCCTCCCAGTTGCCCCCCCGGTCAAGTTCTCCGCCGCAAAGACCGATGCAAGTGGTGTTGTGAACCAATCTGAGGGACTAGGATTTCATATTCAGCTGGTTTTATGAGTAAACAGTCGTTTTCAGCTTTTTGTTCATGTACCCAAGGAATGTAGCTTATTAGTTTACAGACCCTTTCTCGTTCCCTGTCTATGACCCAGTGTTTCTCTACTGTCGCCTTCCGAATAATTATGCCGACCATCCTCTTACCTGTGGCACACAATCTCACGCTAACTTAACCGGGGGTTTAGTGCATCTGACAAAACGAGCCCTGAAAAAATGCAACAGACCCCTACTATCGGCTCCGAAAAGGCTTACTAGGGCATAACACTTGTTCTGCAATTAAATCCGCTGGAATTAGGCACCAAGTGTGATCGATACCAGATATGTATCTTGAGGGTACTCGCTGCCGTTGTGATGTTGACCGCCAGTAGTGAGGCCTCTGCGCATATCACGGCATTACCAGTGCGGGCGCAGCATCACGGACTAACCATATTATGATATTTTCCACCGACAAGAACAAATCTATAACTTTCAAGTTTTAAACCCCTGACATCAGCTTTCCTCGTGTACTAGTTGACACGCCCATGGTACCCACTTACGGTGTAGAAGCTATGCCACATTCGCCCTCCTGACCGAGCATTACTATCCCTTACCGGGACTTCCGCTTACGGTGTCACTCTGGGCCCTCCTTAACGAGTGGCGGAGTATTGATGGTTCGTCTTTGGTCTTGATCTGAAGTACACCTCTGAATCCTCTGCCTCTGCCTCTGCATCTTGCGTTCCACCTCTGCTGGGGGTCTTCCTCCGATTGGATCCATGACCGTGAGATCTTCAGCTACCGCCCCCAAATCCTCAACAAGTCGGTCCTTTCCTCTCAGATCTACTCGTGTTCTTTGCAAAAGAGTGGAATCAAGCGCTTGCTGGAGCTCCACTCCTCTTGTGGTGATATCAACTGTAGCGTATATGCTGCGGAAGCCACCTGAAGCAGCAAACCCCTCTGTGGACTATCGTTTGGTCTCGCGGATGTTGACGGGAAAGAGGGGGTCAATGACAGTACTTACAGTACCCCTAGTCTGTTCCATGAACAAAGGTTCATCGATATATCTCCTTCGCAATTCCGAGGGAAATCATTGGGCCCTGGTGAACTCCCTCGGAATGGCTAATCGACCCTCACAAGCTTTGGTTCATCCGAAGCCCCGAATGGCAGGCACCCAGCTTTTGCACCCAGATGTTTTTTTCCAACGGAGAGTCACACTGAAACTGTTACTTCTCTCGAACTGGAAGCCTCCCGCAAGGTAATAAGGATTGAGTTGATATATTTTAATCGTTGTAATCGATGGCACAAGCATATTCTGACCATTCACAGATTCTGCCCAGCATAAAAAGGAAATTTCAGAACCATCAGCTATAAACGTGTTCTCCTTGGGGGGCCTGGATCCCAATCAATGTCCAGAACCCCTCAATGTGCGCCCCTTAGCTGTCTCTCCATCTCGCTTTTGAGGTAGCGAGGACCCCTGCCCTCCTTTTGGTAAGGGTCACTCCCTCGCGAACAGTCTGTTTATATCTTTACATATATGCCCCAATACAATCGTCGTTCCAAGATTGCCCCTTGCACCTCTTCGCGCCCGCACTGATCCAATTCCGTCTTCCTGGGGTCAATCAAGGCGATATTACTTAGAGCAAGTGTTTGCGCCATAACCCGAAGTTCAACGTACCCAAATGGGACCAGGGATGAGGAGGCCCGGAGACAGGACTCCAGGACATTGGAGAGGATAACGAGGACATGGCATGTCGCTCCTCCAAGATCTATTATACCGACTACTCCGGTGGAGCTTCGAATGATCAGGTAAAGACATCGCATGTATGAAGCCGCAAGGAGACGATAGAAAAAAGATTTATTTAGATTCATGCATTGATTCAGCCTCATTTCGCATGGACAGTCGTCTCCGCGACAGATACGAATTTGTCATCACTGGCAATGAATACCTTAACATCCTCCAAAAGCTGCAATCAAATATCCAAGAATCATAATAACTAGTAAGGAGCGAAGGAATAACGAAAGGATATGGTATCTTCAAGTCACAATCATAGCAAGCGAGCCAACAAACATGACTCGTCAACTTTCTCACTGCGACTCCGCCGGCTTCCAATCCGCCGGAGCTCGGGTATACAAGGGCTCTTTCGGCTCCTTTGTCTGAGCAGTCCCCGTAAACACCTCAACCACATATTGCCCACCCTCCCGGTTCTCTGAATCATACAACCCCACCCATTCCACGAAAGCCTGGCCAATCTTCGCATCCAGCAGGTTTGCCTCCTTTCCAACCAACACATGTGCCGGATTCAAGAGCAAATCCTTTTCGTTGTCGGTCCCAGCCTTGTAGATATCCAGCTTTGATGTAACCTGGTCCGTACTGGATAGCCAAGTTCCCCTGTCCGTGAGTGTGTATTCACTAAGGAGGGAGGCGGCCTCTAATGCCTGGATAGGGAACCGTGGATATTGGTGGTACCATTTCGAGTAGGCATATGCCCAAGGGACCTTGACGTTCGCTCAGCGGCGCACTACATAAGGCAGTGAGGTGGAATATCACGCACTTGGCCAATCTTGATAAATAATTCGCTCTCCTTGATGTTGGTGGCGCTCTTGTCATACCTAGACAGGAAACGTGTGGAAGTGCCGGTGGTCGGAGGTGTCTGCATTCCCGAACGCAGTGTTCAATTAATAAACTGATGATAAGGGTCTAGACTACATACAGCAGCGTGTTCGTTGCCTGTCTGTACAATCTTGCGCGTCATATCGAGAATGGTATCGTTCTTGTCGAGTTTGGCCGG
This sequence comes from Lepiota brunneoincarnata, assembly GCA_023014365.1. Classification (NCBI taxonomy): domain Eukaryota; kingdom Fungi; phylum Basidiomycota; class Agaricomycetes; order Agaricales; family Agaricaceae; genus Lepiota; species Lepiota brunneoincarnata. Next base: position 556,595 of record JAEBUN010000025.1, on the reverse strand, counting down.
GTTGTTGAGCGGTCCGACGAAATAAAAATGATCCTGCCCCAATGATCATTGAATGAAACAGGGTTGAATCGGACGCGTCGAACGTCAACTTACATGGAACCCGTAAAGCCATGCGGAGAGGAGTCCAGCATCACTGAGCTGTTTTTCCGCAGCTTCATTATAGGTCACAGCGACGTCCACAAGCTTTTGTTGCAAGAAACCTATACTCTCAGTGGTGTCGCCCAGATACCATTCGACCTGAGCGGTGCACGATTTGGTCATGGGATAATGGAGGGACCAAGAGGGGACTTACCGCAAATGGCTCATGGCCCTTACGCTTAACCATATAATCGATAAATGAGTTGGCCCAAGCTCCAATCAATCCAGATTGTCCAGCTCCGCCGTTTGCGATACGCAAGCCAACATTCGTCGTGCCGTTGTAGCTTCCACGATACGTATCCCTCGGTGCCAGGGAAGAGGAACCACCTGAAAGACATTTCTGTTGTCCTTGAGATGTTCCTACGAAAAAGACGGTGAGCAACGCGTAGACCTTGATGATTCCTTTCATTTGCGGATTATGGGAGAGGGGAGGGAATGAAAGAAGGATTTACGCATCCGACGTTTTTTATGTTGTTTAAAATGAGGTTAGCGCATGCCTGGAGCCGAACATTTATTTGAATAAGTTACGTATGGGTTTATGAGTATGACGAGGCCGATCAGGGTTCGCAATCAACTCCATTATCTTATGACAGAGTTTAAAGGCTCCTGAGTCTTGGCACAGCGGCGCTGTGGAGCTAAATGTTCAGCTTGATTGAGCAAATAACGGTGCCAATCGTGTGCTGGCGCCAATCCATCCTCTCCTTCACAGAGGGCCTATTTTCCCGGCCTCCGTTCTGTTTTTTACTTTCAGCTATTATTGTTTTTTCTTTGGATACACTCATGACATAACGTTAGTGTAGCACCCCTAATTGACACAGTGATACATTCCTCAACAGAAAGAGCCGACAGAATAAATTCGCGAAGCAAATTCGCGTCCACCTGGTGGCTCCTTGCTTCGTGGTCTGATACGCTAATGTGTTTCCCCCCAGCCCAACTTTTTTATTGTGTCTTCTGCATTCGATTTTAGCACTGACAAAACGGGATAGCAGTACATGAAATAAATACATCGCAATGAATCCATCGCTTAGACAGTCCCTCGATCACACCTGCAGAACCCAAACTTACCCCATGTCCCAAGAATTGGCTACTAGTTCGACACAATAAACGATCCGAGACATTTGCTATCATAATTCATGGTTGGACTATCACACACCCAGCAACGTAGCTTCGACAGTATGCTCCCAAAGTTGCTTGCGTTGCTCAGTGGTACCATGAAACTCCAAATCAGCCCGCAGGCGTCTTCCATCCGATCCCAATTGATATGCACCCCCTGAATGGGCAAAGACACCTCTCCACATTTTTTCCGCGCACTCTTCAGGTGATGATAAGACAGGATAGAAGATTGCATTGAGGACTGGGCTTGCCACTCGGAGGAGTGCAGTATCAGAGGACGACAATAGACCGGTCCGAACACCTCCTGGAAATGAATGAATGAAAGTGAGGCCTGGGTTACGCGACGCAAACTCCTAAGGGGGAACTGTCATCAAATAATCGGGCATTGAAGGACCACCGAGAGACGTACATCCATCATCAAATCATTATACGTTGTGGCATGTACTGCGGCTCGGGTTATCGTATAATCCTTCTTCAAACCCAGGTTACCCATGTCTATCTCCCCAGCTCCCTTTCCCGCGCTAAACACCGAGATAACCTTCGCGTCTTCCTTGTCAGCATGTGCTCTCTTGATGGCAGGCAGCAGACCATCGATGAATTTCCATCGGGAATAGTAGTGCGCGGCAAGCTTGGTATCGATACCCTCCTCAGTCTCCACCCTTCCTTTCATCGACATAAAGCCCGCCGTCAACACAAGAAAGTTGATTTTTGGATATCGGGAGAGAAGCTCCTGCGTTGCGGTGTGAACGTTCTTCATGCGGACGACGTCGCACTGGATGAATTCGTGCTTTGCTGCAGAACCAGGGGGTTTCGGTAGTTGGGAGATTATCGATTCTGCAGCAGCGCGGTTACGGCCAATGATGACGATACTAGCATTTCCGTTAGTATAACGACCAAAGGCTTCCACCATAGCACGACCGACTCCCGCAGTGCCACCGACGAAAACGGCTACGGGGGGATAATCAGGGGAGAATGCAACTGGGGATCCAGTTCGAGCACGCAGGTAGTTCATCCCTCGTCCTGCAAGAAAATAAGCGATGGCGAGAGGGGCTGAGAAAGTGAGAAGGGATATAAGCCTTTTCATGTAGAGGCCAATGCGCATATTTAGCACGCTGAGGCTCCATATATATATTATGATCAATAGTTTGCGCCGCTTGCCGGAGTGGCAGTGGCTGGCCGGATGGGTTACGCAGCCACATCTGCCGCGAAAATACGTGCAATGATCTGAATCAAAACGTCACTCATTGCCGTGGTCATACAATATCGTGATAGGTATTCTACTGTGCGCCTGCACCGGACGGATTTGGTTGCGTATTCACGGCTATCGCTCCCGCCGTGTGTTCCCACAACTTCTTCCTCGCTTCCTCGCTACCGAAGTAGCGCTCCTTCCCTAGGTCCTCCCCCTTAGATCCCGTCCTAAAAACACCTTTTGTGCTGTTGAATGCCGCATGCCACATATACTCCCCACAGTCCCCAGCAGAGGTAGTTACGGGACGCAGCAAAGTGTTCACAACAGGGTGCATGAGGTTGAGGAATTTGTTGTCCGACTTCTCCATAAGAGATGTACGGACGACACCGGGGTAGCCGTGGATGAATGTTACATCGGGATTGGACTCGTAGAACGCCTGATGTCGATGAGGGCTTGGTTAGTTCTGAGAAGAGGATAGCCGGGCTCAACGCCGCACCTCCATCATCAAGTCATTGTACGTAGGGGCCTGGAGTGCAGCACTTGTGACGGTAAAGGTCTTCTTGAGACCAAGGTCGTCCAAATCGACTTCCCCTCCTTTGCCCGCTCCGAGGACGGAAAAGACTTTTGCGTCCTCCCCCTCCTCGCTTGCTTTGTTCAAAGCTGGCAATAGGTCCTTGATGAATTTCCAGCGTGAGTAATAGTGGACGGCCAGTTTAGCGTCCAAGCCTTCTTCCGTTTCATCTCGTCCTTTCATGGTCATTATGCCAGTGGACAGGATCAGAAAGTTGATTTTGGAGTATCGAGCCAGAATATCTTCTGTCGCCGCCTGGACGTTTTTCATTCTGGTCACGTCGCACTGTATAAAGTCTCGCTTGTACGTCGATTCAGCCTGCTGTGGAAAGCTGGAAAAGACAGCTTCTGCAGCAATTCGATTGCGACCAACAATGATGATGTCGGATTTGCCTTGGGTATAACGTCCAAACACCTCTGCCATCCCTCGCCCAATTCCCGATGTTCCACCTACAAATACTGCAACTGGGGTATATTTGGGCTGGAAGAGGGCATTTGCTTTTCGCACGACGGAAAGAGAAGGCATGGTGTTGGAGGATGGGATGGGATGAAAGACAGTTGCAAAGACGAGTTATTTGAGGGTTTGAGATGGGGTCAAACTTGGAGCTTGGAGCCTTTTGAGAAAAGAAGGATGCTCAGACGCGAGTCGGATTATTTAAGCACATGCTCCGGATAAGCCATTGCCTCCCTGCTAGCGCTCGTCTATCCGTTGGTGGGACAGCGCATCGAAAGCGAAATTGAACCCACACCGGGATTTCCTGAGTTTTGAATTGACGACTTGTTCCTTGGAGCCCAAGCCCTCAAGCGCTCAGGCAACATCCGCCGCTAGCGATTGGTGGCAAATCAGCGCGTCATGCATTCTTCATACATAGAGTGCTGCCAGAAATGCTATATTTTGGTAAAGATCATTAGGCAATCCCCATCACAACCTATTGAGTTCCTATGTTCTGCAAGCGTCAACAAAGTATGAAGACAATTAGGAAGGATGTTAATCCTGCCTGATGTCAGCAGGTGTTCCAAACTAGAAACGGTTAAGACGCGGTGTTGTGACTTTCGGTGTGACCCTGTAGGGAGGTGAGGCAAGTGTTCACGCGCAATGACATTACAACCTTCCCACTCACACCGGCCAAGGCCCTTCTCCCATCGGACACTCTCACATGGTGAGAGCACGCTCAGAGTTGACCAAAACATTCCAATAGACTCTCGACCACCCCCAGCTCTGCTTTCGCAAGACGCATTCGAGGCAATTTGGCGTCAATCCACCGCGCCTAGTCGTTCTGCTACCCAATCTCCTCGGGGTCATCCTCTATTTCCAAAGAACGTCGTTTTAGCTTCATGTCGGCGATCACATGCCGTTTCATGAACCATGGTCTATCCAGTCCTTCCGGTGGAAATTCTGGACGAAATCGTTCGTCTTTCGCCCAAAAAGGTGCAACTCGTTCTTTGTAGAACATCGCATCTCTTCCTTTCTTTGACCACTCACTCCCTCTACGCGAACATCTCTCTGGACACCTCTTTCTCCCTCGTTCAACTTTGTTCAACGTTAAATTCAAACTTAATCGCGGCTGCTTGTATCAAACGTCTCTCGATATCCTACACGTATGTGGTGGTCCTTATGTGCAGAATGTGGCGCATGGGAACTGATGAACTATCATTTTAGACCAACACAACCTCCTAATACCGTTTACCTGGCATCATTCTATCGTATCCTTCATAATGCTTTTCGCAACCTCCCCAATTTGCGCGACTTGCGACTCCTCATATCCGATCCCTTCCTCTCCAAAATTCTACTATCCACCCCCACTGAGCCGCTTCGTTTTCCTTCACTTACCCATTTCGAGACATGTCTTCCCCTCACCTCCTCGCTGATCATCTTCCTCGACCGCCATCCGGATCTCACATACCTAGAAGTATCCCACTACGAAGACTTTAGCCACGAGACGGCCATCATCACCACTTCCCGGCATTCATTGTTCCTTTCACCAATGCTGGCCCTGCCCAAACTCCACCACTATGTCGGAAATAGTGCCTATATCGCCTGTCTAACACCTGCATACCCACTACCACTGCGATCTGCATATCTCGTCTGGGACGCCATCCAGGAATTCCGGGTTCCCATCGAATCTCTCGCACAAGCGTCATCGGGTTCGCTCAATGTGCTCACTTGTCGTCGCAGAGGATGGAACATCGAGTTGATCGGCTGTATTGCTGTCCATCTTCCTGATATATATTCTATCCAGATCATCAATGTATTGGTAGTAGACGCACAACTTTCTCAAGTCAGTGTCCTCTACTTGTGTGGCAAATGAAGGGTTATCCTTATTCACTGCCATATGTATTCAGGATTTTCTAGACGAGGTTGCACACCACTTGACTCGTTTCCGAAGACTCCAGCGCTTGAAAATCAAACATGAAATGCAATGGTGCCCAAGCAACATTCAATGTGATCTTGACCGTGATTTCACTATTGCAACCCATTGGGGAGCAGCCTGCCCATCGCTCCTTATCATTACACTACCCCGTGCGTCGTCGTCCTTCTTGTCTTGTCAGCTCCTCCACCACATTCAGACCTCCGCTGACCCTCCTTTTGTTCTTGGCTCTAGATTCCGAAGCCATTGAATGGCATAGGATCTCGGATAATATTTGGGTGCCCGTTGACGTCTCTGATGGTGAAAGCACGCGTCTGTGGTTGAGGAATTCGATGCAAACGTGTAGGTACCCACGTACACTCAAGAACTTGAAGCAGCTTGGAAACTGCCTGGCACAACCTTTGCCTACATTTCCATAGTTTCTCGGCTTATGTCTCTTTTCTGTGATTAAATGGGAATAGTTTTCGTTTGAGGAGGCGAACAAAACGCACTTTGGAATCCGCCTGGGGGAGAGGAGGCATTGCCAAACATACTAAACTTGAACTTCCTCACTGATTTGAAGGATGGCTCCCGCCTCGATCGCCGACGCCTTTCCCCTATGAAACTGTCGAAAGTATTTTTATCCTTGCTGTCTGATCGGAGGGGGGGGGACCTGGCCGACCACCCGGCACCCCGCCTTCCATCCTACTGCTTCAGAATGTCGGTTTCGAGGGATTAAGGTGGCGTAATAGACGGGGCGTCAACTAAGTATATAAAGATTACTGGGTTACTTTGTGTTCAGAAAAGCTGAGGGAACGAGTTTTCTGGTCGGGGGGTGGGTGGGTTATCGTAGCGGCGCTACCCATCTAGCCGAATTTGATTTCTCACTATTTCCTTTTGTCTATTCATACAAAGCACACACCCACCAAAACTGTAAGCATGTTCACATAGAGCCGCCGGTGACCATCACGCCAAAAGGAACATAACAGAATACATTATGTGTTCTGCTACCGGAGGGGGCTGTCGTAAGCCCAAGCTTACACCAACCATGATATCGAACCATCGTTTAAGACGAGAATTTGGGTCTGCACCTGAGGCAGGGGACCAACTCTTACCTACTCAGGTACAAAGCCTTTCGCTATTCCATTCCCCATAAACTCTTAGCTCGATTCGTCCACATGTGGGAGACGTCAACAAACAGACTCCGAGAGATATCGACTTCCCGATTCTCCTCTTTATTCCACTAACGAATGAATTGGTTGGGCGCCATTTGAGAGAGTCATGTGTGATGATGTATTAATAGTACGACAAATTCCCGGACACCAGCAGACCGCTATAGGGGATATATCCCCAGTTCAGTAGGTAGTATATTTAAACCAGACCCCATGTACATACATCACGCTTTCTCCTTCTCACCAAGATGTCCCACGCTCAAGTTGTTCAATCGGTCCTCATCCCTATCGAGCCGCCTCACTGATATCCAAAACAGGACACAGGCGATACCAGCCAATGTGGCCATAACCCCATAGTTCCATACTAACAATGGATCCTCCGATAAAGCTGGAACAATGTACATCAATCGGGCATCATTCGACGCGATCAATCATAACCAGGAACCACTCACAAACGAAGGCTTCTGCCAGGGCGGCCGCCAGTGCCTGTGTGAACAAAAATACAGCCATAACCAAGGACCGCATGTTCTTCGGTGCCTTAGTAAACGCGTACTCTAATCCTGTGATTGAAGCGAAAATTTCGCTGAATGCGATCAGAACGTATCTGACGAGTTGAGGTCACCCATCGGTCTGAGTTATGTTCGAATTTGGAGACAATATGTGAGTCACTCACGATCCTGATTGTATCCAGACGTTCAGAGGGGACACGAGAGCGTTGCCGTCCGCGTCTTGACATGTCGCAGCCGAATAGTGACAAGGGTTGGTCTTCGCCGGGAGTCAGTTTGAGTGCACCTAGGCTTCAGAAAATGAAGGGACCTGCCTTGTAAATATAGTGTTGAAGAACTTTTCATTATAAGATACAATTAGCTTGGGAACGAGGAAGGAGCCTCAGAGAGAGCGTACCGGCAGCCCAAACCATGGCCATAGCACCTGGGTAGTTGCGTAAGAAATTATTGCAAATTGCATGGTTCGGCCGAATTACCTGTACCAAATCCACCAGTGATCCTCTTAAGAGCAGTGAATTTAATTCCTGCTCTTCGTAGTCCTGGATAAATCTATTGCATATCGCGCATACCCACATTAGAACCATATAAAAGCGTTTCCTGGACTGGCTACCCACAAGGAGATCACAAATTGGGATGAAAATTATCAAAGCAATGGGATCAAGATTCGACAGGACGTCGTTAGGGATTCCATGGGTAGACATCGTAGCTGCTTGCGACAGCAGGTTATTGTTAATCTGGTTGTAGGTAAGCCCTACAGGTCAACTCAAATCAGCCGCAGAAGCAAGCGACAAGGAACGAGGACCGCTTACAATAAATTGGGAACCAGCAAAACACAGCACAGGCTTTGAACCCTCTCCTGACTTCATCTACCCACTGGTCATCGAAATTCATCCATTTTGGCCTATCCCTCTCATTAAGCCTGCTGGGTTTCGAGTTCTCCCAAAAGTCGTCAGCTCGAAGGTTACGCCACGTCTTGATTGGATTAATGTTCCATCTCCCTCGGGCAGAGAACTTCCAGAGGCGGAGTGCAGTGGAAAAGACCGAGCCGGTGTGTGGTGTCCGTACATATCGATTGCGCCCCATGAAGAGGACGAGCGGGCAGAGAAAGAAGACAACGGTGGGGAGGGTGTAGGAAAGCCAGAATCCGACGTACTATATTTATGGGTGTGCATGAGGCTGCGGCATTGAAATTGGCAATGTAAGTTGCGTACTTTTTCAGAGTATGTCATTCCGACTTGACCCACAACAGCGCCGATGTTGACGAACAAATAGAAATACTGCAAGGATCATTACTCGAACCAATCAGCGAGAGGTAAAGGCTCCTACCATGTACATTCTGGCAATTGTCAAAGACGGATCTACGATGACTCTTTCGCCATTGTTTGTGGTGATCACAAACTGCTTGGTTCGCTTATATTGCTCGGCAATCAGTGGGGAGATGTTCGCTTTGAAAAGTCCAGTCCCTGCAATTCTGTGTTACTGCTATCGTGTTGGATGAGATGAAACAAGAGTTCACGTACCAAATCCTGTGACGATCATCCCAACCAGAAAAGCACCCAAAGCGCTTTTTTGCTCAATGACACCGGGTACAGCGGCGACAATCAAAATAATGTGTCCAACGAGGGCAATGGCAACGGCAACGCAAACGGTATTGAAACGACCCCATCGAGTATCCGCAATGTATGCTCCGAGAAGTGGGGTGACGTAACACCTGTAGTGGAGAGTGATGGTGAGCGTCGAAGAGGTTCATCGAGAGACAGTAAGGGCGGGTACCAGAATTGGTAGAAAGTGCTCAGGCCAGTTGCAGTGCGTTGACCAAGCCCAAGTGCCCCAGATTGTCCAAGTGCCCCTCCTGCGCCGGTGTGTGAGCCAGGAGGAAGCTTTTGCTGTATGAAGTTGGTCTGGGTGGAATATTGTCATTCTCAGGAATAGTGGATCTTGCGCAACAATTACGCACGAAAACGACCGACGAGCCATAGTACTGGGTGAAATAATGAGACCTGGCGCTCGAGTTATCGGATCATGTCGGGTCAACTCACCGAGAACCTCTCAGCAAGTTCTATGAAGGCAATCACTACGGTATACCTGAGTACCAAGCTACGAAGGAAGTAGGTAAAATCAACCCACAATAGGCATTCCAGGGCAAAGAATCAGCGACGCGACGCAAGGAGGCGCGTTCCTCATCCGTAGGGAATTCCAAGCCCGTGTGAGCGTCATCCACCTCGATGCTCTCCTCCGGTTGTGAAGCCTCGTCTAGCTTCTCGTGTTTCTCGACTTCACTCAGGGCGGCCAGAGCTGGATCGTCGATACGAGTGCCCGCCATGTGGGAGAGATAAAGTGGGGAGTCAAAAGGAACCAAACAGGGCGCGCTTTATATTTCGAGATCATGGGGATTGTGAGGAGCGGTCAAATAATAATATCGCGTGTTCATGCGGTTCATACTCCACTGATCTTAGTGTGGAAGGACCCTGAAGGGCTCCGATGGCTAACAAACCATGATTCTTGATTTAGTTTCCCATGTACATGTAAGGAGTTAGGGGCATATATGGCTCGCAATGAATCAAGGACCTGATTGCATCGTTTCATATAATGGACCACATGGACTGTTCGTCAATTGAGATCCGGCTAGGAAGTAGGATGGGCGTCTATAATCGCTACGAAGTATTCCCGAAGGAAGTGAGTAACAACTCCTGAAGTCCATTCGAGCAACCAGAGGAGGGCAGGATGCGCCCGTCGTCGGGGCTCGCAAATCGTCCCACTCAAGAGAGGAAAAAACCAGCCCCACGGTCAACCTCCATGTCGGCTATTGCCGTCCCGAACAAAGAATCCGTGACCGCAGTACGAGTGACTGTGACAAGGGATCCAAATGCGTTTTCGTCCGAACATTATTCCTCGCGATGACTTTCTCACCTTTACCGATAATTGGGGAGTATGCTCTCAGCATCCAGATAAGCATACTTGCCGTGCTCATCCTCTCAAGTTACTTCCATCGCCTGTCACGGATTTTCCTCTCAACCCTCATCGCCTTGTACACTGCGTATAAGATCCTCATCCCCCTTGGCTCCTGGGTCTTTGGCTGGGCCTTTTGGGTCGTCAAAGCTATCGCCATGTTTGGCTTCTATGTCCACTTCCTCCAATTGGGATTCGGCTACATAATCACCATGGTGTCTTACATGTTCACGGACGGGCATGAGTGGTTGTTGAGGGAGCTGGAGAAATACGAACGGAGCAGGACATAGTTGGGCTCACCGGGTTGATCTTGGTGGTCCAGCCGGTATGCTTCCCCTTTCCCCGCCGAGGCCGATCGGACCATATCTCAGCCGCTTTTTCCCCAGGCACTTCGAATTAGACCCATCGTGATTCTTTGGGCGCCTTTGGCCCCTTGTCCAAAATCTTATCTTGCTTTCGAGTCGATGATGCACACTATTGCTTCTATCCTTCCCCTGCAAAAATAGTACCAAATAGGCCCAACCTATCACAAGCACTGGCAAAATTTCGACCCCATGAGCCGCCTCATGTTCGTGCGGGGAGTCATGCCCACACGTTACCCCGTTATCATTGTCTATATCAACTGACCTACGTTGCTCCTATGTAGATACTAGGTATGATTGTTGATTACCTCCCAGGGGCAATCCTCCATACCTAGTATCTCCGCCCTTATACGAAGGAAAACTCTTTTACAACCTGATGCCGCCTCCTTGCTTTCGTTGCTATCAGCAACTGAGTTATTTCCTTCAAACATTTTTTCTGTATACATCCGTGGGTGCCATCGCCAAGCGAAGCCTGACTCATCAATCCGTCAGGGCGGTTACCCCTCGTGGGTGGCAGGAGAACGCAGGAGAACGCGGGTTGTGGATAACATCCGTTTTAAAAATAAACTCAGGCTACGCACGCCTGTGGAACTGGCACATGTATTCAACCGCTGACCAGATCCTACCGGTCTCAAGAACCACGACCCAATCAACGGTAAAGGAATGCCGATCTCATACCTTTCCACAAGCCAACATTTATTATCGTAGCGGATCTCTAAGGAATTTGGGACCATCGCTCGGTTTTATTTCTTGGCAACGTGTCCCTTAGCATCCTCGTCCGTATCCACCCCCTCCGATGATGATACCGGCACGGGAATCCTATCTCGGGCTATAACTCGGATTCGGGCGTGGTATCATTTTCTAACCAACCTCTTCCCCTTTCCCTACCGGATCTATTTTTGACATGATACTCCCGCCAAAATATGTGTCAAGCACATGCACCGGGTTTCTTCTGAACACTGGCTATTTTTCAATTGGCTTCTGTCAAACGAGTCGTTCCTGCGGGTGGGTAGGTACGGACAATAAAAGCTGAGCCAGCGAAGCGTCCAAAATCCCACGCGAGGTCCTTCTCCCCTCCCAACCTCTTCCCACTTTTCCCGGCTATCTCGCTTACCTTGGAACAACTGCGAAAGATGGCTGCGGTACAGCACGAAGAGAACGTCCCTGCGATACAGCCGGAGAACGCCCCTGCGGCACTGCACAACAACAACGCAACTGCAGCGACAGACGAGACCAAGGATATTGATGTTGTAGATGAGAAACGTGCGCTGGAATCCCGGAGTGCGTCGGACACTGACCAGGAATTGGACGGTATTCATGATGGGCTGGAGTTTCCCACCGAGGAAGAGAAGGCGACGCTGAGGCGTGTAGCTGACAAAGTCCCTTGGGCTGCGTATAGTGAGTGTCCTCACCCAATGTCATCAGGTATCTCAACGCTGTCTAGTGATTGCTATTATCGAGCTGGCCGAACGTTTCTCCGTAAGTATGAAAAATGAAACATGATATCAAGCTCTCTAACGTCCCTCAGTTCTATGGTTCTAGTGTCGTCTTCGTAGGCACACGCGATCAATGCTGTTCTTTGTCGTGCCTGACATGATGCGAAATATAGACCAACTTTATCCAACAACCCCTTCCGGCGGGCTCGCGCACGGGAGCGGGTGGTGCGGGCCACGTAGCGGGTGCTTTGGGAATGGGTCAACGTGCATCTACTGGTCTCACCACATTCTACCAATTCTGGTACGCCATTCCCGGTATTACATGAAAATCACTCACGCATGAACGATGTGCCAGGTGCTATGTGACACCACTTTTGGGCGCATGGATTGCCGACACTTACTGGGGCCGCTACAAGACCATATGCGTCGCTGTATTCATTGCACTGCTTGGGCATATCATCCTGATCATCCCGGCCATTCCTGGAGTGATCGAACACAAGAGTGCCATAGGCGCCTTCGCGATCGCATTAATTATCACCGGTCTCGGTAAGTCCCATATGCGCGATAATGATACTGATGAATGAATGTTCGTCTGGTAAAGGTACTGGATTGTTCAAGTCGAATATCTCTCCGCTGGTTGCGGAACAATGTCAACGCAAGAAGATGTACGTTATTACGACGAAGGATGGTGAACGAGTAATCGTCGACCCGACTTTGACCGTATCGAGAATTTACATGGTGAGTTGTTCCCCCTATCTACGGAACATAGTCGTATCATTTATGCTCCATACAGTATTTTTATCTCTTCATCAACATCGGCGCTCTTGTTGGCCAAATTGGGATGACATACTCTGAGAGGGTAAAACAATCACTTGCACTACATCTCCATGTCTCAACGGGTTTTTGATAGTACGTCGGCTTCTACCTGGCCTACACACTCCCGACAGTTGTCTTCCTCCTATGCCCGATCATTCTCTTTTTGGGTCGCAACCGTTATATCCGTTCACCACCGACTGGCTCCGTTCTTGTGACTACCGTCCGCCTGTGGAGACACGCTGCCAAAGGACGCTGGAGTTGGAACCCATACAGATGCTACAAGAACTTGACTTCGCACGATTTCTGGGAGAATGCGAAGCCCAGCAACGTCAAGGGGCAGAAACCCGCCTGGATGACGTTCGATGATAATTGGGTGGAGGAAATCAGGCGTGGGCTGAAAGCCTGCAGCGTATTCTGCTGGTTCCCGATCTACTGTACGCTGTTGCACAAATTTACGCGATTTGACGATTAACGCGCTCGGTTGCAGGGCTCACGTACAACCAACTGAATAACAACTTGACTTCCCAGGCTGCTGTCATGGACACACATGGCCTCCCTAATGACGTTTTGTCCAACCTAGACCCCTTTGCTCTCATCATTTTCATCCCCATCTGTGATCTGCTTGTGAGCCATCTTTCTCACTCCGTTCATAACACATCTTTGACCTCTGATGGGATAGGTCTATCCTGCTCTTCGCCGCGCAGGTATCAACTTTAGTGCGCTCAAGAAGATTACTCTTGGATTCCTCACCGGGGCTGCTGCCATGATCTGGGCGGCTGTCGTCCAGCATTACATCTACAAGACTAGTTCATGTGGATACCATGCCGCCGACCCCACTTGCCCACCAACGTCATTGAACGTCTGGATCCAGACTGGATCGTGAGTGTCCCTTGGTGATGTTGATATATCAATCTGATCCCGAACGCGATTGACAAAAATCCAGCTATGTGCTGATCGCATTCAGCGAGATCTTTGCCTCGATCACGGGTCTGGAGTACGCTTTTACCAAGGCACCGAAGAATATGAGGTCCTTGGTTATGGCCGTTTTCCTCTTCACTTCAGCCGTTGCTGCTGCTCTGGGTGAAGCTTTTGTCTGTACGTAGCGGCCGCTCTTTTTGCCTTTGGGTCAGGAAGCAAAGATCACTCATGTAACTTTTCCCATAGCGCTCTCTGCTGATCCCCTGCTTGTATGGAACTACGGTGTTATGGGCGTCCTCGCCTTTATTACTGGCATCCTTCTCTGGCTTTCCGTGTACCGCCTGGATGCTGATGATGACAGGTTGAATAACTTGGTTGACGGTCATATGGAAGACCCGAATAAGAAGCAGTGATCCAATCTTGCTTCGACCGTTGTTTTGATGTTGTTGACCTTGGTTTGATTTAATATATTTCCTGTTTGCAACGGGTATTCCAGCCTTTCGAAAAGTTCCTGGTGTTTACGAGACGAGGCGATTTGATAGTCCAACAGAAGCTTTAAATTATGGACATCGTGAGGGAAAGGGTCTCGTGTGTGGGCCACCAAATTTATATTTAAGTCAGCACGCAAATCGGTATCCATCACATCCATCATTTCTGAGGTCGGCTGAAAAAACTTCGTACACACATATGCCCTCTTGTTGCCACCTTCTGATGATCTAGTTGTGCTGCACCTCTTGTGCTCCCACGTACCCGTGTGCTTCGATCTATACCCGCATATACATGTATATATGTAGCACTGTCCGATGCGAATAACAAGCGGCAGAAGTCGGCCGCAGAAGATGAGAAGACATACTTGATAAATGATTCGCTTGATCTTGAATTTCAGCACAGCGACCCTCACTACTCACCATTGTTCTGGGCGCACGAGTCCGAAGGAAAGCCTTCGATTGATTAATATGTGTTTATACCACTTGGTTCTATCTGCAGATTGTCCGATGAAGAGCGGTGAGTCAGCATCTAAAGAATAAGATAAGATAAATGCGAGTGTGATGGGCGAAATGACCGAATGCCTAGGGAGAACACTGTGGGTTCACCAGTGAGTCATCGCAATTGAGTAATTGAGAGAGCAAGGAGGGAAAGTATTGATTCTTCGTTCAATTCCAAGACCTCACACTTTCACAGCTTGCTGCCCTATCTTCGGAGGGCCGGCCTGGTGCTTAAGTAAGGATCTAGCTAATGAATTACACACAGACAGACGAGAAAACTGCAGTGTAAAAGACTACGCAGTGGGCCCGGCCTCTCATCAGGCACCATGCCGTGAGGGGTCTGAGTGGGAGGGTTGCTGTAGAGGTGGCTGCCCAGCTGCTTGTGTGGCCGAGCAAACCACCTCTCCATAACACTTTTCGGACGTAACGAATTTCGGACAAAGCACCAGTGCAACGACTTCCTAAAAAGGAAACATGTAGCCATCGGATCAAATTATTTCGGATCGGACATATCCCCCCCTCCTCCTGACTGGTCTCTCCATGCCCTGCCCCTCAGTAATGAATGAGGAACACTGCCCATAGCATATGATGGAAATCTAGGACATTCTAAATGAATGGTAGTTAGTATTTTCCAATTCATTTGTGCATTCCTTCCTCCTCATCCTTATTCCTTCTCCACTCACTTTTTTTATTAGTCTTTGTAAAGTTTCCGGAGCATACACGAGCTCCACAGTCCCTAGGGTATATATACTGCATGTATTCTGTAGGGACCTCAGTTAACACGATCTTAACTCACATTTGAAGTCCTTTTCTCTCTCTCTCTCTCTCTTTCTCTCTATCTCGCTTTGTTTCACTTTGTTTTGCCTTGCCTCGATGTCCCAGCTATCCAAACTTATTCAGAACACATCCCCCTGTCGTCTCACATCATCTCAAGTTCATGCATTGAGCAGTTTTAATTAAATTGTTCATTTTCTACCTGATTTCTCTACTCTACCTACAGATTCTGGGTTGAAGCCTCAGTGATAGATGGACGCTGTTGCGCTCACATCACCAAACCCCCAACACCCCTGTTTTTGTCCTTTCAATGCCCTGGGCCCAGCCCCCCCTACTACACTAGATAATCCCAATATCCTCGCGTAGCTGAGAGTACATGCCTACACTACCTACCTGTATGGGGTCCTACCCCAATGCGCTAGCCGGTCCAGCAGATCAATTATTAGATTGATTCATACTCCCCCACAACCACCCAAAGTAGTCTAATTCTATTGCTACACAAGCCAAGGCAGGTTAGGGCAGGGGTTTAAGTCTTCTGATGAGCCCCTTCGCAAGGGTGAAACCCATATAAGTAAGTCCCCCCACACACCGTCAAGTAACCGTAAGCCCCACAATCTAATTTTGATGGGCAACAATTTAAGAGCACCATCACAAGAACCACTAGGGGACATTAGATATATTCAAGGGACAATATCCATGCAAACGCAGAACCATTGAATGAATCCCCACTGGATTGCCCTGCCCAGCTCAACGCTCCCGGTATTTCACTCCAAACTCGGTTCAAATGCACTGAAGACATTACGGATATTCAGTAGGCAATCCCTGTTCAAGAACAGGCCATTGAGCTCACTCCTTCCAGCCATTCTAGCCTGTTCAGCTGGCTCCACTGATATTGGAATTTCGCCACCTCACCCAATTCAAATAAACAAAAGGTTTTGCAGAGGTCTAGGAGGCAATTTCTGGCCAGTGGGGAAGCTATCAAGTTCACTCTTTCCAAAATGTGTGAGCCTGCCCAACCTACTCAACAACTTTGGAGAGCTTCATTCAATATTCAGTTCTATCTCACTCTTGGCCACACAGATAGATATTAAGGTGGCAATATCTGTCCAGTGAAGATATGCTGACATCACTCCCCCTCATCATCCAGACCTACCTACCAGCCAGGCTCTCCAATATCGAGAATTTATTCCTTATGTGGTCCAGACACATTGAAGACCCGCCAGATATCCAGAAGGCGATTGTAATGTAGCAGGAGGCCATTGAGCTTGCACCTCCTGACCACTCCAACTGTTACCCGGGTTAGGGGTTCGCTCTTGAGTAGCACAGGGTTTGACACAGGATGTCTATACAGACTTGGTCCTGTCCTACTGAGCATGACTTGGAGACAACAGAGCACTATAGTCCAGCCGGTTTAAGGGCAAAGAGGTATAGGAGGCAAGAACTGTATAACACTAAGATAAGGATACAAGGTATTGTACTGTATCCTTATATACTTCTAAGTGTGGCTATACTCCTACTATAATAGTCTGGACCAAGGTAACTATGAGTCAGAGATAAGAGACATGAGGCATGTGGTAAGAATCGTCCTTCTGATGTACACTACTGATAGTTTCATAGTGACATGGGAAATGTAGCTAAAAATAACTGTCCTTCTGATGGAATTCTGATAACACCAACCTTCCTAGCATGCACAGGAATCCTGGAGCTTTGTCACAAACCTGGGCCTAACTCACAGGCAGGGTTAGAGATATCCCTGAGGCGATGGCTGTCTCTGGCTGCCCAGACCAAGCCTGATAGGAGAGGATGTTGTCGATGTGGTGCAGACATGACAAGCACCTGTACGTGGTTGAGCTTTAGGCCAATGAGTGGGAGAGGGTGCAAGAGAACATTCAAAGAAGTCTTCACATGAAATTGTGTTGCAATTACCAGATCACTCTCCTTATTCATTAATCATGACAAGTTTCACTCCTGCCCAGGGTTGACGAGAATGTTTACGAAAGTCACATGTCATGACAGGAATATGTATGGTAGGTCACTGAAAGGGCACCCATCAAGGTGGCCCTCACTGTAGGGGATGGACACATATTCACTGGAGATGAGATGGAATATGGTGGACTTGAGATAATATTCCGAGAGAAAAAGGAAGTAATCTACATCTTCAATCAACCCCTATTTATCTATCTATCAATTCTAAGTATGTGTCCATGTTTGGTTACATCTGGTGTAAGCTACACTTACACTCTTCCCTACTGTTAGAGCCAGTGCGGGTCGGGACCGAAGCGGAGGGTCGGGGTGGTATCCTTGATATAAGGTAACCAGGGGATAGGGCGAAGTCAGTACGTAGACTTTGGGACCAAGGTGGAGTATGTTGGGCGGGGGGTTGGACTTGCAGCCTCAGCATATGTGCTGTGCCCTCCTACTGTCCTAGTCCGTATTTCAGGAAGTCGGGGCCGAAGCGGAGCGAGGCAGAAGAGAGGAGAGGATAGAGAACAGGGAGCTGGTCTGCTGCTTGATTCGATTATCAGACTGAGGAGTACAAGCCAAGTACCTACGGTATATATACTACCAGCCTTACGAACTATGACTTGTACTGGCTACATGCGGAGCAAAGCAGAGACCGATCTAGTTACAAACAGATTACAAACGGATTACGAATGGAATGGAAACGGGTACAGGTATGGAGACTACCAATGTATCTTGACTACGGATGGGAAATGGAGATGGGGGTATGAGACACTGAGGGTCAGGTGACCATGGCACATGTGGAGGTGGTCGCGTGATTGGGGCAATGGGTTGCAGTCGGAGCAGGTCGGGGCCAAGTCGGAGGGCAGAGGGTTGTTGTGTGGAACACACATGGAGTCAAGAAGCCAAAGTTTAAATGATTAGACTCTGAGTTGGCATGGATATGACACCTACCCTAAGAGAATGAATCCACATTGTGACATTCCCACTCATCCAGTACCACATTGTCCTGTAACATGCTACCCAGCAACCATTCGTCATCAGACGAAGAAAATCCCTTCCATCAAACAAGATACTGTTTGCCACATCCTCGGCTTCATTCGTCCAAGACCTTTTCTACTATGTGCTCCCATTTTCTGTCTGCTGTCAGGACCGGCCCAGGGTTATCATATTGACGAGAAGGAAAAAGTGTGTCATTGTTTGCAATGAATGGCCTGAGTTGTGAGACGTGAAAAGTTGGATGTATGTATGAGTGCATGTGGAGGGAGGTCCAATGTGTAAGATGATGTCTCAGGATGTGCTTTGATGACTTCAAAAGGACCATCAAAATGGGGCATGAATTTTGCCACTCTCCCCTGAGCCTTTCTGGACATAATCCTGATGCCGGTTTGCAGTATTGAGCCAGATGCGATCCCCAATCTTATACTTTGGATCCCCATCTCAGTAGTCATTTGCATAATGAGCCTGAACAACCTTGGCAGTAAGCAAATTGTCCTGAGCTTCAGAGACATGGTCATGGATAGATTGTATTAGGGAGGAAGCAGCTTGGAGCGCTTGATCTGGTGACAAATGAGGAACTTTGGGTATAGGAGGGATAAGGCACGGTTGGGACCCAGTTTTCAGCTGGAAGCCAGAAAGGGATGTTGAAGCATTCACTGCATTCATGATGTTGAATCGGACTCGGGGGAGGGCTTTCACCCAGCCTTTCTGCTGCCAGTCAACAAAGAAGCATAGACACTGGATGACCATTTTGTTGGTGTGTTCAGAGGAACCATCAGTTTTGGGATGATAGGAAGAGGATGCCAGGTGACGGATTCCAAGGAGGGACATCAAAGAAGACCAAAATTTTGATAGGAACTGCTGGTCGCAATCACTAACAATTTCCAAGGGACAACCATTATCGCAAACCCAATGATCCAGGAAAAGCTGCCCAAATTCCTCTGCTGAGATTGTAGACCGACACAGAATTAACTTGATATCTGCTCCAAGACGATCCGTGATTGTTGCCAAGAAATCAAACCCATTATCCACTGGTAAGGGCCCAATGAAGTTGATAGCAATTGAGGAGAACTGTTCATCAGGGATGGACAGGGGATGGAGAGGACCTGGTGCATGGGTGGTGGGGGATTTGTTCATTTGACAGGCTCTACAGCTGGATACATAAGCCCTTTCAAGGTCAGTGTGCATGTTTGGCCAGTAAAATGAGGATTGGAGGTTGGCATAGGATTTATCAGGACCAAAATGTACAAGTTGGTCATGTGCAAGGAGGTAGAGCCATTCACAGAGTGCCTTGATGTTGGGGATTATTAGATGGTCATTACGGTAGAACAACCCATCTTCCTCTTAAAAGGGGAGGTTTGTAGTGCTACCTGCATGGAGAACCTCCTGCACTTTACCAATGAAGGGGTCTGACTTGTAACCAAGTTTCATTTCCTCCAGCAGGTTGTCTGCGATAGAGAGTCGAAGGATGGTGGCAATGGCCAGAGAAGGCAAGTTGAGCAGCTTGGAATTTGGCACTCAGAGATCAGGGAGAAGTGGAGAAGAATTATGAGACAAAAAGACACAAGAAGGAGAAACAGAGTTGGAAGCTGCAAAAGGTGGTGCTGGGAAATCATGAAGACAAGGTACAGAAGTGTCATCAGATAAAACAGCACAAGAAGGAGAGACAGAGTTGGAGTCTGAGAAAGCAGGGAGAAAAGGTTGAGAAGCGCTATGAGAGAGGGACGGAACAACATCAGGGAGAGAAGGTTTAGGTCTGAGGGATGACAGGAAAGTGGCTGTGACCATCATAGGGTCACTTTGATTGGATACAGAGCTTGTATAGAGTTGAGAGAGTGCATCTGCTGCAGTATTCAATACACCTGCAACATAGTTCAGCTTGTAATTATATTGGGAGAGAAATTCCATCCATTGTGCCTGCTGTTGTGATAGATCACGTTGTGTGTCGAAATTCAGCAGTGTCTTGTGGTCTGTGTATACAGTGACCCACAAAACTGTTCCAATGTTTTGTACTTTTGACTTAAAGTAGTAATAGCTCAGTAAATAAAATAGCTAGATTTGTGAATATATTTATAAGCATAGCCGAATATGTCATATCTGACCCTGCAAAGTCGCGTTATGTAATACTTCTAAATGAGGCAATTATGAATTTTGTAAGCATTTTAAGTCATTGGAACAGTTTTGTCAATGGTAATTTTTAATACTAATCCAAGCAATCACATGACTCCATTGATTGTCAATCAATAAGATCATGTGACCACGTGTCTTTGACATATAAATAGATGTGCTGACAGCCATGTCCCATCATTCTCAACCCCCCTACCTACCATGAAGCCATTATCTTCTACTCTAAAGCAAACCATCCTCTCTTTGCTAAATTCTCATCATTCCTATACTAAAATTGAGGCAATTACTGGTGTTGGGTGCAGTACCATATCCAGGCTAGCCTCTAAAAATTGTTCCAGCCTTACTAAATCACTTGGAGGATGTCCTTTAAAACTCTCTACCTGTTATGATCCGTGCTCCTTCTGTATCCGAGGATAACTGGAGACAGCCTTCAATCACTCTACAAGGTGTCCAAGACAGTTGGCCTTGTAGAGCTTAGTGGATTGTGCTCAATGAGATAACGAGGGAACATGCCAAGTTAAGGCAGAGAGGGTTAACGACCGCTATTAACAAGATTAAAGCTTAGGGCTTTAATCTCTACTTGTACAGGCCTTATATACCTATGAGACACTATATACTTGTTATAGGTAGTTGGGCTGTTCTACTGGTCATCCACAGTCTTGACCATGATGCGCATCCTAGCTGATGGCATCCTACCGTTATTTATATTACAATGAGTCAGTGTCCTTGTTCTTACTGCTGTGCGACATTCCATCGCTTTCCTCTGACTCATAATCTCCTTCTCCCGATTCTATCTCCATGGAGTCTCCTCCATTCTTGCTCTCCACTCTCTTGGTACTTCCATCTACATCAGAGGTTGGATTGGTTGATCCATGGCTGTCCTCTTCATCCTTGGGGTATTCCAGAATATCCTCCAGAGTTATCTCCATTCCCGCTTCTCTTGCCAGGTCCTGCATGGCATTATAATATTCCCCTTCTTCGTCTTCATACTCCTGTGCTCATAACTGGTCTGTGGTCTCCTGTACCCATCTTGTAAAGTTGAATAGTTGTTCCTGTTCCTCTCAATCCGGACTATTCATAACACTACCACTAATATTCGGCATGCTATCCATCTTATCTCTGCTGGCAAGGCTGAAACTGCTGTAGATATAGCCAAATCTCTTGCTCCCATCATTGGGACATCAGTCTCTTCACAGACTGTATCAAGGCATCTCAAACAGGCAGGAATGAAGGCTGTAGTCAAGCAAAAAAAGCCTTTACTCTCTGACAAGCATAGGAGGGCTAGGCTGGATTTTTCTCTGACACACCAGCATTGGACTGTGGAGGACTGGAAGCTGGTTGTATGGTCTGATGAGACCAAAATTAATCATTTGGGGTCAGATGGGAGGAAGTGGGGATGGAAAAAGAAGGGGGAGGGGCTTAGTGAAAGATTGGTCAAGGGAACTCTGAAGTATGGAGGAGGATCAGTGATGGTTTGGGGCTGTATGCTGTGGGATGGCCCAAGCTATGCAGTGAGGATTGATGGAAGGATGGATGCAGAGTTGTTTGTGCAAATTTTGGAGGAAGATTTGAAGAAGAGTCTCTGGTGGTACAAGCTTAAACCCCGAGATATTATCTTCCAGCAAGATAATGACCCCAAACACAAGAGTACACTGGCCAAAGAATGGTTTCAAAAAAATCAAAGGCTCCTAACCTGGCCAGCACAGTCACCTGACCTCAATCCCATTGACCACTTATGGGAATATGTGAAGAGAAAGTTGGGAGAGTATGAATCTCCTCCCAAGGGTATGGAGGAGTTGTGGCAGAGGTGTCATATCCATGCCAACTCAGAGTCTAATCATTTAAACTTCGGCTTCTCGACTCCACGTGTGTTCCACACAACAACCCTCTGCCCTCCGACTCGGCCCCGACCTGCTCCGACCGCAACCCACTGCCCCGATCACGCGACCACCTCCACACGTGCCGTGGTCACCTGACCCTCAGTGTCTCATACCCCCGTCTCCATTTCCCGTCCGTAGTCAAGATACATTATTAGTCTCCATACCTGTACCTGTTTCCATTCCATTCGTAATCCGTTCGTAATCCATTTGTAACTAGATCGGTCTCCGCTTCGCTCCGCACGTAGTCAGTACAAGTCATAGTTCGTAAGGCCAGTAGTATATATACCGTAGGTACTTGGCTTGTACTCCTCAGTCTGATAATCGAATCGAGCAGCGGACCAGCTCCCTGTTCCCTATCCTCTCCTCTCTTCTGCCTCGCTCCGCTTCGGCTCTGACTTCCTGAAATACGGACTAGGACAGTAGGAGGGCACATCACATAAGCTGAGGCCGCAAGTCCAACCCCCCGCCCGACGTACTCCGCCTCGGTCCCGAAGTCTACGTACTGACTTCGCCCTGTCCCCCGGTTACCTTATACCAAGGATACCACCCCGACCCTCCGCTTCGGTCCCGACCCGCACCGGCTCTAACAGTATTATCAGACTCACACTCCTCCTGTCCACCACACTCTGAATCTTTCTAACCATGGTCTCTCGAACAGTTACCCGTACTCGCACTCTGGTAACTCCAGCCGTTCGCTGTAGTAGACGTGTCGCTCGACAACCCCTTTCCGAAGAACTGCAACCCGACTCCCCGAGGGCTCCTCGCTCTCGTCTACAATCGGTTGCACCATCGACTCCCGACCGCTTCTCTGAAGACATACAACCTTCAGTATTTCGGACTCCCGATGGCCCCGACGACGGCCCCGACCCCAATCCTGATCCCAGCGACCCTGGTGATCCTGATGACTATCCTGACAACGGGGACGGGCCCCCGGGCGACGACGAACCATCAGACAACGGTGACAACAACAACAACATCCCACCTGGCAACACCCGAGACAACCATGATAGACTCATACTCCGAGTTTTCCAACGCATAGCTGACCAAATGGACGGCCGTGGGAACTCTCAAGCCCCACAGCCTCCTCGAACTCCCCGTACCAAAGCTCGCGAACCTGACATCTTTACAGGTTCCGACCCCGCCAAACTCAAACCCTTCCTCTTCCAATGTCGGCTCTACTTCCGTACTAACCCGGCCCAGTTCGCTATCCCCGCCACCAAGGTCAACTTCGCGTTGACGTACCTCACAGGCGTGGCACAGCAACACTTCGAAATCGGCCTCGATGAGGCCAACAACCACGGAATAATGCACCACTGGATTGAGGACTGGGACCAGTTCACCCTGGAACTGCAGACCAATTTCGGTCCCACGGATCCGACCGGAGAAGCTGCTGAGCAGCTCGACTCCCTCTGAATGTGCTATGACGAGAAGATCGCCGTCTACAACGTCGACTTTCTCCGCCTAGCTGGCCAACTCCGCTGGGGTGACGAAGTATTTTGTCACCGCTACTATAAAGGCCTCCCCGACCGCATCCAGGACATTCTGTCCAATCGGCCCAACGGTAAGCCCGACACCTTCATCGAAATGCGAGCAGCAGCGATGAAGATCGACGCTCGCTACTGGGAACGCCAACGCGAGAAGGCCCGTGCCAAAGCCGCTTTGGACCCGACCACCTCTAGGAAACCTGGAGGTAACCCATCCCCTTCCACCTTGACCAACCCGCAACCTGCCGCCAAGCCTGCCAATAATAACAGAGGCAGCACGCCCAATACCAGCTTCAAGGGCAATCCGCCCAACCCATCTGCTGGTCAGAAATCGGCCCCGCTGTTATGAACAGTCCAGACCGGAAGGAACAAGAATTACTATTCGACTTTACAAGATGGGTACAGGAGACTACAGACCAACTACGGGCACAAGAATACGAAGACGAGGAAGGGGAATACTACACCGCCATGCAGGACCTGGCGAGAGAAGCAGGAATGGAGATAACCTTGGAGGATATATTGGAATACCCCGAGGACGAGGAAGATAACCATGGATCAACCGATCCAACCTCCGATACGGATGGAAGCACCGAGAGAATGGAGAGCGAGAATGGAGAAGACTCCATGGAGATACAATCGGGAGAAGGAGATTATGAGTCAGAGGAAAGCGATGGAACATCGCACAGCAGTAGCGAGAGTACTGACTCATTGTAATATAAATAACGCTAGGATGCCATCAGCCAGGATGTGCATCATGGTCAGGACTGCGCACGACCAGTAGAACAGCCAAGTAACCTATAACGAGTATATAGCATCTCATAGGTATATAAGGCCTGTACAAGTAGAGATTAAAGCCTCAAGCTTTAATCTTGTTAACAGCGGTCGTTTACCTCTCTGCCTTAACTTGGCGTCTTCCCTCGTTATCTCATTGAGCGCGATCCACTAAGCTCTATAAGGCCAACCGTCTCGGACACCTTGTAGAGTGATTGAAGGCCGTCTCCAGTTATCCTCGGATACAGAAGGAGCACGGATCATAACATTAGATTAAAGCTTCCTTTGGACAACCTCCATCGTACACCCCGTGGTATCGGTACGCCTTGTCGCTACCCTTCCACACCGGCAGACGATACGCTTTATCGCTATCCGAGTGCCAACCGTATCTGACGACACGCCTTGTCGCTGTCCGGTGATACACCCCCGTAGAGCAGGCCACCATACCCTCTGCACCCTTGGTCAGACGCACCGAAAGCGTTGATAGGTCATCCACACCTTTAAGTGTTGATTGGGATAACGCACCCGTAAGCGTTGTATACAGGTCATCCGCACCTTCAAGCGTCGATTGGGATAACGCACCCGCAAGCGTTGTTTATTCACCCTCACCTTCACCTTCGACTTCTTCCCTCTTCACCCTGTCTACAAACCGAAACGACCCCCTTGCCACCGACTACGAAGAATCCAACAGTTCTGACTGGTCGACAACCGACTCCGAACCCGACTTCACACCCCCTCCACCACGGACCCTAAAAAGAAAACAAAACCTATACCCCTCACTCGTTCACCCTCTGGTTCCGCACCGTACCCTACACAACCTACCGAGAGAGTTCAACGTCGAACAGAAGACCCAGGATACCCAGCACCCCCAGCATCAGTTCTTCAATCCCTACCTAAACAACCACCACCTGAAAGAACTGCCACCTCTACCCGCTCAAAGCTCGGGGAGCCGATTCATAGAACATCTACCCCATCCTCCGGTCCTCAACCCTCAACAAGTACAAGAACTAGCGACAACACTTCGCAACAGAAACCCCCAAGAACATTCTCACCCCTCACATCACCACTTGGATCACCGGTACACTCACCGCCTCGATCCAGTTCCCCTGTACAATCCGAACCATCCGAAGTTAGCCCCACTACCGGGTCTATTCACACTTCCGACGAGGAATCCACAACCTCTGACATTAACAATATGGCCTCCTCCGCAAAAATTAACACACCCCCAACCTTTAATGGAGAGACCGACTACTTCCGCCTCTGGAAGGATGCAGTACAACTATACATCGATGCAAAGCCAGGAGCCTTTTCCGATGACAAGACCAAGATACAATTCGCCCTTTCATACATGTCCACCGGCCCCGCCGCAACATGGAGAGGAGCATTCTTGGAATCAAACAAAGAACTTGATGGAAGCCAGACCCTTCCGACATGGAAGAAATTTCTCGAAGGACTCGATACATCCTTCGCCCCAAACAATGTCCCCGCCGATGCAATGGACAGAATCCGCCACCTCAAACAGAATGGACGATATATCGACGATTACATATCCCAGTTCCAGATACTTGCCTATCAGGCCGACCTTGGAGATGGAGTGGCGGCGGTCAACTATTTCAAGAACGGGCTGGATCGCCCCGTCGCAATCAAGACAATTAGCCTCAATCCAGGAAACAAACTCAGCGACTGGTTCAAGCAAGCTCGAACAGCATATCAAATACTACAAACTCAACGCGACTATATGCAAACTCGAGGAACTCCCTCGTTTCCAACGACTTCGCGCACTCGCCCATTTAAAGGGAAAAGAAATGCTTTTACGCGCCGTGTCCCACTGCCCTATCAAGCAACAGACCCTAACGCAATGGATATTGACCAACTCGCCGAAGCAGTCTACAACCTCGACTTTGAGGACGAGCCAGATCTACTCGCCGAGGAAGCTGATGAAGACGAGGAGAACCGAAGAAGACAGACTCCACCAGTTGGTACAAGAACGCACCCGCGAAGCCCTCAATGCAATCCTCACGGACGCCCAAAGAAAGGATCTCAAAGAAAGAGATGCTTCAACTGCCGCAAGACTGGACACTTCGCCCGCGAATGCCCCACCAAGAAGACAATATATCGCCGATCCGAATTACCCCGCAATTTGGATGCCAGAAACCGGTCAAATGCGATATCCAGAAGAAGACAAGCAAGCTACAGGAAAAAGAACTCGCTATACAACATACTAGAAGATGCAACCGACGAAGAAGTCGAGGACATCTACGAACATTTTGCAAATGAATCCAACCACCCAGATGCCCCTCTGGTTAAGGATTTTGCCTAAGGAGACTAGCCACCACGTCTAGCCCTCCACAAAGACCTCCTTCCCTTTCCTATTCACAAAATGATATTAATGTTGTAAAGTTACAGGAATCGTCAGCACGCGTAATACATCTACCCTGTCGAATCCGAAAACACAAGTTCACTAAGGAAGGACCCGAAAGCGTGGAACTACTCGCCCTACTCGACTCAGGAGCAGCAGGAAACTTCATTGACCCCGGAATGGTCAAACAACATTCATTCAAAACAACACCCCTCGATCGACCCATCGAAGTACGAAATGCCGATGGATCTGTTAACGAAAATGGAACAGCCACCCACTACACGACCCTCAACCTAACGGTTAACGGGAAGAATATGGAGATCAAACCAAAAGTAGTCTCCCTCGGAAGCCCAAGACTCATCCTTGGATTCCCTTGGCTTGCAGAACACAACCCAGACATCGACTGGGATGCCAAACAACTACGCTGGAGAAACGAACGTTGGGACAACACTATATTCCGAGAACTCATCCAATCCATGGAACCCGATTGGATCTACAACGACCAACTCAACCACATCTCCACACTAGAGCCCACAAGCTTCGAAGAAATCAACTTCAAAGCCTCCGCATCACAATTCCTCGCCGTACAACACGGAGAAAAGAAAAACGACGACCCAAGAAAAGTCGTACCCACGGAATTCCACGAATACCTCCCAGTATTTAGCAAGAAACAAGCCGAACGATTCCCCCCACAACGACCATGGGATCACAAAATTGAACTCAAGGAATCATTCAAACCAATTGCCATGAAGTCCTACCGACTCTCCCTCAATGAAGAAAAGGAACTCGACACGTTCCTAGAAGAAAACCTTCAAAAGGGATACATTCGACCATCCGAATCGCCAATGGCATCACCTTTCTTCTTCGTAGGAAAGAAAGATGGAAAACTACGCCCCTGTCAAGACTACAGGTACCTCAACGAGCATACCGTCAAAAATGCATACAACCTCCCCCTCATCTCTCATATTCTCGACAAACTCCGAGGATCAAAGATACTTTACCAAACTCGACGTACGAGCAGGATACAACAACATCCGCATACGCAAAGGAGATGAATGGAAAGGAGCCTTCAGGACACCCCGAGGATTATTCGAACCCACGGTTATGTTCTTTGGAATGTGTAACTCCCCAGCAACATTCCAAACCATGATGGACTCATTATTCCGAAAACTCATCGACAATGGAGGAGTAATCGTTTACATGGACGACATCCTCATTCACGCAAAAACAAAACAAGAACTTCGACGCCTCACAAGAGAAGTACTCAAGATACTCAAGGACAACGATCTATACCTCAAAACCGAGAAATGCGAATTCGAACGACAACGACTCGAATATCTAGGAGTTATTATCACTCCCGACTCAGTTTCGATGGACCCAGCAAAGCTCAAAGGCATCGCTGAATGGCCAACACCAACTACCCCACGCGACGTACGAAAATTCATAGGATTTTGCAACTTCTATCGAAAATTCATACACCAATACGCCACATGGGCAAAACCTCTCAATGCCCTAATGTCCAAAACCAAGAAATTCGAATGGACAGAAGAATGCCAGAACGCCTTCGATACTCTCAAGAGAAAATTCCAAAGCGAACCGGTATTAATGGTCCCCGACCGAGACAAACCCTTCGAAATCGAATGCGACGCATCACTATTTGCATCAGGAGCAGTCCTACTTCAACGCGACAACAATGGAGTTAAACACCCAGTCGCATACTTCTCGAAAGGATTCTCACCAGCCGAACGCAACTATCATTGCTCCGAACAGGAACTCTTCGCCATTATCCGAGCACTCAAAGAATGGCGTCCACCACATAGAAGGATCATCACACAAGACCATCGTATGGTCAGATCACGACAACCTTCGCCGCTGGAGAAAACCTGAAGACCTCAGCAGAAGACAAGCCCGATGGATTGCCTACATGCAACGATTTGACATCGAAATCCGACATATCCCTGGAAAGAAAAATGGACCAGCAGATGCCCTTTCCAGACGACCCGATCATGAACCCAAGACAAGAGACAACAAACAGGTCGTTGCACTCCCTGACAAATTCTTCACCCCAGAACAGCCACAACATATCCATATTATCGACGAAAACACTAAACAGGAAATAAAAGAGCTGTGGAAGAAAAAGAAACAGACCGACATCGCCCAAGAAGATGACTCAGGACACCCACGTGTTCAAGGAAAACTATTTATACCACAAGATCTACACCTCAGACGCCGCTTACTGCAAAGAGTACACGACTCACCCACCGCAGGACACCCTGGAATCGCAGAAACAACTAGAAAACTCCAGGAATACGCCTACTGGCCCGGGATGCGATCATTTGTCAAAAACTACGTCAAAGGATGTGGTGCTTGCCAACAATACAAGATCAATCGCCACCCCCTAAAACCACCGCTTCAACCTATCCCTGGACCCCGTTCTACCCGTCCATTCTCGAACATCTCGATGGATCTTATCACAGACCTACCCCCGGACGGACCCCATGATTCTATACTGGTCGTGGTCGACCAGCTTACGAAGGGGATAATTCTAGAACCTACTGCGAAAACCGCCAACGCGGACAAGATCGCCGAAATTCTTATCAAACGGCTATTCTCTAGATTTGGCCTTCCCGAGAAAGTTCTCAGTGATCGCGACCCCAGATTCGCTGCCAAATCCATGAAAGAATTCTACAAACAACTCGGAATCGAACAAGCACTCTCTACCGCCTACCACCCCCAGACAGACGGACAAACAGAGCGATTCAATCAAGAAATAGAACTCTACCTTGGCATCTATTGCTCATCGAACCCGAACAAATGGGTAAAGGCACTCCCACTCCTGGAATATGTCCACAACTCGAAAACACACTGCCTGAACACCAACATACCCCATTTGAACTCCTCTATGGATCAAGCCCCAAAGGATTTCCGACCTCCGAGGAGCCAACGAACATTCCAGCAATAGGAGAGAAGTTTAAATACCTCGCCAAGATACGCCAAGAAGCCCAAGCTGCGCATGAACAAGCCAGACTAAAAATGGCTGCAAGATATAACCGGCCAGATATCAATCTAAAAGTTGGACAGAAGGTTTGGCTCGACAACCGCAACCTCCCAATTCAGTACGCCTCAAAGAAACTGGCCCAACGCCGAGAAGGTCCCTTCACCATAACAAGAAAACTCGGACCTGTTACCTACGAACTAAAATTACCCATCAAATGGAAGATCCACAACAAGTTTCATGCGAGCCTCCTAATGCCTGCAGAAGAGAACGACACACATGGGGAATACAACACAGCCCCACCACCCGACCTTGTAAATGGAGAAGAAGAATACGAGGTCGAGTCAATACTGCGCCACAGAAAATTCCGGAACAAGTATCAATTCCTAGTCAGATGGAAAGGATACCTTCCCACCGAGGATTCCTGGGAGCCAGAAGCAAACCTGGAGAACGCCAAGGAAGTCATTGAAGAATATAAAAGGGCCCACAAATTAGACAACCCCACCAATGACCCAACCACCCAACACTCGAAGCAACCACTCCAGACCTCCCAGAGCCAGACAACGATGGACGCCTTCTCATCCGGGAAAGAATCATATCCCTGGCGAACCGCGTCGAAGGAAATAGCCAACCTAACCCTGCCACCAATACCGTTGACGACCAACCAGACAGGACCAACAGTCCTTATATCATCCGGCATACCTTCCTTCCCTCCAACCAACCCGAGATACGATCCATCCTTCTACACGAAGTTCCCTTTCATATTACCGGAACCCGTCTTAAACGCAGTCCAGCGATGGTACCCCTGGTCGACACCTGCTGGAAGACATTTACTGCTCTTCTGTATCACAAGCGCCTCGTCCACGACCGAGCAACAGAATTCGAAAAACTATGCGCCACTATTCTTTCTAGCGCAACAGAGGAACAGGACCGCAATACCATTTCTGCCATGCTATCAACCGCTCTCACCGAATTCCCGTTCGAGAGTCCGATCCCAAGCCCGAGCAATGGAAGCGGAAGTCAGGACCGCCCTATCCTACCTATCGGGACCACCACCCAACCTTCCAACCCTCCCATGGTGGATACGAGTAACCAACCATCAAGTGTTGTACAAGCTATATCTGCTTCTAATGACGCCCCCATCGGGACTACCACCACTCACTTATCCACCACCCGAACTCGCTGCAATTGCTGCCGTCGATTCGGCCATATCAAAGCAGGATGCCCGCGCTACCAATGTCGATATTGTCGAAAGATTGCCCCAGGCCATTACGAGAAGCACTGCGAGAGAAACCCTTACCAGCATCAACCCGCAAGTATGGTACCTGGCCTGTATCGCCGCCCACGAGGAATACCAAGCAGAGCTCGATCCCTCACACGCGAAACCACAAACAACAATATTCGACACATTGTTGCAAGCACCGAGCAGCGCCCCGCTTCAGCCAGACCCCTCCGCACCCGAATTCAAAATGCCCCCGTCGTCATTCCGACCACCAACGCCACCACCACATCTGCTAGTGGAAGCCACCGACTTCCTGAATCGATCCTTCGGCACACCCGCCACCATTCACTCCAGAGAACCCATCGTCATCGACCTCACCCAAGACCCGCCATCCCCAGACCACCAAGCTACCGAAGCGACTCCCCAGAACCCGACCCATACTTCGACTGGGACCCCATCGCCGAATCAAACATTACAGGAGAGCCTGTCGGACTATACTGAGGATATGTCTGATGAGGACATCAGACCTTACGAAGGGGATAATGTTATGAACAGTCCAGACCGGGAGGAACAAGAATTACTGTTCGACTTTACAAGATGGGTACAGGAGACTACAGACCAACTACGGGCACAAGAATACGAAGACGAGGAAGGGGAATACTACACCGCCATGCAGGACCTGGCGAGAGAAGCAGGAATGGAGATAACCTTGGAGGATATATTGGAATACCCCGAGGACGAGGAAGATAACCATGGATCAACCGATCCAACCTCCGATACGGATGGAAGCACCGAGAGAATGGAGAGCGAGAATGGAGAAGACTCCATGGAGATACAATCGGGAGAAGGAGATTATGAGTCAGAGGAAAGCGATGGAACATCGCACAGCAGTAGCGAGAGTACTGACTCATTGTAATATAAATAACGCTAGGATGCCATCACCCAGGATGTGCATCATGGTCAGGACTGCGCACGACCAGTAGAACAGCCAAGTAACCTATAACGAGTATATAGCATCTCATAGGTATATAAGGCCTGTACAAGTAGAGATTAAAGCCTCAAGCTTTAATCTTGTTAACAGCGGTCGTTTACCTCTCTGCCTTAACTTGGCGTCTTCCCTCGTTATCTCATTGAGCGCGATCCACTAAGCTCTATAAGGCCAACCGTCTCGGACACCTTGTAGAGTGATTGAAGGCCGTCTCCAGTTATCCTCAGATACAGAAGGAGCACGGATCATAACACCCGCCCAAATCCGACCTTACTAGTAAACTTGGTAAGGACGGTAAATTAACCCCCGAGGAACGTCAACGACGTTTCGACAATAACCTCTGCCTTGTCTGCGCAGATCCCAATCACAGGGCTGCCAACTGCGACAAGAAGAAATTCCCTGATGCCAAGGCTAAAGGCCAACAGGCTCAGCTCCCCAAGACAGACGTGCCGACTCTCCCGAGCTCGGAAAAATAGTCGGCGGTCCTCAGGCCTCTGCACAGACTGAGGATCGCATTGAACTCTGCTGTGCTCCAGAGAGTTTCCGTCTCAATGCATCCGCTCTTTCCGACCCAAACTCTTTTCACATTATGTTAACTTCCCCTTTAGTTACTTCTTTATCTTCTGTTTCCGCTTCTGTACTCTCCACTTCGGACCTGCTTTCTACAATGGACAATGTAGTTAGTTCTGATTTCTCTTCTCTTTCTCCTTTCAAAGCTCTTGTTGATAGTGGTTCTACTCACTGTTTTGTGGACTCATCTTTTGTTCGTTCTCATAGTATTCCAACCTCGTCCATCCCGGCTATTGAACTTCGGTTATTTGATGGGACCTCAAATGCCTACATTACGGAGCTTGCGCAACTGCCTGTATCTTTCCCCTCCGGTGAATCTATCATTTTGGACACTTATGTCACCCAGCTCGACTCTTCCTGTTCTGTGGTCTTAGGACACAACTGGCTCACCCGCTACAATCCATTGATTGACTGGGCTTTGGGCAGTATTACTTTCCGGCCATCCCTACTCGAGAATCCTGCTTCCGTCTCTACCTGCGTCGCACCCGCATCGGCCCCGCCTATGGCCACCCCTGACTCTCCTGACCTAGGTTCACCACCCCTGTCCGGGACCTCGTCCCAACCTGTCCCCATTGCGAAACCGCATATCTCCCTGATAAACGCTCCTGCCTTTATCCGCGCTGCCAAGCTCCCTGGCTCCCAACAATTCCGAATCAACCTCTCCGCCGCCTCCACATCAGCCGCGTCTTCTTCTGTCTCCGATGACCCGGCTGACCTCTCGTCCATCCCCAAGGAATACCACGAGTTCGCTGATGTTTTCAGTAAATCGCGTGCTGACACACTCGCTCCACACCGCCCTTACGACCTCCAGATTAACCTTGAGGACGGCGGTCAACCTCCGGTTGGTACCATTTACTCCCTTTCACAATCAGAGCTTGGAGCTCTACATGATTTCATTGACGAACATTTATCTATTGGCTTCATTCGCCCCTCCACTTCTCCTCATGGAGCCCCGGTCCTCTTCGTCAAGAAAAAGGACGGCTCCCTCCGCTTATGTGTTGATTTTAGAGGTCTCAACTGTATTACCAAGAAGGACCGCTACCCCCTTCCGCTCATCTCCAACCTCTTAGACTCCCCTTGCAAAGCCCGCGTATATACCAAAATCGACCTCCGTCACGCCTACCATCTTGTCCGCGTTGCTGACGGCGACGAATGGAAGACCGCCTTTCGGACCCGCTACGGCTCCTTCGAATGGATGGTTATGCCTTTCGGCCTCACCAACGCCCCTGCCACTTTCCAGCGGTTCATGAACGATATATTCAAGGACATGCTCGACGTCTGCGTTACCATCTATCTTGACGACATCCTGATATACTCCGACAATCATAGTATCCATCGTGACCAAGTCAAGGAGGTCCTCAAGCGGCTCCGACAACACGGTCTATACGCCTGCCCCGACAAATGCCAGTTCCACTCTGACACAGTGGAATATCTCGGCTACATTCTTTCCCCCGACGGTCTCCGAATGGACCAATCTAAGGTCAAGACCATCCAGGAGTGGCCGGAACCCAAGAAAGTCAAGGACATCCAGTCCTTCTTAGGTTTCGCCAATTTCTACCGTCGCTTCATTCATGGTTACTCCGACATCGTCGTTCCGCTCACTCGCCTCACCCGCAAAGACGTGAAATGGAATTTCACTGACGAATGTCGCGAAGCCTTTAACTCCCTGAAGGAAGCATTCATGTCCGCTCCCATCCTCACTCCTTGGGCCCCCGACGCTCAGATCATTGTCGAGACCGACGCCTCCGACTACGCCCTTGCGGCTATCCTCTCTATCATCACTGATGATGGAGAGGTCCACCCCGTTGCATTCCATTCCTGCACCTTTAACATGGCCGAACTTAATTATGACACCCACGACAAGGAACTCCTGGCGATATTTGAGGCTTTTCGTATCTGGCGGCACTATCTTGAGGGTGCCCCTCTTACTATTGATGTAGTCACCAACCACAAAAACCTCGAATACTTCTGCACCACCAAAATCCTTACTCGCCGCCAAGCTCGTTGGTCCGAGTTCCTGTCCCAATTCCACCTCGTCATCCGGTTCCGACCTGGCCGCCTTGGCACCAAGCCTGACGCCCTAACTAGACGATGGGACGTCTACCCTAAAGGGGGGAATAGCGACTATGCATCAGTCAACCCGCACAATTTCCAACCCGTATTCACCCACGGACAGCTTGCGGCCTCCGTCCGCGCCACCACTCTTTACACCCCTTCCCTTCACGCAGCTGTAGTCATGGATCTCGACCAGCTACACCACGATATCCTCGCCGCTCTACCAGTGGATCCGACCGCCTCCGCTCATCTTGCTAGCCCAGAGGGCCGTTGGTCAGTTAATGATAAAGGTTTCCTCCTCTTAGACGACAGAATCTACGTCCCCGACGCCGACAATCTCCGACTTCGGGTCCTCCAGTACAAGCACAATCATGTCCTAGCCGGCCACTTCGGTCAGAATAAAACACTGGAACTCATCCGGCGCGAATACACCTGGCCTAGTGTCTGCACCTTCGTCAAGGATTTCTGTAAGTCTTGTGTCACCTGTATGAGGTCTAAACCCCAGCGCCACCGCCCCTACGGTCTCCTCAAGCAACTCCCCATCCCTGAACGCCCTTGGAATTCAATCTCCATGGACTTCATTGAGAAACTCCCCGCCTCCTCCGGCTACGATGCCATCCTAGTAATAGTCGACAGACTCACCAAGCAATCCTTATTCATCCCCACCTACGATACCGTCACTTCCTCTGACCTCGCCCGCCTATTTGTCCTCCACATCTTCTCCAAGCACGGCGTACCCGAACATGTTACCTCCGACCGCGGCTCCAAATTCGTCTCTCACTTCTTCCGCTCATTGGGACAAGCCCTCGACATGAAACTACACTTCACTTCGGGCTACCACCCAGAAGGCGACGGACAGACGGAACGCACCAACCAGACCCTGGAACAATATCTCCGGGTCTATTGTAACTACCAACAGGACAATTGGTCTGAATTACTACCACTAGCTGAGTTTGCTTACAACAACGCTCCTAGTGCCACCACCGGTATCTCCCCATTCTTCGCTAATAAAGGATACCATCCGAACATCACAGTTCATCCTGAACGCAATCTCGCCTCCGCTCGGGCCCGCCATTTTGCTGTTGACCTCGACGACCTACATACCACCTTGAAGTCTGAAATAGTGCTAGCCCAGCAACGCTATCAGACCTCCGCCGACCTCCGCCGACTCCCCGCCCCGGACTTCAAGGTCGGACAAAAGGTATTCGTGAAAGCCCAATTTTTCCGCACCACCCGTCCTTCCAAAAAACTCTCCGAAAAGTTCCTTGGACCTTACGAGATCATTGCCCAAGCAGGGACTCACTCCTTCACACTCCGACTTCCTGATTCCATGCGTGGAGTACACCCAGTCTTCCATGTTTCTATGCTTGAACCGGCCACACCTAATACCATACCAGCCCGATCGGACCCGCCACCTGCACCAGTTTCTATCGACGGCGAACCAGAATACGAGATCGCTCGCATCGTCGACTCAAAGATTGATCGGCGCCGCACATGCAAACTCCTCTACAAAGTTATTTGGTTAGGTTATGAAGACACCGAAGAAGAGTCTTTGTGGTTACCGGCTACTGAGCTTGAACATGCCATAGATTTAGTAGAGGCTTTCCATTCCTCTTACCCCGCTAAGCCTGGCCCCCTCTATTCACTCTGAATTTTCCGCTGACCACCCACCACACCAAGAAACAAAAAAGTTTATTGGACAAGTACAACTACCTGTCCGTATCGTTCCTAGAGGTGCGGGGCGGCGCCACCGCATCCTCCATCATACCTTGCACCTCCTCTTCCGAAACGCCTCCGATGCTCTCCGACTCCTCCGACTCCTCCGTCTCCTCCGTCTCCGTAATACCCCTACTCGACCAGTTACCATCCACCTGCGCCTCCCAGCGCCGCAACTGTTCATAGCGGCCAGCTGTCAGCTCGACCTTGTCCACCCTCTCCCCCAATCGAGTGATGGCCTGTGCAAGCCACACCTCCATGATATTGACCTGCTTGAGGGTCTTCTGGTGCCCTTCCTCGATAAGTCGCTTCAGCTCTACGGGATCATTTGGTCAGCAAACGTCGCAGTCAGAAACCCCTACTCACCTTCGAATTGGTGGTCCGGTATACCTCCGGCCCCGCTCGGCTCCGTCTCCTCTTGACCCCCGCACCGTTTCTTCATTTTGCTGCACCGACGGCAACTCCTGGTGTTACTAAAAAAACTATCAGTATGTAGCCTGGAAACCCTCAAAATGACTTACCCGCCGGCGACCTCACACGGGACCTCGTCTCGCTGGCACCTCCAGCAGGGGTTCTCGCCCCCGAATACGTTCGCATGGCCCCGTCGCGGGGCCGCCCTCGCCTTTGCCTTCCCCTTACCCTTATCCCCTGAATCCCCGGAGGCCTCCTCCTCCTCCTCCTCCTCATCTCTCGCCTCGTCCCTATCCGTGTATTCGGAATCCGACTCCTCCGTATCTACCTGCATCGGTTCTTCCGACGGACGGCTTGACGAGGCCCCCGTAGTCGTTGCGATGAGTCGGGCCTGAATCGCCCGACGCTCTGCCTCGGCAGCCTCATCT
Source organism: Lepiota brunneoincarnata (assembly GCA_023014365.1). Classification (NCBI taxonomy): domain Eukaryota; kingdom Fungi; phylum Basidiomycota; class Agaricomycetes; order Agaricales; family Agaricaceae; genus Lepiota; species Lepiota brunneoincarnata. Next base: position 519,351 of record JAEBUN010000025.1, on the reverse strand, counting down.
TGTTGCCGCCTGATATCTTCCGCCATACGCTCTCTTGCCCGCTCCTCTGCTTGTCGCTGGCGCAGCGCTATCATCCGCTGTTGCTCCTCCTCCTCTCGTTGCTCCTCCTCCTCCAGCCTCTCGATTTCCAGCCGCTCTCGCTCCTCTCGCTCCGCCTTCTCCCTCAACAATTGCGCCTTGCGCTCCGCGGCGGTCGGTTGTCGGGAGGGTTGTCTGCTCATGGGAGTAAGAGGTCAAGTTGTGTTTTTTGGAATCGAACCAGTTCACCGTTTTTATACCCTGCCGGAACTTTCCGATGGGCCCCGGCCTAGACCGCCTTGGGCCTCGAGGCTCGGCCCTAAAGGGGGGGCACTGTCATATCCATGCCAACTCAGAGTCTAATCATTTAAACTTCGGCTTCTCGACTCCACGTGTGTTCCACACAACAACCCTCTGCCCTCCGACTCGGCCCCGACCTGCTCCGACCGCAACCCACTGCCCCGATCATGCGACCACCTCCACACGTGCCGTGGTCACCTGACCCTTGGTGTCTCATACCCCCGTCTCCATTTCCCGTCCGTAGTCAAGATACGTTATTAGTCTCCATACCTGTACCCATTTCCATTCCATTCGTAATCCGTTCATAATCCGTTTGTAACTAGATCGGTCTCCGCTTCGCTCTGCACGTAGTCAGTACGAGTCATAGTTCATAAGGCCAGTAGTATATATACCATAGGTACTTGGCTTGTACTCCTCAGTCTGATAATCGAATCGAGCAGCAGACCAGCTCCCTGTTCCCTATCCTCTCCTCTCTTCTGCCTCGCTCTGCTTCGGCTCCGACTTCCTGAAATACGGACTAGGACAGTAGGAGGGCACAGCACATAAGCTGAGGCCGCAAGTCCAACCCCCCGCCCGACGTACTCCGCCTCGGTCCCGAAGTCTACGTACTGACTTCGCCCTGTCCCCCGGTTACCTTATACCAAGGATACCACCCCGACCCTCCGCTTCGGTCCCGACCCGCACCGGCTCTAACAAGAGGGTAGAAAAGGAGTGGGATGCTATTCCAGCTTCTGAGTGTCAGAAGTTAATTGAAAGTATGCCTAGAAAAGTAGCAGCTGTACTCAAAGCCAGGGAGGGCTACTCTAAGTACTAGAAATAATAGGATAGCCTAGTATAATATGTCATTGACAAAACTGTTCCAATGACTTAAAATGATTACAAAATTCATAATTGCCTAATTTGGAAGTATTACATGACGCAACTTTGCAGAGTCAGATATGACATATTTGGCTATGTTTATAAATATATTCACAAATATGGCTATTTTATTTACTGAGCTATTACTACTTTAAGTCAAAAGTACAAAACATTGGAACAGTTTTGTAGGTCACTGTACTTCAAAATGCATGCCAACGAGGTCTGACTGCCACTTGCAAAGCGCACGGATAATGGCCAGCAGCTCTTGCTTGTGTGTGGGATAATGGCACTCTGCACCATGATATTGCTGAGAGTCAAAGGCCACTGGACAGGAATCCTTCCATGAGGGGCCCCAGCTGAGCACAGCGCTGGTCCCACAGTTGCTGGCATTGCAGATAACAAAAATTTTGTTGTTCCCAGGGTTGTCATGGTCTATTGTCATCAAGCACCAGCAACTGGTTACAAGTTCCTTGATGGCATTGAAGGCAGCCTGATGTGATGATGACCACTGCGGGAACAACATGTCTGCAGCTTTTGTCATCAGTGGATAGAGAGTATGGGTGTATTTGGCAAGGTCAGGCAGAAAATGTGCAACAAACTTTACCAGACCAAGAAAATGCCGCACTTCTGTCATGTTGCATGGGTGTGGCCAGGATAGTGTAAGAATATAAAGCTACAAACATAAGCTTAACATAAGTATAGTGGATGTAAATGTGGATGCTCACCTCAGTCACTCGTTATATGCACGAGTACTGAGGAAAGCCTAGCTACATGTCCATATGCCAGGTAACTGAAGTTTTACTGAATGGGAATAGAAATAAAATAGTAAATAAATTGTGAGATTGTGATTTGTGCAAGTAGGGTCCATGTCCAAATAGAGACTAATGAGAGAGTCCAGCTGATGTCACGTTGACTGTCCACTGGCTTGTAAAATTCCTACACTCCCCCTCAAGCCAAGGACAGGCTGAGTTCTCAAGCAAAATGCTTGACCTTCGGTGACATGAGAGCCTTCGTAAAAATGTCAGCAACCATTTCTTTGGTAGGGCAATAGATTAGCCTTAATTTTCCTTCCTCAATGATCCATCAAATAAAATGATACCAAATGTCAATGTGTTTCATTCTCACATGATATTGATGGTCCTTTGCAAGCACAATCGCGGACTGGTTGTATGAGAAGAGAGTGGTGGTGGGAAGGGGGGTGCCGAAAACCTGCAAAATAAGGGAGCACAGCCAAAGAATCTCTTTAGCTGCATGGGTTGCTGCTACGTACTCAGATTCTGTTGTTGATAGAGTGACTATCTCCTGCCATTTCACACTCCAGGAAACAGCCCCTCCATTGATAATGAGCGCATAACCAGATGTAGTGCAATGGTCCTCAGCCATGTTGCCATCTGCATCACTGTACCCTGTAAGATCTTGGCCATGGCCTCCATAAGTGAGCCAAAGTTCTTGAGTGCCTTTGAGGTAACAAAAAATGTGTTTGACAGCATCCCAGTGAGCCTCACCTGGGTTTTTCAGATAGCAGGAGAGGTGTTGGATGGTGTACACGATGTTGGGATGAGTGCCTAGGGCAGCATACATGAGGGTGCCCACAGCTTCCTGATAAGGAACTTGGGCCATCTGAGCAATTTTGGCTGTTGATTTTGGTGCTGTGTTGACCGTAATGTGGGTGGATGGGTCCATAGGCACACTGAGTGGTTTGGCGTCTTCCAAACTGAAGCGACGAAGCAAGGCATCGATGTAGGATTGCTGGGACATGAAAATATTTCGGTTTGTGTGGTCTCATTTGATCTCGATGCCTAAGAGCCAGTGCAGCTCTCCTAAGTCCAAAATTTCAACAAAGCTGGATATTCCAGACTTTGTCCAGGCAACTAGAGCAATTGTAGTGGCTGCCAGTGTGCAGTCATTGACATGGACTAGAATGATGGTAAGATCGGGAGGTGTATCTTTAAAAAACACACTCTGATCAACTTCACATCTTGTGAAGCTGAGATTATCCACCAGGATCTTGCATAATTTTTGATACCATTGTCGGCCAGATTGTTTGAGCCCATAAAGAGTTTTTCGGAGGTGGCAGAGCTTGTGAGGATGTAGGGGATCACAGTAACCAGGAGGCTGTGACATGTAGACAACTTTGTTGTTGTTCAGCTGACTATTTAGGTAAGCACCCTTTATGTCTATCTGGTGCAACTCCATGTCCCTTGCTGCTGCGATGGCCAGCACTGCCTGAATTGATGCCAGACGTGCTACTGGAGCGAATGTGTTGAAGTAATCTACTCCAGGCACCTGTGAAAATCCTTGCGTGACAAGCCTGGCCTTGTACTTGACAACATTGCCAGCTGGATCCTTCTTGGCTTGAAAAACCCACTTCAAGCCCACTTGATTTATGCCAGGTGGTGTGTCCACTAGTTCCCATGTCCCTGCAGCTTTGAGGGTAGCTAACTCCTCCTTTATTGTGCTCTCCCATAGTGGCCAGTCCACTCATTCTCTAGCCTCTTTGAGGCTTCCTAGTTCCAATGCCTCAATGGACTCCATTTTGGCTGCTAGGGCATGCACGTCCTCCCAATCTAGCTCCTCAGCCATTGTTATGGCTGTTCCCTCAAGGATTTTGCAAGCTTTTTGGCTTGGCATGTGGATATGTTATGGATGGTCACTCTGGGGCAGGTCCTAGTTGTATGTCTTTGTTGGCAGTTGTACTACTGACTCTGGGGGGTTTGTTGGGACCTCTAGTGGCTTGCTAGGGGTTTTGGCACTTGTTTGTGGCTGACTTGAGGGTTGTATGGTGGTCTGGTGTATGGTGAGTGGTTGCTCACTGCAAATCTGGCTGATTGGCATATTCTCCCCCTTGAGATTTGCCTCCTTTCTGAAACAGATGTTTCGTTCTACCCTCATGGCACCTGTGGCAGGTATCCAGACTTGCATGCCATTGCTTTCTGGGTTGAAACCCAGCCACCGGCCCTTTTTAGCATGGTCAGCCATTTTATTTACCCCTGGCTCGTGCACCCAGCATTCCTCTCCCCATTTGCGTACTGCTTAAAGATCTGGCTTCTTGCTGTACAGGACCTCATAGGGCATTGTCCCTGCAATCGCTTTTGTCCCTGTTCTGTTCATTAGCCACACAACATGGCAAACTCCTTCAGGCCACAGGTATTCTGGGAGACAAGCAATGTGGTTCATGGCTCGGAATCATTCCATGATGGTGCGATTACAATGTTTGGCTATTCCATTGTGCTGGGGAGTATCATGCATGGTGAGCTTGATTTCTGTGCCTCGTGATCTGAGATACTGCTGAAAATCATTTCCAGTGTACTCTCCACCTCTGTCCGGATGTAGGGCCTTCACGCAAGCTTGGAACTGTGTCTCGCACCATGCCTCATACCATTTGTATGCGTCAAAGGTGTCAAATTTATTTGACAGGAAATCCACATGTGTCCATCAAGAATAATCATCAGTAAAGGTAACATAGTATTTATGTCCCCTTTGTGACTCTGTTTTGGCAGGTCCCCACACATTGGAGTGTATTTCCTGGGCAAAGCTAGTTGCCCCTGTGCCTTGCTGAGCCTTTGCAATTGGCTGCTGTGTTGATTTTGCGAATATACATGAATTGTAGGACAGGTGTGTGTCTCCATTGGAGTCTAGTCATAAACCGATCACCATTCCTTCATGTAGGAGTCTTTTCACAGCTGCTGGTGCAATGTGGCCAAGCCGTCAATGCATCTCATTGAGAGTGAGTGTCTCACAGACAGCATTCACTGCAATTTCTCCTTTCCTGACATGTTTATACAGGGCGGCTTGGTTTTGTGGGATCTCGGCTATTTTGTTTCCACCTGGTTCATGAATAATACATCTGCCATTCGCAAATGTGACAATATATCCAGCTTTATCAAGTTGTCCAATGGATATGAGGGTGTACCCAGCCTCAGGTGAGTACAGGACATTGGATAAATGCAGTTTCAAGGTGGTACTGCCATTTGGTAAGTCAAGGATTATATTGCCAATCCCAATGGCACTGAAACTCTGTTTATTGGCAGCCTTTAGGGGTTGAGGGGGGATGCTCTGCAGTTTTATGAAGGCATCTCAATATGGTGAGATATGCCTGGATGTCCCTGAATTGAATAATTCGATGTGCATATGGAGATTCTGTTCTTGAACCTGCCCTGTGAAGACTTCGTTGTCTTCAGAGGTGGCGTAGACCTCTTCTAGTAGGTCTGTCTCTTTGAAATCAGGGAGATCTTCTTCTAATTTGCTTACTTCTATTGTAGCAACAATTGGGATGCCCCAGTTGGCATTGTCATCCATGATCTCAATCTCATCATCCATTTCCACTATCAGGGCTTTATCCTCAAAGTCATCCATGACTGCATTTACACTTGCTGGTTTAGGTTTGGGTGCTTCCTTTTTTGAAGCTTCAGGTGCTGACTTTTCTGCTCCCCCTTCTTTCTTTGGTTTGCAACACTCATAGGTGTAATGGCCTGGGATTCCACAGTTGTGGCACTTCCCCTTTTTGAAGTTCCTCTTTCCTAAACTCTTCTGACTGCCTCCCTTGACATTCATGGCTTCATCACCATCATTTTTGGTAGGACCCTTTGGTTTGTTGCTTCGACATCGGTCCCACTCATCACAGATCAGGATGATCAAGATTTCAGGGTCTATTGTGAAGGAAGGGGCAGCATGGACACAAGCAAAGGATAGTTGTGCTGAGGCATATGATGCCAACCAGTGAGGTAGGGAACCTATGACCATGCTTCTGTAGTCATCATCACTGATGGTGATTCTGACTGTTGACAGCTCGATGCGTTTTGCACATAAATCATGTAGGAAGGCTTGGACATCTCCACGTTCAGGGCACTGTGCTGCCATGAACTTGCATCGCAGTTGTGCCTGTGAGAAGGCACCCTTATAGGTGTATTCCTGTTTCACCTGGTCCCACATGTTTTGACAGTGATTACACGGGCGACAATCATAAGGGTAGAGTCGGGCAACCGCTGGATGAGTAGGGCACGTGTGACGCATTCATCATGGTCCCACTTCTCAACCATTTTGGCTGTGATAGGCGATGGGGTTGTGGTGGGAGTCTGTCCCTGTGTGGTCGTGGCAGCAGCTGTCATGTCTGGCAGCTGGGGGCATGTCTCAGCACCATCAAAATGGCCCCAGAGCCCTTTTGCCCTGGATGGCTGCTTCGAACCTGAGCATGAAGATAGCCCAGTTTGATCCTGCCAGGTCAAGTTTTGGAATGGAGGAAGGGAGGATCTCTGATGTTGCGGAGCTCATTGTGTAGATTTAGCAATGGTTGGGGCCCATAACCTGTAAGAATATAAAGCTCAGTCACTCGTTATATGCATAAGTACTATATATTAGCTAACCTGTAAGAATATAAAGCTACAAACATAAGCTTAACATAAGTATAGTGGATATAAACGTGGATGCTCACCTCAGTCACTCGTTATACGCACAAGTGCTGAGGAAAGCCTAGCTACATGTCCATATGCCAGGTAACCAAAGTTTTACTGAATGGAAATAGAAATAAAATAGTAAATAAATTGCAAGATTGCAATTTGCACAAGTAGGGTCCATGTCCAAATAGAGACTAATGAGAGAGTCCAGCCGACGTTGCATCAACTGTCCACTGGCTTGTAAAATTCCTACAGATAGGATCTTGGAGACTTTGGATGGGTCTGCCTCTATTCCATTACGTGAAATACGATGGCCAAGAAAGACAACCTCGTCACAAAAGAGCTGGGATTTCTTCATGGAGCATAGGAGTTTGTTGGCATGCAGGGCTGCTAGGACAGTGTGCCCATTGTTGATATGTTCCTCAAAGGACGATGATCATATTATGATATTGTCAAGGTAGATATGACAGATCCTGCCAATGAGGTGCCAGAGGGTGGTTGTAACACAGCGTTGTTGTGTTGAGGGAGAATTATGCAGGCCCATGGGCATCACAGTCCACTCATAGAGACCAAAAGGCATACAACATGCTGTATACTTGATATCATCCGGATGCATATGCATCTGGAAGAATGCATTTGGCATGTCAGTCTTTGCCCAGATCTTGCCCTTTGCACAGTCAGAGAGGATGTCATCGATGTGTGGGAGGGGAAAGTGATCAGGAATTGTGAAGGTGTTCAGTCATTGGTAATCAATAACCCAGCGTGGCACTGAGTTCAGGTCAGACTTGGCCACCAGAAACAAGGGCGCAGCAAAGGGTAATGAGGATGGCCTGATATGGCCTGCCCCAAGATGTTCATCTATCAATTGCTGCCACGCTTCTTGCCACTTACGGGGACATGAGTATTCTCTGGTGACACAAATCTTTTCTGCTGCAGTGACAATAATGTGGTGGTGAACATCATTGGGCAGCAAGGTGACATGGGGGAGGGTGGCAGGGAAAAGATCATGGAATTCAGCCTTCAATGAAGCATTAGCATTATTCAAGGCTTCTGTATGATATGAGTCTGGCGATGAATCCAGGAATCAGCTGCAAGTCAGCATCGGTGAGCCATCGCTCATGAGACAGGCATGCAGCAAGACTGGCTACTCTGTTCCTGATCAGTGTGAATGTTAATAAGGGGGGGGTTTTCTTGGGCAAATTTTTGGTATGCATTGGCCAATCTCAACACAAACTTTCTTCATCTGTTTGTGAGTGGAGTTTCCCATACCAAGACGCTGATCTCTCACCATAGATGGGGGTGCATGATGTAAGTCAAGGTGGGAGGCTGTTGCTGATGGTGAGGGAATGTAGGAAGGGGGAAGAGGTACCATACACCTCCCATCAATGAGAATGTAATCCGAATCTTTTGTGAAGATGTCACCCATCACCATATTGGTAATGATCTTGTTTGCACTCAACCACTCAAGGCCCAGGATAAGGTCAAAGTGAAGATTGGGAACAACAAGGGCCTGGGTAGTGCAAGCTGTCCATGTTTTGTCAATCGAACAGACATGCAGTTTAACATACATAATTGGTACATGAGAGTACACCACCACCAACCCCTCCAAGTGATGTTGGCAAATTTGATTTGAGACATCGAAGCTGGAGACCATCAGCAAGTTTACTCAAAATCAGAACTGTGGGGCACCCATGGTCAATAAGTGCATGAGCACATGCAGAAGGGGCAGAAGGCCCCTGCACAAGGCAGGGCCAAAGAAGGTGGGAATGTGGGGGGGGGTGTGGATGTGGGTGGGATGTACTCATCATCATCTTCAGGTTCCAACATGCACGAAGGGAAGTGTTCATCATCATACATAACCGCACCGGTGAAGGTAGCATCCTCAGACCACATAGCATTGGGCTGGGAGGGAGCATTACCAACAGGCACATCAACAGAACCATCTAGGAACTCCAGGAGCTGAGCAGCTTGGAATTTAGCATCAAGCTCCTCAATGCTAGCTGTGACAATTTCGGAAGCAAATGTTGAAGCAGTGGCCACCTGTGTGGAACAGTTTGCAAACCACTGGTGATGGAGTCCTACAAGCTCATTGTCAGACCATTGCTTCAACCAGTTTTCTGCACAGATATTCTGCTCCAGGTTGCAGGCAGATGAGAGATGATCTGCATATACAGTTCTGCAACAGAAGCAACCCTTGTGTTCAATGAGGAAATGACAGGCATCTTCAGTGAGTGAAGGAGGGTGAGGAATGTAGTTGGGGAGCATATTGTAAAGTGTGGACAGTGGGGGGTATGGGCAACCACCAGTGGTGGGACAGCCTGAGCAAGTGTTGGTGGAAGCAGAATTTGGTTGGAATGTATGATTGTTTGAAACAGAGTGAGCAAGAAGGGCAGGCCTGGATGATGTGGCAGGGCACAACATGGGAAAGGAAGCAGGAAAGGAAGTGGTCTGTGCACCATGCCCAGCTGCAGTCATTGCATGTACCCATGCAGAGCTGCAGACATGCCATTCCTCCTCCAAGTTCTTGGCAATGGGAATGACCTGTTGAGCCCATTGGTCAAGGTCAGCAACAAGGTCAAAGTCCTCATGAAGGCAGAAGTTGTCATAGTGGATATGGAGTTCATGGTTCATGGTTGCCTGGAGATGATTACAGAGAACAGCATCATCCAACTGTTCAGTGGAGCCAGCAAGAAGGTTGTTAGCTGTATGTATTTTTGAGACCCAGAGTTGAAAAGGTAGTTCCCCTTGGCTTTGTTGTATCTCCCTGGCAAGGGATACTTCCCAACCATCTGGTAGAAATTTGCTATGCAGTTCAGTCATGAAGGCAGGGAACACCAGGGCCACCAGCCATGCATGATTAGCAGAAGTCCAGGTAAAAACATCATTGTTGTTGAAATGATAAATAAATTTGTGAACTTGGTCAGCGGCTGCAATATCTTTCACAGCAAAGTACTGTTGACAGTAACAGTTGTAACATTGCAGAGATCCAATGGATACCCTCCCATGGCCCAAGACTGGGGGGGATGTGGAGGTTGGCTGGGACACATCAGCCTCATCTGGCCCCAAGGGCATAAAATCATATGAGTTGGCAGCCATCCTTGCAGTTGGACCACAGGGGCAGTCATCTTCAGAGTCTGAGGAAACTGCACAGGTGCAAGTTACATGAGTGACAAGTGGAGGGGAAGGCTGGGATGGTGTTGAGGAGAGTGGTGGCTGTGGCAAGTGTGAAGGGGGTGTAAAGGGGTCACCTGGTGAAGGTGACAGTTGACATGGCAGTTCAGGGGAGCTATTGGGCAATGGTGGCACTGAAAGGTGCAGGTATGGGAGTGCCATGCTGTGATGACGACTCTTATCCTTGGCTTGTGAACAAGTCTGAGAACAAGTCTGCAGGCATGCCAGTGATGAGCTGTCCAGAATGGCAATTAAAGGAGGGCAGGAAAAGTAACAGTAATTATAGAGGAGATACATGAGAGCTCCAGAGGCAAGAGGTCCAGAATGGTAGAGAGAGACAACAGAATTTGGGGAGGTCCAGAGGTGAGAGGTCCAGAGGGGCAGAGAGACACTTGGCAAGACAAGATCACAGAAGGCAGAGAAGTATCAGGGGTTGACAGTGAGGACAGAACCAGGAACCAAGAAAAAGTGGGAGTATGCATCAAAAAGGGAGGGGATGTATACTTTCAGAAGCCAGGAACAGAAACAACCAGAGAGTGTTGTGTGTCTGAGTGAATGTATGCATCAAGGATGGGTATACATGTGTGAGGTGGGGCTGAAACTATGCCGGTCATGTTGGGTCCTGTCTGATAACTTGAGTTGAACTGTAAAAAAAAGTGAAAGGGCACCTGTTGAGGTGGCCCTCACTGTAGGGGATGGACATGTATTCACTGGAGATGAGATGGAATATGGTGGACTCGAGATAATATTCCAAGAGAAAAAGGAAGTAATCTACATCTTTGATCAACCCCTATTTATCTATCTATCAATTCTAAGTATGTGTCCATGTTTGGTTACATCTGGTGTAAGCTATGCTTACAGTCACTAGGATCCAAGTAGGAAAACTGTCAGTATCCACCAGAGATGAGAATGGGTAGGATACGCAGCTAGGATCCAAGTAAGAAAACTGCATCCTACCTATGTACAATGAGGTTCCTATGCACACTTATTTACTAGGGAATGGAGGACAATCTTGTTGCTACCTAAGGTGTGACAGAGTCCCCATCTAAGTACCTACAGTGTCCATAAAGAATATGAAATAAGGAGAACAATAGATGGTGAGCTGACACTTGCATTTTGACAAAGGTAACAATGAGATCCCAGGGTAAAGTGCCAAGGGGAAAGCCACTGCCCAGATGGGCACCCCAATGCTCCTCCCACAATATGTACAACACCGAGTTTTGGTGTGAGTTGCAGGGATAGATTAGCAACTTTTTGTGACACTGCAGCTGTTGAACATTGAGGGCCTACCCATGTTTGAGATGCATGGGTGTGGTGCAGGGGGAAAATTTTATACCAAGATGTTGTTATCAGAAGTCTTACCAGAAGGACAGTTATTTTTAGTTTACATTCCCATGTCACTATGAAACCATCAGTAGTGTACATCAGAAGGACTATTCCTAGTATCTGCCTCATGTTCCTTATCTCTGACTCACAGTTACTCTGGTCCGGATTATTATAGTAGGAGTACAGCCACACTTAGAAGTATATAAGGATACAGTACATCACCTTGTATCATTATCTTAGTGTTATACAGTTCTTGCCTCCTATACCTCTTTGCCCTTAAACTGGCTGGACTATAGTGCTCCATCGTCTCCAAGTCACGCCTAGTAGGACAGGACCAAGTCTGTATAGACATCCTGTGTCGAATGCCATGCTACTCAAGAGCAAACCCCTAACCCAGGTAACAGATGTCCCTGGAAGTGTTGGAGAGTCCTAATGTAGTCATGGGTGAGGCAGCACTTGGTGCTTGGCTCAGTGCTAACTAGGGAACATTCCCATGCTCCATGGATGAGATGGACTCAGGAATTGCTACCAAAGTGATATCATACATCATCACAGAAGCAGGAGAAGACAACAATTTTGGAAGCCAAAAAATGCAGTCCTGCCTAGGATCCCCTATTCCCAGTACCCTGTACTTGAAGAATCATCTCTTGGGTCTTCTCTCCTGCTTGCAAGGGAATCAATTCACCGAAACCTGATATTCAGACTATTGCTGGTACAGCATGTGATACTTGGATTCTCCTTGGCAAGGGTTAATCCTACAAAGTGGCACCATAGCCAAATTATTAGTGATGTAGTCGATATTGGATAAATGGAAAAAGCATAAAGGGGTGAAGACCTTTTTGTCCTTGATGTCATACACAATGTTGAGAACCCATCCAGAATTGCGTCTGCATTTCTTTTTCACAAGTTCTTCCTTCACAAAATTAGGGAGGGTCTACCTGACAATGGCAACCATCGAGCCCCACTGCACCCCTACAGAACTCATTGCCCAAATGAGTTGCTCTCTTAAGAGGCCTCATCCTCAAATGTAGACTCAAACTTCTTACTCCATGGCATTGAACTTCACCTTTTGCTAGAGATGCCTGGTGATATGCGACTCTTGCTCCAATGATTGATTTGGCTATGTGTGTTGGGGGATGTCAAGGGGAGGTTAGCATCATTGACTTTTAACACTTGGCACTCAAGCACTCAAGGGTCAAGCTGCATGATGAGGAAGCATTGGACAATAGGAATTTGTCTCTGGAAACTCACTTATAAATATGAGGGAGGCTTGGAGAAGCACTCAACTGACTTGCATTTTCTATTCAATTTTTTTCACTCCACAGCACATGTATCTCCTTCACAGACAACACTCGTTTGGATCCTCATCAATGATGGACAAAATCATACTTGCTCTGTCCTACACATAGCTCCTCTGCTCACACATCTAAGTACTGAAACACTTGTAATTGCAGTTCTCCATCACATCATCCTGTATGCATTGACTGCATGGCAACCAACCATTACAACAGTAGTAGTTATCTGGAAGTACATGAAATTCTCTGCTATTTAGGGGAATCAGCAGCAGCATGCCATGCAGGACCTAGCAAACCATCATAAGCATGCATGATAACCTTTGGGGCCTGACATAAGGGTTGGAGTTTCCTGTACTAATATTTACTCACACTGGAAAGTTGGTGTTTTCAGCTGGGTAAAAATTTCTGCATAATTGCATAATTTTGGCAACATTTTAAATCAAAGCTGAAAATTTAAGTATTTGTCAAAACCAAAACATCACTGAAACTTTATTTTCAATAGTGTTTTCAACTCTGCTGAAAGTGAGGCATAAAGTATTAGGTTGAACTCCCCTAAAACCAGTATTTTCATTCACAATTTTGGACTGAACTTTGGTCCAGCCAAATTATGTAGTTAAAATTGGTGCAAAATTGGGGCTGAAATGTATAGTTTCCTAAAAGGTTTTAGCTAGCTCAAAATTAATTATTTTAGGTCAAGCCAAAATGCTTACCTAAAAAAAGGATTTCAGGAATACTGAAATGGAGTGTAGGGTGAGCATGGGATGAGTGTGGGTATGAGTGTGGGATGAGCATGGGATGAGCATAGGGTGAACTCCTCTCCCACACATCATCATCTCAGTCTGTCCCTGGGGATTGTCACTTAGGCCATTCATCCCTACCAAAGAGTACTCTACTGCCTTGCAAGGATGTCCTTCTCCCTACTACCACTTAACCATGTCCAACATCAAAGAAGAGCCAGACCTGCAGGCTTCCTGGAGATGGGTTTGAAAGACAAAGAGACAGTGTGGGGGTTTTGGCAAGGAAGAAGAAAACCAACCCCCATATGGTTTTTTATCTTACTGCACATGATACATTGCTGACTATTTTTTGGCTGTGAAAATGCCTATGTGGACACACTGTAAAGGGACACCTCAGAGGCCTCAAAGACACTCCTAACATGTCCCACACCCCCAAAACCCCTCAAAGCATCCCCTTACCCTCCAGCACACTATACCTTCCTCCCTTCAAACGCCAGAAGCCCCAGGATACCCAGAACAACCCAAGCACCCCATGAAGGTCCTCACAAGCCCTCCCTCTCCCCCTCCAGACACTCCCTTGTCACCATATTCACTCCCTCCTTTCATCCTTCCTTATTCCTACATTAGCAGTGTTGGGACAGTTCGCTTCACCCCCCTATTCATTAATATTGCTTATATAAGTCATGTATATACACAGTTTTCGCCTGCAGGGGTCTCTTCATCCTATTTTCTTAGGATCCCCCTGCAGGTAAGCCCTCCATATGTACATACCTGGTCAATGACACTTAGGATCCCCCTGCAGGTTTGCCTCTGCTCCCCTCAGTTCCCCTGAGTTGTCTGGGCCCCCAGGTTGCCCTAACACACACCCACAGCTGACTTGCTTGTTATGCTCTCCACTACACTATGTCTTCAAATCATCTTTCTTTCCTTTTTCCCTTTTAGGTCAAATCAGAGGCAGAGGACCTTATGACAAGGAAAAGATCAACCAGATATTGTTAGGTAATATTTCCATTGACCCAGGCTACCTTCACTGGTGAATCTCTTCAATCTAATTGTTAACATATGTTGACAGGTTTGCCCAGGGGTCCCACCTGCAGGCAGGGTGAGGCCAAAGGTGTTGCTATTGCCACTGGTCCCAGCACTTTCTTTGGTCATGCTGCTTCCCTTGCCAGCCAGGGCAATGACACTACTGGTTGCTTGCAGAAGATTCTTTCTGCCTTGTCACTATTGGTATGTTCATTATTGCCAGAAATTTCATCCTCTTCACTAGCTTCTGCTTCAGGTATTGCCATGGCCTCAACAACATTTTAGTTCTTTTGATTGGTAGCACTCCTATTGTCATACCCACTGTCCTTTCCATCACCCTTGCTATCCTTACTGCCACCATTGCCATCCTTTCCATCACCCTCACCATCCTTACTGCTACCATCACTGTCCTTTCTGCTGCTGTCACCATCCTTTCTGCCACCATTGCTGTCCTTACTATCACCATCACTGTCCTTACTACTACCATCACTGTCCATTCTGCTACTGTCACCATCACTGTCCTTACTGCCACTGTCACTGTCCATTCTGCTACCATCACTATCTCTCAATCACTGTTGCCATCCTTACCATCACCCTTGCCATCCTTTCCATCACTGTTGCTGTGCTTTCTGTCACCTTCACTGTCAATGTGTGGCAGCTTGCCAAGTACAAGGCCATTGTCACCTGCATTGCTGCTATTGAGGAGCTGGCTGGTGTCACCATCCCTTGCACCAATTATAGACAAACTTACTGTTGATCATGGCACTATCTGCACTCATGACCTTTCTCTACCAATGATGTTATTCCCCTTATTGTCTATGCTTCTCATACTGGGGACCAAGACATTCTATGTCATAAACTAGCTATGATGAGTATTGTTTATCATTGTTACTGCCTGCTTTACAGTGTTCTCTTTGCCATGAGATGACCGATACTTCAAGAGTGCCATCAATATATTGTCAAGTGGCCATGTATCAGTGTAATCATCTAGGATAGAATACTTCTTAACCATCTAGTCTGATGTCAGGAAACATTGTGGCCAGACAGTGGAACCTAAAAGCTTACCTCTTGCCTCATGATAGAGAGCTTGGCTTTCTCTTGGTTTATGAAGGAGCTGGAAGTATCAAGATGGCTGAGCATTAGCCTCTGTGCATCATTCTGTAACCCTATTCATCTCATTGAACATTTGGTGATAATAAAAAAGTAACAAACCTTGATAGACTCCATCAGTGATGCATCCCATGCCACTAGCTCTGTAAGATTCTTCCTTCCAGCACCCTTTGGTCAGTCAATTCTGATCCTGTCAAAAGCATGGGACCCTGATAATCCTGGTACTGGAGTTGTCTGAGGGCTTGGAGCTGTTGGCATGGATGACAAAGGACTCATGTTGTCATTAGTTACATGTGCAAGGTGCAGAGTAGGCATTGGTGCCCATGAGGGTAAATGATCTGCTATAGCCATTAGGTAAGCACTGGCAGTTGGTCAGATATGCTGGGATACATACCCTTCTGTAGGCCATTCTTTAGTGGCAAGTCTTCCTCTGAGAGGAGAGTAGGGAGAGGGTAGAGAACAAAGGTAGTGGCACTGAGGAGGACAATTAAGGGGGGAGGAAGTGGAGGTACTGTTGTGAATGGGGGGATTGGGTTGATTGTGTCCATGAGCGCCACCTGCAAAGCTCAGGGTCTCTCATTGTTTTGGCAACCTTCCAGTTGGGGTAAAGGTGCACAGGTGACATGGCGTCAGCTGCATTGCACATTGTAGCTGCCAAAATAAGAACAACAGGAGTGCCACCACACATGGCCACAATAAAGAGTTTGTATGCACCACAGAACAATTGTCAATGAGGAATGCCCTGCTTTTGTTATCACAAATTGAAAAGGGAGGTAGCAAGAATGCCAAGGGCATTACTGATCTTCAACTGTGAACTACCACCTTTGCCACTGCTAAACATGTCTCAAATGACTGGGAGAGTGCAAGAACAAGAAAAGTATAGCATAACAACAATACTTGGATATCAGGGTGGGGTCCTATGCTTGTGTGCAACTGAAGAAGGAAAATTAGCCTGTGGTGGTCAGGATCAATACTTCACCTTATTGCTTGCAGAACTAACCTGTATTAAAGGGACCAATAGCACCAGCATATGGAATATGCAAACAAAGGTCCAATTCAGATGTCCCACCAGAGCAGGGATGAGGGGAGTGACAACTGCTCTGACTTGGGTCTGGTACAAGGATGAACTGGAAGTCAGATTAGTTTACAGTACCCAGGCTGGCTTTCTTGTCAGTTGGAAGGAAGCTAGAAAGGTAGAGAACAAGGTAAGTGATCAGCAATTGTATATAGCCACAGCACTCCATTCTGAGGAGCCCAAAGGAAATGGCCTTCAAAGAAATGTACTGTGTGCAGGTTGTGAATCCCTCAGAGATAACTGGCTTGGCATATGATGCAGCATCAAACTACCTCACTGTCTGCAATCACAATGCTGTCATTCAGCTATTTGTCATTAATGCCATGGTAATGCTTCAGAATGTGCTCTCTGTCACAGTCTGTGCTGGTGACTATATTCCAAAAGCTATTGCATTTGGGCCCATCAGTGGTGAAAACTGCAACATCCTCATATTCAGCCTGCATGACAGTCAAGTGTATGTACAAGCAATTCTTCATATTTCCTGATGGTGATGATGGCTAGGCATACTTTGTGTGCAAGCAATGGCAAGGTTGAGCATTTGCTAAAAACCAGCTGTATGATGTCAGTGGGTAGTCCAGATGGATGGAATCATCTTACAAGATCACAGAGGTGATACTGATGTAAACACACGAGGGGGTTTTTTTTGCATTGATGATCCAACTGAAGGGGCCATACTCTATCATCTCAGCTCAGGAACTAGAGTCCACACATATCCTGTGCCAATTATGAAGACAATGAGGGCATGCCAGATCTTGTTTGTCAAGGATTGGAGTCATATAGCAATTAGAAGTGACCATGGCTTTGTCTATGTATTCAACAGACAAAGTGGAGTGGTTGCAGATAAACTGAGTATAGATTTGGGTACATGGTAATATGCCAAAATTTTGAATATACCCAAAAAATCGAATTTATTTGACTTATACCCTCAGAATTGAGGCAGAACCTTTTGATAACCCTTAGCTATAGGGAATAAGAGGGCTAGAATGAGTCCCAAGTTGCTGGCCAGGCAAGGAAATACCTAGGACATGACCCAAGGCCCTAATATGTCAATCCATTGGCAGAGGGATAATTGATGATTAATGGTACGTCATGGGTATACAAACATTCCTAGCTATGTTTGTCTGAAGCCACAAATCAAGGGAAAATAGAGTGAAACTCAATGGTTTATGATCTGAGGGGTCATCTGGAGAAGGGACAGGGCTGCCTGAATTATTCACTAAAGTTTAGATCTCTAGAGGAGATTCAGGGAACTCCAGGAGACTACAAAGGAAGGAGCCAACCCAATTATGGTGCCAAAACATCAGATAACTTAGTTGGGACACAGGCTCCAATTGTGAAACATAGGGAGAACCGCTGATGGGGCGAGTAGGAGGACACATCAGCCATATGATATCACTTAGAATGAAAAAGCTATAAAGGAAAAGGATGCATAAGCTATTCCTAAATATGTATTAAGCACTGCATGTTATAGTAGTATAAAATAAGGCCATTGAGGGGGGGGCAGGGCAAGCATTCTGCCAGGATTCTTTCCCCCATTGAATACAGTGTTTAATGTCTCATTTGATCATCTGAACATGCCTGTTTGTCTGTGGAGTGATGGCTTCCTAGCTAAGATGTTCATGAACGCCCGAGATTGATTGCTAGCTTGAGAACCACTTGTCTTGGTGATGTCTAGGATCCTAAGTGGTGATTAACTTCAGAGATTGAATACTAGCTTGAGGACCACTCATCTTGGGACATCTAGGATCCTAAGTGGTAGTCATTCCTTCTTAGCTAGCCTGCCAGCTTGAGAACCATTCATCTGGGGAATGCTTAGGATTCTAAGTGGTAGACTTAACCAGTGATTGAGGACCATTGTCTTAATACATTAGGCTCCTAATTGCGACTTGTTCAAACTTTTGGGTTAGCTATGAGTAAAGTTATTCGTGTGCTATCCTTGTCAACTTGAGAGCCATCTGTGAAATAAGTTAGGTCTCTAAGTTAACAAACTCTCTATCCTTGAACTATTAACAAGTAAAGTTATTTGTTCACTAGTTCACAACTTGTTGAGTACTATTATTGTCAAGTGACGATATAACAGAACTTGACTTTTGCACCATCACTCTCTGAGTTTGATAACTTTCCAAGCCCCACAAACTTAGCATTCATGAAGGGTGTACACTCCTTCTTACTAGCTTGAGTGTATTGAGTGCACCTGTAACCATACCTGGGGACAAAAAACCAATTACCTTTTCAGCAGATACAGGTTATAACGGTAAGTGGTCTTAAGCAAACATGTTGCACTTTCTAAGATATTATTAGGCCATAGATATAGATACGGTTCCTACAATTGTCGCCATGAGACCCAGAATAGATGATGAAAGGAGTGGTGTTATTATCTGGCAAAAGGCCAAAGAGCAAGTAAAACCTGAATTTACAACAAGCCTAGCCGATTACAGCCACTGTGGGGTAGGGATAGTTGAAGTTTGCATGTTTGCAGCTTCATTTGCATTCATCTAGCAGAACATGACAGTGAGACCCAATGATATTTGGAATGAAAGGTGCTGACTCACCTGTGCCAGGTCTTTCTGGCAGTGGTGAATGAAGTCTACCGGTGGCTCCCTTTCTTTGCATAGAATATTTCCTCTCCTGCTACAACCCCTATGTTGTTTTATGTTCTCCTGTCATGTCTTTCTGGAAGTTGCTTAGAATATAGTCATTGCACCTATTGAGCTTCCAGGTCTGGCCAGATCATGTGCAAGTTTGTTCTCAACCTGATCTCTCTCCTCATCATATTCATCACTGCTCATATCGTCCATGGTCTCCTCTATTCCCTTTTATAAATTGCATCCTCTTGGTACCTCTCACAACTCCTCAAATTTTGAGTACTCCTGATCCTACTTTAATGCCTCAGGAGGCCCCGTCATTCTTAAGAGCTTTGAGTAGTTCCACATTCTATGTCTTTGCATTAAACTCCTGGGGTCCTGCTAATATGTACCACCCCCAATCAGATAGACTAGGGAACAGGGGGCCATGCACTTTCTGTGGCAGTTCAAGGTGTGCTCTCCCTGCATAACCCATCTTAAATCCAAGCAACCTGACGATGCTACAGCAGACAGTGGCCACTTCCTTGTATTTCCCTTTCTCTGATATGCACCTCAGATTAAGGATGTTGGCACTATCCATTCCCGCCATGCTGGCCATGCTCCACATGGGTGGAGGCCCCATTCACTTACTCCCTCTTCTCCTACTCTTCTGCTCCCACCCAAGGCTCCACAGGGCTTGGTTCCTCTTTCACTTTCCTCTGCATTACCATTCCTCTCTCCATGGCTACATATTGTGTGTTCCACTGCTTGCATAACCCTGGCATCTCTTTGTGTTTCTGGTTCCTGGATACAATCATAGGCCCAATAAAGACTCAATGCCCCAATTGATGCTTACCACAGGACTGAGATGCAAAGCTGTAATTGTTGGTGTTTTTCAGGATACCAAATGTTCATTGCTTGTCATGTTCCATTTGGCCTTCTTAATGCAACAAGTGTCGAGGGTGTTTCTTCAATCACCACTTCTTTCTACTATGGTCAACCAGTGCAAATTTCTTTCCCTGCTTAAGGTATGACACCTTGTTCCAAGCTTGATATGTTACCCAGTTGAAGAGTTTATTATAGCCCACTTGCAGCATTTTCCTCAAGAGTTGCTTATATTTTGCTTATCATATGGTTTCAAAGAATATTTTATTTCATGCTTGCTCCTCGAAGTTCCCCCAGGGGCCACAATGTCCATGTGTTGAAGATGTCTTGGAGGATGGCCTAATCCAGGGTCACATCCATGATTGCTTCCTCCGATGTTGGCCATCAGTGCACAATCACATTTCACCTTTTTTTAAGAAGCATGTGGGGCTTCCCTGCAATACACTCCTTGATATCCAAAGAGACTTGGTTATCATGCGAGTGTCCCTTTGGAATGAAGAATCACTTGTAAATCTTAGATCATCAGACGTGCACCTTTTGGATCACATTTTGCAAAGGTTGGTCATTTCAGTGCTTGATTCAAACAATAAGCTAATTGCCACTTAAGGATCCTGCCACAGATCCATCAGCTCCAAAGCCAGCAACACATGCCTGTTCCAACAGAAATCATTATTTGAGTAGCTAGTTCCCCATTTGATCTGCTGCTTTACCTCTCCATCTAGAATGGATCATTTATACTCTATTTCATTGCTCCCACCATCAACAAGAACAAAAGTGAAAATTTTTTGCCATGTGCCCAGTGTACCCTGACAAAAATCAAGCAACATTATGCAAAGGTATAATTGCTTGCATTCCAATCCTTGTCTCCTCAGGCCAGGTGCCACTTGCTACTGCTTCTTACTTTACTGCCATCCAAGATGCCTTGCATATATCTTTTTTATTTTGTTACCTCCCAATCCCACCCCATTGACCACTCCTTCCGATATACTGTGATGCCAGATTCTCATGCGTTGCAACCACCAACCCCTGAGGTTTTGCCACCGGGGCCACCCCAACCTGGCTCTGGGTCAGAGCTCATGCTCTGGAGAGGTGGTAGCCTAAGTCAGGTGCACTATGCATCAGGGGCTTGTCCAATAACTCAGGCTGTGGTGTGGGATGTAGATACTCCCTTTGACAATCCCTGGAAACATGTTGCAGTGCCTGGCCCCAGTCACCTTACTATGGATAATGTATGTCATTGTTTCCAGTTGCAAATGGGTTAACCCTTGATATCTTCGGTAAGCTATGAGAGACTTTACATATTTTGCAAACAAGAGCCAAGTCAAGTGCTGCCCAGTGGAAGCTGGAGTGAGATCACATGGAGCAAGAACTGAAATCCGCACAAGCCAAATTACATGCAAGAGATGAAGAATGTGGGGCAACAATAAAGGAAATACATGGGCTGGAAACATGCTACCAGAGAGAAATAGATACACTTAAAGCTGAACTTGAGGCACGGAATTCCAAAAATGGAGCCAACAAAACACAAATGGTGGAGCATATCCTCTCTTGTGAGAGTGAGATCACATGGTTGCACTTGGCAAATAAGTTCTTGGTATGATTTCCTTCATGACATGAACCAGTCTAATTGGCCAATAGGAGCAGTCAGTCCAGGTGGCAAAGGAAACCTCAGTATGTTGCTTGCACCACTGTAACAGTATTGAATTCATGCCCTACATATAGGAAGAAATGGCCGTAGCATTGCTTGCTGAACATGAATGCAAAAGGGTGAGTTTTTTTCTCAGCATTCCTATGTATCTAATTACCGATGCACTAGTCTGAGCATGAAAATGAAGTCTTGAGCCTGTGACAACAGCTACAGCATGTAAGCCAATCATGCTGCACCTTGGAGTGACCAACTAAATCACAACACAGCTGTCATCAGTATCACAAGTGTCAGGTCCTCTTCTGACTTCACTCCCAGTACAATGATCTTCAGCCACTCTTCTGACCTCACCCCCCGTGCAACAATCTTCAGCTTGTTTTCCACACACACATCTGGCACAGCCATTCTTATCTCCTCTGCCACATGTACACCTGGTCCAACAATCTTCCATTCCTCTTTTACACTTGCCTCCTCCACTACCTTCAGTTCTTCTTTCATCCTTGCCCCCTTCACTACCCCCAGCTCCACTTCCTCATACACATTTGCTGCTATTGGCCTTGGTTCCCCTTCTGCACATACCTGTAGTTCAGCCACCCAAAGTCCCCCCCTCCTCTGCCCTGCCAAGTGTTAGAGCCGGTGCGGGTCGGGACCGAGGCGGAGGGTCGGGGTGGTAACCTTGATATAAGGTAACCGGGGGACAGGGCGAAGTCAGTATGTAGACTTCGGGACCGAGGCGGAGTACGTCGGGCAGGGGGTTGGACTTGCGGCCTCAGCGTATGTGCTGTGCCCTCCTACTGTCCTAGTCCGTATTTCAGGAAGTCGGGGCCGAAGCGGAGCGAGGCAGAAGAGAGGAGAGGATAGAGAACAGGGAGCTGGTCCGCTGCTCGAATCAATTATCAGACTGAGGAGTACAAGCCAAGTACCTACAGTATATATACTACTGGCCTTATGAACTATGACTCGTACTGATTACGTGCGGAGCGAAGCAGAGGCCGATATAGTTACAACGGATTACGAACAGATTACGAATGGAATGGAAACCGGTACAGGTATGGAGACCGATAACGTATCGTGACTACGGACGGGAAATGGAGACTGGAACTAGAGACACCGAGGGTCAGGTGACCACGGCACGTGTGGAGGTGGTCGCGTGATCGGGGCAGTGGGTTGCGGTCGGAGCAAGTCGGGGCCGAGTCGGAGGGCAGAGGGTTGTTGTGTGGAGCACACGTGGAATCGAGAAGCCGAAGTTTAAGTGATTAGACTCTGAGTTGGCATGGATATGACACCAAGCAACAATGGCCCACAAAACCCTGGCCTGGCTGGCCCAGTCATGTCCTCCCACTGTACCTCAGGTGGTGGTAGCATGCCAATGTCATCACGGGCAGCACCGCTGAGGTCTGTGCTCCCTTGGGCCTCAGCTCACCAATCTTGCTTCTTGAGCACTCTGCAGCACCCTATCTTAACTCTAGGAATTGTTCCTCTGCAGCTGCCTCCAGCCCCCAGAGAGTGTATGTCACCAATTTGGGTGGAGACATGTCACACAGTGACAGCAGCAAGGTGCAAGGCAGTTGCACTCTCCTTGTCAGCTCTATGCATGGCATTCTTACTGGAGTCCACTCAACATCAAACCTCCAAGAATGCCATTGGTGCCTCCTTCAAACTTTCTTGCAACCAATTTGATGCTACTAAATATGCCCTCTGAATTATTGGAGGAAATGCCTTCCCTGTTTCCATCAGCTGAGACAAGGCCACCACTCACAGGGCAACACTTTCAGCTATTTTCCAATATCCCCTCTGATCTGGATGATGACATCCCAAGCCTCTGATGGTCAAGGCTGTCTATGTTGAACTATCATTGCTCCCCAACAGGATCCTGCAGATCACTCTATTTGCTTTAGCCTCCTCCTTCATGTTGAAATCATCCCAAGAAGGTGTTTAGCAATGATGGCATATATTCGAGGGGAGACAACAGCAGGGGTAAGGGAGGTAAACAGACAGTGTAACTACAGTGAGGCTACCATGAGGCAGTCAGCTACTCCAGTGGTTGGCATTCCATCAGTTTGCTGGAATCACCAATTCCAACACTTCAGGGTGAAACTGGCATTTGGGCAGAACAAATGTTACCGATCTTCCATTTACCCTTATTGTGTTATCTTTGGTCTGGTGGAGGTCTTTGTTTCATTGTGATGGCAATTGGTATTGTACTTTGTACTCTGTCCATCCACATGTTCTTGTATTAATCCCCATTCAGGATATAAACCAAACTCACCAAATCCACCCACTATCCCTCTTTACCTGTGCCGTAACCTGCTCTCCTGGCTATGAAGCACCAGTACATCAACTGCACCTGTGCAATGTACCCCAAAGGGCATTCTGTGGCCAACGCAGAGAGGTTAAAACATACTTTAGAACTTAAACACTTGATGTTGCAGGTCCATCCTACTTACGTTCTGAATTTTTTTGAGCTAAGATGTCAGGTCAAGGTTGATCAAACTACACCTCACACCAACACAGTGCACAATACCCCTACCCCTGATCATTGCTCCCCTCCCTTTTCAGCTCTATGCACTACAAGTGGGACCCCTGACACAGAATGTGCACTGCTCCCAGCAGAATCAGAGCTGGCAAGTCTTATCATGGCACTTACGGTCAGTGACAACGCAGGCATATCCTTGGCAGCTCATGTAGTGGAGCCTCATCATCTCACCTGCCCCTTCTGCTAAACACCCATACTGTGTCTAATCCACTCTCACTAATTGATGCTCAATCAACTATACAGGCCATCATCAATGAGGATTAGCAGGCTCATGTAGCAGTCAGGCTATCCTCAGGCCCTTCTGTACTGTCCATCATGTGCCCAGATGCACACACCAGGAAGGCCAAAAATGTCATTTTGGCTGTCAAATGCAAAATCCATGCAGCTGCTGACAGCCTGTCATTCAAGCATAATCCCACTCCTGGACCTCCCACCCTTTGACCTCTACTGGACTCTGCAGCTGGGGATGTACATTTGTCTGGCGTATCTCTCTTGTTGATCAAATCTTCCAATGCCAAAGTCAACAATCACAAAGCAAGGGTTGTCCAGACACTTCGACACCTTGATGCACAAATCAAGAAGCTAGGATGCCTACTATCTGAAGAGTGGCCTAATGCAGCATGTGTCTCTATTGGTGCTGGTATGGGCACCTGTACCATGTTTATACTATGGTCACCTAACTAATTTATCCTGAGCAGATACTGTCCTTGATAGCTCTGTTGCATGTTTGGATTATATCGCCCAAATTATAATCATCCTTGGTGTGATTTGCCATGTCATCCTAGGACTCAGCACAGAAGCATCTGAGTTCATCATCAACAGCACAATAATCCTGGTGAAGTTGGCATTCACCACCAGTTCAAACCTCATCTGACCAGACTCTGGATATGATGGTGTCCAATGCTCTATCCTTCAGCAGCTCCCCACAAGTTTGTACACAGCCCTTAGCAAGTTTGATATTGACAGTGATGTTGTGATATACACAACTTGCCCCTCTTGCAATTACATACACTCACCAACCCATCTATGACCCTATCTCTGCTGTCACCTCATATCCAAATCATTGTTGCAACCACTTAGTGAAAGGTAATGGTGCTTATGTTTGTGATACTCATCTCTTGGAATCCTGAAATGGTTGCCTTCACCCCCTAAAGCCCTATGTGGTACCATCTTTCAGAGATCATCTTGTAAGGCTCCTCACTAACAGAAAACTCGAAAACCTCTGCAATGAGGCTTGTGATGAGGCTCTAGCTGCCTTGTCTAGTAGGAGTGATGGCATGAACCAGGCAGACTTTATTAAGTCTTTCGAAGGACCAGTCTCAGGTCAGCTTTTTGTTGATTGCCATGACAAAGTTAGGCTGGCATTTGCAATGCATGTAGACTTTTTCAACCCAAATGGTGTATGAGACTGTGGAAACCACAATTTGATTGGTATCATATCCCTCATTGTTCTCAACCTCCCTGAAACACTTTGCTATCAACCAGAAAACATTTATCTTGCCATCATACCTGGTCCTCAGGAGCCTTCAGTTGACAAAATCAATCATTTTACATGACCCATCATTGATGAGTTTCACGTTGGCTGGGAACAAGGCTTCCATGTCTCCCATACAGCATCATCTCCAGATAATGGATGAGACATTGATGTTGCCATTATCCTCTCTATCAATGATCTACTGGTGGCTTGCAAAGTTTCAGATTGCGCAGGTCATCAGTCCCATTTCATTTGCACAAGATGTAAACTACATGGCTGTGACAAGCTGTACAGTGTTGACTTCAACAATCAGTCTTTATAGGATAGTGTGGAGTTGTGACAGAAGGCAGAGGAGTGGCAGGATGCCACAACATCTCAACAGAGGCAGTGCATATTTGAAGCTTATGGTGTACGCTGGTCCAAATTCTGGTGCTTACCTTATTGGGACTCATCTCACATGCTCATTGTTGATCCTATGCATTGCCTCCTAGAGGGTTTGGTTCATTATCACTGCCGGTGGGTGTTGCAGATTGATATGGTACAGGCAACTGCAAAATCCCCCCCAGAACCTGCTTTCTCATTCCCTTGGGCTGCATATACCCCATCTGTCCCCCTGGAATATTGAGTTCAGAATGATGTAGAAATCAAACACATTGGCAAAATCCACAATATCCTAATGCTTCCACTTGACAAACATCTGACAGTGCTAGGTGATACATTTGGTAGAGACCAACTTCTGAAGAAGCGGCTCATGAAGAACAAAATGCCACTTCAATTTGTGTGTTATTCTCTTGAATTACTTGGTGGCCCAAGGAGGGGTGGTCAGGGCTCTGCGGAAATGGAAACCAAGCAACAGCTTGTGGAATTATTAATTAATTGGGTAAGTAAATTTATGACTTTCAATGACATATCTAACTATCCACCTCAGTGCCTTCAAATGCCATTGTCAGCTCCTACCAGTGCTCCCAAGCTTTGTATGCCCAATACCATCCAGTACATACAATATGTCATCTGGAACACTTCCACACCATCATGGGTCAATTCCATCCCTTGCAATTATGGTGAGGCAAGTGCAGGAAGCATCAAAGCTGATAAATGGTGCATTCTCTCCATTATCTACCTCCTGATTGCTCTTGTTCTGTTTTGGGGCTATAAGGATGGTTCTCACCCAGCCACAGATAGTTACCACCCCAAGATCCTTGACCACATGATGATGCTCTTCCAAGCAGTGACCATAATGTGCTGTGACACCATGACCATGGAGTGTGCTACTAAGTACCACAATTTTATGCAGCACTGGACCAAGGATTTACTCCCATTGTATCCCCACATAAGAAAGCATAAAAAGCGAACCAATGTTCATGCAGCTTTACATTTACATGATTTTGCTACCCTTTTTGGCCCTGTCATGTCATGGTGGTGTTTTCCATTTGAACGATTGATTGGTACAATTCAGCAGATCAATACAAATGACCTGATTGGAGGTGGGTGCTTCAAGGACCACATTGCATACTGTATTCTGACTTCATATAAATCAGGCAAGTTAGAACAAACTATCCTTCATTCATATATGAGGAGTGCCATCTTGTGGTGGTGGTTGAATCGAGATGACTGCCCAGAAGCTCTCCAGCAATTCAAGGTTCTTTTCAACAAAGCATTTTCCCAGTGACCAGTCAAGGACAGTGAAAAAGCATATTGATGGCCAACTGAAGTAGCACATATATCACACAATGGACAAAACTACTCATGCACCTCTACACATTTAGGTAATAGCTTGGTCCTGTACTACCCTTCACAGACAGCAGTTGCTCCAATTGCTGGCAGCATTCAGAAGATCACAGTTTGTGATGAACAGGTTCATCTATCTATCCAACAGCAAGTTGCTCTCCCTCCAGGGAGTTATGACCCTTTCCTCTAATATCCCTCTTTCCCAGCATGCCTCTACTCCTCAAGAATGGATGATGGTGCCTTGGATGCAATTCTGCTCATGTCTGTAATCTCTCATGTTGCACAATTCATCTTCCACCCAGACCAAGCAGTGATACTCAATCTCTCAAGGGTAGGTTTTAAGTTGTTGCAATGCAATGGAGTCTCATCCTCAATTTAATATCTAGGCATGAAGAAACTTCACCCCAATTTCTCCCATATACAAGGACTTGTAAATTCATCTTACTTATAATCAATTTTAAAATATGATACATTATTAATGACATCTTGGTCCCCAGTATGAGAAGCATAGACAATAAGGGGAATAACATCATTGGTAGAGAAAGGTCATGAGTGCAGATAGTGCCATGATCAACAGTAAGTTTGTCTATAATTGGTGCAAGGGATGGTGACACCAGCCAGCTCCTCAATAGCAGCAATGCAGGTGACAATGGCCTTGTACTTGGCAAGCTGCCACACATTGACAGTGAAGGTGACAGAAAGCACAGCAACAGTGATGGAAAGGATGGCAAGGGTGATGGTAAGGATGGCAACAGTGATTGAGAGATAGTGATGGTAGCAGAATGGACAGTGACAGTGGCAGTAAGGACAGTGATGGTGACAGTAGCAGAATGGACAGTGATGGTAGTAGTAAGGACAGTGATGGTGATAGTAAGGACAGCAATGGTGGCAGAAAGGATGGTGACAGCAGCAGAAAGGACAGTGATGGTAGCAGTAAGGATGGTGAGGGTGATGGAAAGGATGGCAATGGTGGCAGTAAGGATAGCAAGGGTGATGGAAAGGACAGTGGGTATGACAATAGGAGTGCTACCAATCAAAAGAACTAAAATGTTGTTGAGGCCATGGCAATACCTGAAGCAGAAGCTAGTGAAGAGGATGAAATTTCTGGCAATAATGAACATACCAATAGTGACAAGGCAGAAAGAATCTTCTGCAAGCAACCAGTAGTGTCATTGCCCTGGCTGGCAAGGGAAGCAGCATGACCAAAGAAAGTGCTGGGACCAGTGGCAATAGCAACACCTTTGGCCTCACCCTGCCTGCAGGTGGGACCCCTGGGCAAACCTGTCAACATATGTTAACAATTAGATTGAAGAGATTCACCAGTGAAGGTAGCCTGGGTCAATGGAAATATTACCTAACAATATCTGGTTGATCTTTTCCTTGTCATAAGGTCCTCTGCCTCTGATTTGACCTAAAAGGGAAAAAGGAAAGAAAGATGATTTGAAGACATAGTGTAGTGGAGAGCATAACAAGCAAGTCAGCTGTGGGTGTGTGTTAGGGCAACCTGGGGGCCCAGACAACTCAGGGGAACTGAGGGGAGCAGAGGCAAACCTGCAGGGGGATCCTAAGTGTCATTGACCAGGTATGTACATATGGAGGGCTTACCTGCAGGGGGATCCTAAGAAAATAGGATGAAGAGACCCCTGCAGGCGAAAACTGTGTATATACATGACTTATATAAGCAATATTAATGAATAGGGGGGTGAAGCGAACTGTCCCAACACTGCTAATGTAGGAATAAGGAAGGATGAAAGGAGGGAGTGAATATGGTGACAAGGGAGTGTCTGGAGGGGGAGAGGGAGGGCTTGTGAGGACCTTCATGGGGTGCTTGGGTTGTTCTGGGTATCCTGGGGCTTCTGGCGTTTGAAGGGAGGAAGGTATAGTGTGCTGGAGGGTAAGGGGATGCTTTGAGGGGTTTTGGGGGTGTGGGACATGTTAGGAGTGTCTTTGAGGCCTCTGAGGTGTCCCTTTACAGTGTGTCCACATAGGCATTTTCACAGCCAAAAAATAGTCAGCAATGTATCATGTGCAGTAAGATAAAAAACCATATGGGGGTTGGTTTTCTTCTTCCTTGCCAAAACCCCCACACTGTCTCTTTGTCTTTCAAACCCATCTCCAGGAAGCCTGCAGGTCTGGCTCTTCTTTGATGTTGGACATGGTTAAGTGGTAGTAGGGAGAAGGACATCCTTGCAAGGCAGTAGAGTACTCTTTGGTAGGGATGAATGGCCTAAGTGACAATCCCCAGGGACAGACTGAGATGATGATGTGTGGGAGAGGAGTTCACCCTATGCTCATCCCATGCTCATCCCACACTCATACCCACACTCATCCCATGCTCACCCTACACTCCATTTCAGTATTCCTGAAATCCTTTTTTTAGGTAAGCATTTTGGCTTGACCTAAAATAATTAATTTTGAGCTAGCTAAAACCTTTTAGGAAACTATACATTTCAGCCCCAATTTTGCACCAATTTTAACTACATAATTTGGCTGGACCAAAGTTCAGTCCAAAATTGTGAATGAAAATACTGGTTTTAGGGGAGTTCAACCTAATACTTTATGCCTCACTTTCAGCAGAGTTGAAAACACTATTGAAAATAAAGTTTCAGTGATGTTTTGGTTTTGACAAATACTTAAATTTTCAGCTTTGATTTAAAATGTTGCCAAAATTATGCAATTATGCAGAAATTTTTACCCAGCTGAAAACACCAACTTTCCAGTGTGAGTGCAAAGTCTGAGGTAAATTATAGCTCTTTCCTACTTGTTCAGTATGGGTCATTTGAGGGGTTAGTGGGTAATGAATCTTAGAAGGGTGTCCCTGCTTATATGCAATGTATGGGGGGCTGGGCAGGGGTCAGGGTTTGGGCCCCACCAGTTTTTACATCAGCCCATACTCCATAACATCTTAATAGAGCTGGGGCACTAAGGACCCTGAATGGAATCTGTATTCCCCCTGATGCTCAAACTTCAGGGGTCTTGGGATAACCAGTGATATTTGCCCCAATTTATGGGTGCCATGCTCACTACATGCTGAGTCAGTAAATCAACAGTAAATTCATCCAGCTTTGTCAACGTTTGACTCAGGGAGGAGGCACAATGTGGTGAGGTTAGGGTTGGAAGCTTGCATTAGCAAGCTGGACCTGAAGTGAGGAGCTGTTTACCCAATGACTAAGTGACTGTGGCTCAGAGAGAGTAGCCAGCCCAACTACATACTGTAGTGGAGTGTTTGTTTGGATGGAGTGGTGGTTTGGACAGTCAGATGTAGTCACATCCTTTCCTGTCAGTTAGAGTATGTTGAAACTTTGCTATGCCTGCCTTGCTGGAAAATAAGTTCAGTGTTGATAGTGCACCCAAACAGAGCTGGTAAATTGGGACTAATTGAGGGTTGTGTATTATTATAGTAGCTTTGTAGGAGGGCACAGCACATATGCTGAGGCCGCAAGTCCAACTTCCTGCCCGACGTACTCCGCCTCAGTCCCGAAGTCTATGTACTGACTTTGCCCTGTCCCCTGGTTACCTTACACCAAGGATACCACCCTGACCCTCTGCTTCAGTCCTGACCCACACCAGCTCTAACAGTATTATCAGACTCACACTCCTCCTGTCTACCACACTCTGAATTTTTCTAACCATAGTCTCTCAAACAGTTACCTGTACTCACACTCTGGTAACTCCAGCTGCTCGCCATAGCAAACGCATCATTCAACAACCTCCTTCTGAGGAACTGCAACCCAACTCCCCAAGGGCTTCTCACTCTCGCCAACAATCGGTCGCGCCCTCGACTCCAAACTGGTTCTCCAAAGACATACAACCCTCACTATTCCAGACCCCCAATGGCCCCAACCCCAATCCTGATCCCAGTGACCCTGGTGATCCTAATGACTATCCTGACAACAGGGACAGGCCCCCGGGCGACGACAAACCATCAGACAACAGCAACAACAACAACAACATCCCACCTGGCAACACCCGAGATGACCATGATAGACTCATACTCTGAGTTTTCCAATGCATAGCTGATCAAATGGATGGTCATGGGAACTCTCAAGCCCCACAGCCTCCTCGATCTCCCCATACCAAAGCTTGTGAACCTGACATCTTTACAGGTTCTGACCCTGCCAAACTCAAACCCTTCCTCTTCCAATGCTGACTCTACTTCCATACTAACCCAGCTCAGTTCGCTATCCCCACCACCAAGGTCAACTTTGTGTTGACGTACCTTACAGGCATGGCACAGCAACACTTTGAAATCGGCCTCGACGAGGCCGACAACCATGGAATAATACACAACTGGATCAAGGACTGGGACCAGTTCACCCTGGAACTGCAGACCAATTTTGGTCCTGCAGATCCGACTGGAGAAGCTGCTGAGCAGCTTGACTCCCTCTGAATGCGCTACAATGAGAAGATTGCCATCTACAATGTCGACTTTCTCTGCCTAGCTGGCCAACTCCACTGGGGTGACGAAGTATTTTGTCACCACTACTACAAGGGCCTCCCCGACCGCATCCAGGACATCCTGTCCAATCGGCCCAATAGCAAACCCGACACCTTCATCGAAATGCAGGCAGCAGCGATGAAGATCGACGCCCACTATTGGAAATGCCAATGCGAGAAGGCCCGCACCAAAGCCACTTTGGACCCAACCGCCTCTAGGAAACCTGGAGGCAATCCATCCCCATCCACCTCGTCCAACACCCAACCTGCCACCAAGCCTGCCAACAGTAACAACAAAGGCAGCACCCCCAACAACAACTTCAAGGGCAATCCACCCAACCCATCCACCAGTCAGAAATCGGCCCCACCCAAATCCGACCTTACTAGTAAACTTGGTAAGGACAGTAAATTAACCCCCAAGGAACATCAACGATGTTTTGACAATAACCTCTGCCTTGTCTGTGCAGATCCCAATCACAGGGCTGCTAACTGTGACAAGAAAAAATTCCCTGATGCCAAGGCTAAAGGCCAACAGGCTCAGCTCTCCGAGACAGACGTGCCGGCTCTCCTGAGCTCAGAAAAATAGTTGGCGGTCCTCAGGCCTCTGCACAGACTGAGGATTGCATTGAACTCTGCTATGCTCCAGAGAGTTTCCGTCTCAATGCATCTGCTCTTTCCAACCCAAACTCTTTTCACATTACATTAACTTCTCCTTTAGTTACTTCTTTATCTTCTGTTTCCGCTCCTGTACTCTCCGCTTTGAACCCGCTTTCTACAATGGACAATGTAGTTAGTTCTGATTTCTCTTCTCTTTCTCCTTTCAAAGCTCTTGTTGATAGCGGTTCTACTCACTGTTTTGTGGACTCATCTTTTGTTTGTTCTCATAGTATTCCAACCTCATCCATCCCGGCTATTGAACTTTGGTTATTTGATGGGACCTCAAATGCCTACATTACGGAGCTTGCGCAACTGCCTGTAACTTTCCCCTCCGGTGAATCTATCATTTTGGACACTTATGTCACCTGGCTTGACTCTTCCTGTTCTGTGGTCTTAGGACACAACTGGCTCACCCGCTACAATCCGTTGATTGACTGGGCTTTGGGCAGTATTACTTTCCGGCCATCCCTACTCAAGAATCCTGCTTCCGTCTCTACCTGCATCACACCTGCATTGGCCCCACTTATGGCCACCCCTGACACTCCTGACCTAGGTTCACCATCCCTGTCCAGGACCTCGCCCCAACCTGTCCCCATTGCAAAACCGCATATCTCCCTGATAAACGCTCCTGCCTTTATCCACGCTGCCAAGCTCCCTGGCTCCCAACAATTCTGAATCAACCTCTCCACCACTTCCACATCGGCCGCGTCCTCTTCTGTCTCTGACGACCCGGCTGACCTCTTGTCCATCCCTGAGGAATACCATGAGTTTGCCGATGTTTTCAGTAAATTGCATGCTGACACACTCGCTCCATACCACCCTTACGACCTCCAGATTAACCTAGAGGATGGCGGTCAGCCTCCAGTCAGTACCATTTACTCTCTTTCACAATCAGAGCTTGGAGCTCTATGTAACTTCATTAACAAACATTTATCTATTGGCTTCATTTGCCTCTCCACTTCTCCTCATGGAGCCCTGGTCCTCTTTGTAAAGAAAAAGGACAGCTCCCTCCATTTATGTGTTGATTTTAGAGATCTCAACTGTATTACCAAGAAGGACCGTTACCCCCTTCCGCTCATCTCCGACCTCTTGGACTCCCCTCGCAAAGCCTGTGTATATACCAAAATCGACCTCCGTCATGCTTACCATCTTGTCCGCATTGCTGACAGTGACAAATGGAAGACCACCTTTTGGACCCGCTATGGCTCCTTTGAATGGATGGTTATGCCTTTCGGCCTCACCAATGCCCCCACCACCTTCCAGCGGTTCATGAACGATATATTCAAGGACATGCTCAATGTCTGCATTACTATCTACCTTGACGACATTCTGATATACTCCAACAATCATAGTATCCATCATGACCAAGTCAAGGAGGTCCTCAAGCGGCTCCAACAACACAGTCTATATGCCTGCCCCAACAAATGCCAGTTCCACTCTGACATAGTGGAATACCTCAGCTACATCCTTTCCCCTGACGGTCTCCAAATGGACCAATCAAAGGTCAAGACAATCCAGGAGTGGCCAGAACCCAAGAAAGTCAAGGACATCCAGTCTTTCTTAGGTTTTGCCAATTTCTACCATTGCTTCATTCATGGTTACTCCGACATCGTTGTTCTGCTCACTCGCCTCACCTGCAAAGACATGAAATGGAATTTCACTGACAAATGTCACAAAGCCTTTAACTCCCTGAAGGAAGCATTCATATCCACTCCCGTCCTCACTCCTTGGGCCCCTGATGCTCAGATCATTGTCGAGACTGACGCCTCCGACTACACCCTTGTGGCCATCCTCTCTATCATCACTGATGATGGGGAAGTCCATCCCGTTGCATTCCATTCCCACACCTTTAACATGGCTGAACTTAACTATGACACTCATGACAAGGAACTCCTGGCAATATTTGAAGCTTTTTGCATCTGGCAACACTACCTGGAAGGTACCCCCCTTATTATTGACGTAGTCACTGGCCACAAAAACCTCAAATACTTCTGCACCACCAAAATTCTCACTCACTGCTGATACGCCAATTTCACGCCTATACATGAATTCCGTACTCCGGAACGATTCTCTACATAGAATCATTGGCTATATCATTAAAGAACTCTATAGAGGATTGGTACTATATCCCATAGTAGCCAGTTCGACCGAACTGAGGATATTCGAGCCCCGGAAGTGTTCAAACCAGCTCATTATCACTAAGCTTAGTGAACCAAGCTATCAGAACGCTCTCCGGAGGGATTCAGGGCTCTACATAGCCTATTGAGTATACCCCGGTCGCATCAAGGGACCTTACGAGCAGTTTTCTGATGAACCCGAATGCATTTGAACATAAAAGAATGTACCTAGCGGCTGTTGCAGGTGTATTACGTCTATAGTGAGTTCAATAATGATGACCGGACCACAGAACGGAACGTCCAACATTTGGGAGGCAATACCCGATGCCCAAAACCCTAGAAATATCAAAGACTCCTAATTAATGAGTGCTTTGTGGGTCCCGGCACTTCGGCATACTGCTTAACTGAGATTAATTACAACGGATCAAGGGATTGTCCATCCACTATACATTCCAATCATAATTGATCCGGAAACTTAACGTGCTCGCGTGGACGCAGAATAATGCAGACGAGCATGGAACACGTCTGGCTGGATTGCCATTCATTAATCAGAGAAAAACCCATAACCCAGGGTGAGGTAGAAATGCTGCCAAACCTTCCAAAATGTTCTACAGTGCCTGTAACAATTAAGCTTATTGTTTTCTATTTCATATTTACTATCTCTTGTATGTATCTAAACAATATAAATACGGTCGCACTTGTTTGTGAAGAAGCAAGAGGTCTCACCCCCGCTTCCACACGCAAGTCTGCAAGCCATGATCAAGAATGGTTTCAGAGGGCTATTTAGTGTGCATTGTTAAGTGTGATTTCTTTGGTCGTCGACCAACCCAGAGACAGAGACAGAGACCAGAGTTTAGAGTTTAGAGTTCCAGAGTGCTAGAGACAGAGACAGAGACAGAGACCAGAGTTCAGAGACCAGAGACCAGAGACCAGAGACCCAGCGCTTTGAGTTGGCAGGGATTGTCCTTTCATTGTTGCACCGTATGGCTAAGATAACTTCAACAGCTGTTCGTTAACCTCTAAAAACACTACTCTCTTGAATTTCGCTGTCAGAATGCACCCCCAGAACACCCTAAAAGACGAAACTGTTCATTATCTATCTCATTCCACTTGTATTAGCTTAAGCTTATCGAATTGCAGCTAAGCTTAGTGAAAACAAGCCCACTATCTATATTAAAACCAACAAAAGTTACTCCACCTTTTCATCTGGAGCCCACCGCGAGGGGGGTTTTCAGTTGAATTTCACGAGACAAACACCAAAAGACTTGGACACTGGCCCGCCTTTCACCTGCAAAGCAGAAAAAGGTTCAAGCAAAGACCGTAAAGTCACCCAACACGTCCTTCGAGAACAGTCTCAGGAAGGTTGACCCCCCAAAACAGAGAACTACTCAGAATTCCAATCGTCCAGAAGGTTCTGAAGGCCTCATTGCCGCTAGTACCTCTCGAAAGTGAAAAGATCCCGTTAACTCTTTAGCTGCGAACACAGTGAGTGGTTCAGCGGTTGCAGTATCGAGAGAAGTCGCACCGTCGACCTCTACTGTTCCCAGAATTACTATAAGGCTTCCAGCCTCAGCTCGCAACATAGCACATATTCTGCACACTGAAAGCCAGGACGGTCAGACCGTTCCTACGCTAAGCTTAGCGTTTACAAACCAAAACTCGTTTCATACGAACCCTCCTGGTGCCTCTACGGTACCACAGATATCACAGTCAACTCCGACTGTACAGACAAACCAAACCACGCCGTCTATGATGACTACAGCTAGTAAAATGGGACACGAGCGTATGCCAATTCCCTTTAGCAATAATGCTCCCAGATGGGATGCATCAAAACCACAGACATTGAGAAATTATCTCTGGACGCTTGAACGGCTCTTCACAATAATGAAGACGACGGACGATGCAGAAAGGATAAATTGGGCAGTGTCATATGTGGACCAGGATATCCATGAAGAGTGGATGAGTTTTGCGGAGTTCCCAGTCCTGCTGGACAGGCTTTGTGGAGAGATTGAAGAAAGAGTATCCCGAGACTGTGGCAGCCGAGCAGGGCTCAGTGCAACGATTGAGGGAACTCTGCACAGAGAGTAGAGGCATTGCAATGAATGAGGAGCATAAAGTCTTGGACTTTAAAAGGCGATTCATTCTCGAAGCAGAGAAGTGTCTGAAGTCGCCAGCGGTAGTCTCGAACCGAGAACTAGTCGAGTTATTTACGAGCGCAGTGGACTCAGTGTTCCAGGATGTACTCAATGCGAGATTAGTGATCACCGGGGTGCATAGAACCGCAAGCGATGGGTTGGCACTGACTGCGAAGGATTTACGCAAAGAGGACCCCTATGATTGGAGGATCGTTGTGGATAAAGCTGTCGAAATTTCAATTGGCAAAACACTTATGCGATCCCTTCATCAGGATTTGAGGCCGGTAAACTTGGCATCGATGAGCCATCCACCCGCAACGTCCGGAACAGGGACTTATGACCCGGTAGTAAAGCGAGAGCTGCACAGCTTAAAGCAGAAATTTCAGGATGAAGTCTTGCGGATGGCAGGTGGCCTCGCTGAGCTTAAGGACCTCATGAATATCCAGGGGCATACCTTAAAATCATACTTAGAGAGCTTGGCAAAAGACGGACATAATCATGCCGGTTATAATCACACTCAGAGGAATACCAGAAGTGGGTCGGCAGGGTTGCTTTCCGACCGCAAGTGTTTCTACTGCTGGTTATTAGGGCATAGTTGGTTATTCTGCCCGGACATGGAGGCGGATAAACAAGCTGGCCAAATTAGAGTCGAAGGGAACAAAATATATATGGGAGATGGCTCGAGTATCCCTCGAGGAGAAGGGCCTATTAAAGAGAAAGTGGCAAAGTACTATG
Source organism: Lepiota brunneoincarnata (assembly GCA_023014365.1). Lineage (NCBI taxonomy): Eukaryota > Fungi > Basidiomycota > Agaricomycetes > Agaricales > Agaricaceae > Lepiota > Lepiota brunneoincarnata. The sequence goes on along the minus strand of JAEBUN010000025.1, from coordinate 482,129 downwards.
CGACAAAGGGACAACTCTTCATTCAGATACCAGAACTGCCAGAGGTTGAGCCTGAGTTACCACAAGTGCCAACGTCAGCGGTGTTTGCACAGAGAGCATTCCCGAGGTCAGAAAACCAAAGGTCACCAGCAGAAGAAGAAGTCCGCCATCTGAAGCAGCGCATGGGAATGTTGGAGACAGCTGCCATCCACGCCAGTAGTGCCCCAAAGGTTAAGCTTATGACCAGGAAGGAGGATAACGTCGAAATACAGTCTTTGGCCGAGCAATTGGCCCAGATACAGGCTAAGCTTAGTGGTTTGACGGATGGTACGCCCTCGGCAAGCCAGTATTTGGACACCAGGAGTGGCGCGAAGACTTGGAACTCGGAGTCGGGTTTCTAAAGGGTTTGAGGAAGGAGCTGGCTCTGAAGAAGAAGGTCGCCTTTGCCAGAGGACAGACTCCTGAGGACACGTCGGATTCTGAGCGATCAGAAGAATCAGAAAATGAGAAAATAGGGCAGACAACGGAGAAACCAATGCGTGCCGCAGCAGGAGAATTACCATATAAGAATGTAAAACCACTGCGCCCGGTCATTGAGGTACCACCGCTGCCTGTCAGAAGGATGGAATCATCCAAGAAGGAGCCTGCGTATAAGCATCAGGCCCCTATAGAGAGGAATGTCGATGTTGAGGAAGTACTCAGCAGGGTATTGAAGCGAGAAGCCTCAGTATCGCATGGAGAACTCTTGGCATTGTCACCGATATGCAGGAATGCTTATAGAGAGCGCATTATGAGAAAACAGTGTTGCGCCGCAAAATCATTTCATTTGTGAAATCACTAGCTAATAAAGTAACTAACTCTCCGTTACTGAATAATATCAGTATATGGCCATGGTCAGACACTGGGTGCGAGAGATTTAGAATACTATCTAAAATATGTGAAGGCGGACATCTCAGAAACAGAACCAGAACACCCAGACAAGTAAAAGTGATGTTAACTAACTTATGGGTGACAAGGCTATGGAAGAATGACTCTGGTATGAATGTACCCAAGCATTGTATCCGATACCGTGTTAACTAAGATATTAGTTAAGATACTCATGACTGCACAAAAAGACCCATTTCTTCGCCTCTGCCCTAGAAAGCGGACGAGTTGCAACACCTATGTCATCCGGATGGTACCTAGTCATAATAACAGGTCCGGGAGTGAATCTTGACAAAAGAATGTAGGGATTAGCTGAATGCCCTGACAAGAATGTCCCCTTGAAACGGTTCTGATGATATTGAAACCTAAGGGATCGAATGGGGGTATCCCCGAGGGTACTCAGGGAAGGATGCCCCCTCATAGAAACAAAAAGAGATCAGAAATGATGAACTAGAAAATGAAGATTGATAAGAATAGAATAAGCTAATTAATTCTAGTGTTAGTCTACTACCTGAAGACTATGGAAGTGGACTTTAGAACATTAGGGTTGAAAAGCTCAGGTGTGGAGAGTCCGAGAATAAAATAAAAACCAATAGATAAACGTTAGCGAGGAAACTTGCTAACCTGGCTGGCTGTGATATAAATAGCCAGGCACCTAGGGAGCAAGTCCCTGAGAGCAAATTGATGTCGCTGATATTGGAACTCCTAGAATGATGCTCCTAAATGATGAGGAGACAATAAAATGATGAAGCTGAAGGCTTGTTTCAGGTATACCCATAAGTTAATTGTATATTGTTATAAAAACTTGTCTGTAAATTACATGGGAGGCAAGAAACCGCTTGCCTATTTCCCCCCCTGATTGTATGGTCGATTAGGATAGGAATATAAAGCAATTTTACGCGATTTTCTTCGGTCATAAGACCACCAGAGACTTAAAGAGTTATACTCTTTAAAACCAGACCCTTTGAAACGATTGAGATATTGACAGACCCTTCTGCTTGACTTGAGAACTGAATACGAGTTGCTACGCCTCTTCAGTTCTTAAGTAGAAAAGTTCACTAACTTCCATTTCTTTGGGTTCCTCTTAGAGGCCTTGCCTCAGAAGTATACCATTGAATTGTAGAGCTGTTTAATTGAGAAGCGAACATAGTACGCTAGGGCCCATTGAAAACGCTGTCCACTAGGTCTATCTAGTTTAAAGATACTTACTGCAGGAGCTCGCTAGAAGCCTGTCTCGCTGAGTAGTATAAAAGTTTTATTGCCTTGTTCAGAAGCTGTAGTGCGCTAGGGCCCGTTAGATAACGCCGTCCGCTAGGCCTACTAGCTTAAAGACACTTACTGCAGGAGCTTGTCAAAAGCCTGTCTCACTGGGTAGTGTAAATTTACAGTATTGTCAAGAGAAAAGGACGTAGTACGCTAGGGCCCATTAGAACACGTTGTCTGCTAGGTCTACAGAGGTTCACTGATTGCAAAAGCTTGCGTTTTGCCTGACTTATCGAATCGTGAAGATATTAGTTAACATATTATATAGCAACGACCGTCAAAAGTTCCCATTGTATTCAGATAGAACAACTGTCTGTCTAGTTGGAGACTAAGAGAATAACGTACCAAAACCCTAAAAACACTAGAATTGAATATATTTCTGGAGATCTGCGACAACCTCTCCCCCACGAACTTATAAAGTCGGAATTAGCGAACCTGTTAACGAACTTCGTTTTCAATCTTGTAAAGTAATCCGCATTTCAACGGGTACCCACGAGTCAAAGCTTAATAGCAGGAGTAGGGCCCGGGGATGATGATACAGAAAATATAGAGATTAATAGTGGGCCAGTACAAGTCATGATAATGGAGCTAGCAGACAGTCCTTGGAAGTATGATACGGTGCTCCGAGAAGGCTCGGCAACCCAAGCCTGGGTAGCTCAGGATCCAATCATGCAGTACTTGGAGTCACTACCCCGAAGAGACAGGAGACGACAAGTGTTTATTGCGAAAGAATGTGAGCCGTTGAGAGTAGTGCCAACTCTGATAAATGGGATTCGGCAGGAAGAGGCCTTGCTAGATAGTGGGTCACAGATCATCTCCATGAGTCAGGAAGCGGCGATTGCATGTCAAGTTTCTTGGGACCCAGATACTACGATAAATTTGCAGAGTGCGAATGGGCAGGTTGAAAAGACTTGTGGATTGGCAAAGAACGTAGGCTTTACCTGCGGGGGAGTCACAATCTATTTGCAAGTTCACATCGTTCATAGCCCTGTGTATCGAGTACTCCTGGGATGACCCTTTGATGTAATGATGGCTAGCAAAGTCAGGAATAGCGCCAGTGGCGAGCAAACCTTGGTTATTACAGACCCAAATACCAGAGAAAGGGCTGTGTTACCAACTTATGCTCGAGGAGAGTGTAATCCTCCTAAGCTTAGGGAAAACAGTCAAAATTTTCAAGAAACCTCGATGAGTTGACTGAGGGACAAGGAGAGGTGGCTTGTATAATAGACTATGATGATGAGAAGGGCCCTGTCATCGCACAAACACTAAGCTTAGCAAAAGGAAGCTTCTCAGAGGCCAAGCTACAGCTAATGTTCATTGACTAAGTCATACGCGATGAGGACTGCCCACAGGAAGATAAAGCAACGGCGTTATTGTGCCTAGGGCGCATCGCCAACGCACAGGATATGGAGGGTCAGGGAATAACTGTCTTCGAAACTGAAGGGGATGATGAAGATACTGTACAATGCCTGGCTGGGACGAAATATAAACCAGTAGCTTTAAAAGTGAGGCCAGTGTTGGGTGATCTACCAGAGAGATTCAGGATAAAATGAGAAATAAAAGGGGACCCACTGGCAGAAATGCCTGAGCTTAGCGTGCATCCTCCAGAGTTTGTCCTGACAGGCAGATATACGGAGGAGCGTAAGCTTAAGCTGGACGAAGCCCATGCAGGGGATTTCTTGTGGCCAGAGGAAAGAAAGCTGATGCACCACATCATGATGCTTCAAGAAAAGGCATTCGCCTGGACAGATGAGGAAAAGGGATGTTTTAGGGAAGATTTCTTCCCGCCGATTGAGATACCGAGGGTAGAACATACTCCGTGGGTTGAGAAGCCCATTCCGATTCCACCAGCGATCTATGATGAAGTTTGTGCCATTATAAAGAGAAAGATGAGTGCTGGTGTATATGAGCCGTTGAACTCATCCTATAGATCCAGATGGTTCTGTGTGGTGAAGAAAGATGGGAAAAGTTTGAGACTGGTACACAGCTTGGAACCGCTGAACAAAGTGACAATAGTGCATTCAGGACTGCCGCCAGCAATGGAAGATTTGGCAATGCACTTCACAGGCAGAGCTTGCGGAGGCATTCTGGATCTATATGTTGGCTATGACGAACGACTGTTAGCTGAGTCATCTCGGGACCTAACAACATTCCAGACTGTTATCAGAATTCCATCAGAAGGACAGTTATTTTTAGCTACATTCCCACGTCACTATGAAACTATCAGTAGTGTACAATCAGAAGGACGATTCTTACCATATGCCTCATGTCTCTTATCTCTGACTCATAGTTACCTTGGTCTGGACTATTATAGTAGGAGTATAGCCACACTTAGAAGTATATAAGGATACAGTACAATACCTTGTATCCTTATCTTAGTGTTATACAGTTCTTGCCTCCTATACCTCTTTGCCCTTAAACTGGCTGGACTATAGTGCTCCGTCATCTCCAAGTCACGCTTAGTAGGACAGGACCAAGTCTGTATAGACATCCTGTGTCAAACTCCATGCTACTCAAGAGCGAACCCCTAACCCGGGTAACAAAACACTAAGATACTCTGCTGCTTATCCCTTGCTCGCCCTCTACTCTGCTCTGCTCTGCCGACGTACTGAATGCGTCGAGGTACCCTGTGTTATGATCCGTGCTCCTTCTGTATCCGAGGATAACTGGAGACGGCCTTCAATCACTCTACAAGGTGTCCGAGACAGTTGGCCTTATAGAGCTTAGTGGATCGCGCTCAATGAGATAACGAGGGAAGACGCCAAGTTAGGGCAGAGAGGTAAACGACCGCTGTTAACAAGATTAAAGCTTAAGGCTTTAATCTCTACTTGTACAGGCCTTATATACCTATGAGATGCTATATACTCGTTATAGGTTACTTGGCTGTTCTACTGGTCGTGCGCAGTCCTGACCATGATGCACATCCTGGCTGATGGCATCCTAGCGTTATTTATATTACAATGAGTCAGTATCCTCGCTACTGCTGTGCGATGTTCCATCGCTTTCCTCTGACTCATAATCTCCTTCTCCCGATTGTATCTCCATGGAGTCTTCTCCATTCTTGCTCTCCATTCTTCCATCCGTATCGGAGGTTGGATCGGTTGATCCATGGTTATCTTCCTCATCCTCGGGGTATTCCAATATATCCTCCAAGGTTATCTCCATTCCTGCTTCTCTCGCCAGGTCCTGCATGGCAGTGTAGTATTCCCCTTCCTCGTCTTCGTATTCTTGTGCCCGTAGTTGGTCCGTAGTTTCCTGTACCCATCTTGTAAAGTCGAACAGTAATTCTTGTTCCTCCCGGTCTGAACTGTTCATAACATTATCCCCTTCGTAAGGTCTGATGTCCTCATCAGACATATCCTCAGTATAGTCCGACAGGCTCTCCTGTAATATTTGATTCGGCGATGGGGTCCCAGTCGAAGTATGGGTCGGGTTCTGGGGAGTCGCTTCGGTAGCTTGGTGGTCTGGGGATGGCGGGTCTTGGGTGAGGTCGATGACGATGGGTTCTCTGGAGTGAATGGTGGCGGGTGTGCCGAAGGATCGATTCAGGAAGTCGGTGGCTTCCACTAGTAGATGTGGTGGTGGCGTTGGTGGTCAGAATGACGACGGGGGCATTTTGAATTCGGGTGCGGAGGGGTCTGGCTGAAGCGGGGCGCTGCTCGGTGCTTGCAACAATGTGTCGAATATTGTTGTTTGTGGTTTCGCGCGTGAGGGATCGAGCTCTGCTTGGTATTCCTCGTGGGCGGCGATACAGGCCAGGTACCATACTTGCGGGTTGATGCTGGTAAGGGTTTCTCTCGCAGTGCTTCTCGTAATGGCCTGGGGCAATCTTTCGACAATATCGACATTGGTAGCGCGGGCATCCTGCTTTGATATGGCCGAATCGACGGCAGCAATTGCAGCGAGTTCGGGTGGTGGATAAGTGAGTGGTGGTAGTCCCGATGGGGGCGTCATTAGAAGCAGATATAGCTTGTACAACACTTGATGGTTGGTTACTCGTATCCACCATGGGAGGGTTGGAAGGTTGGGTGGTGGTCCCGATAGGTAGGATAGGGCGGTCCTGACTTCCGCTTCCATTGCTCGGGCTTGGGATCGGACTCTCGAATGGGAATTCGGTGAGAGCGGTTGATAGCATGGCAGAAATGGTATTGCGGTCCTGTTCCTCTGTTGCGCTAGAAAGAATAGTGGCGCATAGTTTTTCGAATTCTGTTGCTCGGTTGTGGATGAGGCGCTTGTGATACAGAAGAGCAGTAAATGTCTTCCAGCAGGTGTCGACCAGGGGTACCATCGCTGGACTGCGTTTAAGACGGGTTCCGGTAATATGAAAGGGAACTTCGTGTAAAAGGATGGATCGTATCTCGGGTTGGTTGGAGGGAAGGAAGGTATGCCGGATGATATAAGGACTGTTGGTCCTGTCTGGTTGGTTGTCAGCGGTATCGGTGGCAGGGTTAGGTTGGCTATTTCCTTCGACGCGGTTCGCCAGGGATATGATTCTTTCCCGGATGAGAAGGCGTCCATCGTTGTCTGGCTCTGGGAGGTCTGGAGTGGTTGCTCGAGTGTTGGGTGGTTGGGTCATTGGTGGGGTTGTCTAGCTCGTGGGCCCTTTTATATTCTTCAATGACTTCCTTGGCGTTCTCCAGGTTTGCTTCTGGCTCCCAGGAATCCTCAGTGGGAAGGTATCCTTTCCATCTGACTAGGAATTGATACTTGTTCCGGAATTTTCTGTGGCGCAGTATTGACTCGACCTCGTATTCTTCTTCTCCATTTACAAGGTCGGGTGGTGGGGCTGTGTTGTATTCCCCATGTGTGTCGTTCTCTTCTGCAGGCATTAGGAGGCTCGCATGAAACTTGTTGTGGATCTTCCATTTGATGGGTAATTTTAGTTCATAGGTTACAGGTCCGAGTTTTCTTGTTATGGTGAAGGGACCTTCTTGGCGTTGGGCCAGTTTCTTTGAGGCGTACTGAATTGGGAGGTTGCGGTTGTCGAGCCAAACCTTCTGTCCAACTTTTAGATTGATATCTGGCCGGTTATATCTTGCAGCCATTTTTAGTCTGGCTTGTTCATGCGCAGCTTGGGCTTCTTGGCGTATCTTGGCGAGGTATTTAAACTTCTCTCCTATTGCTGGAATGTTCGTTGGCTCCTCGGAGGTCGGAAATCCTTTGGGGCTTGATCCATAGAGGAGTTCAAATGGGGTATGTTGGTGTTCGGCGTGTGTTTTCGAGTTATGGACGTATTCCAGGAGTGGGAGTGCCTTTACCCATTTGTTCGGGTTCGATGAGCAATAGATGCCAAGGTAAAGTTCTATTTCTTGATTGAATCGCTCTGTTTGTCCGTCTGTCTGGGGGTGGTAGGCGGTAGAGAGTGCTTGTTCGATTCCGAGTTGTTTGTAGAATTCTTTCATGGATTTGGCAGCGAATCTGGGGTCGCGATCGCTGAGAACTTTCTCGGGAAGGCCAAATCTAGAGAATAGCCGTTTGATAAGAATTTCGGCGATCTTGTCCGCGTTGGCGGTTTTCGCAGTAGGTTCTAGAATTATCCCCTTCGTAAGCTGGTCGACCACGACCAGTATAGAATCATGGGGTCCGTCCGGGGGTAGGTCTGTGATAAGATCCATCGAGATGTTCGAGAATGGACGGGTAGAACGGGGTCCAGGGATAGGTTGAAGCGGTGGTTTTAGGGGGTGGCGATTGATCTTGTATTGTTGGCAAGCACCACATCCTTTGACGTAGTTTTTGACAAATGATCGCATCCCGGGCCAGTAGGCGTATTCCTGGAGTTTTCTAGTTGTTTCTGCGATTCCAGGGTGTCCTGCGGTGGGTGAGTCGTGTACTCTTTGCAGTAAGCGGCGTCTGAGGTGTAGATCTTGTGGTATAAATAGCTTTCCTTGAACGCGTGGGTGTCCTGAGTCATCTTCTTGGGCGATGTCGGTCTGTTTCTTTTTCTTCCACAGCTCTTTTATTTCCTTTTTAGTGTTTTCGTCGATAATATGGATATGTTGTGGCTGTTCTGGGGTGAAGAATTTGTCAGGGAGTGCAACGACCTGTTTATTGTCTCTTGTCTTGGGTTCATGATCGGGTCGTCTGGAAAGGGCATCTGCTGGTCCATTTTTCTTTCCAGGGATATGTCGGATTTCGATGTCAAATCGTTGCATGTAGGCAATCCATCGGGCTTGTCTTCTACTGAGGTCTTCAGGTTTTCTCCAGCGGCGAAGGTTGTCGTGATCTGACCATACGATGGTCTTGTGTGATGAACCTTCTATGTGGTGACGCCATTCTTTGAGTGCTTGGATAATGGCGAAGAGTTCCTGTTCGGAGCAATGATAGTTGCGTTCGGCTGGTGAGAATCCTTTCGAGAAGTATGCGACTGGGTGTTTAACTCCATTGTTGTCGCGTTGAAGTAGGACTGCTCCTGATGCAAATAGTGATGCGTCGCATTCGATTTCGAAGGGTTTGTCTCGGTCGGGGACCATTAATACCGGTTCGCTTTGGAATTTCCTCTTGAGAGTATCGAAGGCGTTCTGGCATTCTTCTGTCCATTCGAATTTCTTGGTTTTGGACATTAGGGCATTGAGAGGTTTTGCCCATGTGGCGTATTGGTGTATGAATTTTCGATAGAAGTTGCAAAATCCTATGAATTTTCGTACGTCGCGCGGGGTAGTTGGTGTTGGCCATTCTGTTACGAACAGTCCAGACCAGAAGGAACAAGAATTACTGTTCGACTTTACAAGATGGGTACAGGAGACTACAGACCAACTACGGGCACAAGAATACGAAGACGAGGAAGGAGAATACTACACCGCCATGCAGGACCTGGCGAGAGAAGCAGGAATGGAGATAACCTTGGAGGATATATTGGAATACCCCGAGGACGAGGAAGATAACCATGGACCAACCGATCCAACCCCCGATACGGATGGAAGCACCGAGAGAATGGAGAGCGAGAATGGAGAAGACTCCATGGAGATACAATCGGGAGAAGAAGATTATGAGTCAGAGGAAAGCGATGGAACATCGCACAGCAGTAGCGAGAGAACTGACTCATTGTAATATAAATACCACTAGGATGCCATCAGCCAGGATGTGCATCATGGTCAGGACTGCGGACGACCAGTAGAACAGCCAAGTAACCTATAACGAGTATATAGCACCTCATAGGTATATAAGGCCTGTACAAGTAGAGATTAAAGCCCTAAGCTTTAATCTTGTTAACAGCGGTCGTTTAACTCTCTGCCTTAACTTGGCGTCTTCCCTCGTTATCTCATTGAGCGCGATCCACTAAGCTCTATAAGGCCAACCGTCTCGGACACCTTGTAGAGTGATTGAAGGCCGTCTCCAGTTATCCTCGGATACAGAAGGAGCACGGATCATAACATTAGATTAAAGCTTCCTTTGGACAACCTCCATCGTACACCCCGTGGTATCGGTACGCCTTGTCGCTACCCTTCCACACCGGCAGACGATACGCTTTATCGCTATCCGAGTGCCAACCGTATCTGACGACACGCCTTGTCGCTGTCCGGTGATACACCCCCGTAGAGCAGGCCACCATACCCTCTGCACCCTTGGTCAGACGCACCGAAAGCGTTGATAGGTCATCCACACCTTTAAGTGTTGATTGGGATAACGCACCCGTAAGCGTTGTATATAGGTCATCCGCACCTTCAAGCGTCGATTGGGATAACGCACCCGCAAGCGTTGTTTATTCACCCTCACCTTCACCTTCGACTTCTTCCCTCTTCACCCTGTCTACAAACCGAAACGACCCCCTTGCCACCGACTACGAAGAATCCAACAGTTCTGACTGGTCGACAACCGACTCCGAACCCGACTTCACACCCCCTCCACCACGGACCCTAAAAAGAAAACAAAACCTATACCCCTCACTCGTTCACCCTCTGGTTCCGCACCGTACCCCACACAACCTACCGAAAGAGTTCAACGTCGAACAGAAGACCCAGGATACCCAGCACCCCCAGCATCAGTTCTTCAATCCCTACCTAAACAACCACCACCTGAAAGAACTGCCACCTCTACCCGCTCAAAGCTCGGGGAGCCGATTCATAGAACATCTACCCCATCCTCCGGTCCTCAACCCTCAACAAGTACAAGAACTAGCAACAACACTTCGCAACAGAAACCCCCAAGAACATTCTCACCCCTCGCATCACCACTTGGATCACCGGTACACTCACCGCCTCGATCCAGTTCCCCTGTACAATCCGAACCATCCGAAGTTAGCCCCACTACCGGGTCTATTCACACTTCCGACGAGGAATCCACAACCTCTGACATTAACAATATGGCCTCCTCCGCAAAAATTAACACACCCCCAACCTTTAATGGAGAAACCGACTACTTCCGCCTCTGGAAGGATGCAGTACAACTATACATCGATGCAAAGCCAGGAGCCTTTTCCGATGACAAGACCAAGATACAATTCGCCCTTTCATACATGTCCACCGGCCCCGCCGCAACATGGAGAGGAGCATTCTTGGAATCAAACAAAGAACTTGATGGAAGCCAGACCCTTCCGACATGGAAGAAATTTCTCGAAGGACTCGATACATCCTTCGCCCCAAACAATGTCCCCGCCGATGCAATGGACAGAATCCGCCACCTCAAACAGAATGGACGATATATCGACGATTACATATCCCAGTTCCAGATACTCGCCTATCAGGCCGACCTTGGAGATGGAGTGGCGGCGGTCAACTATTTCAAGAACGGGCTGGATCGCCCCGTCGCAATCAAGACAATTAGCCTCAATCCAGGAAACAAACTCAGCGACTGGTTCAAACAAGCTCGAACAGCATATCAAATACTACAAACTCAACGCGACTATATGCAAACTCGAGGAACTCCCTCGTTTCCAACGACTTCGCGCACTCGCCCATTTAAAGGGAAAAGAAATGCTTTTACGCGCCGTGTCCCACTGCCCTATCAAGCAACAGACCCTAACGCAATGGATATTGACCAACTCGCCGAAGCAGTCTACAACCTCGACTTTGAGGACGAGCCGGATCTACTCGCCGAGGAAGCTGATGAAGACGAGGAAACCGAAGAAGACAGACTCCACCAGTTGGTACAAGAACGCACCCGCGAAGCCCTCAATGCAATCCTCACGGACGCCCAAAGAAAGGATCTCAAAGAAAAGAGATGCTTCAACTGCCGCAAGACTGGACACTTCGCCCGCTGAATGCCCCACCAAGAAGACAATATATCGCCGATCCGAATTACCCCGCAATTTGGATGCCAGAAACCGGTCAAATGCGATATCCAGAAGAAGACAAGCAAGTTATAGGAAGAAGAATTCCCTATACAACATACTAGAAGATGCAACCGACGAGGAAGTCGAGGACATCTACGAACATTTTGCAAATGAATCCAACCACCCAGATGCCCCTCTGGTTAAGGATTTTGCCTAAGGAGACTAGCCACCACGTCTAGCCCTCCACAAAGACCTCCTTCCCTTTCCTATTCACAAAATGATATTAATGTTGTAAAGTTACAGGAATCGTCAGCACGCGTAATACATCTACCCTGTCGAATCCGAAAACACAAGTTCACTAAGGAAGGACCCGAAAGCGTGGAACTACTCGCCCTACTCGACTCAGGAGCAGCAGGAAACTTCATTGACCCCGGAATGGTCAAACAACATTCATTCAAAACAACACCCCTCGATCGACCCATCGAAGTACGAAATGCCGATGGATCTGTTAACGAAAATGGAACAGCCACCCACTACACGACCCTCAACCTAACGGTTAACGGGAAGAATATGGAGATCAAACCAAAAGTAGTCTCCCTCGGAAGCCCAAGACTCATCCTTGGATTCCCTTGGCTTGCAGAACACAACCCAGACATCGACTGGGATGCCAAGCAACTACGCTGGAGAAACGAACGTTGGGACAACACTATATTCCGAGAACTCATCCAATCCATGGAACCCGATTGGATCTACAATGACCAACTCAACCACATCTCCACACTAGAGCCCACAAGCTTCGAAGAAATCAACTTCAAAGCCTCCGCATCACAATTCCTCGCTGTACAACACGGAGAAAAGAAAAACGACGACCCAAGAAAAGTCGTACCCACGGAATTCCACGAATACCTCCCAGTATTCAGCAAGAAACAAGCCGAACGATTCCCCCCACAACGACCATGGGACCACAAAATCGAACTCAAGGAATCATTCAAACCAATTGCCATGAAGTCCTACCGACTCTCCCTCAACGAAGAAAAGGAACTCGACACGTTCTTAGAAGAAAACCTTCAAAAGGGATACATCCGACCATCCGAATCGCCAATGGCATCACCTTTCTTCTTCGTAGGAAAGAAAGACGGAAAACTACGCCCCTGTCAAGACTACAGGTACCTCAACGAGCATACCGTCAAAAATGCATACAACCTCCCCCTCATCTCTCATATTCTCGACAAACTCCGAGGATCAAAATACTTTACCAAACTCGACGTACGAGCAGGATACAACAACATCCGCATACGCAAAGGAGATGAATGGAAAGGAGCCTTCAGGACACCCCGAGGATTATTCGAACCCACGGTTATGTTCTTTGGAATGTGTAACTCCCCAGCAACATTCCAAACCATGATGGACTCATTATTCCGAAAACTCATCGACAATGGAGGAGTAATCGTTTACATGGACGACATCCTCATCCACGCAAAAACAAAACAAGAACTTCGACGCCTCACAAGAGAAGTACTCAAGATACTCAAGGACAACGATCTATACCTCAAAACCGAGAAATGCGAATTCGAACGACAACGACTCGAATATCTAGGAGTTATTATCACTCCCGACTCAGTTTCGATGGACCCAGCAAAGCTCAAAGGCATCGCTGAATGGCCAACACCAACTACCCCGCGCGACGTACGAAAATTCATAGGATTTTGCAACTTCTATCGAAAATTCATACACCAATACGCCACATGGGCAAAACCCCTCAATGCCCTAATGTCCAAAACCAAGAAATTTGAATGGACAGAAGAGTGCCAGAACGCCTTCGATACTCTCAAAAGAAAATTCCAAAGCGAACCAGTACTAATGGTCCCCGACCGAGACAAACCCTTCGAAATCGAATGCGACGCATCACTATTTGCATCAGGAGCAGTCCTACTCCAACGCGACAACAATGGAGTTAAACACCCAGTCGCATACTTCTCAAAAGGATTCTCACCAGCAGAGCGCAACTATCATTGCTCCGAACAGGAACTCTTCGCCATTATCCGAGCACTCAAAGAATGGCGCCACCACATAGAAGGATCATCACACAAGACCATCGTATGGTCAGATCACGACAACCTTCGCCGCTGGAGAAAACCTGAAGACCTCAGCAGAAGACAAGCCCGATGGATTGCCTACATGCAACGATTTGACATCGAAATCCGACATATCCCTGGAAAGAAAAACGGACCAGCAGATGCCCTTTCCAGACGACCCGATCATGAACCCAAGACAAGAGACAATAAACAGGTCGTTGCACTCCCTGACAAATTCTTCACCCCAGAACAGCCACAACATATCCATATTATCGACGAAAACACTAAAAAGGAAATAAAAGAGCTGTGGAAGAAAAAGAAACAGACCGACATCGCCCAAGAAGATGACTCAGGACACCCACGCGTTCAAGGAAAGCTATTTATACCACAAGATCTACACCTCAGACGCCGCTTACTGCAAAGAGTACACGACTCACCCACCGCAGGACACCCTGGAATCGCAGAAAACAACTAGAAAACTCCAGGAATACGCCTACTGGCCCGGGATGCGATCATTTGTCAAAAACTACGTCAAAGGATGTGGCGCTTGCCAACAATACAAGATCAATCGCCACCCCCTAAAACCACCGCTTCAACCTATCCCTGGACCCCGTTCTACCCGTCCATTCTCGAACATCTCGATGGATCTTATCACAGACCTACCCCCGGACGGACCCCATGATTCTATACTGGTCGTGGTCGACCAGCTTACGAAGGGGATAATTCTAGAACCTACTGCGAAAACCGCCAACGCGGACAAGATCGCCGAAATTCTTATCAAACGGCTATTCTCTAGATTTGGCCTTCCCGAGAAAGTTCTCAGTGATCGCGACCCCAGATTCGCTGCCAAATCCATGAAAGAATTCTACAAACAACTCGGAATTGAACAAGCACTCTCTACCGCCTACCACCCCCAGACAGACGGACAAACAGAGCGATTCAATCAAGAAATAGAACTCTACCTTGGCATCTATTGCTCATCGAACCCGAACAAATGGGTAAAGGCACTCCCACTCCTGGAATACGTCCACAACTCGAAAACACATGCCGAACACCAACATACCCCATTTGAACTCCTCTATGGATCAAGCCCCAAAGGATTTCCGACCTCCGAGGAGCCAACGAACATTCCAGCAATAGGAGAGAAGTTTAAATACCTCGCCAAGATACGCCAAGAAGCCCAAGCTGCGCATGAACAAGCCAGACTAAAAATGGCTGCAAGATATAACCGGCCAGATATCAATCTAAAAGTTGGACAGAAGGTTTGGCTCGACAACCGCAACCTCCCAATTCAGTACGCCTCAAAGAAACTGGCCCAACGCCGAGAAGGTCCCTTCACCATAACAAGAAAACTCGGACCTGTAACCTATGAACTAAAATTACCCATCAAATGGAAGATCCACAACAAGTTTCATGCGAGCCTCCTAATGCCTGCAGAAGAGAACGACACACATGGGGAATACAACACAGCCCCACCACCCGACCTTGTAAATGGAGAAGAAGAATACGAGGTCGAGTCAATACTGCGCCACAGAAAATTCCGGAACAAGTATCAATTCCTAGTCAGATGGAAAGGATACCTTCCCACCGAGGATTCCTGGGAACCAGAAGCAAACCTGGAGAACGCCAAGGAAGTCATTGAAGAATATAAAAGGGCCCACAAACTAGACAACCCCACCAATGACCCAACCACCCAACACTCGAGCAACCACTCCAGACCTCCCAGAGCCAGACAACGATGGACGCCTTCTCATCCGGGAAAGAATCATATCCCTGGCGAACCGCGTCGAAGGAAATAGCCAACCTAACCCTGCCACCGATACCGCTGACGACCAACCAGACAGGACCAACAGTCCTTATATCATCCGGCATACCTTCCTTCCCTCCAACCAACCCGAGATACGATCCATCCTTCTACACGAAGTTCCCTTTCATATTACCGGAACCCGTCTTAAACGCAGTCCAGCGATGGTACCCCTGGTCGACACCTGCTGGAAGACATTTACTGCTCTTCTGTATCACAAGCGCCTCGTCCACGACCGAACAACAGAATTCGAAGAACTATGCGCCACTATTCTTTCTAGCGCAACAGAGGAACAGGACCGCAACACCATTTCTGCCATGCTATCAACCGCTCTCACCGAATTCCCGTTCGAGAGTCCGATCCCAAGCCCGAGCAATGGAAGCGGAAGTCAGGACCGCCCTATCCTACCTATCGGGACCACCACCCAACCTTCCAACCCTCCCATGGTGGATACGAGTAACCAACCATCAAGTGTTGTACAAGCTATATCTGCTTCTAATGACGCCCCCGTCGGGACTACCACCACTCACTTATCCACCACCCGAACTCGCTGCAATTGCTGCCGTCGATTCGGCCATATCAAAGCAGGATGCCCGCGCTACCAATGTCGATATTGTCGAAAGATTGCCCCAGGCCATTACGAGAAGCACTGCGAGAGAAACCCTTACCAGCATCAACCCGCAAGTATGGTACCTGGCCTGTATCGCCGCCCACGAGGAATACCAAGCAGAGCTCGATCCCTCACACGCGAAACCACAAACAACAATATTCGACACATTGTTGCAAGCACCGAGCAGCGCCCCGCTTCAGCCAGACCCCTCCGCACCCGAATTCAAAATGCCCCCGTCGTCATTCCGACCACCAACGCCACCACCACATCTGCTAGTGGAAGCCACCGACTTCCTGAATCGATCCTTCGGCACACCCGCCACCATTCACTCCAGAGAACCCATCGTCATCGACCTCACCCAAGACCCGCCATCCCCAGACCACCAAGCTACCGAAGCGACTCCCCAGAGCCCGACCCATACTTCGACTGGGACCCCATCGCCGAATCAAATATTACAGGAGAGCCTGTCGGACTATACTGAGGATATGTCTGATGAGGACATCAGACCTTACGAAGGGGATAATGTTACGAACAGTCCAGACCAGAAGGAACAAGAATTACTGTTCGACTTTACAAGATGGGTACAGGAGACTACAGACCAACTACGGGCACAAGAATACGAAGACGAGGAAGGAGAATACTACACCGCCATGCAGGACCTGGCGAGAGAAGCAGGAATGGAGATAACCTTGGAGGATATATTGGAATACCCCGAGGACGAGGAAGATAACCATGGATCAACCGATCCAACCTCCGATACGGATGGAAGCACCGAGAGAATGGAGAGCGAGAATGGAGAAGACTCCATGGAGATACAATCGGGAGAAGAAGATTATGAGTCAGAGGAAAGCGATGGAACATCGCACAGCAGTAGCGAGAGAACTGACTCATTGTAATATAAATACCACTAGGATGCCATCAGCCAGGATGTGCATCATGGTCAGGACTGCGGACGACCAGTAGAACAGCCAAGTAACCTATAACGAGTATATAGCACCTCATAGGTATATAAGGCCTGTACAAGTAGAGATTAAAGCCCTAAGCTTTAATCTTGTTAACAGCGGTCGTTTAACTCTCTGCCTTAACTTGGCGTCTTCCCTCGTTATCTCATTGAGCGCGATCCACTAAGCTCTATAAGGCCAACCGTCTCGGACACCTTGTAGAGTGATTGAAGGCCGTCTCCAGTTATCCTCGGATACAGAAGGAGCACGGATCATAACACATTCAGCGATGCCTTTGAGCTTTGCTGGGTCCATCGAAACTGAGTCGGGAGTGATAATAACTCCTAGATATTCGAGTCGTTGTCGTTCGAATTCGCATTTCTCGGTTTTGAGGTATAGATCGTTGTCTTTGAGTATCTTGAGTACTTCTCTTGTGAGGCGTCGAAGTTCTTGTTTTGTTTTTGCATGAATGAGGATGTCGTCCATGTAAACGATTACTCCTCCGTTGTCGATAAGTTTTCGGAATAATGAGTCCATCATGGTTTGGAATGTTGCTGGGGAGTTACACATTCCAAAGAACATAACCGTGGGTTCGAATAATCCTCGGGGTGTCCTGAAGGCTCCTTTCCATTCATCTCCTTTGCGTATGCGGATGTTGTTGTATCCTGCTCGTACGTCAAGTTTGGTAAAGTATTTTGATCCTCGGAGTTTGTCGAGAATATGAGAGATGAGGGGGAGGTTGTATGCATTTTTGACGGTATGCTCGTTGAGGTACCTGTAGTCTTGACAGGGGCGTAGTTTTCCATCTTTCTTTCCTACGAAGAAGAAAGGTGATGCCATTGGCGATTCGGATGGTCGAATGTATCCCTTTTGAAGGTTTTCTTCTAGGAACGTGTCAAGTTCCTTTTCTTCATTGAGGGAGAGTCGGTAGGACTTCATGGCAATTGGTTTGAATGATTCCTTGAGTTCAATTTTGTGATCCCATGGTCGTTGTGGGGGGAATCGTTCGGCTTGTTTCTTGCTAAATACTGGGAGGTATTCGTGGAATTCCGTGGGTACGACTTTTCTTGGGTCGTCGTTTTTCTTTTCTCCGTGTTGTACGGCGAGGAATTGTGATGCGGAGGCTTTGAAGTTGATTTCTTCGAAGCTTGTGGGCTCTAGTGTGGAGATGTGGTTGAGTTGGTCGTTGTAGATCCAATCGGGTTCCATGGATTGGATGAGTTCTCGGAATATAGTGTTGTCCCAACGTTCGTTTCTCCAGCGTAGTTGTTTGGCATCCCAGTCGATGTCTGGGTTGTGTTCTGCGAGCCAAGGGAATCCAAGGATGAGTCTTGGGCTTCCGAGGGAGACTACTTTTGGTTTGATCTCCATATTCTTCCCGTTAACTGTTAGGTTGAGGGTCGTGTAGTGGGTGGCTGTTCCATTTTCGTTAACAGATCCATCGGCATTTCGTACTTCGATGGGTCGATCGAGGGGTGTTGTTTTGAATGAATGTTGTTTGACCATTCCGGGGTCAATGAAGTTTCCTGCTGCTCCTGAGTCGAGTAGGGCGAGTAGTTCCACGCTTTCGGGTCCTTCCTTAGTGAACTTGTGTTTTCGGATTCGACAGGGTAGATGTATTACGCGTGCTGACGATTCCTGTAACTTTACAACATTAATATCATTTTGTGAATAGGAAAGGGAAGGAGGTCTTTGTGGAGGGCTAGACGTGGTGGCTAGTCTCCTTAGGCAAAATCCTTAACCAGAGGGGCATCTGGGTGGTTGGATTCATTTGCAAAATGTTCGTAGATGTCCTCGACTTCTTCGTCGGTTGCATCTTCTAGTATGTTGTATAGGGAATTCTTCTTCCTATAACTTGCTTGTCTTCTTCTGGATATCGCATTTGACCGGTTTCTGGCATCCAAATTGCGGGGTAATTCGGATCGGCGATATATTGTCTTCTTGGTGGGGCATTCGCGGGCAAAGTGTCCAGTCTTGCGGCAGTTGAAGCATCTCTTTTCCTTGAGATCCTTTCTTTGGGTGTCCGTGAGGATTGCATTGAGGGCTTTGCGGGTGCGTTCTTGTACCAACTGGTGGAGTCTGTCTTCTTCGGTCTCCTCATCTTCATCAGCTTCCTCGGCGAGTAGATCTGGCTCGTCCTCAAAGTCGAGGTTGTAGACTGCTTCGGCGAGTTGGTCAATATCCATTGCGTTAGGGTCTGTTGCTTGATAGGGCAGTGGGACACGGCGCGTAAAAGCATTTCTTTTCCCTTTAAATGGGCGAGTGCGCGAAGTCGTTGGAAACGAGGGAGTTCCTCGAGTTTGCATATAGTCGCGTTGAGTTTGTAGTATTTGATATGCTGTTCGAGCTTGCTTGAACCAGTCGCTGAGTTTGTTTCCTGGATTGAGGCTAATTGTCTTGATTGCGACGGGGCGATCCAGCCCGTTCTTGAAATAGTTGACCGCCGCCACTCCATCTCCAAGGTCGGCCTGGTAGGTGAGTATCTGGAACTGGGATATGTAATCATCGATATATCGTCCATTCTGTTTGAGGTGGCGGATTCTGTCCATTGCATCGGCGGGGACATTGTTTGGGGCGAAGGATGTATCGAGTCCTTCGAGAAATTTCTTCCATGTCGGAAGGGTCTGGCTTCCATCGAGTTCTTTGTTTGATTCCAAGAATGCTCCTCTCCATGTTGCGGCGGGGCCGGTGGACATGTATGAAAGGGCGAATTGTATCTTGGTCTTGTCATCGGAAAAGGCTCCTGGCTTTGCATCGATATATAGTTGTACTGCATCCTTCCAGAGGCGGAAGTAGTCGGTCTCTCCATTAAAGGTTGGGGGTGTATTGATTTTTGCGGAGGAGGCCATATTGTTAATGTCAGAGGTTGTGGATTCCTCGTCGGAAGTGTGAATAGACCCGGTAGTGGGGCTAACTTCGGATGGTTCGGATTGTACAGGGGAACTGGATCGAGGCGGTGAGTGTACCGGTGATCCAAGTGGTGATGTGAGGGGTGAGAATGTTCTTGGGGGTTTCTGTTGCGAAGTGTTGTCGCTAGTTCTTGTACTTGTTGAGGGTTGAGGACCGGAGGATGGGGTAGATGTTCTATGAATCGGCTCCCCGAGCTTTGAGCGGGTAGAGGTGGCAGTTCTTTCAGGTGGTGGTTGTTTAGGTAGGGATTGAAGAACTGATGCTGGGGGTGCTGGGTATCCTGGGTCTTCTGTTCGACGTTGAACTCTCTCGGTAGGTTGTGTAGGGTACGGTGCGGAACCAGAGGGTGAACGAGTGAGGGGTATAGGTTTTGTTTTCTTTTTAGGGTCCGTGGTGGAGGGGGTGTGAGGTCGGGTTCGGAGTCGGTTGTCGACCAGTCAGAACTGTTGGATTCTTCGTAGTCGGTGGCAAGGGGGTCGTTTCGGTTTGTAGACAGGGTGAAGAGGGAAGAAGTCGAAGGTGAGGGTGAGGGTGAATAAACAACGCTTGCGGGTGCGTTATCCCAATCAACGCTTGAAGGTGCGGATGACCTGTATACAACGCTTACGGGTGCGTTATCCCAATCAACACTTAAAGGTGTGGATGACCTATCAACGCTTTCGGTGCGTCTGACCAAGGGTGCAGAGGGTATGGTGGCCTGCTCTACGGGGGTGTATCACCGGACAGCGACAAGGCGTGTCGTCAGATACGGTTGGCACTCGGATAGCGATAAAGCGTATCGTCTGCCGGTGTGGAAGGGTAGCGACAAGGCGTACCGATACCACGGGGTGTACGATGGAGGTTGTCCAAAGGAAGCTTTAATCTAATGTTATGATCCGTGCTCCTTCTGTATCCGAGGATAACTGGAGACGGCCTTCAATCACTCTACAAGGTGTCCGAGACAGTTGGCCTTATAGAGCTTAGTGGATCGCGCTCAATGAGATAACGAGGGAAGACGCCAAGTTAGGGCAGAGAGGTAAACGACCGCTGTTAACAAGATTAAAGCTTAAGGCTTTAATCTCTACTTGTACAGGCCTTATATACCTATGAGATGCTATATACTCGTTATAGGTTACTTGGCTGTTCTACTGGTCGTGCGCAGTCCTGACCATGATGCACATCCTGGCTGATGGCATCCTAGCGTTATTTATATTACAATGAGTCAGTATCCTCGCTACTGCTGTGCGATGTTCCATCGCTTTCCTCTGACTCATAATCTCCTTCTCCCGATTGTATCTCCATGGAGTCTTCTCCATTCTTGCTCTCCATTCTTCCATCCGTATCGGAGGTTGGATCGGTTGATCCATGGTTATCTTCCTCGTCCTCGGGGTATTCCAATATATCCTCCAAGGTTATCTCCATTCCTGCTTCTCTCGCCAGGTCCTGCATGGCAGTGTAGTATTCCCCTTCCTCGTCTTCGTATTCTTGTGCCCGTAGTTGGTCCGTAGTTTCCTGTACCCATCTTGTAAAGTCGAACAGTAATTCTTGTTCCTCCCGGTCTGAACTGTTCATAACACCCTGGTCGTTCAAAACAACGTACGAAAGAAAACCACCTCTCTGTGTAGCCATTGCTACGTCCTTCAACCTCTCCCCACCAGAAGATCTGGCTTACCTACTCATTTTCGTTTTCACTTCTACCGCCACCCTCATCGCCTACCAAATCATCACTCTAGAACTCGAATGCATCACGTGCCCCTGTCACTGCTGTGTCGTCAGATCGTGGAACCTATATTCAGGAATATCCATAATTGCCACCCAATTCTTCATACTTCTAGCGATAATTGATCGCTAGACAAATATCACCATGCCTCCAAAGAAGTTCTCGGCCCAAGAATCCCCATCACCCCCTCCCAAATCGAGAAGCAGAATCTCAGGATCAGGAACCCAAAACCCAGATCCCAGAAGAAACCCCATCCCCACCCAGACATCATCCCCATTCTATCCTCCATCCCCATTTGATTCACCCTAACCACGTGCATCAACATCTACTCAGCTAGTCCCAACAACATCGTCAAGTTTCTCAGCCGCATTAGCCGAAAGACAAAGACAATGCGAAGAACAAGAAAAACGCGATATTGTCGCAAACCAACTTTCCCCATACAAACTTGAACGACTTCAACAAGCCGTACAACAACCGAGAGAACTTACAGGTTCTGAAGAAAACCTTCTCTCAAGACACGAAGCCTTTGTTGAACTCAACCAAGGAAAAACCCCAATCGATAACGACTCAGACGTCTACATCACAGACGACAACCAATCAGAACCTGACAAACAACCCTTAGCCCTACCAGCACCTCCCACACCACCGCTGCTGCCACCCAGACAACTACAAACAATGGCCGCTGCACAATCCCCAAAGGAGTTAGGACTCCTCAAACCCATCGCCTTCGATGGAACTAGAAGACTATTCGAAGATTGGAACTTCCAATGTGAAGTTTACATGCTCGCTAATGCGACCACTTACAACACCGACCTTGCTAGGACCCTATTCGTCCTTTCAACAATGCAATCAGGAGATGCCCAAGCCTGGGCTAGACAATACCTCCACGAGAGAAATGCTCAAACTCAACAAGGGCAACCCATAGCCATGGAGTCATGGGACAACTTCACCGCTCGACTTAGAGCCGACTTCACCCCAGCAGACGAACATGCGTACGCGCATACCCGACTTCAAACCCTGCACCAAGCAGGCAAACCAATGACCGAGTTCAACGCTCAGTTCAAAGAACTTGTCCGACAATCCGGACTAAACGAAGATCGCACATTGATCAATCTATACTGCAAGGCAATCGACCATCGCATTGCCATGAAAATCGACGAATCGGAAAACCCTCTGACAACTATCACCACTTGGTACACCCGAGCCAATAAACTCGATGACAATTTCCGCCAAATCAATGCCCTCTACAGCACCCCCAGAAATACATTTCCCCAGAGGAACCAATACCAACCCAACCGTGGACCAAGCCGTCCAAACAACAACGTGCCCTACGCACAATTCTACCAGAGGAGCAACGCTCCACGATTCACTCCACGCGACCCACATGCCATGGAAGTAGACCATGTCACAATAGAAGAAGGATTCGAAGATCCTTACCCCAAAATCCCACAACCGGAATATACTGAGGAAAACTCCGCACAAGAACCGTTGGAGTTAGATGCCATTGTCACCAGACAACAAATGAAATCATACCAAAACCAGGAATGCTTCCGATGTGGAGCCAAAGATCATTGGGTTAGCAAATGCCCTCAACCACCGCCAGCTAGACGCTTCCCAGGAATGTGCACCAATCCCCCTCATCCTGTGAGAAACCCCAACCGTCCCTTTCCTGGACAACAAAACACTCGCCCCAGAATTCCAAACCGGAACGCCCAACAATCACTGCAACGCAAGTATTCCCTTGCCGTCGCAGAAGTCGCATCTCAGATGCGCCAAATGGTCGATGATCTTGACCCTGAACTCCAACAAGAACTCCATTCCGCGCTAGCCGAGGACCCGGAGATGTGTCCATTCCAGGATTTTTAAAAAGGAATGCTGTTGACAGATGTGCCCCTGCACGTTCCAGAACTCAGAAGGACATTTCATACTCTCACTCCCAGAAGGACATTTTCTCGATAAACTCTGTACAATTACGACTATCCCCAAATAAACGATCCCTTTTCTTACCCATCGAGATTTGGAGTGAACGGACATCAAAACCCGTGGCCATCACCGCCCTGATAGACTCAGGAGCTCAAGGGAACTTCATCTCCCACAAAGTCGTTGAATGACATGGTTATCAAACCAAACGGCTGGACCAACCAATTCCACTCAGTAACGTTGACGGAACTGATAATCAACATGGCAAGATCCATAAATACATCAAAATCAGAACCATCATCAATGGAAGAGATTGCACGCTAGAAGCATATGTCACAAACACTGGTGAGAAAGACCTCATCATCGGATTTCCCTGGCTGGAACAATACAATCCTGACATCAACTGGAGAACCAAGACGTTTTCTTGGAAACCACAAATTGATCACCAAGACTTTTCCAAACTCCTCAGAACCCTACGACGACCTGTCGAACTCAACTCCATCGCCATGGACATAATGGCTGGAAAGACCTCTCAACCCAAGGAAAACCCTGAAGAATACGTCAACCTGTCAAACGTTGACCTCAATACTTTCTCCTTAGAAAGAGAAATGAACCCAATGCTTCTAACCCCATTAGAAGTAAATGCCAAAGCTACACATGCCACAACGCTCCACAATGAGCAACACAACTTGACAAAATTGGCAAACCAAAAAGGAAAACAACCAGAATCAAACAAAGAACCACCTGAGATCCCTCGGAGATTTGCCCGATGGGCCAGAATATTCAACAAGAAAGCCTCTGAATGATTCCCACCATCAAGAATGTTTGATCACAAAATCGAACTAAAACCGACATTCGAAGCAAAATCAATGAAACCTTATCAAGTGGCACCTGCTGAAGAAAAAGCGCTGAAAGAATTTATAGACGAAAACCTCCGAAAAGGTTACATCCGCCCCTCAAAATCCCCTATGGCATCACCCTTCTTCTTCGTTGCCAAGAAAGGAGGAGACCTCCGACCCTGCCAAGACTATCGTTATCTAAATGATCACACCATCAAAAACGCTTACCCAATCCCCATGATTTCTTCTATCATGGATAAACTCAAAGGAGCTAAATACTTCACCAAACTCGACGTCCGCCTAGGATACAATAACGTCAGAATCAAAGATGGCGACCAATGGAAAGCAGCGTTCAAGACTCCTATGGGTCTTTTCGAACCAACTGTTATGTTCTTCGGACTTTGCAATAGTCCCGCAATGTTCCAACATATGATGGACACGCTATTCTCCGAAATAATGGAGAAAGGAGGAATCATCATCTACATGGATGATATCCTAATCTACGGTAAAACCCAAGAAGAAACTGACCGACTTACGGAAAAAGTACTGCAAATCCTGCAGGAAAACGACCTCTACCTCAAAACGGAGAAATGCAAGTTCAACAAACAACGACTCGAGTATCTCGGCATGATCATCATGCCAGACGAGATCAAAATGGATCCTGGAAAACTCAAGGGAATAGAAGACTGGCCAGTACCAAAAACAGTCTGACATGTTTGGAAATTCATCGGATTTTGTAACTTCTACCGGAAGTTCATCCGAAGCTATTCCCACCATACCAAACCCCTGAACCAACTCCTTTCCAAATCAAACAAATTCGAATGGAAAGAAGAACAACAAAAAGCGTTCGAAACACTCAAAAACAAATTCCTAAAAGAACTGGTACTCCTCATGCCCGACTCCACAAAACCCTTCGAAATAGAAGCCAATGCTTCTAAATTTGCATCAGGAGCTGTCCTATATCAATACGACATCAACGGAATACGGAAACCCGTATCATTCTATTCAAAGACGTTCGGACCAGCGGAACGCAATTACGACATCTATGACAGGGAACTCCTCGCTATTATCCGAGCTCTCGAAGAATGGCACCACTACCTCCTCGGCAGTCCCCACACCGTCCGTATCAGAACAGACCACCAAAACCTAACATACTGGTGCAAACCCCAGAAAATCAATTGCAGACAAGCATGATGGGTCCAGACCCTCGCTGACTACAACTTCAAATTAGAACACATCCCAGGATCAAAGATCCCTGCACCAGATGCCCTATCAAGATGTCCAGACCACATCCCTGATGAGGACAACGATAACGAAGACGTTACCATGCTTCCGAACAACCTCTTTGTCGCCACCGCTGACATAGAAGATCAAAACCTGATCACAATACTCCCAGAACACCTTTTTATCACCACCGTCGATATGGAACTCCAAGAAAGAATCACAGAATCGCCAAAATACGACGCTAGAACCACCGAAGTGTTCAAACTCCTAAAAGAAGCCCACCCTAATGCCGCCAATAAAGACTTCGGAACAATTTCAACCCCAAACGGTTCACTCCTCACGTTCCAAGAACATGTCATCATTCCAGAAGACCTCCAACTCAGATGCAATGTCATCGCAAGATACCACGACCACCCTACATGTGGTCACCCTGGAGAACAGGAAACGTACCGCCTTGCTAAGAAAGAATTATATTGGCCAGGAATGTCAATGTTCATAAAAAACTACGTCAAAGGCTGTCCAGAGTGCCAGCAACATAAAATCATACGCAGACCGGATCGCGCACCGACCCAACCGATTCCTCCACCAACATCTAAATGCCCATTCGCCCAGATCTCATGGGATCTTATCACCGGTCTACCGCCTAGCGCCGGCCACAATGTGATATTGTCCGTGGTGGACCACAGCCTTACGAAGGGGGTAATTTTCATCCCAACCTCAGATCAATCAAACGCCAACGACATCGGACAACTATTAATAGAAAAAGTCTTCACCAGATTCGGATTACCTGATAAAATCATATCAGATCGAGACCCCAGATTTGCCGCCAACTCTCTTCGACAACTAGCCAAACGTTTAAACATCCAACAGGCATTCTCAGCCGCATACCATCCCCAGACAGATGGTTCCACTGAACGATACAATCAGGAAATCGAAACCTACCTCGCCATATACTGCACCAGAAACCCTCTTGACTGGTCAGAAACCCTCCCTATCGCTGAATTTGCACACAATTCCAAAATACATGCCTCAAGGCAGAAATCCCCATTTGAACTAATCATGGGATACAACCCTCCACTGATACCCACAGTAATGGAAACATCAAACTTTCCATCAGTAGACAAACGCATCAGACTCCTTGATGATGCCAGAAAAGAAGCACATGCGGCACATCAACTCTCCGCCGATATTATGAAACAAAGAACCAGAAGAACTGTCAAACCCCTTGAAACACGTCAAAAAGTATGGCTAGAAGCCAAAAACCTCAAACTCCCCTTCATTTCCAACAAAATATCCCCAAAACGACTAGGACCCTTCCTTATCTCAGAAGTCTTATCACCACTCACCTACAAACTAAAACTTCCGATCAAATGGAAAATACACCCAATATTCCACAGAAACCTTCTAACCCCATATACCAAAACAGAAGCATACGGATCTTACCCGACTCCACCACCACCAGACATCATCAATGAAGAAGAAGAATACGAAATAGAAGCCATTCTAAATCACCGCCAACACCACGGAAAACTCCAATACTACGTCAAATGGAAAGGATACTCCCACACGGAGAACGAATGGATCACTGATGAAACACTTCATACAAATGCTGAAGAATACTTAACCAAGTATAAAGAAGCTCATGGAATCCTCCAGAAAGAACAGGAACCCACCAGAACCAACCAAAGACAACTTCACTCCCACACCAAACGTACTTAAAAGATGCCCATGAACCTCGATCTCACTTGCCCCCAAACTACTCCCCCCTTTTCAACAACACCTTCACCAACCTCCTCATCATCCTCCGTCGTCATCATAAACAATGCAAGCGTCGAACATACTACACTTCAAACAACTCCCGTTCCGGCCCCGTCTCCCTACACCCCCTCTCACACCTTCGCCGCAACATACACCTCCCTTAGGGACGAGACCCCCAACCCCAACGACACCCCAGTACCAACAGCTGCCCCAGCCACCTCCCTTAGATACCATACAGCTGGAGTACGATCATATGGACCAGATCACCCTTCTGACAGAGATCTGCGCGAGGCTGCCACCGACGGAGCCTTTACGACTAAATTGGAACACACTTCAATTTCAGAATACGACCGACAACTCTGGTACGACTATACCCACCACGTACGACAGACTAAGGCTCTCGCTACTGCGTACAATACGCAACGTGCCTGGGCAGAATCACTCAAGCGACTTCTCCACTCAAGATTGGGCCTCATGTCTGAGGTGTCGAAGAACCTACCCAAGCGAGATGAGATACATACCTCGCAGCCCCCCACCACAACCGTCCCCACCACTACCACGACGACCACTGCCGCAATCATCACCACCATCCCCAACAAGGGAAGAAAGCCCACCAGTATCAGAAATCCCTTCAGACTTCTCACCCCCACCAAGGACGCCACCCACACCATCGCCAGTAACAACGTCCCGGTTCGGAACTCCCCCAATCCTGTTCACTCACGAACCAACTCCCGAACCACCGACAGATCAGTCTGTATCCAATGCAGACACACAGGACACTGGGCTATGGATTGCCCCCAATTCGCTTGCCTCGGATGCAAGCAATATGCCCCAGGGCATTACTCATACGACTGCATCAAGTATAGATGCCCCCACTGCGCTGTCTTCCAACCGCGCCATAAACGGACCGAATGCCCAAGTCGAAAGACTCGACACGCCCCCTACTCCAGAAATTTGACAACCCGTCCCTCGACCACTCCCACAACTCATCATAGATACATCGACCTCACCCACGACGACTATTACGAGGAATGCTACGACAACATGGCCGAATCAAATATCACAGGAGAACCCTGCGGTTCCTTCTGAAGAAAACCCAACCACTCCACCAGAAGAAAGAATAGAGAGTCCCCACTTCAGACGCCTACTGTACGACATCTTCTACCCAGGACAACCCCCATCCCCAGAAACTGCCACTATACTCGATCTCCACAGAACTCCCACTCCCACCTTCTCTCCAGTCATTCCCCCTAGACCAGACTCCACTGACCAAACTCAGATCGAATATTACGAACCAAACTACCTAGCTGAGTACCCGGAAGAAGGAAATTAACGAGTTGTATGGAAAACAACTCTAGAAACAGACCTAATGTTATCAGAATTCCATCAGAAGGACAGTTATTTTTAGCTACATTCCCACGTCACTATGAAACTATCAGTAGTGTACAATCAGAAGGACGATTCTTACCATATGCCTCATGTCTCTTATCTCTGACTCATAGTTACCTTGGTCCAGACTATTATAGTAGGAGTATAGCCACACTTAGAAGTATATAAGGATACAGTACAATACCTTGTATCCTTATCTTAGTGTTATACAGTTCTTGCCTCCTATACCTCTTTGCCCTTAAACCGGCTGGACTATAGTGCTCCGTCGTCTCCAAGTCACGCTTAGTAGGACAGGACCAAGTCTGTATAGACATCCTGTGTTGAACTCCATGCTACTCAAGAGCGAACCCCTAACCCGGGTAACACAGACACCTTTTGGAGCGCTACGCTTAGTGACGTTACCCATGGGATGGACCAATTCAGTGCCTATATTTCATGAGGATGTAACAGCGATCCTAACCAGTGAGATACCAGAATACACGATGCCGTACATAGATGATGTACCTATCAGAGGACCCAAAACTAGATATGAGTTGCCAGATGGCACGGAAGAGACGTTGAAAGAAAACCCAGGGATCCGACGATTTGTATGGGAACACATGCAGACGGTCAATAGGATTCTACAGAGGATGAAATACGTAGGAGGAACCTTCTCTGGGCCCAAGACGACTATTTGTGCTGATGAAATCACCATAGTGGGTTTTGAATGCTCTTATAAAGGACGGTTGCCTGCCACAGACACCATTGGGAAGATATTAAGATGGGGGGATTGCGAGAATGTTTCCGAGCTAAGGGGTTTTCTAGGAACAGCTACGTGCTGCAGGAATCATATCCCGAAGTTCATAGCCATTGCTGCACCTCTATACGAAAAGCTTAAGAAAGGGCAAGAGTTTGAATGGGGAGAAAATGAACGGAAAGTGCAGCAGGAGCTGAAAGATGCGATTCAACGCTGTTTCCCGACCAGGAACCCCAAATTCTCGAGTAAACAACCCATAGTAGTAGCCGTGGATACCTCATGGAGGGCGGTGGGATACTACATATATCAGCAAGATGGAGAAGACGCTAAGCTTATACATTATGCGAAGTTTGGGTCAATATTATTGGACGAGAGACAGCAGAGGTATTCTCAGCCCAAGCGAGAGCTATGCAGCTTAAGAATGGTGCTGGAACAGGAGAAATATTTATTGTGGGGATCGAGAAATCTAGTAGTGGAAACAGACGCGAAGTTTCTCTTTGGGATGTTAAACAACCCAGGAACACTCCCGAACGCTACTGTAAACCGTTGGGTGGACTTCATTAGATCGTTCCACTTCACGCTAGTACACAAAGAAGGAAAGACATTTGGGCCGGATGGACTGTCCAGACGACGTAACTATCCCGGTGATGAGACAGCCCATCATTTTGACGACGGATCCGAGGACGAGGGAGAGGAGTTTGAGTTGATCAAAGAAGATCTGGGGGCTGCAGATCCGTTACCCTTGGAAGCCTTCTGTGATGAGATCGACAGTCGCTCTGGCTTCTACCAGGGTCTGGTGTGCGATGTGTATGATTTTGAGTATGAGCTGGATCAAGCTCGGGAAGAGTACTTGGATGAACAACAGGCTAAGCTTAGGGTTATAGAAGACCCAGCCTGTCCAGAAAACCATCGACAAGTACTAAGCTTAATGACGGATGTCAGGCTAGTGCCAGATTTCAAAGAGGAAAAGTCGACCAAGATAGAGGAAGCATATGATGAGTCGCGCAGGACAGATACAGCGCGAATACAGGACAAAAGAATACCCAAAGTCAGGGAATACCTGAAAACAGGGGGCAGTAGCGCAGCTGAAGGCTTGGATGAGCCGGATCTGCGTAAGCTTAAGCATATGGTGGAGCATTTCTTCTTGGACGAAGAGGGGAGACTGTATAGGATGAGCCCTAGCAGTCAGCATCAGCTAGTAGTGGATAAGGAGCAACATATGTATATGTTGCGAGCCAGCCACAACTTCCTAGGACACAGGGGAATATACGCAACCACTAAGCTTATAACGCAGAGGTTCTGGTGGCCGGAAGTTGAAGGAGACGTAGCTTGGTATGTGCAATTGTGCCATCTATGCCAGCAATGGCAAAAGGCGATCATCGAGACGCCGCCAATAGTAACGCCCACACCGTCGATATTCCAAGTGCTACATGTGGACACACTACATATGACGCCAAGTTCTAATGGGTGTAGTTATATTGTGCATGGAAGGTGTGGACTGTCATCCTGGATGGAGGCAAAAGCGTTGAGAAAAGAGAATGCCACTTCGATCGCACAGTGGTTATTTGAAGATATCATTTGCCGATGGGGCTGTATAGTGAAGATTGTCACGGACAACGGTTCTCCATTTAAGAAAGCTGTTCAATGGCTGGAAGAAAAATATGGGATAAAAGGAGTAACGATATCTCCTTACAATTCCAAAGCGAATGGGATTATTGAAAGAGCCCACTGGGATGTGCGGCAAATGTTGTACAAAGCTACAGATGGAGATGTCAAAAAGTGGTATTGGCACCTACCGCACATTATGTGGGCAGATCAGATAACCATTAGAAAAGGAATGGGGTGTTCCCCGTACTTTCTGGTAACTGGAGCGCACCCGACGCTACCTCTGGATGTCAAAGAGGCCACTTGGCTAGTACAACTACCAAATAAGTACTTAACCATGGCCGAGTTGATAGGATACCGAGCTCAGGCTTTGGCAAAACACGTTCGGCATGTTGAGGAGGTGCATCAGCATGTTTCAGACACTAAGCTTAGCAAGGCTTGGGAGATGGAACGACAAGCAGTGCATAAGATAAAAGATTATCGCTTTGGCCCGGGAGATTTAGTATTAGTGAGAAATACAGCTATAGAGAGCTCAGCAGACAGGAAGATGAAACCCAGGTATCTAGGACCCATGGTGGTCATATCTAGATCAAAGGGAGGATCATATATCCTGGCAGAGTTGGATGGCTCTGTATGGCAGAATAAAGTGGCGGCATTCAGAGTAATTCCCTACTTAGCCAGAAAACATATGCCGTTGCCGCTGGAGTTACAAGAGTTGTTAGATCTGTCGCCAGAGGGACTGAAGACCCTGGAGGAGACTACTGAGGATGAGCCTAGTGACAGATGGGAACCAGAAGAGTTGGAGGGATAGAAAAAACCTGATATTGTGGACAGAACTATCTACTTATCAAAGGAAAACTATCCTAGGGACTGTGGAAGCGTTAAGCTTAAGCAGGGGAGGGCTTGTTCAAGTCAGAAAGGTTGCGCAAAAGACTTTTGAGACGGATGCACTCTTGAATAAGGAATTGGAACCTCTTTAAGTTAGCTTCAAGCAAGGGAATAGCCTCGATGAAGTCCCAGCTGAGCGAATTGAGGTCGCATTTGACAGACCGAGCATCGTCACTGCGAGATTCAGACTCATACTCGTCGCGAGAGTAAGACAGGAGGTTTTGGAGTTCCTGGAGCAAACGAGCTGCCCGGAACAAGTGTCAGAACCGCTAAGCTTAGCGAACAGAAGTGAGAAATTGCCCACCGGATAAGCCTGTGAAGGTGCGCTCATCGGAAGCAGACTTGGTACAGGCACACTTGGCAGTATTGGCGTTGGCTTTGGCTAGAACCTGTTCAACAGCAGTGTTTAGTGTTCATATTGGGAACTTGACAATAGGGAAGAAGACGGATGGTGCCTTTAGACAAGGAGGACTTTTTGACGGCCTCCTAGCAAAGGATGAAGTCAGAATCAGTGGTTAGGGGGAGTGGAGCTGGCGCACCACGTTGGAGGTAGACAAACGACGCTTGCAATAAGGCGAGACTACACGAACCTCTTCGACAATAGCTTGAGAGACCTCCTCATCGACCATCATGTCCTGGAGGCGAGCAATTATCTCAGCCAATGTAATACAGTGACCCACAAAACCGTTCCAATGTTTTGTACTTTTGACTTAAAGTAGTAATAGCTCAGTAAATAAAATAGCCATATTTGTGAATATATTTATAAACATAGCCAAATATGTCATATCTGACTCTGCAAAGTTGCGTCATGTAATACTTCCAAATTAGGCAATTATGAATTTTGTAATCATTTTAAGTCATTGGAACGGTTTTGTCAATGACATATTATACTAGGCTATCCTATTATTTCTAGTACTTAGAGTAGCCCCCCCTGGCTTTGAGTACAGCTGCTACTCTTCTAGGCATACTTTCAATTAACTTCTGACACTCAGAAGCTGGAATAGCATCCCACTCCTTTTCTACCCTCTGCCACAACTCCTCCATACCCTTGGGAGGAGATTCATACTCTCCCAACTTTCTCTTCACATATTCCCATAAGTGTTCAATGGGATTGAGGTCAGGTGACTGTGCTGGCCAGGTTAGGAGCCTAAAATGATTTTTTTGAAACCATTCTTTGGCCAGTGTACTCTTGTGTTTGGGGTCATTATCTTGCTGAAAGATAATATCTCGGGGTTTAAGCTTGTACCACTAGAGACTCTTCTTCAAATCTTCCTCCAAAATTTGCACAAACAACTCTGCATCCATCCTTCCATCAATCCTCACTGCATAGCCTGGGCCATCCCACAGCATACAGCCCCAAACCATCACTGATCCTCCTCCATACTTCAGAGTTCCCTTGACCAATCTTTCACTAAGCCCCTCTCCCTTCTTTTTCCATGCCCACTTCCTCCCATCTGACCCCAAACAATTAATTTTGGTCTCATCAGACCATACAACCAGCTTCCAGTCCTCCATAGTCCAATGCTGGTGTGTCAGAGCAAAATCCAGCCTAGCCCTCCTATGCTTGTCAGAGAGTAAAGGCTTTTTTTGCTTGACTACAGCCTTCATTCCTGCCTGTTTGAGATGCCTTGCTACAGTCTGTGAAGAGACTGATGTCCCAATGATGGGAGCAAGAGATTTGGCTATATCTACAGCAGTTTCAGCCTTGCCAGCAGAGATAAGATGGATAGCATGCCGAATATTAGTGGTAGAGAGTTTTGAAGGACGTCCTCCAAGTGATTTAGTAAGGCTGGAACAATTTTTAGAGGCTAGCCTGGATATGGTACTGCGCCCAACACCAGTAATTGCCTCAATTTTAGTATAGGAATGATGAGAATTTAGCAAAGAGAGGATGGTTTGCTTTAGAGTAGAAGATAATGGCTTCATGGTAGGTAGGGGGGTTGAGAATGATGGGACATGGCTGTCAGCACATCTATTTATATGTCAAAGACACGTGGTCACATGATATTGTTGATTCACAATCAACGGAGTCATGTGATTGCTTGGATTAGTATTAAAAATTACTATTGACAAAACCATTCCAATGACTTAAAATGATTACAAAATTCATAATTGCCTCATTTAGAAGTATTACATAACGCGACTTTGCAGGGTCAGATATGACATATTTGGCTATGTTTATAAATATATTCACAAATTTAGCTATTTTATTTACTGAGCTATTACTACTTTAAGTCAAAAGTACAAAACATTGGAACGGTTTTGTGGGTCACTGTATACCGCAAGGCAATCGACCGTCGCATTGCCATGAAAATCGACGAATTGGAGAACCCTCCGACAACTATCACCGCTTGGTACACCCAAGCCAATAAACTCGACGACAATTTCCACTGAATCAATGCCCTCTATGGCACCCCCAGAAATACATTTCCCCAGAGGAACCAATACCAACCCAACCATGGACCAAGCCATCCAAACAACAATGTGCCCTATGCACAATTCTACCAGAGGAGCAACGCTCCACGATTCACTCCACGTGACCCACATGCCATGGAAGTAGACCATGTCACAATAGAAGAAGGATTCGAAGATCCTTATCCCGAAATCCCACAACCGGAATATACCGAAGAAAACTCCGCACAAGAACCGTTGGAGTTAGATGCCATTGTCACCGGACAACAAATGGAATCATACCAAAACCAGGAATGCTTCCGATGTGGAGCCAAAGATCATTGGGTTAGCAAATGCCCTCAACCACCGCCAGCTAGATGCTTCCCAGGAATGCGCACCAATCCTCCTCGTCCTGCAAGAAACCCCAACTGTCCCTTTCCTGGACAACAAAACACTCGTCCCGGATTTCCAAACCGGAATGCCCAACAATCACCGCAACGCAAGTATTCCCTTGCTGTCGCAGAAGTCGCATCTCAGATGTGCCAAATGGTCGATGATCTCGATCCTGAACTCCAACAAGAACTCCACTCCACACTAGCGGAGGACCCGGAGATGCATCCATTCCAGGATTTTTAAAAAGGAATGTTGTCGACCAATGTGCCCCTGCACGTTCCAGAACTCAGAAGGACATTTCATACCATCACTCTCAGAAGGACACTTTCTTGATAAACTCTGTACAATTACGACTATCCCCGAATAAACGATCCCTTTTCTTACCCATCGGGATTTGGAGTGAACGGACATCAAAACCCATGGCCATCACCGCCCTGATAGACTCAGGAGCCAAAGGGAACTTCATATCCCACAAGGTTGTTGAACGACATGGTTATCAAACCAAACGGCTGGACCAACCAATTCCACTCAGTAACGTTGATGGAACTGATAATCAACATGGCAAGATCCATGAATACATCAAAATCAGAACCATCATCGATGGAAGAGATTGCACGCTAGAAGCGTACATTACAAACACTGGTGAGAAAGACCTCATCATCGGATTCCCATGGTTGGAACAATACAATCCTGACATCAACTGGAAAACCAAGACATTTTCTTGGAAACCACAAATTGATCACCAAGACTTTTCCAAACTCCTCAGAACCCTACAACGACCTGTCGAACTCAACTCCATCGCCATGGACATAATGGCTGGAAAAACCTCTCAACCTGAGGAAAACCCCGAAGAATACGTCAACCTGTCAAACGTTGACCTCAATACCTTCTCTCTGGAAAGAGAGATGAACCCGATGCTTCTAACCCCATTGGAAGTAAACGCCAAAGCGACACATGCCGCAAACCTCCACAATGAGCAACACAACCTGACAAAATCGGCAAACCAAAAAGGAAAACAACCAGAATCAAACAAGGAACCACCCGAGATTCCTCGAAGATTCACCCAATGGGCTAAAATATTCAACAAGAAAGCCTCCGAACGATTCCCACCATCAAGAACGTTTGATCACGAAATCGAACTAAAACCAACATTCGAAGCAAAATCGATGAAACCTTATCAAGTGGCACCTGCCAAAGAAAAAGCACTGAAGGAATTCATAGACAAAAACCTCCGAAAAGGCTACATCCGCCCCTCAAAATCCCCTATGGCATCACCCTTCTTTTTCGTTGCCAAGAAAGGAGGAGACCTCCAACCCTGCCAAGACTATTGTTACCTAAACGACCACACTGTCAAAAATGCTTACCCAATTCCCATGATTTCCTCTATCATGGACAAACTCAAAGGAGCTAAGTATTTCACTAAGCTCGACATCCGCTTAGGATACAATAATGTCAGAATCAAAGACGGTGATCAATGGAAAGCAGCGTTCAAGACTCCCATGGGTCTTTTCGAACCAACTGTTATGTTTTTCGGACTCTGCAACAGTCTTGCGACATTCCAACACATGATGGACATGTTGTTCTCCAAAATAATGGAGAAAGGAGGAATCATCCTCTACATGGATGATATCCTAATCTACGGTAAAACCCAGGAAGAAACTGACCAACTTACAGAAAAAGTACTGCAAATCCTGCAGGAAAACGACCTTTACCTCAAAATGGAGAAATGCAAGTTCAACAAACAACGACTTGAATATCTCGGCATGATCATCATGCCAGACGAGATCAAAATGGATCCTGGAAAACTCAAGGGAATAGAGGACTGGCCAGTGCCAAAAACAGTCCGACACATTCGAAAATTCATCGGATTCTGTAACTTCTACCGGAAGTTCATCCGCAGCTACTCCCACCACACCAAACCCCTGAATCAACTCCTTTCCAAATCAAACAAATTCGAATGGAAAGAAGAACAGCAGAAAGCGTTCGAAACGCTCAAGAACGAATTCCTGAAAGAACCGGTACTCCTCATGCCCGACTCCACAAAACCCTTCGAAATAGAAGCCGATGCTTCTAAATTCACATCAGGAGCTGTCCTGTATCAACATGACATCAACAGAATACGGAAACCCATATCATTCTATTCAAAGACGTTCGGACCAGCGGAACACAACTACGATATCTACGACAGGGAACTTCTCGCAATTATCCAAGCCCTCGAAGAATGGCGCCATTACCTCCTTGGCAGCCCCCACACCGTCCGTATCAGAACAGACCACCAAAACCTAACATACTGGTGCAAACCCCAGAAAATCAATCGCAGACAAGCATGATGGGTCCAGACCCTTGCTGACTACAACTTCAAATTAGAACACGTCCCAGGATCAAAGATCCCTGCACCAGATGCCCTATCAAGACGTCCAGACCACATCCCCAATGAAGATAATGATAACGAAGATGTCACCATGCTTCCAAACAACCTCTTTGTTGCCACTGCTGACATAGAAGACCAAAACCTAATCACAATACTCCCAGAACACCTCTTTATCGCCACTGTCGATATGGAACTCCAAGGAAGAATCACGGAATCACCCAAATACGATGCTAGAACCACCAAAGCGTTCAAACTCCTAAAAGAAACCCACCCTAACACTGCCAATAAGGACTTCGGAACAGTTCCGACCTCAAATGGTCCACTCCTCACGTTCCAAGAACATGTCATTATTCCAGAAGACCTCCAACTCAGACGCAATGTCATCGCAAGATACCATGACCACCCTACACGTGGCCACCCCAGAGAACAGGAAACATACCGCCTCGCCAAGAAAGAAGTATATTGGCCAGGAATGTCGACGTTCATAAAGAACTACATCAAAGGCTGTCCAGAGTGCCAGTAACACAAAATCATACACAGACCGGACTGCGCACCAACTCAACCGATTCCACCATCATCTTCCAAATGCCCATTTGCACAGATCTCATGGGATCTTATCACCAGTTTACCACCTAGTGCCAGCCACAATGCGATATTGTCCGTGGTGGACCATGGCCTTATGAAAGGGGTAATTTTCATCCCAACCTCAGATCGATCAAACGCCGACGACATCGGATGACTATTAATAGAAAAAGTCTTCACCAGATTTGGACTACCCAACAAAATCATATCAGATCGAGACCCCAGATTTGCAGCCAACTCCCTCTGACAACTAGCCAAACGACTAAACATCCAACAAGCATTCTCAACTGCATACCCCAGACAGATGGTTCTACCAAACGATACAATCAGGAAATCAAAACCTATCTTGCCATATACTGCACCAGAAACCCTCTTGACTGGCCAGAAACCCTCCCTATCGCCGAGTTTGCACACAACGCCAAAATACATGCCTCAAGGCAGAAATCCCCATTTGAACTAATCATGGGATACAACCCTCTGCCGATACCCACAGTAATGGAAACATTGAACTTTCCATCAGTAGACGAACGCATCAGACTCCTTGATGATGCCAGAAAAGAAGCACACGCGGCACATCAACTCTCTGCTGATATTATGAAACAAAGAACCAGAAGAACTGTCAAACCCCTTGAAACACGTCAAAAAGTATGGCTAGAAGCCAAAAACCTCAAACTCCCCTTCATTTCCAACAAAATATCCCCAAAATGACTAGGACCCTTCCTTATCTCAGAAGTCTTATCACCACTCACCTACAAACTAAAACTTCCGATCAAATGGAAAATACACCCAATATTCCACAGAAACCTTCTAACCCCATATACCGAAACAGAAGCATACGGATCTCATCCGACTCCACCACCACCAGACATCATCAATGAAGAAGAAGAATACGAAATAGAAGCCATTCTAAATCACCACCGACATCGCGGAAAACTCCAATATTACGTGAAATGGAAAGGATACTCCCACACGGAGAACGAATGGATCACCAATGAAACACTCCACACAAATGCCGAAGAATACCTAACTGAGTATAAAGAAGCTCATGGAATTCTCCAGAAAGAACAGGAACCCACCAGAACCAACCAAAGACAACTCCGCTCCCACACCAAACATACTTAAAGATGCCCATGAACCTCGACCTTGCTCGCCCCCAAACTACTCCCCCTTTTTCAACAACACCTTCACCAACCTCCTCATCATCCTCTGTTGTCATCGTAAACAATGCAAGCATTGAACATACTACACTTCAGACAACTCCCGTTCTGGCCCCGTCTCCCTACACCCCCTCTCACACCTTTGCCGCAACATACACCTCCCTCAGGGACGAGACCCCCGACCCCAATGACACCCCAGAACCAACAGCTGCCCCAGCCACCTCCCTTAGATACCATACAGCTGGAGTACGATCATATGGACCAGATCACCCTTCTGACAGAGATCTGCGTGAGGCTGCCACCGACGGAGCCTTTACGACTAAATTGGAACACACTTCAATTTCAGAATACGACCGACAACTCTGGTATGACTATACCCACCACGTACGACAGACTAAGGCTCTCGCTACTGCATACAATATGCAACGTGCCTGGGCAGAATCACTTGAGCGACTTCTCCACTCAAGATTGGGCCTCATGTCTGAGGTGTCGAAGAACCTACCCAAGCGAGATGAGATACATACCTCGCAGCCCCCCACCACAACCGTCCCCACCACTACCACGACGACCACTGCCGCAATCATCACCACCGTCCCCAACAAGGGAAGAAAGCCCACCAGTATCAGAAATCCCTTCAGACTTCTCACCCCCACCAAGGATGCCACCCACACCGTCGCCAGTAACAATGTCCCGGTTCGGAACTCCCCCAATCCCATTCACTCATGAACCAACCCCCGAACCACCGACAGATCAGTCTGTATCCAATGCAGACACACAGGACACTGGGCTATGGATTGCCCCCAATTCGCTTGCCTCGGATGCAAGCAATATGCCCCAGGGCATTACTCATACGACTGCATCAAGTATAGATGCCCCCATTGCGCTGTCTTCCAACCGCGCCATAAACGGACCGAATGCCCAAGTCAAAAGACTCGACATGCCCCCTACTCCAGAAATTCGACAACCCGTCCCTCAACCACTCCCACAACTCATCATAGATACATCAACCTCACTCACGACGACTACTACAAGGAATGCTACAACAACGTGGCCAAATCAAATATTACAGGAGAACCCTGCAGTTCCTTCTGAAGAAAACCCAATCACCCCACCAGAAGAAAGAATAGAGAGTCCCCACTTCAGATGCCTACTATATGACATCTTCTACCCAGGACAACCCCCATCCCCAGAAACCGCCACTATACTCGATCTCCACAGAACTCCCACTCCCACCTTCTCTCCAGTCATTCCCCCTAGACCAGACTCCACTGACCAAACTCAGATCGAATATTACAAACCAAACTACTTAGCTGAGTACCCGGAAGAAGGAAATTAACAAGTTGTATGGAAAACAACTCTAGAAACGGACCTAATGTTATCAGAATTCCATCAGAAGGACAATTATTTTTAGCTACATTTCCCATGTCACTATGAAACTATCAGTAGTGTACATCAGAAGGACGATTCTTACCATATGCCTCATGTCTCTTATCTCTGACTCATAGTTACCTTGGTCCGGACTATTATAGTAGGAGTATAGCCACACTTAGAAGTATATAAGGATACAGTACAATACCTTGTATCCTTATCTTAGTGTTATACAGTTCTTGCCTCCTATACCTCTTTGCCCTTAAACCGGCTGGACTATAGTGCTCTGTTGTCTCCAAGTCACGCCTAGTAGGACAGGACCAAGTCTGTATAGACATCCTGTGTCAAACACCATGCTACTCAAGAGCAAACCCCTAACCCGGGTAACATCAACAGCAAAATGGCAGGCCCGAGTGGAGGTGAGGTCGCGTTCAGGATGAACTGTGATGTTTGGATGGTATCCTTTATTAGCGAAGAATGGGGAGATACCGGTGGTGGCACTAGGAGCGTTGTTGTAAGCAAACTCAGCTAGTGGTAGTAATTCGGACCAATTGTCCTGTTGGTAGTTACAATAGACCCAGAGATATTGTTCCAGGGTCTGGTTGGTGTGTTCCATCTGTCTGTCGCCTTCTGGGTGGTAGCCTGAAGTGAAGTGTAGTTTCATGTCGAGGGCTTGTCCCAATGAGCAGAAGAAGTGAGAGACAAATTTGGAACTGCGGTCGGAGGTAACATGTTCAGGTATGCCGTGCTTGGAGAAGACATGGAGGATGAATAGGCAGGCAAGGTTGGAGGAGGTGACAGTATCATAAGTCGGGATGAAGAGGGATTGCTTGGTGAGTCTGTCAATGATTACTAGGATGGCATCATAGCCAGAGGAGGCGGGGAGCTTCTCGATGAAGTCCATGGAGATTGAATTCCAAGGGTGTTCAGGGATGGGGAGTTGCTTGAGGAGACCGTAGGGGCAGTGGTGCTGGGGTTTAGACCTCATACAGGTGACACAAGACTTACAGAAATCTTTGACGAAGGTGCAGACACTAGGCCAGGTGTATTCGCGCCGGATGAGTTCTAGCATTTTATTCTGACCAAAGTGGCCGGCTAGGACATGATCATGCTTGTACTGGAGGACCCAAAGTCAGAGATTGTCAGCATTGGGGATATAGATTCTGTTGTCTAAGAGGAGGAAACCTTTATCATTAACTGACCAATGGCCCTTTGGGGTAGCAAGATAGGCGGAGGCGGTCAGATCCACTGGTAGAGCGGTGAGGATATCATGGTGTAGCTGGTTGAGATCCATGACTACAGCTGCACGAAGGGAAGGGGTGTAAAGAGTGGTGGCATGGATGGAGGCCGCAAGCTGTTTGTGGGTGAATACGGGTTGGAAGTTGTGTGGGTTGACTGATGCATAGTTGCTATTCCCCCCTTTAGGGTAGACATCCCATCATCGAGTTAGGGCATCAGGCTTGGTGCCGAGGTGGCCAGGTCAGAACTGAATGATGAGGTGGAATTGGGACAGGAACTTGGACCAATGAGCTTGGCGGTGAAAAGGTGGAGAAACTTTCGTTGGTTTTAATATAGATAGTGGGCTTGTTTTCACTAAGCTTAGCCACAATTTGATAAGCTTAAGCTAATACAAGTGGAATGAGATAGATAATGAACAGTTTCGTCTTTTAGGGTGTTCTGGGGGTGTGTTCTGACAGCGAAATTCAAGAGAGTAGTGTTTTTAGAGGTTAACGAACAGCCATTGAAGTTATCTTAGCTGTACGGTGCAACAATGAAAGGACAATCCCTGCCAATTCAAAGCGCTGGGTCTCTGGTCTCTGAACTCTGGTCTCTGTCTCTGTCTCTGTCTCTAGCACTCTGGAACTCTAAACTCTAAACTCTGGTCTCTGTCTCTGTCTCTGGGTTGGTCGACGACCGAAGAAATCACACTTAACAACGCACACTAAATAGCCCTCTGAAACCATTCTTGATCATGGCTTGCAGACTTGCGTGTGGAAGCGGGGGTGAGACCTCTTGCTTCTTCACGAACAAGTGCGACTGTATTTATATTGTTTAGATACATACGAGAGATAGTAAATATGAAATAGAAAACAATAAGCTTAAT
This sequence comes from Lepiota brunneoincarnata, assembly GCA_023014365.1. Classification (NCBI taxonomy): domain Eukaryota; kingdom Fungi; phylum Basidiomycota; class Agaricomycetes; order Agaricales; family Agaricaceae; genus Lepiota; species Lepiota brunneoincarnata. The sequence continues at coordinate 439,991 of JAEBUN010000025.1, read as the reverse complement.
TGTTACAGGCACTGTAGAACATTTTGGAAGGTTTGGCAGCATTTCTACCTCACCCTGGGTTATGGGTTTTTCTCTGATTAACGAATGGCAATCCAGCCAGACGTGTTCCATGCTCGTCTGCATTATTCTGCGTCCACGCGAGCACGTTAAGTTTCCGGATCAATTATGATTGGAATGTATAGTGGATGGACAATCCCTTGATCCGTTGTAATTAATCTCAGTTAAGCAGTATGCCGAAGTGCCGGGACCCACAAAGCACTCATTAATTAGGAGTCTTTGATATTTCTAGGGTTTTGGGCATCGGGTATTGCCTCCCGAACGTTGGACGTTCCGTTCCGTGGTCCGGTCATCATTATTGAACTCACTATAGACGTAATACACCTGCAACAGCCGCTAGGTACATTCTTTTATGTTCAAACGCATTCGGGTTCATCAGAAAACTGCTCGTAAGGTCCCTTGATGCGACCGGGGTATACTCGATAGGCTATGTAGAGCCCTGAATCCCTCCAGAGAGCATTCTGATAGCTTGGTTCACTAAGCTTAGTGATAATGAGCTGGTTTGAACACTTCCGAGGCTCGAATATCCTCAGTTCGGTCGAACTGGCTACTACGGGATATAGTACCAATCCTCTATAGAGTTTTTTAATGATATAGCCAATGATTCTATGTAGAGAATCGTTCTGGAGTACGGAATTCATGTATAGGCGTGAAATCAGCGTATCACCGCTGGCAATCTCGCACCGGACCTCATCCCACTGACATCTCCAGCATGGGTTATTGCCTCCAAATATGTGTTTGTTGCCCTGCCGCGGGGCCACCCTTGCCTTTCCTTTTCCCTTTCCCTTCACCTCCGAACCTTCAGAGTCCTCCTCCTCCTCCTCCTTTTCATCCCTTGCCGCATCATCGCCCGTGTAATTCGGGTCGGACTCTTCATGGTCGACTTCCATAGGCTGCTCCAGCAGGTGGCTGGACGAAGCTGTCGTAGTCATTGCGACAAGTCGGGCCCAGATCACCCGACGTTCATCCTCAGCAGCTTCCTCTTGCTGTTGCCTGATCTCTTCCACCCGTCACTCCCTAGCCCGCTCCTCTGCTTGCCATTGATGCAGTTCAATCATCCATTGCCATTCTTCCTCTTGGTGCTCTACCGCCAATTGCTGTTCCTCCTCTTGCTGTTCCTCCTCTTCCAACCTCTCAATCTCCAGCTGCATCCACTCCTCCTGCTCCACCTTTTCCCTCAGTAACTATGCCTTGCACTCCGCCGCAGTTGGTTGTCAAGATGATTGGCTGCTCATGGTGGTAGGAAGTCAAGTTGTGTATTTTCAGACCAAACCAGTTTGCTGGTTTTTATACTTGGGCGGATGTCTTCCGATGGACCTGGTCTAGACTGCCTAGGGCCCCGAGGCTCAGCCCTAAAGGGGGGGCACTGTCATATCCATGCCAACTATAAGCCTAATCATTAGACTCTGGCTTCTCAACTCCACCCAGCTCCACACAAGAACCCTCCGACTTGGCCCCAACTCACTCTGACCACAACCCATTGCCCTGATCATGCAGTCACCTCTGCACGTGCCATGGTCACCTGACCCTCAGTGACTCTGCTTTCCAGTTCTCCATTCTCCATCCGTAACCAGGAGACGTTATCAGTCTCCATACCCATACTGGTCTCCATTCCATTTGTAATCCATTTGTAATCTGTTTGTAACCATATCGGTCTCTGCTTCACTCCATCCATAGTCAGTATGAGTCATAGTTTGTAAGACCAGTAGTATATATACCGTAGGTACTTGACTTGTACTCCTCAGTCTGATAATTGAATCGAGCAGTGGACCAGCTCCCTGTTCCCTATCCTCTCCTCTCTTCTGCCTCGCTTTGCTTCAGCCCCAACTTCCTGAAATATGGACTAGGACAGTAGGAGGGCACAGCACATATGCTGAGGCCGCAAGTCCAACTTCCCACCCGACATACTCCGCCTCAGTCCCGAAGTCTACGTACTGACTTCGCCCTGTCCCCTGGTTACCTTACACCAAAGATACCACCCCGACCCTCCGCTTTGGTCCCGACCCGCACCAGCTCTAACATAGAGCCAGGGTATCAATTTACAAGTCAATGAGGGCCAGGGTATCAACTTATGAGTCAATGTGGAGCCAGGGCATCAATTTATGAGTCAACAAGGGCCAGGATATCATTTTACAAGTTGAGGAGGCCATGATATTGATTTATGAGTGAATGTGGAGCCAGAGTGTCAATTGACAAGTCAATGTGGGCCATGGTTGATTTATGAGTGAACATGGAGCCATGATATCGATTTTCAAGTGAATGTGGAGCCATAATATTGATTTTCAAGTGAATATGGAGTTATACGGGTGGTAGGCAATTAATGGAGGTATTTCATCAGCATGGGCAATAGGATAGGGGTAGGTATGCTTACCTTTATTATCACTGGTATTTGAAACCTGTGAAGTGGCTGCCCAATCTTCTTCAGGAGGACCAGCTGCCTCCACTGATTCTTTCAGGGGTGTGTTGTCCTGCTTCACGGCTGTAAGACATATCAGATATTGATTAAAACATGGAGGACAGGGGCCAGACCTTTTTGAGGTGGAAAAAAAGTGGTGAGAGTGACCAGACCTGGGTCTGGATCCCCTCAAGCCTTCCATGTTGGTTTGGAGGTGCATTGACTGGGGAGATGTTGACTAGTGACACATTATGCCAGCTGTTTACTCTTGAGTCCTTGAGATTCATGGGTTGGCTCAAGGGTGTCACTTGCAGGAGGGAGGGGTGCTGTTTCAGCACTCAGTGAGTAATTCCAATTGATCTTGGAGGCCTCCTTGAGCAAACTGTCTGGATTTAGCACACAGTTGTCTTTGGACATGATAAGTGCAGGACACATGGGGATTTGGTAGTGTTGATAGTGTGGGGGAAAGAGTGAGTGAAAAATCAACAAAGTTGGAACTTTGTTGATGTTTGGCAAGCACTGCCACTGCCACTGCAGCCCTCACCACCAATGGCCCTCAACTCATGTGTTTGGATGTGTTCAGGTAGGCTGGCCACAAGGCCGAACCTTGAACCAAGTTGACAGGCCTATGCCTGAACCTGAACCTGAACCAGACTGAACCTTTGGGTTCAGTTCAGGGGGTTCAGGTTTGAACTGAAGTTCTGAACCAAACTTTGGCACCCCTTGTAGAACGTAGTAAGGTATATTCAGTCTCGATGCGAGAGCTGGAGTTTACCTGTAGAACGTAGTAAGGTATACTACAAAGTAGTCAGTACAGTAATTAAAGATATTGATAGAATACTCACTTCAGTCTCAACACGAGAGCTGAAGTGCGACTACAAGCAAGAGACTATTTATCTAACACTATGATACATGCGCTTGTATGTAGACAATAAGCACAATAGCAATAGTGTACGGGCAGAGGAGGATGGTAAGGACATAGCATAAAAGATATAAAAATGGTAGAGACTGTGCAAGAGAAACGGAGTGCGGGATATGGAACAAAGACAGAAGGGCAGGAAAAGGACACCAGCTAAACGGAGACCAGAACTCGGCACGCGTTTGCGAGCTTGACACTCCCCTTCAAACCATAGCAAGTCCGAGTTCTTGTGCAAAATGTTTGACTTTCGGCGAGGGGAGGCTTTGGTGAAGACGTCAGCCACCATGTCCTCGGTAGGGCAATATATGAGCTGGATTTTGCCTTCCTCGATGATCCAATGAATGAAGTGGTAGCAAACATCAATGTGTTTTGTTCGCGCGTGGTACTGGTGGTCTTTACTGAGTGCAATGGCGGATTGGTTGTCCAAAAAAATTGTGGTGGAGGGGACGGTAGTGTTGAAAATCTGTGAAATAAGCGAACGAAGTCACAGGGCTTCCTTTGAGGCATGAGTAGCGGCTACGTACTCAGATTCCGTCATGGATAGAGTGACAATTTCTTGTCACTTGGCACTCCAAGAAACAGCCCCACCATTGACAAGGAATGCGTATCCAGAGGTAGCTCAGCAATCCTCTGCCATGTTGCCGTCAGCATCAGCATAGCCTTCGAGGCCTTCTCCAGTGACTCCATAAGTCAACCATAGGTCCTGTGTACCCTTCAGGTACCAAAACACTTGCCTAACCACTTCCCAGTGTGCCCCTCCAGGGTTCTTCGTGAAAATCAAGAGAACTTGGACAGCGTATGCTATATCCGGACACGTTCCAAGGGTGGTGTACATAAGCATGCCAACAGCCTCTTGATAAGGCTTCCAGGCCATGTGAGCAATGTCCGAAGTTGTTTGAGGCGATTGCTTGCTTGTTAGATGGATGGTGGGATCCATGGGGGTGCTAACCGGTTTCTTGTTGTTGAAACCATAATGTCTGAGCAAAGCATCGATGTAGGAACGTTGGGATAGCATGAGCTTACCCTGTTCCTTATCCCTCTTCACTTCAATTCCCAAGAGCTAGTGGATCTCTCCCAGATCCGTAATTTCGATGAATTTTCGCACTCCATCCTTCACCCAGTCAATCAGCGAAATAGTAGATGCAACGAGAGTACAGTCATCAACGTGCACCAGGATTATGGTGAGATCTGGCACCACAATCTTGAAGAATACGCTCTGGTTGACCTCACAGTGTGAAAAGCCCAGGTGGTTGACCAAAATCTCGCATAAATGTTGGTACCATCGTTGGCCGGACTGCTTGAGACTGTAGAGGGTCTTCTTGAGGTGGCAAATGCGACGTGGGTGGGTGGTGGATGTGAAACCGGGTGGTTGCTGCATGTAGATCGTCTCACCAGGGCCTAATTTCCCATTTAGGTATGCACCCTTGATATCAATTTGATGGATCTTGTAGTTACGAGTGGCGGCAATTGCTAGGACTGTCTGGATAGATGTGAGTTGTACCACAGGCACAAAAGTGTCAAAATAATCAACTCCGGGGACTTGAGAAAATCCTTGGGCGACGAGACAGGCCTTGTAATGGACAACATTGCCAGCAGCATCCTTCTTAGCTTTAAAAACCCATTTTGAGCCGACGATGTTAGCTCTGATCAGTGGATCAACAAGTTCCCACGTTCCGGCATCACCCAATATGGCAAGTTCTTCCTCCATGGCCCTTTTCCACAACTCCCAGTCTGCTCATTTCCTCGCTTCCTGCAGGCTCCCTGGCTCCAGGCCCTCTGTTTCCTCAATATCAGCCACCAGGACATGTACATCTGCCCAGTCCAGTTCTTCGGCTAGGGTTACTGCTCGCCCTTCTAGGATGTCTCTTGCCTTTGTGCTTGGGTTTCAAGCTTGTTGAGGTCGTTGGGGGTGTAGGTTGCCCTTGCTAGGTGTCTCCTTGGGGCTAGCATTGTTTGGAGTGCTGTTTTTGACAGGATTGACTATAGGCTTAGTGGGATCGACTGGATGCTGGTCTGGTGCATCTGGTGTCTCATTTGGGGGTTTTGCTGGGGTGTTTGGGCTGTGTGAGGGGTCGTTTCGAGGCTCACTCGCAGGTGAATGCTCCCCTTCGAGCCCGGGACAACCTGTGTTAATAAACCGAAAATTTTGTTTGATTTTTACAGCACCTATGTCCGGAAAATAAATGCAGGAGCCATTGCTCTCAGCATCATATCCCACCCATCTCCCCTTCTTTGCTCGTCCTCTGAGCTTGTCCCCACCTGCCTGGTGTACCCATACCTCTTCACCCCACTCACGTATTGCCCTTAGGTCCGGTTTACAACTGTACAACACCTCGAAAGGTGTTTTGCCCTCGACTGCTCGAGTGCCTGTCCTATTCATCAGCCAGGCAACATGGGCAACAGCTTCTGCCCACAACAATTTTGGGAGACGGCTAGCATGCAGTAGTGCACGTGTACGTTCAATGATTGTACGATTTTGGTGTTTGGCAACACCATTGTGTTGGGGTGTATCATATACTGTGAGTTTGGTCTCTGTGCCTCGGGATTTCAAGTAGGACTGAAATTCGGTCACAGTGTACTCCCCTCCCCTATCTGAATGCAACACCTTAACTCAGGTACCGAATTGTGTCTCGCACCATGCATCAAAATTTTGGTAGGCCTCAAAAATGTCAGATTTGTTGGAGAGAAAGTCAACATGTGTCCACCTCGAAAAATCATTGATAAATGTTACATAGTAGCGCTTTCCCCTCTTTGTCTCTACTTGCGCAGGCCCCCATACATCAGAATGAACCTCCTGTCCAAAAGTGGATGCTCGTTCGCCCTCCCATGCCTTCAAAATTGGCAGCCGAGTTGCCTTGCCATAGGCACATGACTTGCAGAAGAAATCAACGTCAGCTCCATCCTCTAGCCTCAGGCCAGCCACCAGACCATCGTGGACAAGTTTCTGGGCTGCACCAGCAGTGATATGGCCCAGCCATTGGTGTAACATGTCTAAGCTAAGTGTTACCTGGGTTAGGGGTTCGCTCTTGAGTAGCACGAAGTTCAACACAGGATGTCTATACAGACTTGGTCCTGTCCTACTAAGCGTGACTTGGAGATGACAGAGCACTATAAGTCCAGCCAGTTATGGCAAAGAGGTATAGGAGGCAAGAACTGTATAACACTAAGATAAGGATACAAGGTATTGTACTGTATCCTTATATACTTCTAAGTGTGGCTATACCCCTACTATAATAGTCTGGACCAAGGTAATTATGAGTCAGAGATAAGAGACATGAGGCATGTGGTAAGAATCGTCCTTCTGATGTCCACTACTGATAGTTTCATAGTGACATGGGAAATGTAGCTAAAAATAACTGTCCTTCTGATAGAATTCTGATAACATTAGGTCCGTTTCTAGGATTGTTTTCCATACAACTTGTTAATTTCCTTCTTCCGGGTATTCGGCTAAGTAGTTTGGTTTGTAATATTTGATCTGAGTTTGGTCGGTGGAGTCTGGTCTAGGGGGAATGACTGGAGAGAAGGTGGGAGTGGGAGTTCTGTGGAGATTGAGTATAGTGGCGGTTTCTGGGGATGGGGGTTGTCCTGGATAGAAGATGTCATATAGTAGGCATCTGAAATGGGGACTCTCTATTCTTTCTTCTGGTGGGGTGGTTGGGTTTTCTTCAGAAGGAACCACATGGTTCTCCTGTAATGTTTGATTCAGCCACGTTGTCGTAGCATTCCTCGTAGTAGTCATCGTGGGTGAGGTCGATGTATCTATGATGAGTTGTGGGAGTGGTCGAGGGATGGGGTGTCGGATTTCTGGAGTAGGGGGCGTGTTGAGTCTTTCGACTTGGGCATTCGGTCCGTTTATGGCGCGGTTGGAAGACAGCACAGTGGGGACATCTATATTTGATGCAGTCATATGAATAATGCCCTGGGGCATATTGCTTGCATCCGAGGCAAGCAAATTGGGGGCAATCCATGGCCCAGTGTCCTGTGTGCCTGCATTGGATACAGACTGATCTGTCGGTGGTTCGGGGGTTGGTTCGTGAGTGAACGGGATTGGGGGAGTTCCAAACTGGGACGTTGTTACTGGCGATGGTGTGGGTGGCATCCTTGGTGGGGGTGAGAAGTCTGAAGGGATTTCTGATACTGGTGGGCTTTCTTCCCTTGTTGGGGATGGTGGTGATGATTGCGGCAGTGGTCATCGTGGTAGTGGTGGGGATGGTTGTGGTGGGGGGCTGCAAGGTATGTACCTCATTTCGTTTGGGTAGGTTCTTGACACCTCGGACATGAGGCCCGATCTTGAGCAGAGAAGTCGCTCGAGTGATTCTGCCCAGGCGCGTTGCATATTGTACGCAGTAGCGAGAGCCTTAGTCTGTCGTACGTGGTGGGTATAGTCATACCAGAGTTGTCAGTCGTATTCTGAATTGAAGTGTGTTCCAATTTAGTCATAAAGGCTCCGTCGGTGGCAACCTCGCACAGATCTCCGTCAGAAGGGTGATCTGGTCCATATGATCGTACTCCAGCTGTATGGTATCTAAGGGAGGTGGCTGGGGTGGCTATTGGTTCTGGGGTGTCGTTGGGGTCAGGGGTCTTGTCCCTGAGGGAGGCGTATGTTTCGGCGAAGGTGTGAGAGGGGGTGTAGGGAGACAGGGCCAGAACGGGAGTTGTCTGAAGTGTAGTATGTTCGACACTTGCATTGTTTATGATGACAACAGAAGATGATGAGGAAGTTGGCGAGGGTGTTGTTGAAAAAGGGGGGGTAGTTTGGGGGTGAGTGAGGTCAAGGTTCATAGGCATCTTTAAGTATGTTTGGTGTGGGAGCGAAGTTGTCTTTGGTTGGTTCTGGTGGGTTCCTGTTCTTTCTGGAGAATTCCATGAGCTTCTTTATACTCGGTTAAGTATTCTTTGGCATTTGTGTGGAGTGTTTCATTGGTGATCCATTCATTCTCCATGTGGGAGTGTCCTTTCCATTTGACATAATATTGGAATTTTCTGTGATGTTGGCGGTGATTTAGAATGGCTTCTATTTCGTATTCTTCTTCTTCATTGATGATGTCTGGTGGTGGTGGAGTCGGGTAAGATCCGTATGCTTCTGTTTTGGTATATGGGGTTAGAAGGTTTCTGTGGAATACTGGGTGTATTTTCCATTTGATCGGAAGTTTTAGTTTGTAGGTGAGTGGTGATAAGACTTCTGAGATAAGGAAGGGTCCTAGTCATTTTGGGGATATTTTGTTGGAAATGAAGGGGAGTTTGAGGTTTTTGGCTTCTAGCCATACTTTTTGACGTGTTTCAAGGGGTTTGACAGTTCTTCTGGTTCTTTGTTTCATAATATTGGCAGAGAGTTGATGTGCCGTGTGTGCTTCTTTTCTGGCATTATCAAGGAGTCTGATGCATTCGTCTACTGATGGAAAGTTCGATGTTTCCATTACTGTGGGTATCGGTGGGGGGTTGTATCCCATGATCAATTCAAATGGGGATTTCTGCCTTGAGGCATGTATTTTGGAGTTGTGTGCAAACTCGGTGATAGGGAGGGTTTCTGACCAGTCAAGAGAGTTTCTGGTGCAGTATATGGCAAGGTAGGTTTCGATTTCCTGATTGTATCGTTCAGTGGAACCATCTGTCTGGGGATGGTATGCGGTTGAGAATGCTTGTTGGATGTTTAAATGCTTGGTTAGTTGTCAGAGGGAGTTGGCGGCGAATCTGGGGTCTCGATCTGATATGATTTTATCGGGTAATCCGAATCTGGTGAAGACTTTTTCTATTAATAGTCGTCCGATGTCGTCGGCATTTGATTGATCTGAGGTTGGGATGAAAATTACCCCCTTCGTAAGGCCGTGGTCCACCACAGACAATATCGCATTGTGACCAGCGCTAGGTGGTAAACCGGTGATAAGATCCCATGAGATCTGTGCAAATGGGCATTTTGAAGATGATGGTGGGATCGGTTGAGTTGGTGCACGATCCGGTCTACATATGATTTTGTGTTGTTGACACTCTGGACAGCCTTTGACGTAGTTCTTTATGAACATCGACATTCCTGGCCAATATACTTCTTTCTTGGCAAGGCGGTATGTTTCCTGTTCTCCGGGGTGGCCACGTGTAGGGTGGTCATGGTATCTTGCGATGACATCACATCTGAGTTGGAGGTCTTCTGGAATAATGACATGTTCTTGGAACGTGAGGAGTGGACCATTTGAGGTTGGAACTGTTCCGAAGTCTTTATCGGCAGCGTTAGGATGGGTTTCTTTTAGGAGTTTGAATGCTTTGGTGGTTCTAGCATCGTATTTGGGTGATTCCGTGATTCTTTCTTGGAGTTCCATATCGATGGTGGCGATAAAGAGGTGTTCCGGGAGTACTGTGATCAGGTTTTGATCTTCTATGTCAGCGGTGGTGACAAAGAGGTTGTTTGGGAGTATGGTGATGTCTTCGTTATCATTATCCTCATCAGGGATGTGGTCTGGACATCTTGATAGGGTGTCTGGTGCAGGGATCTTTGATCCTGGGACATGTTCTAATTTGAAGTTGTAGTCAGCGAGGGTCTGGACCCATCGTGCTTGTCTGCAGTTGATTTTCTGGGGTTTACGCCAGTACGTTAGGTTTTGGTGATCCGTTCTGATATGGACGGTATGGGGGCTGCCAAGGAGGTAATGGCGCCATTCTTCGAGGGCTCGGATAATTGCGAGGAGTTCCCTGTTGTAGATATTGTAGTTGCGTTCCGCTGGTCCGAATGTCTTTGAATAGAATGATATGGGTTTCCGTATTCCATTGATGTCGTGTTGATATAGGACAGCTCCTGATGCGAATTTGGAAGCATCAGCTTCTATTTCAAAGGGTTTTGTGGAGTCGGGCATGAGGAGTACCAGTTCTTTTAAGAATTTGTTTTTGAGCGTTTCAAATGCTTTCTGTTGTTCTTCTTTCCATTCAAATTTGTTCAATTTTGAAAGGAGTTGGTTCAGGGGTTTGGTGTGGTGCGAGTAGTTGCGGATGAACTTCCAGTAGAAGTTGCAGAATCCAATGAATTTCCAAATGTGTCGGACTGTTTTCGGCACTGGCCAGTCTTCTATTCCCTTGAGTTTTCCGGGGTCCATTTTGATTTCGTCTGGCATGATGATCATGCCGAGATATTCGAGTCGTTGTTTGTTGATCTCGCATTTCTCCGTTTTGAGGTAGAGGTCGTTTTCTTGCAGGATTTGCAGTACTTTTTCCGTAAGTTGGTCGGTTTCTTCCTGGGTTTTACCGTAGATTAGGATGTCATCCATGTAGATGATGATTCCTCCTTTCTCCATTATTTCGGAGAGGATATCATGGGGATTGGGTAAGCATTTTTGACAGTATGATTGTTTAGATAACAATAATCTTGGCAGGGTCGGAGGTCTCCTCCTTTCTTAGCAATGAAAAAGAAAGGTGATGCCATAGGGAATTTTGAGGGGCAGATGTAGCCTTTTTGGAGGTTTTCGTCTATGAACTCTTTCAGTGCTTTTTCTTTGGCAGGTGCCACTTGATAAGGTTTCATCGATTTTGCTTCAAATGTTGGTTTTAGTTCAATCTCGTGATCAAATGTTCTTGATGGTGGGAATCATTTGGAGGCTTTTTTGTTGAATATTTTAGCCCATCGGGCGAATCTCCAAGGGATTTCAGGTGGTTCCTTGTTTGATTCCAGTTGTTTTCCTTTTTGGTTTGCCGATTTTGTTGGGTTGTGTTGCTCATTGTGGAGCGTTGTGGCATGTGTCGCTTTGGCGTTTACTTCTAATGGGGTTAGGAGCATCGGGTTCATTTCTCTTTCCAAAGAGAAGGTGTCAAGATCAACGTTTGATAGGTTGACGTATTCTTTGGGGTTTTCCTCGGGTTGGGATGTTTTCCCAGCCATTATGTCCATGGCAATGGAGTTGAGTTTGACAGGTCGTCATAGGGTTCTGAGGAGTTTGGAAAAGTCTTGGTGATCAATTTGTGGCTTCCAAGAAAATGTCTTGGCCTTCCAGTTGATGACAGGATTGTATTGTTCCAGCCAGGGAAATCCGATGATGAGGTCTTTCTCACCAGTATTTGTGACGTACGCTTCTAGCGTGCAATCTCTTCCATCGATGATGGTTCTGATTTTGATGTATTCATGGATCTTGCCATGTTGATTATCAGTTCCGTCAACATTACTGAGTGGAATTGGTTGGTCTAGTCGTTTGGTTTGATAACCATGTCGTTCAACAACCTTGTGGGATATGAAATTCCCTTGGGCTCCTAAGTCTATCAGGGCGGTGATGGCCACGGGTTTTGATGTCCATTCACTCCACTCTTGATAGGTAAGAAAAGGGATCATTTATTCGGGGATAGTCGTAATTGTACAGAGTTTATCGAGAAAGTGTCCTTCTGGGAGTGATAGTACAAAATGTCCTTCTGAGTTTTGGAACGTGCAGGGGCACATTGGTCGACAGCGTTCCTGTTTAAAAATCCTGGAATGGACGCATCTCCGGGTCCTTGGCTAGCACGGAGTGGAGTTCTTGTTGGAGTTCAGGGTTGAGATCATCAACCATTTGGCGCATCTGAGATGCGACTTCTGCGACAGCAAGGGAATACTTGCGTTGCAGTGATTGTTAGGTGTTCTGGTTAGGAAATCCGGGATGAGTGTTTTGTTGTCCAAGAAAGGGACGGTTGGGGTTTCTCGCAGGGCAAGGAGGGTTAGTGCGCATTCCTGGGAAGCATCTAGCTGGCGGTGGTTGAGGGCATTTGCTGACCCAATGATCTTTGGCTCCACATCGGAAGCATTCTTGGTTCTGATATGATTTCATTTGTTGTCTGGTGACAATGGCATCTAGCTCCAATGGTTCTTGTGTGGAGTCTTCTTCGGCATATTCCAGTTGTGGAATTTCGGGGTAAAGATCTTCAAATCTTTCTTCCATTGCGACATGGTCTATTTCCATGGCATGTGGGTCTCGTGGGGTGAAACGTGGAGCATTACTCCTTTGATAGAATTGTGCGTAAGGCACATTGTTGTTTGGACAGTTTGGTCCACGGTTGGGTTGATACTGGTTTCTTTGGGGAAATGTGTTTTTAGGGGTGCCATAGAGGGCATTGATTCGGCGGAAGTTGTCGTCGAGTTTATTGGCTCGGGTGTACCAAGCGGCGATAGTTGTCGGAGGGTTTTCCGATTTGTTGATCTTCATGGCAATGCGGCGGTCAATTGCCTTGCGGTATAGATCGATCAAGGTGCAATCTTCATTTAGTCCAGATTGACAGACAAGTTCCTTGAACTGAGCATTGAACTCGGTCATTGGTTTGCCTGCCTGGTGCAGGGTTTGAAGTCTGGTGTGTGCGTATGCATGTTTGTCTGCTGGGGTGAAGTCAGCTCTGAGTCGGGCAGTAAAGTTGTCCCATGACTCCATTGCTATGGGTTGTCCTTGTTGAGTTTGGGCATTTCTCTCATGGAGATATTGTCTGGCCCAGGCTTGGGCATCTCCTGATTGCATTGTCGAAAGGACGAATAGGGTCCTAGCAAGGTCAGTGTTGTAAGTGGTTGCATTAGCAAGCACGTAAACTTCGCATTGGAAGATCCAATCTTTGAATAGTCTTCTAGTTCCATCGAAGGCAATGGGTTTGAGGCATCCTAACTCCTTTGGGGTAGGTGTGGCAGCCATTATTTGTAATTGTCCAGGTGGCGGCGGTGGTGGTGGTGATGGTGGTTGTGTCGGTCGTAGAGGGGGAGCTGGTAGGGCTAAGGGTACGGTTGATGCAGGTAGTGCGGGTGGTTGTGGATTGGGATCCGATTGGTTGTCGTCTGTTATATAGACATCGGAGTCGTTATCTACTGGGGGAGTTTTTCCCTGATCTACTGCATATTCGTGGCGTGTGAGTAAGTTTTCTTCCGATTTGGAAAGTTCTCTTGGTTGCTTAAGGGCGTATTTGAGTCTTTGAAGTTCGTAGTTGTTTAATGGGTCTACTTTGGCATGGTATTCTTCGGCTTGTTTACGTTTTCTTTCTTCTTGTTCGTAATGTTCTTTTAATTCTCTTTCGTGTTGTATTCTTTGTCATTCTGCTAGTTCATCAGCAAAACTTGTTCTTGTGTGTGTTGATGTACTTGGAGTGGGTGAGTCGAATGGGGATGGAGGATAGAATGGGGATGGTGTCTGAGTGGGGATAGGATTTCTTCTGGGATCTGGGTTTTGGGTTCCTGATCCTGAGATTCTACTTCTTGATTTGGGAGGAGGTGATGGAGTTTCTCGGGCTGAGAACTTCTTTGGAGGCGTGGTGGCAGTTGTCTAGCAATTGATTATCGCTAGAAGGATGAAAAATTGTGTTGCAATGATGGATATCCCTGAATATAGGTTCCACGATCTGATGATGCAGCAGTGACAAGGGCACGTGATACGTTTGAGTTCTAGGGTGATAATTCGGTAGGCGATGAGGGTGGCGGTGGAGGTGAAAACGAAGATGAGTAAGTAAGCCAGATCTTCTGGCAGGGAGAGGTTGAGGAACGTAGCGATGGCTACACAGAGAGGCAGTTTTCTTTCGCATGTCGTTTTGAACGACCAGGGTACCCCGACGTGTTCAGTACGTCGGTCAGAACAGAGCAGGGTGGAGGGCAAGCAAGAGATAAGCAGCAGAGTATCTTAGTGTTTTGTTACCCGGGTTAGGGGTTCGCTCTTGAGTAGCACGAAGTTCAACACAGGATGTCTATACAGACTTGGTCCTGTCCTACTAAGCATGACTTGGAGATGACAGAGCACTATAAGTCCAGCCAGTTATGGCAAAGAGGTATAGGAGGCAAGAACTGTATAACACTAAGATAAGGATACAAGGTATTGTACTGTATCCTTATATACTTCTAAGTGTGGCTATACCCCTACTATAATAGTCTGGACCAAGGTAATTATGAGTCAGAGATAAGAGACATGAGGCATGTGGTAAGAATCATCCTTCTGATGTCCACTACTGATAGTTTCATAGTGACATGGGAAATGTAGCTAAAAATAACTGTCCTTCTGATAGAATTCTGATAACACTAAGTGGTTCAGCCACCACATTTGCTTCCTCTGCTTCTTTGACTAGTTTGTATAGACCCCTTCCGGTCCTTGGAATCTCGGCGATCCAGGTGCCACTAGTGTCTCAAATTATACATTTGCCATTTGCGAATGTGGTCATGAAGCCAGCATTGTCAAGATGGCCAATCAATACAAGTGTATAGCCTGCCTCCGGTGAGTATAGGACTTCACTCAGGTGGAGTTGTGATGAGGTGGTGCCGTTTGGCAGCTCAAGGACTACTTCGCCTTTCCCAATGGCATTGAATGCTTTCTTATTTGCGGCGCGTAAGGGGCGAGGGGAAATGGATTTGAAGGTCGCGAAACTATCTTGGTAGGGGGAGATATGGTTCGTAGCTCCTGAGTCGAAGACTTCGACTCGGGTTGGACTTGTTTCGGTGACACTGGTGATTTCATCCATAGCTCCGTCACATTCACCAATATCCAGGTTGTCAAACTCACTTGTCAACTCCCCTTCACTCCATAGCTTGTCTGAGGAGCTGCCTGCCTCAATTTCGGCCCAGCTCGTATCTGTTTCCGAGTCCGATAACTCTTCAACCATGAGGGAACAGTCCTCATCATCACTATCTGCCATAACAATGTTGGCGCTGCCACCCTTCTTGTTGGGTGGGCTTCCTCCCTTCTCCCCATCTTTCCTCTCACTGACTGGCTTCTTTGGGTTAGGACACTCTCTCTTCCAATGCTCTCCACCACAATTCCAGCATGGACCTTTTTTCTTTCCTTTTCCTTTTGGCTTTCCACTCCCATTGCTACCCTCGGCTACCAAAGCATCATCCTGCTCGGACTTGGCATTGCTGACCCTGGATCGCTCAGGGCGGCCTTGGTCCCATTCATCACTGATCAGTATGATTAGGATTTCGGGCTCAATGGTGTAATGGAGGGAACTGTGAAGTCGGGCAGCAGAGAGCTGGTTGGCAGTGTACGTTGATAGCCAGCAAGGTAAGGATTGGAGTATAGCACTCCTGTAGTCGTCGTCGCTAATTGTGACACCCACAGCACCTAATTCGGCCTTTCGAGATCGGATCTCATTCAGGAACAAATGTACATCACCCCAGTCAGGACATTTCATGGTCATAAACTTGCGACAGAGCCATGCTTGCAAGAATGCGCTTTTGTAAGTGTATTCTTGCGTTATGGCATCCCACATTGCTTTGACTGTGTGGTGTCCAGCTGTGACCATTAGCATGGAGTCTGGGAGGCATTGGGCAAGCAAGGAGCAAGCAATATTCTCGTTTCTTTGCCATGCCTCGATTGTCTTGGCAGTGACGACAGGGGCAGTAGGTACTGTGGTAGGGGCAGGTGCTGGTGTAGCAGCAGCCTGGGGAGTAGTGGTGGAAGGAGTGATAGTCGTTTGAGGGGTTGGGAGTATGGGACATGGCATGCTGCTGTCAAAATGGCCCCACAGCCTTTTGCCTTGGATCACAGTCTGCAAATGTAGCGAGAAGATCACCCAGTTTCCTCCGGACACATCCAACTTTGGCACCAACATGGAGAGTACATCATTTACAGTAGACATTGCCACAATATATCTGTAGGTTTGATTGTCTTAGTAGCGCAACAGGTTGGGGCCCATAACCTGTTATGAACAGTCCAGACTGGGAGGAACAAGAACTATTGTTCGACTTTACAAGATGGGTACAGGAGACTACAGACCAATTACGGGCACAAGAATATGAAGACGAGGAAGGGGAATATTACACCGCCATGCAGGACCTGGCGAGAGAACCAGGAATGGAGATAACCTTGGAGGATATATTGGAATACCCCGAGGACGAAGAAGATAACCATGGATCAACCGACCCAACCTCCAATACGGATAGAAGCACTGAGAGAATGGAGAACGAGAACGGAGAGGACTCCATGGAGATACAATCGGGAGAAGAAGATTATGAGTCAGAGGAAAGCGATGGAACATCGCACAGCAGTAGCAAGAGTACTGACTCATTGTAATATAAATAACACTAGGATGCCATCAGCCAGGATGTGCATCATGGTCAGGACTGCGCACGACCAGTAGAACAGCCAAGTAACCTATAACGAGTATATAGCACCTCATAGGTATATAAGGCCTGTACAAGTAGAGATTAAAGCCCTAAGCTTTAATCTTGTTAACAGCGGTCATTTACCTCTCTGCCTTAACTTGGCAGTCTTCCCTCGTTATCTCATTGAGCGCGATCCACTAAGCTCTATAAGGCCAACCGTCTCGGACACCTTGTAGAGTGATTGAAGGCCGTCTCCAGTTATCCTCGGATACAGAAGGAGCACGGATCATAACAATAGATTAAAGCTTCCTTTGGACAACCTCCATCGTACACCCCGTGGTATTGGTATGCCTTGTCGCTACCCTTCCACACCGGCAGACGATACGCTTTATCGCTATCCGAGTGCCAACCGTATCTGACGACACGCCTTGTCGCTGTCCGGTGATACACCCCCGTAGAGCAGGCCACCATACCCTCTGCACCCTTGGTCAGACGCACCGAAAGCGTTGATAGGTCATCCACACCTTTAAGTGTTGATTGGGATAACGCACCCGTAAGCGTTGTATACAGGTCATCCAGCACCTTCAAGCGTCGATTGGGATAACGCACCCGCAAGCGTTGTTTATTCACCCTCACCTTCACCTTCGACTTCTTCCCTCTTCACCCTGTCTACAAACCGAAACGACCCCCTTGCCACCTGACTACGAAGAATCCAACAGTTCTGACTGGTCGACAACCGACTCCGAACCCGACTTCACACCCCCTCCACCACGGACCCTAAAAAGAAAACAAAACCTATACCCCTCACTCGTTCACCCTCTGGTTCCGCACCGTACCCTACACAACCTACCGAGAGAGTTCAACGTCGAACAGAAGACCCAGGATACCCAGCACCCCCAGCATCAGTTCTTCAATCCCTACCTAAACAACCACCACCTGAAAGAACTGCCACCTCTACCCGCTCAAAGCTCGGGGAGCCGATTCATAGAACATCTACCCCATCCTCCGGTCCTCAACCCTCAACAAGTACAAGAACTAGCGACAACACTTCGCAACAGAAACCCCCAAGAACATTCTCACCCCTCACATCACCACTTGGATCACCGGTACACTCACCGCCTCGATCCAGTTCCCCTGTACAATCCGAACCATCCGAAGTTAGCCCCACTACCAGGTCTATTCACACTTCCGACGAGGAATCCACAACCTCTGACATTAACAATATGGCCTCCTCCGCAAAAATCAACACACCCCCAACCTTTAATGGAGAGACCGACTACTTCCGCCTCTGGAAGGATGCAGTACAACTATACATCGATGCAAAGCCAGGAGCCTTTCCCGATGACAAGACCAAGATACAATTCGCCCTTTCATACATGTCCACCGGCCCCGCTGCAACATGGAGAGGAGCATTCTTGGAATCAAACAAAGAACTTGATGGAAGCCAGACCCTTCCGACATGGAAGAAATTTCTCGAAGGACTCAATACATCCTTCGCCCCAAACAATGTCCCCACCGATGCAATGGACAGAATCTGCCACCTCAAACAGAATGGACGATATATCGATGATTACATATCCCAGTTCCAGATACTTGCCTATCAGGCCGACCTTGGAGATGGAGTGGCGGCGGTCAACTATTTCAAGAACGGGCTGGATCGCCCCGTCGCAATCAAGACAATTAGCCTCAATCCAGGAAACAAACTCAACGACTGGTTCAAGCAAGCTCGAACAGCATATCAGATACTACAAACTCAACGCGACTATATGCAAACTCGAGGAACTCCCTCGTTTCCAACGACTTTGCGCACTTGCCCATTTAAAGGGAAAAGAAATGCTTTTATGCGCCGTGTCCCACTGCCCTATCAAGCAACAGACCCTAACGCAATGGATATTGACCAACTCGCCGAAGCAGTCTACAACCTCGACTTTGAGGACGAGCCAGATCTACTCGCCGAGGAAGCTGATGAAGACGAGGAGACCGAAGAAGACAGACTCCACCAGTTGGTACAAGAACACACCCGCGAAGCCCTCAATGCAATCCTCACGGACGCCCAAAGAAAGGATCTCAAGGAAAAGAGATGCTTCAACTGCCGCAAGACTGGACACTTCGCCCGCGAATGCCCCACCAAGAAGACAATATATCGCCGATCCGAATTACCCCGCAATTTGGATGCCAGAAACCGGTCAAATGCGATATCCAGAAGAAGACAAGCAAGCTACAGGAAAAAGAACTCGCTATACAACATACTAGAAGATGCAACCGACGAAGAAGTCGAGGACATCTACGAACATTTTGCAAATGAATCCAACCACCCAGATGCCCCTCTGGTTAAGGATTTTGCCTAAGGAGACTAGCCACCACGTCTAGCCCTCCACAAAGACCTCCTTCCCTTTCCTATTCACAAAATGATATTAATGTTGTAAAGTTACAGGAATCGTCAGCACGCGTAATACATCTACCCTGTCGAATCCGAAAACACAAGTTCACTAAGGAAGAACCCAAAAGCGTGGAACTACTCGCCCTACTCGACTCAGGAGCAGCAGGAAACTTCATTGACCCCGGAATGGTCAAACAACATTCATTCAAAACAACACCCCTCGATCGACCCATCGAAGTACGAAATGCCGATGGATCTGTTAACGAAAATGGAACAGCCACCCACTACACGACCCTCAACCTAACGGTTAACAGGAAGAATATGGAGATCAAACCAAAAGTAGTCTCCCTCGGAAGCCCAAGACTCATCCTTGGATTCCCTTGGCTTGCAGAACACAACCCAGACATCGACTGGGATGCCAAACAACTACGCTGGAGAAACAAACGTTGGGACAACACTATATTCCGAGAACTCATCCAATCCATGGAACCCGATTGGATCTACAACGACCAACTCAACCACATCTCCACACTAGAGCCCACAAGCTTCGAAGAAATCAACTTCAAAGCCTCCGCATCACAATTCCTCGCCGTACAACACGGAGAAAAGAAAAACGACGACCCAAGAAAAGTCGTACCCACGGAATTCCACGAATACCTCCCAGTATTCAGCAAGAAACAAGCCGAACGATTTCCCCCACAACGACCATGGGATCACAAAATTGAACTCAAAGAATCATTCAAACCAATTGCCATGAAGTCCTACCGACTCTCCCTCAATGAAGAAAAGGAACTCGACACGTTCCTAGAAGAAAACCTTCAAAAGGGATACATTCGACCATCCAAATCGCCAATGGCATCACCTTTCTTCTTCGTAGGAAAGAAAGACGGAAAACTACGCCCCTGTCAAGACTACAGGTACCTCAACGAGCATACCGTCAAAAATGCATACAACCTCCCCCTCATCTCTCATATTCTCGACAAACTCCGAGGATCAAAATACTTTACCAAACTTGACGTACGAGCAGGATACAACAACATCCGCATACGCAAAGGAGATGAATGGAAAGGAGCCTTCAGGACACCCCGAGGATTATTCGAACCCACGGTCATGTTCTTTGGAATGTGTAACTCCCCAGCAACATTCCAAACCATGATGGACTCATTATTTCGAAAACTCATCGACAATGGAGGAGTAATCATTTACATGGACGACATCCTCATTCACGCAAAAACAAAACAAGAACTTCGACGCCTCACAAGAGAAGTACTCAAGATACTCAAGGACAACGATCTATACCTCAAGACCGAGAAATGCGAATTCGAACGACAACGACTCGAATATCTAGGAGTTATTATCACTCCCGACTCAGTTTCGATGGACCCAGCAAAGCTCAAAGGCATCGCTGAATGGCCAACACCAACTACCCCGCGCGACGTACGAAAATTCATAGGATTTTGCAACTTCTATCGAAAATTCATACACCAATACACCACATGGGCAAAACCTCTCAATGCCCTAATGTCCAAAACCAAGAAATTCGAATGGACAGAAGAATGCCAGAACGCCTTCGATACTCTCAAGAGAAAATTCCAAAGCGAACCGGTATTAATGGTCCCCGACCGAGACAAACCCTTCGAAATCGAATGCGATGCATCACTATTTGCATCAGGAGCAGTCCTACTTCAACGCGACAACAATGGAGTTAAACACCCAGTCGCATACTTCTCGAAAGGATTCTCACCAGCAGAACGCAACTATCATTGCTCCGAACAGGAACTCTTCGCCATTATCCGAGCACTCAAAGAATGGCGTCACCACATAGAAGGATCATCACACAAGACCATCGTATGGTCAGATCACGACAACCTTCGCCGCTGGAGAAAACCTGAAGACCTCAGCAGAAGACAAGCCCGATGGATTGCCTACATGCAACGATTTGACATCGAAATCCGACATATCCCTGGAAAGAAAAATGGACCAGCAGATGCCCTTTCCAGACGACCCGATCATGAACCCAAGACAAGAGACAACAAACAGGTCGTTGCACTCCCTGATAAATTCTTCACCTCAGAACAGCCACAACATATCCATATTATCGACGAAAATACTAAACAGGAAATAAAAGAGCTGTGGAAGAAAAAGAAACAGACCGACATCGCCCAAGAAGATGACTCAGGACACCCACGTGTTCAAGGAAAACTATTTATACCACAAGATTTACACCTCAGACGCCGCTTACTGCAAAGAGTACACGACTCACCCACCGCAGGACACCCTGGAATCGCAGAAACAACTAGAAAACTCCAGGAATACGCCTACTGGCCCGGGATGCGATCATTTGTCAAGAACTATGTCAAAGGATGTGGTACTTGCCAACAATACAAGATCAATCGCCACCCCTTAAAACCACCGCTGCAACCCATCCCTGGACCCCGTTCTACCCGTCCATTCTCAAACATCTCGATGGATCTTATCACAGACCTACCCCCGGACAGACCCCATGATTCTATACTGGTCGTGGTCGACCAGCTTATGAAGGGGATAATTCTAGAACCTACTGCGAAAACCACCAACGCGGACAAGATCGCTGAAATTCTTATCGAACGACTATTCTCTAGATTTGGCCTTCCCGAGAAAGTTCTCAGTGATCGCGACCCCAGGTTCGCTGCCAAATCCATGAAAGAATTCTACAAACAACTCGGAATCGAACAAGCACTCTCTACCGCCTACCACCCCCAGACAGACGGACAAACAGAGCGATTCAATCAAGAAATAGAACTCTACCTTGGCATCTATTGCTCATCGAACCCGAACAAATGGGTAAAGGCACTCCCACTCCTGGAATATGTCCACAACTCGAAAACACATGCCGGACACCAACATACCCCATTTGAACTCCTCTATGGATCAAGCCCCAAAGGATTTCCGACCTCCGAGGAGCCAACAAACATTCCAGCAATAGGAGAGAAGTTTAAATACCTCGCCAAGATACGCCAAGAAGCCCAAGCTGCGCATGAACAAGCCAGACTAAAAATGGCTGCAAGATATAACCGGCCAGATATCAATCTAAAAGTTGGACAGAAGGTTTGGCTCGACAACCGCAACCTCCCAATTCAGTACGCCTCAAAGAAACTGGCCCAACGCCGAGAAGGTCCCTTCACCATAACAAGAAAACTCGGACCTGTAACCTATGAACTAAAATTACCCATCAAATGGAAGATCCACAACAAGTTTCATGCGAGCCTCCTAATGCCTGCAGAAGAGAACGACACACATGGGGAATACAACACAGCCCCACCACCCGACCTTGTAAATGGAGAAGAAGAATACGAGGTCGAGTCAATACTGCGCCACAGAAAATTCTGGAACAAGTATCAATTCCTAGTCAGATGGAAAGGATACCTTCCCACTGAGGATTCCTGGGAGCCAGAAGCAAACCTGGAGAATGCCAAAGAAGTCATCGAAGAATATAAAAGGGCCCACAAATTAGACAACCCCACCAATGACCCAACCACCCAACACTCGAGCAACCACTCCAGACCTCCCAGAGCCAGACAACAATGGACGCCTTCTCATCCGGGAAAGAATCATATCCCTGGCGAACCGCGTCACAGGAAATAGCCAACCTAACCCTGCCACCGATACCGCTGACGACCAACCAGACAGGACCAACAGTCCTTATATCATCCGGCATACCTTCCTTCCCTCCAACCAACCCGAGATACGATCCATCCTTTTACACGAAGTTCCCTTTCATATTACCGGAACCCGTCTTAAACGCAGTCCAGCGATGGTACCCCTGGTCGACACCTGCTGGAAGACATTTACTGCTCTTCTGTATCACAAGCGCCTCGTCTATGACCGAGCAACAGAATTCGAAAAACTATGCGCCACTATTCTTTCTAGCGCAACAGAGGAACAGGACCGCAATACCATTTCTGCCATGCTATCAACCGCTCTCACCGAATTCCCGTTCGAGAGTCCGATCCCAAGCCCGAGCAATGGAAGCGGAAGTCAGGACCGCCCTATCTTACCTATCGGGACCACCACCCAACCTTCCAACCCTCCCATGGTGGATACGAGTAACCAACCATCAAGTGTTGTACAAGCTATATCTGCTTCTAATGACGCCCCCATCGGGACTACCACCACTCACTTATCCACCACCCGAACTCGCTGCAATTGCTGCCGTCGATTCGGCCATATCAAAGCAGGATGCCCACGCTACCAATGTCGATATTGTCGAAAGATTGCCCCAGGCCATTACGAGAAGCACTGCGAAAGAAACCCTTACCAGCATCAACCCGCAAGTATGGTACCTGGCCTGTATCGCCGCCCACGAGGAATACCAAGCAGAGCTCAATCCCTCACACGCGAAACCACAAACAACAATATTCGACACATTGTTGCAAGCACCGAGCAGCGCCCCGCTTCAGCCAGACCCCTCCACACCCGAATTCAAAATGCCCCCGTCGTCATTCCGACCACCAACGCCACCACCACATCTGCTAGTGGAAGCCACCGACTTCCTGAATCGATCCTTCGGCGCACCCGCCACCATTCACTCCAGAGAACCCATCATCATCGACCTCACCCAAGACCCGCCATCCCCAGACCACCAAGCTACCGAAGCAACTCCCCAGAACCCGACCCATACTTCGACTGGGACCCCATCGCCGAATCAAACATTACAGGAGAGCCTGTCGGATTATACTGAGAATACGTCTGATGAGGACATCAGACCTTACGAAGGGGATAATGTTATGAACAGTCCAGACCAGGAGGAACAAGAACTATTGTTCGACTTTACAAGATGGGTACAGGAGACTACAGACCAATTACGGGCACAAGAATATGAAGACGAGGAAGGGGAATATTACACCGCCATGCAGGACCTGGCGAGAGAACCAGGAATGGAGATAACCTTGGAGGATATATTGGAATACCCCGAGGACGAAGAAGATAACCATGGATCAACCGACCCAACCTCCAATACGGATAGAAGCACTGAGAGAATGGAGAACGAGAATGGAGAGGACTCCATGGAGATACAATCGGGAGAAGAAGATTATGAGTCAGAGGAAAGCGATGGAACATCGCACAGCAGTAGCAAGAGTACTGACTCATTGTAATATAAATAACACTAGGATGCCATCAGCCAGGATGTGCATCATGGTCAGGACTGCGCACGACCAGTAGAACAGCCAAGTAACCTATAACGAGTATATAGCACCTCATAGGTATATAAGGCCTGTACAAGTAGAGATTAAAGCCCTAAGCTTTAATCTTGTTAACAGCGGTCATTTACCTCTCTGTCTTAACTTGGCATCTTCCCTCGTTATCTCATTGAGCGCGATCCACTAAGCTCTATAAGGCCAACCGTCTCGGACACCTTGTAGAGTGATTGAAGGCCGTCTCCAGTTATCCTCGGATACAGAAGGAGCACGGATCATAACATAACCTGTAGAATGTAGTAAGGTATATTCAGTCTTGACATGAGAGCTGGAGTTTACCTGTAGAACGTAGTAAGGTATACTACAAAGTAGTCAGTACAGTAATTAAAGGTATTGATAGAATACTCACTTCAGTCTTGACACAAGAGCTGAAGTGTGACTACAAGCGAGAGACTATTTATCTAACACTACGATACACGTGCTTGTACGTAGACAATAAGCACAATAGCAATAGTGTACGGGCAGAGGAGGACGGTAAGGGCATAGCATAAAAGATATAAAAATGGTAGAGACCGTGCAAGAGAAACGGAGCGCGGGATATGGAACAAAGATGGAAGGGCAGGAAAAGGATGCCAGCTAAACGGAGACCGGAACTCAGCACACGTTTGCGAGCTCGACACCCCTAATTCAATCCATCAATACAATTATCCACTCTTTAATTCCATCCATCCATTTTGCATTATTACACTACCTATTAACTAGTCTTTATTGCATTCCACCATTGTAGAATATTGATTGACTGCATGTGCACAATGATAACATTTGACCATATCACACAAGTCTACATACACATATCCAATATGGACCCTATCTGCTTGTTGATGGTGGCACACAACACCCACATATTTTCCACCTGCTCTCCATACACCATCCCCACATGACAAAAGACAGTCACACTGTACACAGCTTTGAAAAATACCTGGGGCCAGCTGGCAGCTGGACCTCACCTCATACACAGCTTGGAAAAATGTGTGGGAGCAGATGTACCTGGCCCCACGATGTCCCAATTGCATTTTTGATCTGGCTGCCAGCTGAGTTTCACCCAGAAAAAACAGAATTCGGTTTGCCGATTAAATTCTTGCTCCCACGTGCAGGACATGTGGGAGCGAAATGCCGGTGTACTATCCGATATGTAGTAGTCAGCAAGGTAGCGATTGAATGAGAATGGGCACCTTAAACATGTTTTTCAGGACATATAGCGTGTCAGGCTGAGAATATACTGACCATCCAGCCATATGAGTCGAGGCCGAACTCGGCCAATGCTGGGGGGTGAGGATGGGCTCCGAGATTCCGAGACGAATGGGAAGGCACGTGGACAGCCTCCAACCCACTCCCTTTCTCATGACCTCCTTTCCTACACCGCGAGAAATTTAAAAAACCAAACTTGGAGGAAGTCGTCACAGGAGCGACCGGAAAAGATGATTGAAGGCCTGGCGGGAGTTTGGTGAGCCGGTCTTTAAGGCGATGGGGCTATCTCCTAACGATCCACACGAACCCCCACCTCTCGTATGTTCGCCTTACCCATCTCACCCGATATCTTTTCCTTAACCCGCATTCAGCGTCCTTTCCGTCGTTCCCCAGGGCACCAACGAGCGAGCCGCTATCATCCCGGATTGACTGTATCTCGAATCTGGCATCGCCTCCGCCAACGGAGTGAAAGCCTATCCTACATCAATGCTGCTCAGAGATCCACAACTACCCCATCTCTCGTATGTTCGCCTTATCCATCCCGCCCAGCACCTTCGCTCTAACCCGCAAACTTTCCATCGTTCCCAAGGTACTAACGAGCGAGCCGCTATCATCCCAGATGGACTATACCTCGACTCTGGCATCGCCTCCGCCAACGCCTCGCTGAGGCCCCAAGCGATTCACTACGGCCATTATCCCGGCGCGAGTACAATTGGCCTGCGAATCGCGAATGGAGGAGCGGGTCAGTCTGGGGTTACTTGGTGCCTGGGCGGCCCTCCAAATAACTCGACACGGAACATCGTGATAGCTAATTCCAAAGCCGGCGCGCGTATGGATAGGTCGAGGGGTATTTGGGCGATACTATGGAAAGCATTGGATTGCTAGAATATCATTCAGTCGACGTGGCTGTCACGTATAACGAAGCTGCTGAGCGTCAGCCGCAGGAGACTGGTGCTCTATCTGCGTGGGTTTATGGATTTCGGGTGAGCTTGGTCGTCTTTCCGAACCTCTGGCCCACGCTGCGGGTAACTGACTGATCTTAGGATCATTTCTATCTCGTGGGGCCCAGGAGCAACCCAGCTGGACTCAACAAGAGTGAGTGAGAGTGTTCTGAGCATGGTTAAGAAAACCGTTTGAACGCGGAACGAGCATGTAGTGGTATGAGCGGGATGCTTCAATCGGAACTCCATCAATCACTAATAATATCTTCAGAATCCCCCTACAAACTGACCCCCACCCGCTTTCTGTCAAGATACGACAAAGGTGCGACTAACATCAAGGAGAGTGAGCTATTCATCGAAATCGGCCAAGTAAGGCGGGAAATTTCTTCAAGTTGCCAGTGCTACTGAACACTAGCCAAGGTACCTTGGGGTTATGAGTATTCCAAGTGATACACCAATATCCACAATTCCCCATCCGAGCTCTGGAGGCTGCATCTTTACTTGACGAATACATGCTCACAGACAAAAGAACGTGGTTGTCTTGCTCCGACGACGTGCATAATAGACTTGGGATTTACAAGGAAGGGACAATGAGACGGATCCATTGCTCAACCCTGCGCATGTCCTTGTTGGCAAGTTCGAAAACTTGATGAATGACTGGGAAGGCGCAGAGCCAGGAGCCTAAGATTCCCTTGTATACGCGGGCACCACCAAATTGGCACCCAGACAAACAATGACTACACAAATGCGAGCACTATGGACGGATCATGTCGTAGGGTTGGGATTGCGCTCTTATATTCTTCTTTCGCTTCTTCTTTTTACTCGATGGTCCCTGCATATTGTCAGTGTCATTATCCATGTTTTCTGGAGGGAAACTGGGATTAATATCGTCCCGGACCCTTTTCTGAGGGGTCACCCCAGAAGTGTTCTCCAAAGCAGTGCTTGAGTCGTTGGTGGATGGTTGGAGAGCCGGTATTGGAGAGGTAATCGTCTGAGCTTCCGAGCTTGGGACTACGAGTTTCGGTTCAGAAAATACGGCCCGATACGTTTTTCGTGTTTCTAAATTTAGGGGTTTGATCGTGAAACATCCTTTGGATCCCATGCAGCCGCACTTACGCGCGCGGAGAACCAATGACTTGGGGATTGTAGTCGACATCGCGTGAGTAGCATCCTGCGGCAGGCCAAGGAGAGTCGCGCTGAATGGACATAGGCGATAGTGTCCCTAGAAAAACGCGCAATAGATACACACAGGTTTCCAATGTCTCGGGGAGCACGCAGATCTCCAATCGAGGAAACACCCCCGCAGAGCAACAACCCTTTCCCCTTCGTCACACGGACAAGCTCTCGTGCAGCTGCCCACCAGTTTCTTTTCGCCGATGCACCAGTTTCGGCTACTCCTGCGTTCATCATAACGGGATCGTGTTCTCCACCAATAGCGCCGACATAATTGATTTCGAAAACGGCTCCGTTCTTGATGGCCGTTCGTACGAGTGTGTGCTTCAGATGGAAAGGAAGGCGAGGCAATGTCAATGGTAGTGCGATGATATGAGCGGTGAGAGGAGAAGGTTGGGTATGCGTCAAGCAGGCAAGCGACAAGGTAGCATGAGTTGTTGGCATGAGTGCGATGATATCATACGTGTTGAACAAAGGTATGCTGGCATTGATCTGACGAAAAAATCTCGTCGACATATTTCATCAATAGCGGAGAAGGACGCACCAAGCCGAAGCCTTTCTCGCTATCTTCATCTAGGATAATGTTCAGTCTTTTCAGACAGAGAACTCCTGTTCTCTTGCGCAGCAACGGAAGGAGAATGTCCAAAACATTTGTGTGCGTCTTTTCTACTCGCTTGTGCACAGTGTGCGCGAGCCCAATGACGGTATATCCTACTATACTTGATCAGATGGGTTTGACTGGCTGAGGGAAGGAACCAACAGTGCACGAGGAGGTCGATATGCGCTTCAATTTCTTGAACCTGGGCAGGGAGAAAATATTTGACTTGTTTTTCTTTTCCCTTCTTATTTCCTTGTCCGGAGGAGGTCCGCGGAATAGGAACGTGGAGGTCAAAGTACATCTTACTGGCGGCGGTGGACAAACGTAATCTCTATTTCTACGTTTGTTTGCATCATCGCCGGGGTCAAATAAGGACAAACAATGCATTGAGAGTCTCATGATAAACAAGTTGTGTGAATCTACCGATATCATGAGCTTTGTGACCATGATGCCCCCGTTTATTTGAACCTTCTTCATGTCACCAGCCTTGAGCAAGCTCTGGCCGTCCCTGCCCACACTTGGAGAATTTCTCCAAAAGCTTCCGGAGGTTCAAGGCCGTCATGTCGCGTATGGCGTCTCTGGTGCGTTGCCTAGTTGCTCTCTGAGTAAAACCAAGACCGCATTGATTCGGTCGCTAGCTTACATAGCGTACCTCGTACTGCACCGACTCATTCTATGGCCATATTACTTGTCTCCCTTACGCAAGGTTCCAGGGCCACCCATAGGCAACCTGATTGTCGGACATTCATTCACCATCGTCAGGAGCGAGAGTGGTATTCCCCAGCGTGAGTGGGTAAAAAAGTATGGGCCCGTCATTCGCCTCGTAGGACCAGTGGGAGTCGAGCGGTTGCTATTTATGAAACCAGAGGCCTTGCATCAAATTTTAGTCAAAGATTGGCTTCAATATCCGCGCGTAGGTTTTGTAGCCATTTATATTCCTTATTTACAGCATCGAAATCCAACTTCTAGCCTGGATTCTTACGCAACATTCTTGGACTTGTGACGGGATATGGGTTGCTGACGGTTACCGGTGACGAGCACAAACAGATGAGGAGAGCTATGAACCCTGCCTTCTCCATTCCCAACCTTATGGCTCGTGAGTTCTTTCTAGCTGCGCATCAAATCCTTGCTCAAGTTGCTTAGAGACCTACATGTACTGGGACTCTATTGATGGGTACGTTCCATGTGGGCAACAAAAGTCCTGGGATACTCGCTCATGATAGCTTAGTCTGGTAGATATTCTCAAGAACGAGGTTGGCTCAAGCTCTGACGGCAAGGTCGTCCATGTCTATGATTGGAGTGAGTGACTCCGCGGCATAAAGCGCTACCAGGACAGACCATATCTCTTCCAGTGAGCAAAGCTGCCTTGGATATCATTTGCGAGACGGCGTTTGGTTACAAGGCTGACTCATTGCATGATCCCCATAATGAGCTTGCAGTCGCCTATGAGAGACTTATCGGTCTCCAGTCCGGTATGTCACCCTCTCAATCCCTATCGAATTATGAGTTTATACAGTCACGGCTCAACGGCACAGGCCCTAATCTTGCCAAGTTGATCATCCTCATGTCTATCCCAGGTGGACCAAAGGTGCTCGCATCTGACTGGGCTTACCGTCATCGTCATCTTTTCGAATACCTCAATTTTTTCCGTAAGCATCTGCGCGAGTGCGCTGACTCTACCTGATGATTCTGGCTGACAAACCCGTTCAGGTGGTACTGGTACGCTCGTCGAGTCCATGTACAAGATTAGACAGCTTTCCAAGAGGATGTTGGAAGAGAAGCTACAAAACGCTGCACATATATCGGACACCGATGCTAAACGCGACATCATGAGCATTCTTGTTCGCGCAAGGAAGGCGGAACAAGAGGGTAACACGGATAGCTATACCATGAACGATAAAGCCATGATGGACCAAGTGGTTTGTACAACGCGGAACATCTCAAGAACTGCGGTTGATTCTTGCAATTTTACAGCTGACATTTTTGGGTGCCGGTCATGAAACTACAGCGTCCGGCTTGACCTGGGTGGGCACTATTTTCTTTTCCTGCCGAGCAGATGTTTAATAGCTACCATAGACCCTCTGGTTGCTTGCAAACGACAAAGAAAGCCAACGTAAGCTGCGGGAGGAACTCACACCAGTCATCCTAGAACATCCTCGCCCTGATTATCGTACACTCAAGGATCTTCAGTGGCTTGACTGTGTCGTGTGGGTTCGTTCACGACACGTCGCCAACTCAACCTAACACCTACATCTAGGATGGAGAGCCTGCGCCTCATGCCTCCAGTTCCACTCACTGTTCGAGTGGCGAAAGAGACCGGAGTTATCGATGGCGTGGTGATCCCGAAGGGAACCCTTTTTACCATTCCCGTACGCCGCTCCATCATTTTATGCCAGTTTTTTTCTTATGAAGCCGGGCAGATCCGCGTTGTGAACACCTGGAAGGTCATATGGGGTGAAGACGCGGAGGAGTTCCATCCCGAGCGGTGGTTGAACCTCCCTAAAGATTTTCACCCGAGTTTCTCGATGCTGTCATTCATTGCTGGTCCGCATGCTTGCATTGGCAAGACGATGGCAATTATCGAAATGAAGGCTGTGCTAGCGTATAGTTATTTCCTTCACAAATTGGAATGCTTTTGACGATCGGGGATAGGGCATTGATTGTGAATTTTGAGTTTGAGCCTGCGTACGCAGACCAAAAGGCCGCGCCTGCTGCTGCGATTACAATGAGTGCGTATACTTATTTTTCTCTGATCTCTTGCTTGCTCTCTGGATGTTGATTGAATCACAGAACCTACCGATGGCATGCCACTCTGCATGAGACAGGTCCAGCGACGTGTGTAGAATATCTAAGTCTAACATAGGCATAAGTATCATAGTGGAAAACATAAGGGAAAAATCTACTCACCTCAGTAGCTCGTAACGCGAGTACTGAGGGTGTCTAACGGCAGGTTGGTAGATATATACACTACCAACGGATGTCCATAAACGGGCGAAAACATGCCCGGTGTCCGCAAACAAAGCACAAACAAAACAATCCCAAAGCGGAATATGTCGCAGAAAGCTCGACATGAGCTTGCTAGCTCAACAACGTGATCACACAATCCGAGTATGGGATGCACAGACTGGCGAGACTGTTGCTGGACCATTTGAAGGGTGTACGAGCCCAGTCACCTCACTTGGTCGCTTCTCTCCTTGATGGTGCTAACGTTGTCTTTGGGTCTCGTCCTGAGGGATCTTGATGTCTTTGTATGCAATATCACGGGTACCTTGGTCAGGAATGGCTGTAGTGGTCCTCGCTATAACGAAGGCCGTGAATCCGATTGCGTTATCCTTTCTCAAGTTCATTGGTATAAACCCCACGTACAATCAATGTCTTTATTTTTCTGTTTAATTTGGCTTGAGGTGACACTAACAAATCGGAATCTCAAATTGCTCTTGACACGTAAAAAATCCGCCGAGATATGATCGATCTGGTGGTGATGGTTGCATGCTAGTAATTCGCTGGATATATTTTCGACTCTTTGAAATTCCACTGAACCGAATCAAGATGATGCCCCACATAGGGTAGATAATAACAAATGGCCGCGACGATAAGCAAGTGTCCCTTCGTTCGTCGGAATACGAACTTATGAGCGCGTCCCCCCCCCTATGGCGGAACCACACCAACCGAATCCGGGCGCGCCGGGGACTTCCTGCCGAGCTCTACCGAGAAATCGTGATGCTGATTACCCAGCTGCTATCCTTACTCGGGTGGCGAAATTTTGGTTTCTTGTTACCAACGAAGACCCTCCGGACTCTTCCGGAGTACGTTTTCACTACCCCAATTGCCGTAAGGCAAGGACCTCACATGGGTTATGGTGGATACAAGGCTTTACCCTCCCACTCAACATGTCCTATTATCAACCGACTTTTAACGCATGGGAGCTGCACGCCAAGCTAACGGGGCACATAGGTCGACGATAAACAACCCGAAGCTCCGGATCTAACAAAGTACATAAAAACATTGTCGGATCGTGTTTGATCATCCGGCTCTAAAAGGGGAATCACTCGGTGCGGTTCGTCCGGCGACTTCGTGTCAGCGCTGTAGCCAAGAATACCTTACCTGGTCACAAGTGGACCAAGTCATCTATGTATTTAAGGCTAGTTCGCCCCCGTTGCCAAAGTTCTCATCGACAACCCACATCATCCGTCCTAGACTGGAGCAATGATAAAACCATACCCTGCAAGTGGTACCCTACGAGATGCTCAATGGATCAAGCACGTCCCATCAAAGTACTCCCCAAGTCAAGTCGCGCAGTACTTGTTCACAATCGGCTATCAGCCACAAATGACCTCGGGGGCTATCTCCTCGGGTAAATTCCCTATCGATTTGGAAAACCTTGAACGAATCATGCGGTTGCATGCATTAACGTTCCCGTTCGAGAACACTGCAATGCATTAGTGCGTATGTCCTCTGTCATGACTGAGCGCGCAGATATTCTAAAAAATCTTCTTGTCGTCATAGTACGGCTGACCATCGGATGGACGTGACTCCCGAAGGGTTGTTCCGTCGCCTCGTCATTGAACACAAAGGGTCATATTGCTTCGGACAGAACAGTCTATTGTTAGAAATGCTACGCGGATTAGGCTTCAGGTATGCCCCTGTCCTACACATTGCTTTAACTCTCTCCCCCCCCCCCCCCCACCCTAATACCACTCGTCCAGGGCATACGCAGTTAGTGGACGAGTATACGAAGGCACACCATCCTCTGGATCCTACACCCCACCCGCACACCTCGTCGTCCTCGTCCAACCCTCTATCAACAACAATCAAACCTATCTCGTCGACGTCGGCTTCGGCTCCATGTGCATCACACGTCCCCTCCTTCTTTCCAACGACCCTAGCAACGTCAACGAAGGTATCTCGGAAACCGAGCGACATCGCTTAACTCGAACTCCGCGTGCAGACTCCAGTCTCTGTCAGTCCCATCCCCTCCCCCGCACTATTTTTTATTTTTTATTTTTTCACAGCCTCCTCTCATGATTTCGCCACCACGACCTGCGATCAATGGAATCTCGAAATATGGCACAAAAAGGCCGACCCATCTCAAGAGACATGGCGTCTGCTCTACTCATTCGTAGAGGCGGAGTACTGGTTAACAGACATCATAGCCGGCTCCCTCGAAGTAAACATGCGCCAAGCCAGTTTATTCTGGAACAACGTCCTCTGCGTCAAAATGTTTACTGTGAATGATGGTGATGATGATGATGATGATCGCCATTATTCTCACCTGGAAAAGTCCAAGAGACCTATATATCGGATGACACTCTTCGGAAATGAGGTCCGGAGATGCACGGGTCCACAAACGGAGGTTGTACGTACACTTGCAACCGAGTCCGACAGAATCAAGGCGTTGCGCGAGATTTTCGGAGTTGATCTGAGGGACGAGGATGCGGTTCATATCGTAGGCAGGGTACCAGCATTTTCTACTTCTTGATTATGCTATATTACGAGATTATATAGAGACGAATGGAGTTGCTGGTGCGGCCAGCTGGTTCCTAAGGAGGCGACGGCTGAGAGGATTCCCACGTTACGTCGGTCCCCTGAGCTAGAAGAGGCTAGAAAAGGTCAACAGAGAGTGGACCCACAATCTAAATGGAAGGATTGTCGCCCCAACCGCCCCCGAAATCGGCCGGTAAGTACGTACAGCTTAGCTAGCTTCTGTTCACACTAACAGAAAAAAAAACACTTCCTAGCACTAAAGACAAACATGAAATCCCCCTAGTCTAATACCGTTCAAACCATGAACACACTAGACGACCTACCATGTAAAGCCTGCGGAAAAAGCTGAACCAAACTCGTGCCCTTTGTGGTGAGAACTGTGCGTGGTAACACTTCATTGCGAGTGCCCCCCCCCCCCACTGCGTATCCACGGTAAGCATACTCACGCTCCTTCGCTTCGCCTCGACTTCACAAATGACCATCAAGGTCCGATCATTGTTATGGTGCTCCATACACCTCTACCCTTGCATAAGTATGCTCGACTTATTCTTCAAAGTTAGCAGTTTTAAAGGGGTTTAATAATGTAGTCTAGGCAATAAATACAATTTATAAAATAACGCCACTCACACCTCATCTCTATCTCTTCCTTTACAATGTGTACGGGGTATCTCATAAACAGATCAATGCAAAACAATATGATACACCACCACCACCCACACCGATCATCATCATCATCATCATCACACTTTCGTTTCATCACTCTGTTCCAGCTCCTTCGCGATCCGCAAATCCTAACGGCAATCATCATCACCACACGTCAACAAATGGACAGATGCGAAACCAAGCAAAAGGAAGCGCAACAGGCCGAAACTCACCATACACGGGGCAAACCTGCTCCTCTCCCTAATACGCGCTCCATATTTATAGAATATGAACGGACTCGGCGCGAAAATGACAGCAAGGATACCAATGAGCGTACATGCCCAATTAACGCCCATCTGCAACAGGTGGGGCCAAGTCTTGAGAACACTGCGCACAAACACCTCCTCCCCTCCGGGCCCTCCCCCGGGACGAGTAAGCTCTCACCTTTGTGAACATCTGGACCGTGAAGAGAGGAAAAGCTGCAGCGACCGAGGAACGAACGATCGTGTTGGCCGAAAAGGCCGACGCGCTGTACATCCTGCGATGTCCCTTATCAGCAGGCATATCTGAAAATAAATAAAGGAGTAACACTCACAGATACGTCTCAATGAGGTAGCTCTACCAGTATTACGATCAACGGTCAGAATAACGCCCTTCGTGGGGAAAAAAAGACCAAAACACACCGAGAACGAAATGAAAATCAAGCTAATTCCGGCTCCAATGAAAATGGTACTGATGGCTGGGACATACCACGGTATGCTCGGATACGCACCAGTCCACCCCAACCAGAACGTACCAATAACAAGGGAAATGCCACCAAACATGGCACTATATAACACCTGTTCTGGAGGCGGGTAACCTTTCCACTTCACCACAAGTCGAGGCCAATGTGCAGTAGTGAACATGTTTATGACGCAACCCATGGTCGTCCCGATACCAACACCGACGAAAATGAGACCAGACTCGTGAGTTTTGAAGCCTCGCAGCTGTCGAAAGATGATCGGGAATGCCTGAAATACTGTTATTCAGGAGTGTGAGCTGCGTTTTTTTTTTCCTTGCCGTGAGAGTCACCTACGAGCGTAGAGAAGGCCGTAGACGACTGACATATACACAGTGACAAGCACAAGAATTGGTTCCATCGACAGCATGATGAATGGACGAAGAATCGTCCGGTTCACGAGACCCTTCAAAGACCAATCTTGTTTTTCCTGTGCTGCATAAAGGTTTTTGTTGCCAATGGGATCTTCTTTACGGAGACGTCGTGCCTACGTACGTTCAGCGTCAGCAGTGATCTCCCAATGCCACTCGGGACAAGACGGTCCCACCTTCCTCATTAGCAGCACCGGAGTATATGTTTCTGGAAGAAAGAAGACCGCGAGGAGCATGCATATACCAGCAAAGATCATCATCACCCAAAATACCCATCGCCAATAAGCCGGGCTATCAACAATGCTAGAATCACAAAGTGAGTCTCAATCTTCCATCTCACTACATCGTTCGACTCACAAACCAGAAACGATGGGTCCAAGAACAGGTCCGAGGAAACTACTCGCAGTGAACAAGCTCGTGGCAGGCCCACGACCATTTGCGGGCCATATATCAGCGACGACCCCTTTTCATCAACCGTCTCAGCTTGCAGAATGACAAGAATGTCTCGCAGGGCACGGAGGGAGCTCACCAGCACAATTTGTCAATGGGACAACCGCGAAGAAGCCGGAGAGGAATCTCGTCGCAAGTAACGTTGCCGTGTTCTTGGCGAGTGCTTGGCCGAGGTACAACACAGTGAAGGCAGTCATGGTTAAGCAAAAAATAGGGCGGCGCCCCAAGAGCTCACTGCCAGGACCCCAGAATAAGGGCTATGAACATTAATTAGTTTTCGACACGTGCGTGTACAAAGCAGCAGATTAATGCCTACCCCAACTACGTATCCCAGAAGATACACAGTAGTGATGAGGTACGAGGCCTCGTGTGATATATGAAAATCTTCAGCAATATGTGCAAACGTCGAACTAGGTGCCGAGGATGCGAATGTGCTAATGTCAAAGACCGCGCGGAAATGCATCAGCAAGCCCATTTCACATCTAAAACCCCAATCCAGGCGCACTCACACACTAATAGTCATGATCATACAAATCGTCGTCAACCACCACTTGTACCGAACTGACCAGTTCAACGGATTTTCGAGGTCATCCGGTCCGTCCCAAGTAACAAGATTTCCATCAACCGTACTCGTGGGCGAAAAGTTGTTATCCTCGCCGCCCCCTTCAGGTTCCACCCCGCCCCCTTGGTATGATTCGACCGTCCTCCTCGAAGTAACCGACGCCGTGCTACCCTCCCCGGAATGATGATGATGACCGCCTTCGCTGAGCGTGAGGGACGACGACGATCTAGGCGAATGCCGGGCCTCCCCCTCTACCACCGCCTCCGACGCGGGTTCCATATGACGCACACTGGCCGACTCCTCATGAGACATCTTTCTCACGAAATGCAAGAATCAGGGATTTTTTTGAGTACATCGCCCAGCAATCCCAAGCCCTTTGCTTTTTGTATGGGGGGCGAGCAACGGCAAACGGAAGTGGGTTGGGCCTAGCCGCCTCGGGCTATGATGCGGGAGCGGGGGGGGGGAGGGTGGCGAACAAACCGCAGAGGACCCAACGGAAAACGCGCACATGCTTCTTCGCCGTTCGGTGGAGGCCAAACAGATGCCGGACCGTACACATCAAAACTACTTGTCAGAGCACGAACTTGCGTCTTGCTTTCGGTGACGTGTCGCCCTCCTTCCCGTGTCCCACCACAATCATCGCAAAGTGGGAGCACACAGAGTATTTATTTGCGGTTTGGAACCTGTAAGCAGAGGTGTCAATCCGGAGCGACTGTGTGGGCTTTTTTTACCACTCAACTCAGTCAAACCCGTCACTAGTTCACTCCGGATCGCATGTCCATCCACTCATCCATCCACTCCTTCTTTCCCAATATCACCCCGCTCCGCTCGACGCGCGATGACAGGTTGACAGGCTGTGTGGACGAGGAAAATATCGATTCCGTCAAGAAATGGAAAAATTGAGCGGTTGTATGGCCTTTTCATTGTCAGCAATTCGGCCGAGAGACTCCGGTGATTTACAGTCGTAGTGTTAAGTGTGATGGCTGCTCTGTCGGCGAGCAGGCACCGCGTGATAAAAATAGCACACCTGTGGCTAGCCGACTGACCAAGCAAAGTTTACAATGAGGTTTATGGCTACATTCTGATACAGCTACAAGGAAATGTCTATTTCTAAGGATCATTCTAGCTATGGGGGTCCCTTTTCGCTGCTGTTCTGGGCGTCTACTTTCTCCGGAAGGGGGTGGGAGTGTTGCTCGGGTTTTCTGGCATATCGGCTCCTCATCCTGATCCTCTTCCCATAGAACCAAAACAGGCAAGGTCTGTGGCAATAATCTGAGGTTGAACGACGGATCATGGAGCATAGTCTAAAAGCGTACCCAGTACAACCCAGCACGATCGCTGCGCACGCGATGATAGTGTTTCCCTTACCATACCCAAGCTTGTTATACATAGCCGGTGCAAAGAGCGGAAATCCGAAACCAGCAAGTGCTCTTAGGAATGATACCGCAGCCAGGGCAGACGCAGCGTGCAGAGTGAACGCATCCACGACATACGTCTGCATACTCTGAAATGTAAGAATCACTCCCACACCAACAAAGGCGATTCCCTGCCGCTGTCGTGTCAGCATGCCATTAAACTAATAGTGATATTGGACATACGATGTCGGGTACCACCCAGTGTAATCGAGCCTGTGCCGCCCATCCCGTGAGGAATAGCCCAATGGGTAAAGCTATTGTCCCTGGTATCATAGACGCTGTATATACGAAGCTCAGAGGGTGCGTGGTGGCACATCAGGCTGGTAGCACATACGCAACCTAAATTCTGGCTCTCCGTGGCCATGCCCACGATGTTCCTTCAGCCAAACGTATACCCTGTCCATAAAACGTGCATTTAGCTACCAGGAGCGTCAGTTCTGGCAACTTTCATGCAGAGTTTGAATAATACCTGAGACGCGACTCCCAGACCGATCCCCAGCGCAATATAATTCAGCCCCGCTATACCGACGGGCATTCCATATGTAATGCGAAAAATACCCGGGATCGTTGTCAGGAAGACTGCAGCAGGATGAGAGCAGGCAGGAGAGCAGAGGACTTGTTTCACCCACGATAGAAAACTCCGTACACGAGAGCCATGTAGAGTCCTAGCAACTGAATAATTGGCTCATGGATGAAGAGAACGAATGGCCTTGTGAGCGCTCTTGCAAAAATATCTTTCCAACTGATAGTTGGATTAGCCGCATGTCGGCATACCAGGTATTGTACCCACTGTCGACTGTCTTTACTTTCGTATACCGTCCGGACCTTCCTGACGGGCCCTTTTTCCGTGTCCATGTTGGCCGCAATTCTCTTCGCCTTTTTTTCAAGAAGATACGGAGCGTAAGCTGAACAACCAGGTGGTTAATTGCCGACGAACTCGATTGGGAGGCCTCACACAAAAAAGAAAAGAACTCACTTTCCCTGAGGTAGAAAAGCCCTGCGACCTGAATAACGACATCGACGATACTTGTCGACCAGAACTAACGCCGATTATCAGCTGATGATTACCCTGATCGAATTCACGCGCATGCACATACCACCCATCTCCAAGTAGAACGATCAGCAATCCTAGAAGACAGCGCTCAGGCAGGACCTCACAAGAGAACAAAATGGTACCTACCATCCACCACAAACGGGGCCAACGACAGGACCCAAGAGGGGGGCCAGCGAATATATTGAAATCGCTCTTCCTCTTTCTTCCGCGCTCCATGTGTCTCCAATAACGCCACCACCGATCTGGTCAAACTCAGAACTGCACCCCAACCACGCTCGAAAAATGAAAAGAACTCACCGCCAAAGGTGCACTTCCACCTATTCCAGCCAAAAGTCGAAAGGCAATCAGTTGCCCTTTACTTTGTGCAAAACCGCATCCTAGGTTCCAGGCTGTCAAGAAAAGAACAATGAAGTCAAAAATGGACCGTGAAAGGGGGGGAAGCGTGATCTGTACCGAGGAAGAAAAGATTAGACAATTGCAACACTCGAGTTCGACCATATATCTCGCTCAGGGGGCCAAGGAGCTTGCATATAATGAGTCAAGGGCTGCCTGTATGTTCACAAAATACGTACCAAAGGGCCAAATGCTTTAAGAAAATGGTGGGTGAGTGGATAACACGCAACCATAACTATCGGAAATGCACACCGAAGCCGAGAACAAAGACAGACGTCATCATGGCTTGTATAATCGAACTTGTTGCACCAAACTCGTCCGCTATCTGGGGAGTCGCAGGTGCGACCATCGAGGATGAGACGGGGGTCACGAACGTGAAGCAAGAGACTATGACAGTTGCAGCCCATTTCTTCTTATACGACCAGCTACATGTACTTGATCTTCAGCAAGGAACCACGCATATATGTTTGAAATCAACGCACTTTTTCGGATTCAATGGATCGTCAGGGCCCTCCCAATCAACCCAAAGTACCTCCGAATCAGGATCCTCCACAAGAGGGACGCTCTTCTTTTGCTCAACCGCGTTTTCTGGGAGCTTTTCGCCTGGTAGAGTTTGTGTAGAAGACTGCTTCGACGGCGAGGACATGACTATCTGTTCGTGGCAGGTCGTTGCCAGTCAAGGGGTCGTGAGATTCTATGAGCACATTGGAGCTGGGAAGAAACACTATAAACGCATGTCATGGATGGGGTTCCGAGTGATGACAAAGTTGGCATGAGCAAAGCTGCCTGACATCGGCCTCATGTAAAAATAACTTCACCCTTTTGGACAGGGATGCCGGCGGCTAGCATCATCTTCCCACGCATTCTCGTGCACTATAAGTACACGGACCAGACTATTTCCGATCTTATGCGCCAGAGTCACCGGTCATCGCATATTGTGCGGGGTAATCACGATTACGGTGAGTTGGTCTGTCCCAAGTGTGACGGTGAGGCATGAAACATCGTGGTGTACCCTATGTTAGGTGTTGACTAAACGCATGAGGTTGTAGAACAGGATATGCAGTATGATCCTCCTCAAACTCAGTGGATCCCAAAACAGGTACATTGTGAAGATCTACATATACAAGAGGTCGATATCGCATCAAGGAGAGGTGCCATACCTCTACGTCCTCAAGTGAGGTGGGTGATCGACTTCAGAGATCTTGTGCTTTCTCAGCTTCATCTGGTGTGGTGACTCAGGCAACTCTTGTTTGCTCTCCTTGCTGGGTTCATCAACATACTCAGCATCATCATTGACCTTTGGGGTGACGGGTTTCCCCGGGGGTTTGAGGTCAGGCTTCCAAGGGAGGGGTAGAAACTCGATGTCTTTGGCAGCCATAGCGAGCTCAATTAGTCAACTGAAGGAACACCAGGCACCATTGTAGATGTCGAAGTATTCCGCTTGGGTGGGGTCTGTCGTAAGATTTAGAAACACATTCTTCCAGAGCCAGAGTTCAATCTGGTCTAGATGTCCAGACCGTGGCCAAACTATTTAACTCAGATAATAGAAGTACGATCGATACATATTTCCTCTCAGCCTTTACTAAGCTCGAGGTGGTGAAGACGTGAAGAGTGATAACAAGTGATTAGCCCTGACTAATGAT
Source organism: Lepiota brunneoincarnata (assembly GCA_023014365.1). Classification (NCBI taxonomy): domain Eukaryota; kingdom Fungi; phylum Basidiomycota; class Agaricomycetes; order Agaricales; family Agaricaceae; genus Lepiota; species Lepiota brunneoincarnata. The sequence goes on along the minus strand of JAEBUN010000025.1, from coordinate 399,311 downwards.
GACCGTCTCAGTGGAACCTTCTCACAGCAATGGAGCGATATGCAATGAGCACCACCGATCTGACCTGAACTCCTGCCTCAACTGAACAGATCCATGGCCCTCATACATACCTCTTGGACACAGCCTCGGTCCACCTGGCCACTTCGACAGGAAATATTATCATCCCACTAGCATAAATAAACGATTTTGAGCGCAATGGTCAATTTGAGGGTGGCTGAAACTTGGCTACGAGATCACGCCAGCTATCGCTACTATACAAAGTCCACTCCGAAGCATACCCTGCCAACTGGGGCATCACCTTATCCAAAATCGCCACCAAATCCAACGCACTCTTGAACTCGGGATACCCATTATACAGATGAAGTATATCCGATCGTGTGAGGTGCGAAGGGAATAACAACATCAACCCCTCCATACACACCTCCACCCTCCCTTTCAGCTCCCGTTCACGAGTATTCTTCGACACCCAATCCCCCAAGTCGCGGAACATCGCACACGCAAGCCTGATATGCTGGGTATTGATGTTCTCCAGCGAAATAAACTCTTTCTGATTCTTATGGATGCCCCAGAGAAGTTTCTCCACCAGAATCCAAGCCGCGATGATATCAATATTACGACGACTATCCTTCGCCGCCAGGGATCCAATACAACCAATCGTCTGAGACAATATCTGAGGTTCAGCGATTCCCGTCCACAGGTTAGGCTGCTGGGTCGAAATCAGATGCGACGAAATCTTTTGCAATATCGTTGAGAGCCAGTCGAGGAACGGTTCTGGGACTTCCTGCGAGTTTAGAATCCTGAGCACCGACTCAACATATAGCGGTTTGATAATCGGATGTGTCTCTTGGTGTATATGCAGGAAGAAAGTGGACACGATTTCCCGTTTTTGTACCACACCCGGGGAGTAGCGGTCGTCCATCATCACTCGGAAGGTGGTATCTTCGAAGGGAGTACCCTTATACAACGTCGATATCAAATTCGAGGCGGCAGAGATGTCGAGGTCAGCAAGACAGTGATATATGGGGTATACTGCATCAGGGCTCGATGTGAAGGTATCGTTTACCCATTGCATGGCACCTATGATATCCTCCGAGTCCTTCGTACCTTTTGGTGTCCCCCAGACAATGTTGAATGCATCTCGATGCCTGCGCCACCGCATGTCCAACATCATCCAGTTGAGGTCCGTGGCGGACTTGAGTAGTCGGTGGAATGATGGCCAGTCGAATGACTCGGATGTCCACGACGAACACAAGATCTGTGTTGTCCAGAACCACCATTGTGTAACACGCATAAACAACCACGATTGCGGTGATTTGTACGGACACTGAGCTACCCGCAGATACTCATCCCAGGTAAACGCGTACTGCAAGGCGGGAAGGACCGTGGTAGCTACGAGGAATAGAACGACGAGACCAACAGCGGCGGTAATAAAGGCTGCCACGATGTGGTTCCGATCCCAGAGTAAATCAAGAAGACCCGCAAAGAAAAGGAGAAGGGAGAGTTGGAGTAAAAGCGGAAGGGCGGATAGAATGGTGGGTACATGCCATCGGAGAAGACCTTGAAACCTCATCTGACGCAGGGCGATGACCTCTTTGTGTGAGAGTGCGGCGTCTCTCTGGAATTCGCGGAGCCATTGAAGGCAGAGGATGCCGATAAGGACAGTGGTGAGGCTCAAGGTGAGGCTGAGGAACCAGAACGCATTGATCCGCACTTCTGCACTCGTGGTCTGCTGCTGTTGTTGGAGTTGGGAAAGGGAACCGAGGAATGGGGGAAGAGTTGTGTTTTGGGAACGGGCAAATTCTGATGCGAGGAAGGCTAGGTATTGGGACGTGGTATCGAAGGTGTCTTGTTGGAGCCACTGGTAGGATTCAATGGTGAATGCGGTAACTGTTGCTGAGAACAAACCAGCCTGTTTTAAGTGCGATGTGGTGGTTTATTGGGGGGCATAACCGGTAGGAACGACACACTCACGAAGATGAGCAGTTTATCAACTTCTTCTCTCCATGCGCCACACATCTCCTCGTCATACTTTTTCACGAGGCGGTGACACTTGCGCCATGAATCTGCGCTTTCGACAGAATCATACTGGTACTTTTCTCCACACCGCCAGGGACGCTGCAGCGCATTTGGTCAGGGGGTAGGCGCTGAGCTGTTGTACTAGGCGTACCGTCTCAGCCACGTCATTATAGAAACTCGCTCTCGGGTGAAATTTTCTCGGTCGCCGTTTGATGTAGTCGTACGACCGTCTACCAGCATCATCCTAGCAGCATACCAACACATCAGTACCAGTGTTTGTATGCAACAGACTTCGAATAACAACGTACTGTTTCCTCGAATTTGTCTTGCCGAGAGTAGCTTGACGAGAGACGGCGTTGGTCGCTCCCCTGATCAGATGATAGGCGTTTATGATCCAGTTGGGGGTTGGACGTAGCTAGGAAGGTCGTCATTTGTTGAGGACAACTCAGATTAGACGCCGAAAATGGTGGGCGGCGTGTGGCAGTCAGTCAGGTACATCAACTGAATGCTTATGGGCGCTCGAGATTCAGGGCCAAGGGCATACGTACTCGAGTTTGATATAATCAGTACTGCACTATAGTGGTATCTTGGCTGGCGTTTCGGAGTAGGGACTGACGACTTGAAAGCAGCTCTCATCTTACTTGGCTGATGTTGATGAATAGCTCACTCCCCTTGATGTCAGTCGCGCTCTTGTCGTATCTTGACGGAATCACATTGACCTCTTCCCTCTCTTGCTCCCTCACAAGCAAAAACTCAAAACTGCGGACCTCCGCATCATGGGTGATGCAAACAGGCAACAGATTCAGGAGATTATTGCTTCGCTGCACGAAACATCCACCCTTCACCGTTTCGCATGGTCTACCATCTCCACAGCAGCAGTGGGCTGCTTACTGTCATGTTCTTCTCTTGAGCAGTTTACCCATATTCTTCTTGGAGACGGGCGCTATGACTAGAGTTCCGATTGAAGTGTCCTGCTCATAACACTACGTGCTCTTCCCAGCTCTGATGATTTTCCTAACCATGCTCCCTGTCCCAGTCTAGCTGGTTTGTTCTTGGGCCCCAAAGCTTCGGAAAAATCGACCAAACTCACCCGAAATCCATAAATCCACGCAGATAGAGCATCAATCTCTTGCAGCTGATGCTCAGCAGCTCCGTTATACGTGGCAGCCACGCCGACCGTTGAACGACGTTCTAACAATCCAATGCTTTTCGTTGTATCATCGAAGTACTACTCGACCTATCCACGCACACACTGACTTTGAAATTAACTATCACGATGTTCTGTGTCGAGTTATCTGGAGGGCCACGGAGCTCACCGCAAAAGGGGCATGTTGCTTCCGCTTTACAATGTAGCTCATGAACGTATCCACCCAGGCACCATTTAAGCCAGCCCGACCCCCTCCTCCATTCGCGGCTCGCAGGCGAATCGTACCCGTCCTGGGATAATCGCAGTAGTAGGTTTCCTGGGGCCTCAGCAAGGTGTTTGCGGAGGCGATGCCAGAGTCAAGATATATAGCCCATCCTGGATGATAGCAATTCGCTAATTGGTATCCCGAGCAACAATGGAAAGGACGCTGTCCGCGAGTTAGAGCGAAGGCACTGAGCGAGATGGGTAGGGAGAACATTCGATCGGTGGGGTTCTTGTGATCGCTGAGCAGCATTGATGTGAGATAGACCTTCACTCGCACTCAATCACCTTTTTTGGTTGCTCCTATGGCGACCTCTTCTCAGCCTTACGTTTGTTTCTTGTGTCTTGCCATATCTCTCCCCCGCAGTAGCAGGTAGAATTAGGTTAATAGAAGGCCAAGCTTGAGGCCAACTAGATAGGCTTACCTCTCCTGTGGCCAGGCCGCAGGTGCACATGGACTTATATTGGGCATTAGGACGTACCCTGTATACTTCTGGTACGAGGGACAAAATGATCGACACGAGCAGACTAGTATCAACGAACAGATGCATGGTACAACTTCAATACAAGCCTTCAAGAGACCGAAAAGGTGAAGTCACGAGGCGCACCTGCATTTTAGTGAGCTAATACCCAGCTTCCATGCCCCCCTTCAGAACCTTTGCCGCGGCAGGGCTGTGTTATTCATTTACCTTGGAAACGACATGCATGTAGGAGCACATACGGCGGGTTGATGTGATCCCCCTATTAGGGGGAGTCACTTGCGAGAATCAAGGGTCGATTCTCGGCCCGTTGCTGATATCGTTTCTCACACCCTCGTTTCGGACCAGAAACGCGAGAATCGCAGAATCGTAATTTCGACTCTATACTCGAAATTACAATTCCGATTCCTCGATTCTTCTCACTCTGGGGATGCGACTCCTTGGATATACAACCCCCCCGTTAAAACAATTTACTTATGCCGTATCACATTCACAGGTCGAGGCCTACCACAGACAAAAGCGGTGCACTCTGAGTTAAACGCGACCTCAGCTTCTAAATAGAACAATTAGACGTTAACTGCGCGCCACCCGTGCAACGGAGACTGTCGACCGGTTGCTCGTAAAACCGGCAACCTCTCTCCATCTCTCGTTAAACCCGGATTACAATTCTCTGAAGCACCAAGCTCAAGCCACCATCCCTAGAACTCTCAGGTTCATTAAGCGTTTCCAAGATCCCTCTTCTGCTAGTCGCTCCCACATCTTGTGCCGTCCCATATGCCGTATGTCCTTCCTTATCTATTGAAAGCTGTGCTCCGAAAATGACCTATATCATTTTATTTCATTTTTTCTCCCGTCATCCCCCTCTTCATTCTCCACCGATGTGGGGTTGTATTGGGTGTTTATCCAGCGCCCACCCTGCGCCGCTTGCGTGTTCTCGAAATTTTTACATTCCAATCCCCACTTGGTCTAATCAGTTTCCTTTGTATTTTCCGGTTACATATAAGGCTTGTACCAGGAGTCGCACTCCGGTCAACCTACAGTTCATCTCGTGTTCCAACGCCGTCCTAGCCGGTCTGAATAAAATCTTTACTCGTCCCAACCTCTTTTAACCTGGCGATATCCCCCAGCGACCAAGCAATCCACAATAACCGCCCTCACATCCAGCATGACTCGCATCCAACAATTTCGCCTGCCAGACCTCATCGGAGACTGTGCCCCTCTCAAGGATAGCTTAAACCCACACTACGAAGAGGTGGCCCCCAAGGCTAGTGCTTGGATCAGCAGCTTTCGCCTTTACCAAACGGACAAGCAAAACGCTCACTTTAGCCTATGTCTCTATGAACTCCTGGCCTCACACACATACCCCTACGCTGGGCCTGAACAATTCCGGATCGCTTGTGACTTGGTAGGCTGTATTTGGTCGTATGCTGAGATTAATTGCTGATTAAAATACTTGAACTAGGTCAATATTTTATTCGCCTTCGACGACTTTACTGATGAGCAGAGTGGAGAGGATGCCAGTCGCACCTTCTTCTGCTTCCTGGAAGCAATGCGAAATCCCGCCTGGGATGACGACAGCATAATCACGAGGATCACAAGGGAGTAAGTACCTAAATGTCCGCTCCTGGTTCGACAATACTGACACAGTGATTGCAGCTTCCGCATCCGCCTCGGGCAGCTCGCAGGTCCCAACAACCTCCGTCGGTTTATCAAGCTTTGCGAAGATTGGGCACAGGGAACCATCAGGGAAATCAAGCTTCGCGAGGCGGGAGTTGAGGTACTTCCTGCGGATGAATATATCCCTCTTCGAAGATCCACCAGTGCCAATATGCTGATTATGGCACTTGCTGAGTGTTGCCTCGGCATTGACCTACCTGATGAAGCATACAAGAACCCGGTATTGTTAAAGGCATACTATGCAGTCTGGCATCATGTCGCCTGGGCAAATGTGCGTCTACCTACATGGCCTCCTCCCCCTCGTTGGTCAGATCCTCGCTCACTGGCACATACGATATCAGGATGTGGTGTCCTACCGTGTGGAGCGAGCAAAGGGGCACAACACCAATTTTGTTGCTGTTGCCATGGACGACCGTAACATAAGTCTTCAAGAGGCATTTGACTATGTAGGTGCCCGCTGTCGTGGATGTGTAGATGATTATATATCGGCGAGGGATGAGTACCGAGCGACCGTCGGCGAAGGGGATGGTTTGCGGTATATTGAAGCGCTAGGCAGCTGGATCATCGGACATGTCATGTACGTTGTAACCTTCCATTTACCAGGGTTACAACAAGCACTTACCCTCCTCGCTCAGCTGGGCTTTTGAGACTCCTCGTTACCTCGGCCACAAGGCCAGCGAGATCAGACGCAGTTTGATCCTGACGTTGGAATCCGAGGAGGTGTTTGAGGAAGTTGCTCCGAACGCGGACTGCGAATAAACTCCGGGCTTCCAAGCCAGTGGGTGATTCGTGAATGTAGTAATTCGGTGAGCGTGGTGGTGTGTATCCCAAGATTCAACAAATTCCTCAAATGGTACCTGCTCAGCACTACTGAGAATTTTAGGACGTGTATATTAACTTTTGTACTCTGACTCTGTTGGACGTATAGACGCGGGCAGCAAGATACTGGGCGTAAGCGTGTATACCTGCTGACCCTTGCATATTTTCTTCTCCTCCCTTTTATTCCTCTCCTTTATCATTGTGCACTATTGCCACTCGTAGTGTACCACCTACGTGTTCACGCTCTGTGTATGTATATACTGTAATGGAATAAAATGTAAATGTCCTTCAGTGCTCGACCTTCAGTGTGCTTGGGGTTTCACGTGGTCCGGGTTGTGTTGGAATTTTCTGGGATGAACTGCTGGTACTTATTAGAGTTGCATGGCGGCCTCCAGAGCGCGGACTGTTTCTTGCATAGCAGAGTCAAGCCAACCGAATTCAGCGGCAATCATATATGCTGTGACCGAGGTTGGGCGTTAACTTGTGCGACCGGCGAGTTTCATGCTGCGTCGAAATTGGCAGAAACTCAGTACTGCGTTGGTGATTGGGGGTGAATGGGACGTTGCAGCCTTCGTTACACTCGATCAATTTAGTATGTGTAATGGGAGTGTAGTTCATGTCAGACCAGCGGATTGTAAGAATGGGAAGCTGTAGAATGTGGAAATAGAAAACTAAGCGATGTGAGCTATGCTGGCCATTATATCACGACACATCCTCAGCGGTTTACCCCTGAAGACACACACACTAAGAATTACCTCTTATTGCAGCTATCAATCGACATCATCATTCCTTCCATCTACCATAAAGAAACCTCCACAAGAAATAGGCTCTGCCACGTTCACATAATCGGCTCGTGCACCCCTGAAAACCCGCTAATCCCTCCAGCCCACAACCATGTATGTTTCCTCTACCCTACCCCGAATCCCCTTTAATTCGTCCCACAGGCCGACACAAGCATGTACAAACACCGCCCCGGATGAGATCCCGACAGAAATCTTCCATCCCCACCCCAGATCACCCCCCCTTTACATGTGCCACTGTGGCGTGGGAAACTACCGAGGCAGTTTACGGTGTGTGGCGGGTGGAACGAGGTTATGATATCTTACCCCCGGCTCTAGTCCACAGTCTACATTAATCCCGCCCGACACCCAGCTCCAGCCTCCCTTGTTGAAGATCGAAAAAAGCATCACTCGCGCTTTTCATGATGGATAACATGAGCAGTCCACCCATATTCTTCTTGGAGATCGGCCCTATGAGTGTCGTGAGGCATTTTGACTTTCCTAATATTCGAGTCCTCTCCCTTTCCTACCACCGGACCAATCGGTGCGCCGCTTCCGATTCTAGGGCACCGTGGAGCTATCTCACTATCTCCAAACGTCGAGGCCCGAGCTGAAAGCACTGCTTGTGGACGATTTTCGTTCAGCCGGATAAGTTGCCCTGCTTCTTCTCATGTCCATATGTTACTTGCATCCCCGTTGTGCAAGTGAATACCCTAACGCCATTCAAGGACATCATGGAACGCTGGAAGCTGATATCTCCCAAGATTTGAACATGGGCTTCTTGGTTGTATTCGTAAGTGGACAAACACAACAGTACTATCTTATATACTTCAGGACTCAAACAACACAACGGGTCGAGGCAGACATGGCGGACAAGAAAAGGAAAATGATACAACAGAGGGAGGTGGCGAATGCACAAGCCTTAGGTCTGGTGATTTTCGAACCTCCGAATTAACTTCAGTGCCTGCATTCAGTCCCAAGGGAGACACCTCTGCTCGCATCGATTAGCATCGGCACGTCTCGAATGATAAGGGGATCGAAACACTCTCACGTATTGCTGGCCTCCTGAGTATCGGCACTCCAGCCCTACACAGCACGTATTTGGAATACGATCCCCACAGTCAGCACCCTCTGGCCTGCAGGTGTGCATGGTACCGACTAATCGGTGGTGACCCATGGGCCCTGCTGGCGTTTCATTGATCTCGATCACAATAGTAGTATCCTTGCGATCTAACTGGCTGGGAGCAGCGATAGCAGCAGTGAAAAGGGCGGTCAACAAGAAGAAAGCTTTGAACATAATGCTTGGTGTTGATGGGTTGTGATTTTCTTGTGCAACCCCACCGCCTTTTATACCTGATGCAACGACATCTCCGCAACCCCATGACGAAAGATGATTGGCACGAAACCCCTTCTGAGCCGATGTACCGTGCTTGGCGTCATCGTCGGTGTCAGGCAAGTACATGCTAGATAATAACGAGTTTACTTTTCAGTACGATTCCGTGTCCGTTGGATGCGCCGTTATGTCTGCCGCACTCCACCTGAAAAGTAATACCATTGTTCAGTGTTATGTCGACCGCATCACGGGTGCGATGTCTTTGGCAGGAAACTTGATGGTGTAGTGCGGAATCGACTTCGGGGGCTGTGAATGTGCGCCAATTTGGACGTGATATTTTATGTATGTATTGTAGGTGCATGGAAGTACTAGTCGATAACATGATGCCGGTGCGGCAACTCCCTCTAAGAATTGACATCTCGACCGCCCTTAAACTTAGGTTTAGTGGAGAAACAGGGTTTTCACCCGACTTACACCCAATATCCCAAAGTCCGGAGCTAGTGAGATGGTGCCATTGATGTTCCGACGTGGGGTGTGTTGGTTAGGGATAGGACTTGGGTATTGGGAAAGTCAAACTATTGGAGACCTGGGGAGCTCTCTGCTGTTATCCCAGAGAATGCCTGTCGGCCTGTGGCGGTCTCTGTATCTTCTGGAAATGATGGCCCTCCCGTTGGGGTCATGTGAATGTTGGTGGCGGATTACAAGGATGAGTGTCCCTGAGATGGAGCGACACAACCGCTGGGGAATTCATACTCCCCCCTCACACTCTCGGTGGTAAACGTTCCCTTCCAGTTGCTCATGACTCGCTTTTTTTGTACGACTCAAGTATATCTGCGGCCTCAGGGTCAAACGGCAAACCGAATGGCGTAAGTAAGCATGGTATCCACGGTCCTAGCAACACAGGCGGACCTGACTGAGCAAAGAAATCATCGCATAGGAGGTCATCGATCATCTTTCAATGTCATGTACGTTTCAGGATCTGTGCACTCTCGTCCCTCCGGATTTCCCGTACGCACTCGTGGCCCAAAAGATGCTAAATGACGTGGGGGGTATTGTTCCAATTACTAAATTACTAAAGCAGTAAGAATTCGCCCAACGTTGACTCACCTTCCCTAAGCCCAAGACTCCTTCACAACGTCAGTGAATATCAGAGACTCTGCACCGATGACATTTGACACCTGCTGGAATTGAGCTGAGGTTAGTATGGGTTTTGTGACCCCTGTAGCCCTCGGACCAATCCCAGGTCTAGGCGGATAACCGACTTTAGTGTAGCCCCTCGTTGTTATCTGAAGGAACAGCCTCAGTGCGCCACTCGGCGCTTCCCATCACCGCCTACCTTCTTCACCGGCCACCCGGCATCCAGCCTCCAGGTATCTTCACCTACGAACGCGTCACTGCCAGCTTCTTCAACTGGTACAAGAATCCCTCCACCCGCTGCCTGCACAAAAGCCTCTACCTCCTATCACTCGGAGGACAAGCTGCTCCCTGCGAGTGATCCATTCAGACGCCCCCCTCTCGTCTTCCGCGCCCCACAGCCAGTATCCTTCTACGCCGCCCCAAAGTCTCTTCCACCACCTCTTCGACTAACAATGTGGAGTCAGCTCAAACGAAAGATGAAGCCCATGACTTGAGTGGAGTATTTTCTGAACCGAGATACCCACCTTCAGTGCTTGGTGTCAGCTTCAGTTCCGATTAGATGCATACCAGATAGTAGCGAGAAGATTAATCTCCCGGTGGGAGGGTGGCCGAGTCTACGCATCCAGTATGGTTTCGCGCCTCTGGATGTGCAGGTGTGTGAATCTAGCCCGCCACATCCGACTGCCATGTAATAGTGAAACAATAAAATTATGATCTCACCAAGCAGGGTGTGGGTCACGCTAGCAGCTAACAGTCTCAGAAGTCCGTTCTGTGCTAAGACCCCAAGTTTCTTGCCAAAGATACGCACTCATGACGCAGTCAACACAATAGTGAACAACAAGATTGTGGGTACGTTAGCGGCCAGCGGGGGTTGACAAGTACCGAAGGCAGTGATATCGGCTTAGAAAATATTCCATTTCAGCCATCCTTCCTGTGAAACAGACCGAAGCCTGGGCATCTACTCGGAACTGTAGATGACACCAAGCATCGAAGGAAGATATATTGATTCTGGAGAAGGCCCCACTCGAGTCACTTATCACATGAGCGAACCTTGAGGCTGGAAGGTCCGACATTTGGCTTCCCGTGAGGTATAAAGGTGGTGTGGGTTCCGCAAGAAACTCACCACGCCACGGATACTCAGCACTCATGTACAAAGCCTTCGTCTTGTTGACCGCGCTCTTCACTGCAGCTATCGCTGTTCCCAACCAGTTGGATCGCAAGGATACTATTGTGATCGAAATCAATGAAATACCTGCTTCATCCCTGGGCCATCCCCATCTTGTCGGGACGGCTGATTACTGTGCGGGGGAGAACGAGATGTGCTTAGGTACGCCGTGTTGCCCAGGGTTGAATTGCAGGGGGACACCAGGGGTAAGATGATTTACGTCTGAAGTGGGATATAACCGAGCTAACCAATATGAACAGGCTTGTATGCGCTGGTAATCCGTTTGTTGGAACATGGAGCATTACCATCTGAATTTGAACCCTGCGATGGCTTCTGTAATTGCCGGCTCTGTACTATCATTTTCATGTTGACTGGCCTATCTGTCTTGTCCCGCTATGTAGTCTTGAATCTTGAAGAAATCCGTTTGTAGTTTTTTTCGACCGTTAGGAGATAGTGAGCCACCTGGCAGGGTGATTATCAGCAGACAAACCCTGAAAGGTTGGGAGCTGTAGTTCTTGTGGATAGTATCTGTATCACCTGGGTGGAGTTTTCGAGAAAAGCAATCCCAACGAGAATGCTGAGTCGAGATCCGTAGTAGAACCCCTGTACCCCCTTTTGAGGCTTTTGGGACCTGGCATAATTTGTGATTGGCTGTTTGCTGCGCAAAGGAACTACGTGATGGAAATGTCAAGCCCCGTATATCCGCTCTTCGAAACATCTGGTGCATTTGAAGAACCACAAGGGGGTGTTTGTACCACTCCTGCTCTGTAGGAAGGTTGCTGAGTTCGTGAGGGGAGGCGAGTGCCGTTGAGCAGAGCTAAGGAAAGAGAGAGAGATTGCGACAAGTTTTAGAGAGAGAGAGGGTATATTTTTCACTGGAGAATGAATCCTCCAACTTCTACCTTAAATACAGCAAAGAAAGTAATACTACGTTATTCGTCGGCTATCAGAGAAGACAGCAAATGCACGCGAAAAGGAGCGAAATTATTGTAGAGGTTGGCATGCGGCTGCATGCGCAACGGCTGCCCCATGCCACCTCTAGTAGTTTCGGAAGCCGAACTCGGAACGGAGTCGAACTCGGAACCCGAACCCTGGATCATGACTTTCGGAGCGCTCGCGCAAAAGGGGACAGCTATCATTCGTCGGCGTATCCGTCCCGTCGATAGCTGCATGTGTTCAAGGGCAGACAAATTTTCCTATTCATTTCTCCATTCCATTTTACGAGCTCGATCGTAGAGTAAATTTCCTCCCTCTTTTAGTTTTCTCTGTGCTTCGCATATCACTGCTTTTATCCTATCGTTTCCTGTTCCCTAATCTTTGGCTAGCGTAGTCGAGAAAAACTTCGCGATTCTCCTGTTTCACGTCTCTTATATCCCAGATATGACCTAGCTTCAGTAGCCGACATTTTCCTTGCCATTTCGGTGTAGGAAAAACTTAATTACTCATAGTTTTCGTGTATATAAAGTAGGAACCTCGGAGACGAGTTCTCCAGTCAACTATAGACCCGGAAATCACCTCCTTATCTCGTCCTCTATTTCTCCAACCCTTATAACGCTTTCCCGAGGTTTTTGAAGCCCAGTGATCGTTTCGCCGATCACGCTCGCGCCTTGTTTCATTGTGTTTCGTTTGTTCTCGCTTCGGTCTCGGCTTGTTTCGGCTTGCTTCGCGTAGCCGTTTCCGTACCGACGCGATTGCCTTGTAGGAGAGTCTGACCCTCTTCATTATATAGCTACGAGAGGCCGTGTAAGTGAAACAGAAATGTAGCGAGGACGGTTTTTCGTGAAACAGGAACCTGGAGAAAAACTTACAAGTACGTTAGGAAGAAAAAGGTAGTTAGAAAGAGAGCGAAAGAATAGCTATACGAAAGGTGTAGGAAAACTTTAGTAATGAAGAAATTTTATTTACTTATAACGGGAGGGGACTTATCTGAAGACCGGAGATATGAGCGATCCAGGGTTGCCGTTCCGTCGTTTGTCATCCGGGTCCGACATTCGTCATCTCCATACCGTTTCCACGCGTAGCCAGGAAGCTACTCCCACAGCTCTTAGGTTAATTCCCTGTTGCCACGACACTGGTTTCACTCAGGCTGCACACCTGGACACCAGCCCGGGAATTGCATCAACTATTGTGTCGTCGAGAGCAACATGTAGAAGTCCGTTTTCTGATTTTTGTAATGGCTACATGGATGGAGGTTCTTCGGAAACAGCTGTGGTATACGAGCTCTTGCGTATATTTGGTTTATCCTATGATGGTGGGCATGGTGAAATGAGGGGGATGAGATGATGCCAGACGAATGTGTTCCAAGCACAGTAGTGTTGAGGCGGGGTAAAACGAGATAGAGAGAAAGCAATTGAGAGAAATAGAGAGGGAAGGGAAAGTGTAAGTGTGACTCGCGTGGATTAACTGCTGTATTTACTGAGTACGTAGTGTAGGTACTACGGGGTAGGTGAGGTGTAAAGGGAAGGATAAGAAGTATGACTCTGAAGTGTAGAAAGGGAGTCAAGGATAGAAGGTGTGGTCATCCGTGGTCATGATCCGCTGTCCACACATTCCCTATATGGATGATTGTTAATCGAGAGCCACGTAGGTGCGGGTCAGCCATGGAGTTGAAGGTTTCGTGCGTAGGCTGGGGATGTTGGGAGTGAGTGGTGAGCCAGGGTTTTTCAGTCGTACACCAGTGGGGGATGAGTAGAGGATGCCTTTTCGAAGGCAGATTAATACTCAAAGATATCCATACCTCCCTCTAATCACCCGACGTGTGGGTGAGTTGATTCGTCGTCTGCAAGCAATGCTTACCGTATAGTTTCTCAGTGGTTTAGCTGAATGCAATCTTAATAAGACCCTCCAGGTAGATGTTGCCGGCTTTCTATCTGCCGCTGTACTGAGCTTTCAATGCGCGTTCGGCGGTCGATGCCACTTTCTCCAGATGTTGATACTTGAGGCGTCCATTGAGGGTGGAGTTCCCTTCGCCACTCAGAAACAGGTTCCAAGAAGCAACGGTCGAGAAACCAATGCACATATCCGGCGAGAGAGTGAAGTCGTCGAAGAAAGGGTTTTCCCACCGTACCCAACATGGTCACATTTACACACCGCTAACCACCGAACCACGCCTGGGCCAAGATTAGCTAGCATCCACAACTTTCAATAATCGCTTCCGCACTGGGTCCATTGGACTTTCTTGCAAGCGATATATACACTCGTGACGGATGCTTTCTGAGGCTGAAGATGGGTTTGCAATACCGATAGTTGAGTACTGACCATGGCCCAAACCGGCCGGCATCCGCAACTGCAATAAGCGCTCTCCGTACTCAGTCACTAAGCTCCCTGCGAGAGATATGCACTCCTGATGCAGTTCAACACGATGCTAAGCAATAATTAGGTTAGGACACGGGATTATCGCCCTACTCGGGACACCAAGCATTTGTCCGTCTTAACTGGAAGATCCGGAAACTTGCGCCCAAAGATGTATAGAAAGAGGGTGTGGTTGCACAAAAACCCATGTCAGGTCGTCATTAATCACATGGTGCGAGTTGCCTGTGAGCAAATCGGTGTCAAATGCGGGGGTGCGGTGTATCCGTGAGATGATTCATTCGTTTAGACCCCGCAGTGCATCAGCACGCAGGATGAAGAAGCGGATAGGAATAATTGCCAGGCCTGATAGCGCCTCTGTTTCCACGACGCCAGGTCACTTTTCGGCAAACGTGAACACGGAATGATGTTGGCCAGTGACTGCAAACATTCGTGATCGACTTTGGCTTGATCGCTAGGGGTCAACCGGTCGCTAGTGGGTGGAGAAGGACCAAGGACGACTTTTTGACGTCATGACTCAGCGCGCAAAAATACTTACGAGCCCCGTATACCCGCTCCTCACAACAAGTTGGAGAACCTAATTATCAATTTCACTCTCAAATTTGGACCGGCTCAGGAGTGCATTGACCGTCGGAGTCGTTGAGAGCGGCGTGTGGGAGAGTGCTTTCTGGTTTCTGTGACGACGTGCACACGGCGGAGGGTTCTTCCAACCAATGCTGGCGTATGTGCAGGCTTGTGCCCGGTTCATCCAAATACCCCTAATTCCGCCTCCTCGACGGTGAGCGCGGCGACTGTTGCTGAGGGTGGGTTGATTGAGGGTGATAAGCGGTATAAGACCGGACAGAGGCCATGTATGCGTCATATGGGGAATTAAACGGGGAGGGTGAGAGCTACTTAAGCCAGGCACGCATACTTCCCATAAGAGGAGAGTCGCCTCGAGGCTGTTCGCTTGCAGATCCCTTCCATCCTGCTATGGCTGGCTTCCTTCGCAAAAAGTCGAAAAGCAATGGCCCACCCAACGACGCGCCCATCGCTCAACGCATCGTCTCTGGTCCCATGTCCCTCTCTCCTGTCCGAAGGGACAGTGCCTCGTTCACCGGCTCTCGCACCCATCTGCCACAGCCGCCTTCGCCAGAGCGCCGACGGACGACGAATCCGAATCCACCCCCGAGTGCATTCTCCTACGACTTCTCGACCCGCCATCCGCTCCCTGCCCAACAGGCTCTACCTCAAGATAAGCCTCTCCCTTCCAGTGATCCGTTCAGGCGGTCCTCCTCTGTCCGCGCTCCACAACCCGCAACAAAGCCCCTCCCATCTACGCACAGGAGTTCATTCCAGGCCCAATCAACACCCTCAGCGCCGCCCCAACTGAATCTCGACTTTGATGTTCAAGGTCGTCAGTCTCCGTTGATCGACCTTCCTCCAGAGATAGCATTGTACCAGGTGAGTTTGCCATCGATCGACCCTCTTTCATTTCCCCGCCTCCCTACCTCCACTCCTAGGCGCACATCGCCCTCTTGAGGGGGGGAGCTTGAGCGTTCTTTGTCGCCAAGAGGTTAATCCTCTCATCCGTGACGAGATTCGCAATCTTCTTCGCCCCCCCCCCTTCCCGTGACTATTAAGCTCTCCGGAGCGAACCAACCTCCTACCTTTCTGTCTCGTAAACGTGGGGGGATGGGTGGACCTGGCCTGTTTGCGGTTTACCTTTTTGCTTTCCCCCCCTCCCCCCCCTCTCTCATGATGCGCGTCGCAGCCCCATCTAACGTTCCAATAGGAATTCAGCGACGCTCTGCTTTACAATACCCTTCCAGATCCCGTCCTCAACTCAAAGCCAACAGGACAGCAACCCCGAAATGCTTCAATCTCGGTGAGTATAGTGTTACAAACTCGTGCAACATGACATCACACGTTCTGATTCATTCATTTATTTATCTCTCCACTCTTAAGTCTCCTTCTAGTCCACCGCCCATTTCCTCCTCCTCCTCCCCCCTTCCCCCACCCGACCAGAAGAACAGAAGTAGATTACCCGGTAACAACAACAATATGGGAGTCCATATTAGCACCGCCCGACAACAACAACATCACGACTTGTTCCCGTCAACCCTTAAAGATTTCCGTGTTTCCCTCCGATCACCACCCGCACCATCATCATCATCAGTATCATCACCACCCAATGAGAAACGGTTCG
Source organism: Lepiota brunneoincarnata (assembly GCA_023014365.1). Classification (NCBI taxonomy): domain Eukaryota; kingdom Fungi; phylum Basidiomycota; class Agaricomycetes; order Agaricales; family Agaricaceae; genus Lepiota; species Lepiota brunneoincarnata. Next base: position 383,001 of record JAEBUN010000025.1, on the reverse strand, counting down.
CCCCATTACCACCACAACCACCCCCTCCGACTACGCCCATGCCTATTCCCGTACCCGTACCCATACCCGTGCCCGCAGCACCACAAAAACAACAGACACCATCAACGAGGCAGAAAGCGCTCCCCCTGGTGCCTCGAAACCACCTACCGTCACGTCGAGGTACTCCTCCCCTGCAGCAGCGACAGCAGCACCCACATAATACCCTAGTACGACGCAATTATACCGCTACAGCCGCGCGCCCGAGTACGGCGCCTACCAACTCCCCACCACCTCCTCCTGGGATGACGATGACGACCAACAAACCGCTCATCTTCGCGACAATGGGCGCACCAATTCCTAACCATCATACCGTCCTTAGGCCTGTATCCCATATCCCCGATACCCATCCTGCCATGATGCAGCAATACCAACATCCCCAACAGGCTAACATCCTATCACCACCACCCCCAATAGAATACTCCCGGCTCCCTCCCCCTCCCTCCCAAAGACAACAACCATTCAATCCCAGTACGTGTGCCTTCATCCCATATGCCGTGATGCTTTCTCGCGCTCATTCACCTCGTCCCTGAAATGTTTTTTTTATTATGACGGTATTATTAGATCAACAACGACAGCGAAAGACCTCTCCGCCTCGTGTGCTGGCCACGTCGACTGGTCTTAACGGATCTAACACTACTAATACTTTTACTTCTGCTCCTCCTGCTCCTCCTCTTGCTATCTCCAGTGCCACTGCCACTCCCCCCTCGTCTTCACCATCAACAACACTTGCTCCCGCTGCTGCCGCGCATCCGCACAACCGTCTACAAACACATACACCTCCCCCTCCACGAATACGAACCCCAGCACAGTCAATACCAACTGAAGCAGTCGATTCGGTCTACAATCCCGACATGTCTTTCTCTCCTTCTCAGGAGCATTTAACAACCGGATTCGCTACCGCCAGTGGTAAGTCTGAACAACAAAAGTTCACACTCCATCTGTTCTTTTTTTTTTTTGGAAGCTAACAGTTTTCCACGAAACCACAAGGCTTGACTATACCCGACACCAGCTCTATTTCCGTAACCGTAACCGGTGCCGCAGCATCAGCACCTGCAATAACAACAACACCGGCAACGACGGCGTTACCGAATGGGAAAATTCATCCTGGGAGTGGTAGCAATAGTCGGCCGATTACGCCCATGTTACCACTTGGCAACGCGACAACTACACCGACGACGACGACGATGACCACGACAAAGACGATATCGCATGCGAATGGGAAGCTCGATCTGGATTCGAGTTCTGGTGGTGGGGATGGGAGTGCACCTAGATCGCCGTTTTTTGATAATGTGGACCCGTTTGCGAAGCCGGATGGAGTCAAGGTTGTCAGCAGTAGCAATGCCAACAAGATTGACGCGAAGACGAAGACGAGGAAGAAGCATCGGACAAAGGAAAGTAAAGCGTCTGTGGCTGTGTCGACTTTAGAGGAGGTGGAGGCGCGGCGGCCGAGTGAGGATAAGGAAGCATCATCGTATGTTCCCCCTACATCCGACAAGACAGGGAAAGAAGAGCCGACGACGTCATCTCATGAGCAACAATCACCCCCTGCTGCTGAAGAAGAAAAAGAAGAAGTGGTCCCCAGCAAACCGTGGTTGGTAACACTCACGGATTTCGTGGCGCATTCGGAGTTGTTGAAGATGCTGCTCGAGTATCTTACGTTTTATGATTGGTGTACGCTTGCGAGCGTGTCAAGGACGATTAGGATCGTGATGGTGCAGAAGAGAGAGGCGAGGGAGCAGATTTTGGAGAGGTTTTTGAGAACGGTGGGGTATACAAGGTGGGGATGGGAAGATCCGGAGCCGTTGTCTTTGTCACTTCAGGTGAGTTTCGCCTCTAGTTCTGTTGTAGGCGTGAAAAGTTGATGGTCGATGGGGGGGGGGCAGGATTTAAGTGATTACATGAGGGGTGTGTCGACGCCTACGCATGAATATGCGCGGAATGCCAATATGTATGTTCAATCGCTATCAATTCATCCGAACCATCGCGATCCGGCGATATTGGAAACTGTACGCGCGTTGACGGCGTCTGCGAGGGCGTATACGAGGGTTGTGCTGAGATTGAGGGCGCAGGCAGAGAAGGAGCTAGCGGTGTATAATGCGAATTGGCGCAAGAATGCGGGCAAGATGGTTCGTTCGCCTCAGCCAGCTACTGCTATGTCTCAAGCGTCGAGTCGTGCACCGTCACCCACGTCATCGTTTTCGCATTCGCACTCGCAAAATCACCCTTCCCAACAACAACAGCAGCAGCAGCAGCAACACCAACCACAACAACCACAGGGGATTACATTTAAATCGCCGTTGTTCCGGATGCGCCGTGCGCCGCTGCTACGGGTGTTTGTGCCTTCACCCGAAGGAGACTGGTTATCGGATAAGAGTGTGTTGGAGTGTGAGGCGGAGTGTAAACGGGCGGGTGTGACGGGGTTGTTGAGGATGGGGGATGTGATATGGGATATTGCCGTTGGTGATGAGGGGAATGTGGGGAGATTGGTGTGGGATGGGAGTTATTTGATTGTGAGTTTTGTTGTGTTTTTTCTTTTTGTTGTTCCCCTTTTGACACACTGCAGGATTTGGATTACACATATTCCCCGATTGGAGAGTTGCCCAAGTATATGCCTGCGCTGGCGTTCTCACCTTCGTACTTTCATCGGGTGATTCGTACGGGGTCTACGAATAGTAATCCTGTTGTGCATATGGATATTAGTATGTGGGGAGAGGAGATTGCAGCGAATTTGCAATTGTTGCAGGATCGAGTGCGGACAGAGACGTGAGTATTACGTCTTTTCATTATCAATACGGGGTTTTTACGTAAAAGATGCTATTTAGACCACAGGGAGCGTACCACAACGTGGTGCGATGGGTGCATCGATCATCGTTTGTGATTCGACCTCGGAATAACGACAGGGTGCGAAGGGTACCGATTCCGGGTACAGACGGATTGTTTGTTGATCAGGGGTGGTATGGGACTGTTGTGGTTGAGACTGAGGGGACGAATGAGTCGTTGGCGGATTTACAGGAGCGATGTGGGCCTGGAGTGTTTCCGCAACGAGTGAGGGCAGGGCTTGTGACGCAGACGCAGGCGGAGAATCGGAAGGTGTTCAGGATACTGAGGGAGAAGAGGTGAGAGTGAAATGAAATTTATTTTATAGGTAATTTTCTGATTGGATGACAGCCGACCGGGAGAGATCTGGATCAGGTGTGTGAGTGTAAAGGAGCGCTTGCTGTAATTAGAATTTTTTCCTTAATAATATACTTTACTCTCTCACATGCACATGGGCGAACTCTCCCTGCCAGACCGTTCCCCTAACCAGCCCACGGAGCTCCCCAACAACGAGCTCGAGGATGGCAAGCTCTATGCTGTCCTCACCTATCGCGGTGACCCTGCGCTCTGGGACTGGGGTTTCTTTGTCCCAGACCCCAAACACACCACCATCGGATCATCGGGCACCATCTTCCACGTCGTCAGCGACTCAAAGACCAACGAGTGGCGGCTTGAAGTCGAGACGAGGGATGTCGTCTCGTGGCCTTTACTCGTTGCGGTCGTGCAGCTTGCGGAGGTAACTTTTCTGGGGTGTTATGAGGAAATTGTGAGCCAGGACGGTTTGTTGTCGATCTTTAAGACGGTGGCGATACCGAGTATCGCGAAGGACCAACACAAGCTCGTGGCTGAGTTTAGTTCGCGGACGTGGTTTTTGGATGCGATTTTTTCATTGCATGATTGTGGGGTGTTGCAGTGTGATGATGTGTGGTTGCTTGAGAGGGAGATTCGGAAGTGTGCGTTTTGGGCGATGGATAAGTATTTGGGGAATCGAGGTGGGTATTTTTTTTTTTTTTTGGAGAGTGTGGAGGGTGATGATGATTTGTTTTTTTGTTTTTACAAGGTTGGACGGCGTATAAAGCGGAGAAGTGTTCTGGGATGGAGCATTGAGTGCCCCCACCCCCCCCCCCCCCCCCCCCCCCAGGTGAGTATGAGTTGAATATTGAGGGGTTGGAAACTGAATTGAGTTCTCCAGCGGTTTCTGCTCTTTCACTCATTCACTTGTCTCTCTCTCTACGCCCCTCTCTTTCGCACACACACACACACACACTCTCGCTCTTGTAGGCCCAACGCATGGGAGCGCCGCGTACCAACACCGTCGTAGCCCGTTATTCAAACTTCAAGATCTCCTTTCCCCCCCCAACCCCACTCCCCACACACCCATCTTCCCCACACACACACCCCTCTTCCCCGGCCCGGACGCCCAAGCCCAGCCCCAGCCACCTTCGATAGGGGCAAAACCATTCGATTCCCTTACGAGTGATTAGAGTTAAGGTGTCGGCTCGGTACTTCCCTTTACCGCACGCTTGATGCGGCTGGATCAGGCGTGGTATGGGGCGTGGTTATAGGGCATGGCGTCAGTTGGGCGTCTCTCTCCCTCCGATGGACTTGGTTTTTTTACTCTTTGTGTGTGGACTTGCTCGTTTATCAACACCCCCTCAGTTTGTCAGATAAGTATCTACGTATTCTTGTTTCCTTTCACCCCCCACCCCCCCTTCCCACCCTCCCCGGTTCCACTTCATCCAACACCTCCTTATTTTTCTTGTGCCGCGTTTTACTTCAAAGCCCAGTATTCTATCATACCCACTTTTTTTTCTCTTCTTGCGAGTGGACAATTGATAAGATCTGGCTAATGACACGGTTATTGCCTCTAGGATCATGATGTATGTGATATACTCCGTTTGAGTGGGCTTTGTTCGCAAATATTATTTTTGCCGCCCACCCCCCCCCCCCCCTCTCTCTCTCCCTTCTATCAGGCTCAAGATCGGGGTTCTCGGTTATCGTGATAACTCGGACCGGAACTTGGGGGCGTGTTTACTCCTAAGTAGTAAGTAGCAGTAGTAGTAGTAGTAGTAGATCGTGCTTGGATCCGCAATTCGCGGCGAGCAGCCATGTGTATGTATGAGGGATTTTTTATTAATATTTATTGTGCGTGCATGTATGCTGATTGATCGGATGGTGTTTTTTTGGTGTGTGTGCCCGGTGCTTCTCTGCCCCGCGTTCTGAGGGGAAGGTAAACCTGTGGGGGGGGTCAACTCGTTACAACGCTGACAAGCGCTATGACTGGAGTTGGGGTGGGCTTTTCTGATCTGATCCCATGACGTTTTGTAGGTCCAAAAAGTTCGGGTGATAAGGGATTGTTCCGGTCCCATTAAGTACACAAATTTTATTTTTGTTGGCCGGACCGGAAGTCGGGGGGATGTCCTCAACTGGGTTCCAACTTCTCTGGGCGTGTGTAGCCGGATTTTGACCTGGCTCAGTAGTCCTTCTTCAACTGTTCCGCAGACCTCGGTCACTCAAAGAGGGCAGTTATGTTACCCAAGTGGGATTATCAGAACATGGGAAACGAAGTTATCAAAAGGTTGGGGGGCGGTGTTTCAGTCACTCAGTTATCAGAGAACTAAAGTTGGCTTGCTTCTCTCCCCCCCAGGATTCCTCAGGCCGGTGAAGAGGGATAAAAGCCGTGTTCCCGATCGCTTGGTGTACTATTACAACGTTTGCACCTGCTGGCTCAGTTCCTCAACTGTTCCTCTGGCCTTCCGTTCTCAGATGCCGCAGACAAGGAAGTGCCTGTACCAAACCCCTCCAACAGACATAGAATCCGTCTCAGTAACTCCCCGTGCTCCTCATTCCTTTGCTCCAGCTTCGATATACGATCATCCATAGCAGCAAGACGCTTCGAAGACTCCATAGCCTGGTGTTTAATCGCAACGTCCGTCAACTGTAAACGATCTTTGACCGCGCCCTCAAGTGCGTTGATCCTGCCGATGGTCGGGTCGATTTTTTCCACCGTGCTGCTCTCTGGAATCGTGTTGTGGATTCGAAGAAGGTGATGGGACGTTGTATGGGTTTCCCTCCATCGTGAAGTTGATCTCCCGCGGCAATTGTTACAGAGCAGGATTCGGGCGTCTAATGGTCCTTGGTCAACGGGATCAAAGAAAAACAAAAGTTATAGCATGAAACTACTCACTGCACGTCAGGCATGCCCAGAAGGGAAGAAAAACACTTTTACTACAGGCTTCACATTTTAATTCATCAATCGTTCGAATGGCTTGACTATCACCACCATTGAATCCGGCGGGGCGTGGTATAGGTTTCACCGTCTCGTCTTCATCCTTCTCGTCCTCTTCTTCCAGTGACTGTCGAGCGATTTCCTTGAGGTGGACAGATAGGTCCTTGGCCCTGGCGAACACTTGCGCTTTGTAATGGGGGAGGAGGTACGAACCTGATTTGATAAGTGTGTGCGAGGTCAGGTGTTTCGTGTTGAGGCGAGGTAGGTCAAAGGTTGCGTCGACGCAGGCCAGACATGTGCCCACGGTGAAAGCAAGGCCTGGGGTGCAAACGACGCAGATGTATCTGTCGTATAAGAGCTTCCGTTTGCAGTTGTCGCAACTAGGGCCGCTGTATCATGTTTCTCGATGTCAGCAGGTGTGCGGTAGGATAAAGCTTTGTGAGCATACAAATGGTATGGAGTGCGTTCTCGACGCCAGGCTACAAGCTTGCGATACAGGTATTGGGGTATCGGCGATAGATCCAACTCCATATCACGCACTCGCTTTCTTTCCCGAAAAGTGAGGGGCTTGTTGAGAGCGAATCTTGCATTGGTAAGTTGTTTCCTTTCCCACAGGTCCATGAACTCCCTTCGTTCTCTGCCCAAGAACCTGATATTTTTCCGCGAGCCCATTCTCTGACGGACGTAGAACAAGACAGCCTGTCTAAGAAAGGACCACCGAGCCCGAGCGGGGTTTTTCTTGAATTCCAACGAACTTGGGTTGTAACGGTACCTGTACACCTCCGCAGGTGTCCTCCGGAACAAGAATACAAAATCGTCATTTGCACTTTGCGGCTTCACGAACCATGCAATTCCCTCCTTCACCTCTGCGACGTTGTCGTGAAGCGTACTGATGCCAGAGAGCGTCTGTGCGGAGGGATTAAAGGTACCTATCAATCGAACGGCTGGGGCACCTTCGACATCCGAATACCTCCTAACGAGATCTATCTCTCTTTTGCCGTTCGGGTTGACGCGATATCGACCTTTGACAGTGATCATAGCGTTCGAGGCAACTCCTTCACCCGTTATTTCACCTTCTTCGAGGATACACCCGTTATTCGAACCACTGGAAACGGGGAGATACGTGAAGCGGAATTGGTAGAGCCCTATAGGGCTATAATCCCGAGTACGAGTTACATAGCCTGCCCAAAAGCCGTCTGGTTTTTGTTCGTCAAATGAAAGTTGATCCGGTGGGGGCGCTACGACTTGGTTCGGCCATTCGAAGTGGAAAGTATCCAGGGATGAATCTGCTGTGAATATGGGAAGGTGGTCGTTTTCAAACTCCGCCCAATATTCCTCGTAGGGGGTGGGCTGTGAGAGGAGAGTAGACCCTTCGATGTCTCTTTTGTCCTTTGAGTCGCCATGTGATGATAGTAGGGAGAGCTGAGTAGGTGTTAGCTGAGGAAGTTCTTTTCTGAGTGGGGCCAGGCGCACCATGCCGAATGCGAAGCTGTTGAGATAGGTAATTGTATCCCGTTGGACGTGTCGAGAAATTGCTGCAAGGGGCCCGCTGTTATCTGAGGTGTTTTACGGGTAGTCCTCGGGATCACATACCTTGAAGATCCGCAATACGCTGGAATACTAGCTCGAAAACAAAGTCCAGGGATTTCCCCAGTGCAGGGAACTCGTCCGCGGAGACCACATGTTTCGTCGCATATGCGAAGACTTGCAGGTGACGTTTGAGGACCAGGAACAGCAGAGGATGTATGAACTACATTAACATCAGCATCGATGGGTTCAAAGACGTGAGGCTCGGTCACATGACGCACCCGCTCTATCCTCCCGTGTCCCGTGACCAGGGAAACCGTCGCAGAGTTGTCGATGGCATACTTGATAGTCTCGAGAGCATGTTTTAGTCGATTCTCCTCCACGTCCACGTACTCCTTGGTTAATCGCATGAGATCGGAATTGGTAGCACTGCTTGTTGACTCTGGGTGCTTGGTCGATCGGAGTAGTTGCTCTATTGAGGAGAAAACGGCTCTTGTAAGATATCGCTGCGCAAGGTGGCGATTACATGGAAGAACAAAATCCAATTTCCGGTGCATCTCTTGAATAATGAAGTAGATCCGGTTCTGGTAGATGGGTAGGGTTGTTTGCCAGCCTAAGTTGAATTGCGTTAGCAGAGAGAGCTCACAGAGACGATTGTGGATCAGCCTCCGAATATACCTTCCGCCCAAAAGGCCAACCACTCAAGGAGACTATAGAAATCCGAAATTCCCTGAGTGTATAACAAGGTGCCAAATGGTGGAGCACTCACGTCCAATTGCTCGGCCGCTCCATAGCGAATATGTTTGCTTCCTTGATGGTGATGAACCCTGTTCCATCGACGTCCGTGGCTTCAATGATGTTCCGCAGGTTCCTGGGGTCAATGTACTGAAGTGCCCACCGATCATTGGAGATGGGAACCGTTAATTCAATTTCCATGCGACTAAATTCAGACACTGTGGCTGGGGATTCAGCTAAGATCGGCTGCCAGGTGGTGGCCTGTTCAATCATATAGCTGGACATCAATGGTGTCGCGGCATTGAATTGGTCGGTGTAATAGTCGCGCAGAGATAGGACAAAGTGCCGCGCTTTCACGCTCCCTTTCCATCCCTTGAAGTGGTTGTGAAAAATCAGCCTCACCCCCTCCCTCACATGGAAAACAGTAAACCCGCACCATTTCATGCCAGAGGTTTTGCAAGTCCTAGCATCGCATCAACTTTGGCTCTCTAATCCAACGAAACGACAAGCAGGGCCCATCTCACCTGGTCCTTGATTTTCCTGTGTGCGCCAGACATAAGCGTTGCAATGATATAATCACCTTGCATCTCAATCTTTCCCAGTTGGCGACTCTGGAGGTCAAGCTTGCCCGAGAATACTGCCATGTTCTTCTGGATCAACGTATCGAGGTCCTCGGCAAGTTCCTTTGCCAGAATACTGCGCACAGTACCAAGATCACCTCCGGACCCCCCACCGTCTTCATTTGAGAAATCCGAAAGCGATTGTCCAGACCTTTCAACAAGGGCCTTTATTAGTTTGTCGTCATCCACGAATATTTTTGGCCCTCCGTTGTCATCAATAAATTTCTCGAGGTCCTTCTCCTGTTGTGTGTTCAGTCCGTTGAAAATTTTGTTCAGCGTGTCAAGCTTCCCCTCGATTGATTGAAGTGTGGCGTCCTGCTTGTCGAGTTTTTGGTTCGCTGCGTCTATCGCACGTGCCATGTGTACGGTAAGGGCGTCGTTGAGCGCATCGCGGTCCTTCAAAAACGTTGCCGCAAATGCGGCCAGCTTGCCCTCATAGATCTTGGATTTGAAAGTACGAGCTGCGCTAGCATTGAGTTACTGTCTCGTTGGGAATGAAAATTCATTGCGAGGCGCTCACCGAGGAAGCTCTTCCTGAGATAGACGTCGCAAGCTGAACCGCATTCGCGAATGTCCGTGGCTATCTTCTGGATGAGGGGTTGCAATCGATCTTTGATCTTGACATTATCAGGTCCGACCGTCTCTGGGTCCTCTATGTCACGGAGCCTGTTTGCTTGAGGAGGGGGGTTCTCAGTAGGGAGAAGCTAAAACACTCACTGGAAAAGAGTGCACACCATGTCCTGCATCTGCAAACGGAGAGCCATGACCTTTTGGTTATTCTCGCGGCGGGTCAGATCAAGACTGATGACAAGTTTGAATGCGACGACAGCGACTGAGTATAATTTAGCAATCCCGGACTTCGGGGCAGAGTCAAGAGAGGACTTGACGGAATCGGCACACACCTGCGACGAAGGGATGAACCTTCGCGAGACTATCCAGGCCTTGCATTACTACTTTGGCTGTGTGAGAGAAATCGGAGATGGCTTGATCGAGTTTTGCAGGTTCCATTGAGGTGATTGAGGTACATGCTAACGCGATCGTTGTTTTGTTGGCATCATAGAACTGCCTGAGATAGGCCATGTTTCCGGTACTAGTGCTTTCCCTCATGCTCTCTACAGATGTCACCAAGTCAGTTTAGTCTTCCCCACTTGATCATTTTGAGATTACCTAGCTTGTCTAGTGATTTTTCAAAACGACCAGATCCTGCGGCTGCATCGCTGCCGAAGGCAGAACGATGTGCCGACTCCAGATCGCTGGAGCTGCTTGTCCCAGACATGTTATAGCTATGGTGCTAGGGTGTGGGGGTGGTTGATTCGACGTCCGGCAGCTGCACCTTTATAGGCACTTAAAAGAAGCCATAAGCGTATGTCAGCTTGACGGGTGAAATGTTGGCATTAATAGGTGAAATGTTATGGCCTGTTATGACAAAAACCAATTCCAAATATACACTTAGCCCTTTGAATCCTTTCCCTTCCTCTCGCTAGACAATGTCCGGAAAATAACTGGCGAACTCCACATACCAGGTATTAGGAGGTCAAGCTCGGGGACGAGCCGCATTGAATGCAGGGCCAAGTCATTTTTGGCCATGAGTCCTAGCACGGCAGATGTTGCATGTTGTACAGTACTGCCGAACCGGACTTTTTGACTCCTTTAAGCCAGGCGCTCCACCTCACTGTAGCTTGTGGTTCGTTGGCCCCGGAAGGCAGCCAGGACAAACAAATACGGCTAGACTGTTGCTTTGTTTGTTTGGTCTTGGGCCTGCTTGCCCTCGAGCGCTGGGGCTCTGCTGGCTAGGAGCCCTTGTACTTTGAGCTTTTCTCCATCCTCCTATGGGCTTGTGATCAAATAGATAACGCCGGGATAATGGTCTAGAAACAGGGGTTGCAGTGAATATCACTCGGTTCCAAGGCACATACCACAGTGTAAGTAAGTACTTGGCATATGGGTACGCATGCCCCCCGTAGACGCTAGCCTATCCATTCAGCACCTCTAGATCCCTACCCAAGTTTAAATGGCATGAGCTTATCTTTCTTTCTGTTGTGATTGGAGCTGCTGTAAAGTGCTGCTCTTCCTGCTATCATGTCGCTCGAGATGAGTCAAGTTGGTTCGAGGATTGATAGATCTCTAACTCGTCCAATACATTGACTGACTCATTATCATTCTCAACGTAAGAGACCTTTCTTGGCTCCTTCCATTCTCGTGGAATTGGGGCAGGGAATGATTTTGCTCGGTGTAACATACCCATTCCTCTAAACGGGAACCCGAGCGGATATATCCGTGCTCCCTCGATTGACAAGTTTGTGCTTATCCTCCGGAGGTGTTCAGGCTCATGGGAGAGGCGGTGTCCGGAAGCGGGTGCGTACGTACAGTACGTATGTCCAGTAGTAGATAGCTTGAAATGCGGTTTGTGGTGAGTGAGCGCTATATTCTTGCGCCCGCTGTAGGTATATGTGTGGGTCAAGGTGTGATTATCATTACGTGCAGCTTGGCAGTCATGGGAGCCACGTAGATATTTGGACCGGTGTTAAACTTTGCAACAATTGTGACCTCATCATTCATTGTTGGGGTTGACAACCGTATGTGTTTCATTATTGTCGTAATTTTACCAGTGACAACAACCTTCCCCTTCTATGTACTTATCGAGTGCCAGGAACAAATCGGGCTGTTTCTCCCGGCAACTTACTTCGAGGCGCCGAGGAAGCTTCACCCCTCACCGAGTTGTTCCTATTACGTGCGGAAGGGCCCCCGCGAGGCTTTCTTGAAGGACAGGTTTCTTCATGGCCTTGCTGGCTCCGATCTTGGGTCTTTTGGAAAGTTATTTGGCATCGGCGTTCTCCCTCGACTGTCCGTTGATGATCACCGAGGCTCTCGAAGCCATTAATCATTCTCATTATCGATGAATGGGGGCCCTGAGATTACCACCATCCATAAAAAGCAATCTAACGTTATTTGCCCCAATGCAAAGTGCAGCCTAGCCGGCTTTAAGTACTATCCAAGAAGGCCGTGCACCGGTCTAACCGTATAGCCTCGAGCTTGGCGCTAAACGTTTTGAAACCTCCGACGATAGCTAATCCCCGTCCACCCGATCCAAAGGGTGACCACCAGTTCCCTGTCATGGATTTCCCCTCATTACGAGCACAAACTCACGGGGGAGGGTACCGATAACCTCAAAGCTACGGGATCCAGGAGTGGGCTTAAGTGGGGCTTGTCACGCCACAGGAAGTTTCCATCTTTCACATCACCCCTTCACAGGACCAGTGGTTAACGGGGGGACCGGGCCCGTGGTCAAACGTGCCACACTGCCTGGGCGACTAAACTCTTTCAAATTAGGGCCGATTGCCATTTCATTTATAGAACGCGGTGCTCGGCAGTTAGATGGGTACCGGAAGAGGGACGCAGTCATAAAGCCGAGTGGATATGACAATGTTGTGCCTGTGGATTTTCCCCCCTGATCTTTCACTGGCTCAAAGACCGTCAGTTTTTTTTTTATTTTCTTTTTCGCCCTTCTTTTTTTCACGTTCCCCGATTGCGTTGCACTTGTGTGCCATATTCCATCTCGCCCTTCAGCTCTGGAGAGACAAATTAGATGGGGACAAATGTTTGGATCGATGACCGAGATCGGAGAGTGAGGTTTAATGGTGTGTGGCCGATTGGAGGAACTGCAAGAGAGTTCAAGGAGACGGTTTCGAGTTCGACGAGAGTGGGGGATTCGTTTGTGGTGCCGTTTTATGGTGAGCTCTTATGGCTTAATCTTTGTGTCCCATCTATGCGGGGATCTGAACTACGAAATACAGGACAGTCGATCGTCGTGTACGGGACTATTGACTCTACGTCCGCTGGTGTTGTGACGAACTATTCGATCGACGGTAGGTCGCCTGTACAGGTTACTTCGCAGGCTGGTCCTGGAGATACGTTGCATCAGCAGTTTTGGATGTCGCCTGTTTTGAATATCACACAACAGTATGTTCGACTGAAAATTTTGACTGTCGGGGTAGCCGATTGACGGGGCCCTCCAATAGTGAATTAACTGTAACAATGGCAAAAGTCAACCCCGATGCCGAACCAGGGGAAGGCACGATCTGGTTTGATTACTTCATTGTGAATGATCCGAGTGGCCACGAAGGTGTTCCACCGGGCAAGGGGCTATCCAAGGCGGGGATAGTGGGAGCGGTAGTGGGCGTGGTTGCGTTATTGGCCGTTGCGATTGTTTGTTCGATTCTGTGGATTCGGCGCCGGAGACAGAAACAGGAAGAGCGCCAACGTCATCTAAACTATGATAGGGAACTGGGTGATGATGGGGTTGCGACGTGGAAGTCAGGAGAGGAGGGGGACAGGGACGGGGTAGCATTTTCATGTAAGTAGCCGTGCGGTGTGATGTTGTAGTTAATTAAAAACTGATGGGTGGGGCTTGCTTGTTCTAGCAAATAGTAACAATCGGCAACAACCATCGGCGGGTCGAATCCAACCATTCGTACTGGGGCTCTCTGCTTCCCGAAACTATGTTTCGACCCGGCCCTCCACGGGTAGCAGCAACCGAAAAAGTGACTCGAGAGGTCCGAGCCTTGGCACGGACGAGTCCACACCATCAGAATCTGTATTATCGAGCCACGCATCTACCAGCACTGCAACTGCGGACGTAGCCGCCGCCGTGGGGTCTCAACCCACTCAATCACTTCATGACCATTCTTCTTCTACTGGTAGCGGTTCGGCAGTTGTCGTCCCGGTGACTCGACCAAGTAAACGCCATAGGAACTTACGAGAAGGATTGTCGTCATCGTCGTCCTCTGCCTCCACGGCGGGAGGACACAGCATTCCCGCTACTGCTACGTCCACAACCCGGGGTGACATTTCCGAACGGCCTGCGGTCGCCGCAGCCACAAATGAACCTCTCGCTGAAGTCCCCATTGAAGAGGAGGAAAGTAGTTCTCAGCCCGAAGCTGCACCAATGCAGCATGTTGATAGTGGTGTTAGGTTGGCGACGACGCCTACGTTGCCGGCGGAGTTGCCGCCTGTTTATAGCCCGACTTGAAAACATGAGTGTTCGTGCTTGAAGGGTTTCGTGGATCTGTACACTGATGCGCATTCGAGTTCGTTTCTTTGTTCTCTTTCTCGCTTAGCTTTGTACGTTCTTGTAACGACTGTAGTACATTATTCACTTACCATATGCTTCCTCGTATATCACGTGTACTTTCTGATGAAATTCTGGAATTGTGATAATTGCGAACTTCACCTGGCGGTCTTTCTGAGAGATGTATTTGGATCAGAAGTAAAATGTGAAATAGGACGTTGGATGCGGGAACAACAAAAGGAGCGAATGGAAGACTAGAACATTTGCATGGGTGTCAAGGAGGTTCTGAAGAATACGCCTCAATGCTCAAGTCTGATAGGCGATTTCAATCTCTGCGCTGTGGACGTTGTTTTCCCACCCGGGATACTGTTGATGACTGAAGTCAGTCTTTGTCAAAGCGTGGGAGGGATAAGACTGCACTAACCAATGCTCTCGCTATGATAGCGATCCGGTCACCCGCTTGTAAAGACTTGACAAAGCCCATACCACGACCACTCCCCGTTCTTTGATTCAACTCCATGACCTCACTGCTTCCGCCTTCTTTAGACTCCGGCAATGGCTCATCGTCTGCGGTCCAAATAACGTCGTGGCATCGTATGTGGCGAGAGACCTGTGCGTTCATTTGCAAAAGCCAACGTGTCCGGTTGCCCTTGTATGGGCTCTCTACTTCTGTCCAGCCTAATTCAGTGAAGTTGGATAGGTTGACGGGGCGGTAAGCCACTTCTTCCATCCACTTTGGAGTTTCTTGGTTGAAGGGTGGGCGGAGGATGGAGGCTTCAAACCAAGTGTGGGAGTTGCGGTAGGTGTCTAGATCGAGTTGTCAATAGGCAACTTGACGGTACCCATGCATGGGGGGCTCGTACTCCTCATTTCTGAAAAACCTCCCCATCCTTGGTCGCAGCTCGTCAGGGAAAAGGCTACGGATTTGAGTTTTGTCGGAGTGGCACGCTCGCCGTTGTAGACGGTTGGGACTGGATCGGAGATCATGTAGCACCATTTCGCGTTGTTGAGGGGTTCATCGGATGCTTTGACGTTGAGATAGGAGCCGCGGCTGTTAGATAGCCTGGCCCAATACTCAGCTTCCGTGAGGATAATGTCGACTAGTTCGTATGGGATGCGATCGAGGAGCATCTGTCGGACTTGCTCGACGTCATCAAGGGTGGGGCGCACGCCTGATGCTTGTTCTGGTGCTGCTATGGAATCGGGAAGCGGGAGTTGGTGATCTATGAATGGCGGGGTATTCAAACGGAGACGAACCTGACATGGCTCAAGCGTCTGCTCTCGGAAGTGGGGTAAAGGGCTCTGGGTAGCCAGGGGCTAGAAAAGGAGGACTTAATAGTGTAGCGGTTTGGGCATGCCACGTGTGGACAACGAGGGGATGTGTGGTTGCATCGTGTAGAGTGGGTATAGGTGAATGAATTTGAGTTGAGAGGTTGTATCAGGGCCTGAGCTTATCTCATACGAAAAAAAAAGCTCACCTTGGATACAGGGGTATTTCGAGCAGGGGAGTTCTGACAATCAATAACCCCACGAAACGGGCACAGAAGAGAGGACGCCCTTGTAAATGCCATGTATGGGCCAAATGGGTCAGGCCTACTTAGTGCACATTATTGCGTGCAACCTGGCAGACTCACGCAATTCCGGACAGCCGACATAGGCCATGGAAGTTTGATTTACCAAAGAGGAAAATTTCGCGAATCAGGGACGCTCGTTCCCATATGCACGACGGTCCGATTATTCGCAAGCACACCATCAGGGCCCGAGATGGTACAACTGTTGAGGTCGTGTGACTGGAGCGGAAAGAAATCATAATTATATCTATCTGTGATAGAGGTATTAGTTGGCACTGATGGAGGCTGGCAGGACGACGTGGGTGGCGCGGGGTGAGAAATGTTTATTATTAAGGATCCGTGATGTCACTGCGCAGCGACACTGCATTTCATTGATTCCTCTCAAACTATCACGACCGTGCTATTTTATACGTGGCTCTTCTCACTTATTCCAATGTTTAAGACGGCAGCGACAAAGATCGCTCACAATTCGACCATTCCCGCCCTCGCTGGGAACCAGGACCTTCGACCATTGCAGGATCTGATCACCGCTGAAAAGGCGGTCATTGTCTCGTGCGTGCTCTTATCTCATCTTCCTTACTCTTACTTACCTACCATTCAGCCTACAAAAGCTCAGCGTCGACTTTTCTAAAGCATCCGAAGCCTTGCGGAACTGGGGTCTGGGCGAGGGAGACGACTTGGGCGTCAGTTCACCCAACTTTGACCTTTACTTTTATCTAACCTCGTTGTCTTTAGAACATCCTCAGCGCATCAACAACCATCCTCACACACTTCTCTTCCGCACTTTCCCAGTATGCAGCTCACGGTCATACGATGCGTGAGCAGCTCAAAGCCATCAGAACCCGGGAGGAGAACCTTGACGACCTGAGACGCCGGCGCCGAGGCGTGATGTCTAAAGCGGAGTCTGCGGAGAAGAAGCTGAGCAAGATGAGCCCAGAACACAAGAACCTTCCCCAGCAGTCTGAGCTACTCAACCGGCTGCAGGAGGAAATTCGCGGCCTCGATGTTGAAATCATGAGGGAAGAAGCTGCGACAGGCGATTTCAAGCGGTCCACGACGAGGTCATGTATGGGCTTGAAGTTCGGAGGGCTGCTGGAATGTTGCGAAAAAGGAGTGGTACGCTCGTTTCCTTCCTTGCTCATGTAACTGCTCACCTCCAGTCAGATCGCAGGGGAATTTGGAAAGCTCGTCGTTTTTGTAGGTCAAGGTTGCAGGATATCGGCTCAGTTAACTCATTAGTTCTCATAGGAAATACCAGAGGACGAAACACAACCGGGGCTCCCTCGCAGTCCTTATTGGGGCCATGCCAAAGTTGAAAGCCATGTGGCCGAAGCCCATCGCTGCGTCAATGAAGTTCGACTATCAACCGTCCCTTCCATCAACCAATCGTCACGTCGTGCCGAGCAACAACTGCCACAAATACCCGCTGTGTCCGATTCGCCATTTGTCCACCAGGGAAGCCCTTCATCAGCAACACAGCCGCCTACTGACGCCTACAATGACGGTGCAATGCGAGATCACCCTCCTGGATCCCAGGGACAAGGATCAACTTTCCTCGATTCACCATTAGCAACACCCGCAAGCACATTTAATCAACAACCTCAATACTACGGTTCCTTATCTAGTGCGTCCGCCATTCAGTCCGGTACCAATCGCAGGGTCGATGAATTTGGTTCCACTGATGGTCCCATTGACACCCCAACTACTGGCGGCGGTCGCTTTGCGACTTTCCCGGTCAAAGGGCGTTCCGGGTCTGTGGGCACCAGTGGTGGTCACCAGTTCCATGATAATCCATCCCTCCTCGCTGCTGATCATGGACCTACCGGCTCATTCTCGTCTTCAGTGACGCAGGCGCTTGCCGCAGAACGATCCCCACGAGAAGAAAAAACCTCTGCTCTTGGAAAACCGGGACGATTCAGCCGTGACGGTCCTGCCCCCGCGTACGAGCCGAACCCAGACAACCCTTGGGCGGGCCAGCAGCGGCTGACTCCCAATGACCATACATTGCTCTCCGCTCATACCAGACAGGCTTCCAACCTGTCTGAGGACGACGCATTGCTCGCGTACATGACCGCTTCTCAAGAGCCCGTCACCGACCAGGGGGAGAGTGCTGGCTTAAAGCAAGATAAACACGTAAGCAGACACGTAAGGTTTGGAGAAGTTCAGGAGATTGATGAGGGACCTGCGTTCTCTCCAATCCCACCGCAGCATTCGCCCGACGATTTGTCTATGCATGGCAGACGACCACCCGAGGATAGGAGTGCGTTTCTACCAATCACCGTTGCTTTATCTTTGCTGACCATAAGTCCAGATCACCGCATCGAAGAGCCGGCTCATCCACAGGATGCAAGTCCCAGTCATATCAGCCACGCACCAGGGCCAGACAATGACCACACCGCCCCCCTGAACCGGGAAGATGAAGAAAGAGCGCTCAATGCTGCGGCAGCGAGGGAGGTTGCATTGGAACTACAGTCAGGTGCTACATCCAGGACCCCATCTTTATCCCCCACCTCTCCAGTACCAAGTGCAGTTGCCCCTCAACAAGAGACATCGACGGACATTTACCAAAGGGAACCACCAGCCTCGCCGCTCATTCCTCCGAGCGCGTCATATATGGCCGACAGGAGGAGCGTCTCGCCCCGTCCTGAATACACCCCTACATACGCTGAAAGCCCACATACCGGATCCCCCTCTTCACCGCTCACGCAGCAGCACAATATCGTATCTTCTCCTATGGCACAACCGAATCCGCCCAATCCCCCAATGCCACAGCCTCATATTTATGGTCAAGGGCATCTTCCGCCAAGGCTCACCGTGGACCGTCCGCAGCCCTACGATTCACAACCAGATTCATACCAGCGCTATGCCGCTATTCATCCGCAGGATCAACATTACGAGGAACAGGCCGGCCAGAACCAGTATACGCCGAGTTCACCGGCGGCGGTCCACCGAGTGCCACCACCGCAAATCAACTTCCCACCAGAACACTCTGGTCCTCGTGGGCGATCTCCATTCTACCAAGAACCAGCGCAAGGCGACGGGGCTAATGACTCAACGATGAGCTCCGCATATCAGACCCCAGCTCAGACCCCATCCGAGCATGCCCCTCCTTCACCGGGTGGGAGCCTGGGAGCGGGAGCAGGAAGGGGTAACTCGCCATATTTGAGGTCCCCTGCAGGTGGAGCTCCAGCAAATAGGTCCAGCTCGTCAATTAACACTACGGGTAGCAGTGGAGGAGGAAAGATATCTGCAGCTGCGTTTAAGAGGCCGCCACCGAGGCTTGGGTCGGGCGGTGGTCCACCAAGCCCGTTTAGTGCTATGAGTGGTACTATGCCGAGCGGTGGTGCCTCCGGTGCTGAGACCAAGAAATCCCACTCACCGTATCCTTCCACTGGGAGTAGGGAGGAGCAATACGGTCAAATTCAATCTAGGAAGAGAGAGACACAAGAGCTGGACGCGGGTCAGTATAGTTATATTAGTGCTTACGTGAACAGCGTTGGTGCCGACGGAGAGGGTACGGATCAGGGACAAGGGGGAGCTGGCGGATGGACTGGGGCAGGACCAGGTGGGCAGCAACAGCCTCCTTCGGCTGGTGGGTATGGAGAAGGGAGGTTCGCAACAAATTTGGAGAGAGACAGTCTGATGTGATGTGTGGGACGCACTCGCCGTCATCCCGAAAAAAGGTCAGAGGAGTTTCTACCTCTCAGTTATGTTTTCTTCTGTTGTGCTCTCTTGTACGCTATGATTCGTCCCTATTATGCTCTCGGACTCCCTTTAGACGCTGGTTGGTTGAGCATTCTTGTGATGAAGGACCCTCCTAAATCGTCTATCGGTTCGCACTAGCACATGTAATTCTATATGTACAATATGTATCCGAATCTTATGCTTGATTGTATCACTCGTCAACAATGGTGAGGTAACGAAATGCCGGCGCTCAGGTCGCGATCAGGGGAGTCGCCCATATGGTCGCTAAGATAATGCTGTGGTCCAGATCTCGTGAGAAGATTACTGCTGTAGAACACAATGAGGCAGCATTAACAGCGCCCAAGAACTTAAACCATGACCTCCACCCGACGCACTATCTTACAAGCCTCAGCGACAGCCATGACCACTCATGGATTACCCGTGACGCCTGGCCTTGTTGCACCCCTGGCCAATTCACCAACATCGAATTTCGAACCCATCGTCTCCACCTCTGTTAACCTAACCGATACCATATCGGGCCGGTGGGATGGGTAAAAGGACACTCGCTCTCACTGCTGTGCACGACCGCGCGGTGGTTGAGCGATACCCCCCGCGGTACTTTGTCCCCTGCGAAGCAACCACCTCGCTAGATGGCCCGATTTGGGAAATTGCTAATGCGCTGCGCATCCCGCCCTCGGAGCGCAATGAAAACTTGATTGATATTGTTCTATCTCGGTTTCACGGAAGTACCATCCTATGCTTAGACAACTTCGAGACCATTTGGGAGGACGAGGCGATCCGACAGGACATAGAAGACTTCTTATCTCACCTTGATGGTGTACCTGATCTCGCAATCATTGTCATCATGCGTGGTACACAGCGCCCTTCCGGAGCTGCCTGGTCCCAACCGTCACTCTCACCCTTGAAGGAACAACGACAGTGACGCAAAGTTGATATTCCAAAGATCTCGAGTGCCAATGGACGAATTCACCAAAAAATTGGTCGGGGTTGCCAATGGGATACCTCTGGCCATCAAACTCATCATTGCCCAATTACAAGAAGGGAATGAGAGGCCCAAATCGCTGTGGGCGCGATGGGAGCGGACGCAGACAAGGGCCATAGGGACGGGTACCAAGCACCGCTTATCCAATCTCGACGCGTCCATTCACTTGTCGGTGCACAGTCCACGTCTGCAGGCAGACCCAAACGCTATCCTGATTTTTGCCATGCTATCGAGCCTTCCGGACGGGCTCCCGTGCCGACAGGAGGCCATTGACGGACTCCAAAGTCACTTACCAGCAACGATCCGTCTTCAGGAGACATTGGTGTCCCTCCAACGGATATCACTCATCTACGTCGATGGAACTGAGCGTATGACACGAGCTTACATAATAGTTATAAAATGGACCTTAGGTAACGAGGATAGCTTAACTTCTTTTACTCTGGAATACAGATACCGCGTAGAACTACTCTGCTGTGCGACTATGTGTAAGACAACCTGTAACCCTACCCGGGTTTCACGGATTCCCCCTGAGTTGCCTGTATCATGAGTGACCCTAAGGATACAATAGCGACTTTCCTTGCAACTAACCATTGTTCCACTTTATTTTCTGAGGTTGAGAGTGTTCAAGTGATTGAAGCGATAAGCGGATAATTTTGTCATCAGCAACGAGTACTTGAGCGCACTGAGCATTTGCCTTTCGCACTCATACACCAGCCAAGA
Source organism: Lepiota brunneoincarnata (assembly GCA_023014365.1). Classification (NCBI taxonomy): domain Eukaryota; kingdom Fungi; phylum Basidiomycota; class Agaricomycetes; order Agaricales; family Agaricaceae; genus Lepiota; species Lepiota brunneoincarnata. Next base: position 361,988 of record JAEBUN010000025.1, on the reverse strand, counting down.
TAAACCAAGGCACTTGAAGGCGCAAAGCTTGTGAGTTCACTTTGCCGGTTCGCAAGGATGGGTAGCGAAACCACATAGCTGTCGCCCACATACTCCAGGGTCACCATGTGCTGTGGTATGAGGAACACTCAAGCTCAAGACCTCAAGGTCAAAGTTGAGGGAGGTATTGACTCCCACGATAAGTGATTCCAAATTTCTGCCACGATGTTGGTACCGTCCTAGCGGTCCATGATTGCAGAGCTGGTGCCTTGTGGGGCTATCGCTTGCTTCTAAGCAGCCAAGAAACAAGCGGTTACCAGGCCTGTAATCGATCCACTTGGTAGGGTGTTTGTGGAACGAGATCTTCTCTGCAGTATGGTTTGCGTTCAAGTGAATTTCAATGCTCAGGCACCCATTACGAGGGAAAGGGCGCAAAGTGTCTCTTGGTCGCTACTTGCGGTGTTTGGCTGGGAAAGACGTTGGATTCAGGGTTGTGCCGTAACAAAGCAAAGTGCGTGTGCTCCTCCCTCTTGATCCTCCTTAGCATGATCAGACGCAACCTCCCCTTCCGTGCCGCATATGCTTATCCCTGGTAATTTATGAATTACTCGCATGGAACTGCACTTATCAATGGTCACTTGTCATGCAGTGGGGATGTCCACTCGGTAACTCGATGGCTCGTTCCCATTGGCAATGGCTCGTCTTGCGAGCAGAGAACTCAATCACTTTATCACAACAAGAACACCCGCCTACTGAACCGAGCGCTTTGAGTCTAATAAATAAGCGTTAACCTCAAAACCAAGGACTTCCTTCTCTTCCTCCATCCTTGTCCTCTCTTCCCCTCCTTGGCCACGGCGACATCACAGCAATGTCGAAAGAAAGGGCCCATGTCGAGACCTGTAGTATCAGTACTTCCTCTGAACCTGAACTGCGAACCTAGCTCTATGATCCCTCGAAGAGAGCGTGTCGGCCCTTGTGGGCCTCTCCTGAGAGCATTTCACGCGTGCACAAGGAACGACAAGGTTGGTGGTCCCAAGGGAAGAGGCCGCGACGGGTGGTTTCAAGTGGTCCACAACGAGGTCATGTATGAGCTTGGAGTTCAAGGGCTGCTGGGATGTTGCGAAAAAAGAGTGGTAAGCTCGTTTTCTTCCTTGGTCACGCAACTGTTCACCTCCAGTTAGATCGCAGGGGAATTTGGAAAGCCCTTCATTTTTATCGGTCAACGTTGCAGGATATCGGCCTGGTGAGAAGGTGTGGTGATGGGCCATGACGAAAACGGAACTAATAAAGAAAATTAGGTATGCTAAGATGACGAAGCGAATTAACTCATGTACCACACATACATCAGAAAGTAGCATTCCCAGCGATCTCGAAAGAAGCACAGTTGCCATCAATACAAGAGATTAGCACAAGGAGTTGAACAAAAAAATACCGGGGCTCACCAAAATAGTTGGGAGGTGTAGTGGTAACGTCCAGATTAACGTACATTTGGTCGATCCCTTGCGGAAGGGATCTTAGCCCAAGCCCCACGGCAAGGGAGCACGAGGGTTGGAGAGACCCTTGCTTGGGGAAAGAACACGTACCTTGTACCCACAATCTTTTTCAAACCGTCAGGGCGGTCCTTTTTCTGATCAGCAAGTAATCCCTATTCCAGCCACATACCTGCGTTCGAGCCTTTGAAATGAAATACTGACCATGCATTTTACTTACATTTAGTTTGAGTCTGAGAAATGAAGACCAAGGAGACAACAACAAGGAGGATATCGCAAGCAGTAGACAGATGAGTAATCCATTGTCCGGGAACGCATTAAGTCCCCAAGTCTTTCAGGGTCGCACATCACAGACAGAATCAGTCGTCATCACCTCCAGAGATAGGCAAGTACTCGCGAAAATAGTCCCAGGTGCCAACAGCATTCGCGGTGGCAGAGGGGCCGTTGGGGGTCAGCTTGGGGGGGAGAACATAGGTATAAAAATGCCATAGTGGTGGGAGAGCGAGGGAGAGAGCAGCGAGGATGGCACAGCGCAGGTGGTTCAGTCATCTAGCCGTTGTCCTATGGTTATTGATATTATCGGTTGCCCGCAGCTGAAGCTTGTTGAGTAAAAGAGAGAATCGCATGGGCTCGTAGTCGTTGTGTAGAAGTCGTCTGCGTGGATCGTCGCCGAGGTAGCCCAAGGATGAACGGAGTGAATACTAACGCTTGACACACATGACAGAGGTACGAAGAGCAGCCAGTTCCACTCGGCGACCTAGAGAAGTCGATGCTTGGTGTTTGCTGTCGCAAGCCTTTGGTATTGCTGTATAGGTGGGCATGAGTATCCTGGATCAAACCAGGAGTGGAGGATACTTACCATAGATTGCAGATCGCCACCTAGTGAAATATAGTGATGATCTTCAGTGAGGGTACATTCGACGGTATGGCGGCATACTCACCATCAAGACAATGGGGGTGCCGGTAGGAGAGTCGCGATGACTCAATCTACCACCGGCACCCCATGGGATGGCGGTGGATGCTAAGGTTGGCTGGAGAGAGGAAGGCGAGCGAAGACGAGTTGTCTGGGGAATTACCAAGATTCTTTGGGGGTTTATATGCCCGAGCCGGTTATGTTACCGCTTGCTTACCCTTACAATCTGTCCAAAGAAAGGGAAGGCCAACACGATGGTGGAACTACCCAAATCACAAATCAAAACGCGATGTGTAACACTCAGGGCAGGGGAACGGCGCTTACGACACTCCTTTTTCGGTTGCGACTTCCGCCGAGCGCTCTCCGGTGTTCAAATATCTACTCTAGCTCCCTTGCCCTCCCCTCCTATGCCTTCCACGGTGTATCCTTGTGCTCCCCTCTATGGGTCATAGCTTATGTTTCGGTAAACTGAATGAATAATTTTGCCGCAAAGGCTGCTAGACTATCGCGCTTTGTCGGACCCACATTGGTACACGTTAGTCGATGATGTACAGTATTTACGTTGCGTGACATGGAGTAGGACGCCCGTTGCTACCTTTGCTTATCGAGGCATGATACTCCTCCCACCACCTTCATTACACGCGACTCATTAGCACTCTGGTAATAACCAAATATTCTGCCCTAGACCACCAGGGGGGGAGAAGGAAATTGAAAGTGCCGTAGCATCTTGAACTCAATCCCCTCTTTTTCGCACGCCCTGCAGAATTGTCCAAGATTCTCTTTTTTTTTTTGTTTTTGACTCCCGTACCTGCATTATTTCGAACCTGCGCAGCATGCTACCTGGAGAGCCTGCTCTAAGGACCAAATTCCAAATTCCAGAACTTTACCTGCTTTCCAGCGGTTCAAGTCAAATAGAGAACGCGCAGAACTGACTTTGCAATCCAATTAGGAATGGTTTTTCTTAGCTCGATTGTGACTCGAGGTGCCTTGCTTTGTCTTTGCACGTGTGAATGGATCACAGTAATCCCGAGGTTCATAACGGCAGCCCCAACGCACAACCGCCGTGAGTTAGATCAAACCCAAAGATCTGTTCATTCTAGAAAGCTCTTTGAAGGAAATCTGGGCCAAAACTTGTCCGAACGACTAGCCCGTGGACGGCGGGGGCAGAGACAATACGCATCCGGGTGCTTTAAGTCTTACTCATCGTGGTTGTTCTTTTGACCTCTTTGCTCCCTACTACACCAAGGGAAGTGTGGTCGTCCGGGACCGTCCTGCGTGAAACATCGATGGTGTCCTTTTGAGAGGGCAGCGGAATATCACACCGATTGATCTTTTCCTGCCTCTCGCTGACGTTCCTGCTGTGTGTACTGTATCCAAATTCGGCTGAAATGTTGGTGACTTATGCAATCCGGCGGTGTTTCAACATCCTAGAAATTAACCCAAAAACCGACAGCACCTAGTCGCTACTTTCCGTTTAGCTAATCGAAAGTTCCAGCCGAGTTTCCCGGGTGGTGGAAGGTACCTCATGCCCCGATGTAGATCTTCTCCTTTGCCGCGCTGCCATTTATGGACGGTTTCCATTCAACCTTTTCCGTGATTTTCTTCCCCTTGAACCAGCCGGGACGGCTCTCCGCTGCATATTTCGATTACAACCAGGGTCCATCCTTCCTCAGATTCACTGGACGTACAGGAAGGGAGGACGGGTGGGACCAGCCGGAGCTAACATCAACTGGATATGTTTTGTTGTCGTTTTACTAGGTGGGGTATGAAAAGAGGATCTAAGGCAGGAAGCCCTCGCGACGTTTTGTAAGTAGAGGTTGAGAATACCAGGAACGATGGGACACACTTTCAGGAATAGAAATAGACGTGCTGGCCCATATTTGAGAAAAACCTGATGAAGGACGAGATATGATATGGTTGAGAGTGAGTGAATGTCTCTCTCTCGTTCTGATCCTTCGAAACTCGAAACGGAGAGGGGGAAAGTGGATGACCCAAGAACACTCTTGGGGTGTTTGGAACTAGGGGGAGCAACGGTTGGCGACCATATACATGATTCACCCTTCGCAAGAGCGTCTGGAGCTCGCTGATCATATCCTCAAATAGTACGTATTATGTTGATTTTGGCACGGGTACCTTGAACTTTCGACAAACAGGCGAGGTTGAACACTTGGTCAGTGCTCATTACCCACATGTGGTCATTCAGAAGATGCTGAACCGTATGGCCTCCCAATGCCTGATCCCATACGATATACCCATGAAGAGAAGCGCGTGACAACCCAGAAGATCAAGAAGTACATTCAATTGCATAGGCGAGTGTACTGAAGCTGCCAGTACCACGAATATAAATGCTGGTTAGTACATCTAATCATCTTCCCCTAGAGGAAACACCCGAGCAGGCAGAACGGGGTGAATTGGCCAAAGTCGGGTCGAGGACATAGTTGTTAACTCACCCGAGATTAGCTCCGGGTGCGATCGGATACATGGCAACCACGACATCTGTTCCCTCCGTACCCCCGGGCGTACTGGATCTGTGGAAATCATCTGACATCCGCATATCTTAGTGCGAGCATGATAAAGCGAGGACAAGGGCTCCGGATGTCCATCTCACGAAGAGGCTTCCAAGGACGCGCCCCGTCGTTGGCGAGCCTGGTGTCATTGAACTCCAATGGGACGGGGAGATTCTTGGGCGGGTGGGATTGGAGATTTGGAACGATTTCGTTCAACTCTCCTCGAGGTAGCCCTGCCAATGAGGCATGGGAAGGGAAGGCTGAGGCCGTAGACGCCAACATGAGGGAAAAGGCGATGAAGTTTACGAGGCTGGCCATGTTGTGTATTGCTAATGAAAGTGTTTGTCAATGGTGACTCTATGAGAGGCTCGCTAAGTGCTTTATATGTTTCAGGGGTGCTGCTGCAGGGAAGGAAGGAACTTACCATTCTGCTCCCGCTTGTCGTAGCATTGGACTGTCCTGATGTGCCACCTGAGCACCATGTGGGCTGCAGCTTTCTAACACCTAGGACTGGGAGACCCAGTGCTCAGTCAGCTCTTGACTGTAAAAAGACCAGTGTCGTTAGGAACAGAGAGCCCCCGCCCTCAGTACGACACGATCAGGTAGAGCTTTGTGCCGTAGGTTATGGCACAGCACCTTGGCTTACACGGCAGTCGGACAAGATCAAGATGCATGATGGCCTGCACTGACAATCAGACTTGTTCACCCCAAATTGCTGCGCTGCGCGTCGTTGTAGGGCTGGTCCAATCTAAATCAAGATAAGCCAATGAGTCACCGCATGGGAGGCATGGCTTCAAGCTCGATACGATGGTGTCATACCTGTTCGCACCTTGGTGGGCGGGGTGGGGGGAGACTCTCCTTTCTTGGGGTTCGCCTGCAGAAAGAGGAAAGTTTGGAAGAGTCTTTGGGTCCCTCGGGTTGCAGTGACTTCGGGCTAGGTTATGGAGCTATCAGTTGGCAGTGGAGGAGCAGGACTCGGCGTGTAGCTAGGACATACTACACAGAGTGCATCGGTAGCGGGATGTTTGGACTTTATGCATAGGGAGGAGAGGGAGAGGTTAGGAATTGGGTTAATCATCGGGGGTAGTGGTAGGCTATGGAGTTGTGACTTGTTAGTTGAAGGCAGAGCGGCTTGGCTCGGCGAGTGGCCCGTGTGTACCGTGCTGGGGTGCATCAGAGGCCAGCTCATTGGGTTTGGGTGGGGAGGGACCAAAAATCGAGTGAACCGCCACAGTGGCAGCAGGGCAGGGGGTAAGACTCCGGGGGCTCCATCGATCCATCAGCTGGTCAGGAAAACCACGCCGGAGCTTTCGATTAGCCGAACAGAATGTGGTGTCCAGATCTTGTCGATTTCTGCGCTGCTGGACACATTCAAACCGTGGCCAGCAACAGCACCTTGACCATATATGGGCATGATATATACAACGCGAACCCCGGCCAACGGCTGGGAAGGTCCGCTGATGGGCCACGCTGCTGCTATTTTCCTAGGACACCATCATGAAATACACAGGATGTACGAAATGGGTGCATGCGTCAGGCGTTGGCAGAGTGTGACCTGGAAAAGGGAGGTCAGAGGGGGTACAGTTGAAAGAACGTTGATGAGTCTGGCTGTCTTTGCTCTATCTAGAGGTATTGTTGGCTCACCTCTGAGGCATTCAACGGTCAACCATTTGTATGTGTCGTGGCCTGCAGTGCCGACTGAGGAGCTTTCCGAGACGACAGAACAGGCAGATCTCTGAGTTCGAGATTGAATGAAGCGGGTCCTGTTTTGGGGTGGTCCTTACGAACCTCGGGATCATCACCTTCGTACCGCTCACACGGGTGCAAATCCACTACAAGTCCCCTCAAGCTATGGAGCTTTCCCTGGAGGTGAAGCCCGATCTTGGGCACTGTGTGCTCCTAAGCAGGCCCTCCAGCTGAGCCACTCAATGTCTAGATAGAATTGCAATTTACCTGTCGCGGTCCTGGAACGAACTCTGCCAGCAGCATGCCACAGCCTAAAACGTGACACAAGGCAACAAGGGTCAGCAACAAATCAAAGAAGCGCGAATAATCGCGCATGGAACGGAGTAATTGAGTTCAAGATGTCATCATGCATTCAATTTCCCTCGGCTCCCGCCGTTGTCCAAAACAGAATTTTTCGAGTCAGAAGTGCCAGTGGACTGATGGATTTTGCGTCGGTGGGTAGCACTCCGCGCAACGCCGCAATGGTTCTGACCAGGCATCGATATTGTTTAACATTTAACGTCATAGATTATCATTTACTAATATGGGTCCTGCGATGAATCACAGCCTTGTGACTTCACCGGAGTGGTACTGTGGTAGGTGGTCCTTGGTCGGCCGTCAACTACAGTCATAAGTGTTCCCTTGCATGAGAGCACTCGAGGAACACAGGAGGTGGAGAAGGACCCCGGCTCTACGATGACGGCTGGGCGGCAGAGTTGTGACCGAAAATGAAGTGATCTTACCGCCCTAGTTTTGTCCTGAGTATTACATATTCGGCCTGGGCTTCTGATTCGGGCGGTTTGACAGCCTCACGTTGAGCTTTCTTTCTTTGGACTGGTCGTGAGGACAAAGCAAGCCATCCCAGTAAATCTAGAAAACCCCAGACGATTCGTCCTCCTTCCCTCCCCGCACATCCCTCCCCATGGCTCCCCTCTCACCAGCCATGCCCACCACTTCAATCCCGTTCATTGAACGGCGTTCTCAACTGGCTTGCTAGGTGCTCTCCGCGGGTCCTTCCCTTCCTCTCGAGACTCAAGTTTGTTTTCGATTACCTTGCCATGGATGTCGGATGTCCGCCTTATTCAACGTCGTGGAGGTTCTCGATTCCTGGAATCAATCTACCAACAAGCTGTCATCAAGAATATCGCCGCAGTCGTAACACCTCATGGGATGGGCTGCAAGCACTCTGCCCAGTGGCACATCTGGTCCAACCATCCAAAGCCCCCTACTGGTTCCCATTCCTAGCAATGATCTGGATACCCTCCCAAGCCTCGAGTTTCTCCTTCCATTCTCTGTCGACAGGTTTTGTGGGATCAGAAAGTCGCGATCGCCCCCCCCCCCAACAAGGATTCAATGTGACTGTTCATGATCTCTGGCTGGTATGAGTCTATAACCTTCAAGCTACAGGGCACGAGAACATTGATTACTATCTTTGGCCAGGATCATCCGCCTCATTGTACACCCAAGTCTGTATCGGCAATACGTGGATCCACTTTATCAAGCTCTAGATGATCAAGATGATAATGACAGGCACATGTCTATTCAAAAGAGGAATGCACTCAAGTCAAAGCCACGATCCCGACAGGACCTGCCTGCCGCCTCTTTACCCTCAATGCCTATTGGTGTTTATTTTCACTCCTCTGGTACTTTGCCCTGTTTGACTCTGCGGTACAGGGAATATGGACACCACTGATGTTCAATAACAACCAAGCTACTCAAGTCAGATGTTTCTAGCACATCAAAACACTCAAAATGTTGCTATGTGCCCGCTCTCTTGCTACCGCATCAAGCGTGGGCCTCCGGCCTATTCCTCAAAACCCCCCTGGCTCCGGATCGAACCTCGAGTCACGCCTATACCCTGTCTTTACCAAACACTATTTTTGCATGGTGCTACCTTCGAAAGCCGCTGGTTTATTTCTGGAACTGACACTGGCTGGGTCTGTGCGCGATGCGGGAATTGACGCCATATTGGACCTCCGCACATCGTTGTATGTTACTCACTGTCTGCACTATACGATGGTAGGTGACATGGTGGGTGCCTTTCTGCGCGAGGCTCGTCCGATCCTCGTACCTGGGTCATGTTTCTCCTTATTTCATATCCACAAGTGCAGGTACGAAATGAGGTAGGTGGTTCTTTTCCCAAGCAAGGGCATCCAGCCCTCGTGCTCCCTTGTCGTGGGGCTTGGGCTTAAGACCCTTTCCGTGAGGAAGGGGTCGACCAAATGCACGTTAAATTGGACATTACCACTATGTTTTCCCTGCCTCATTTTTTGATTTCGGTGAGCCCTCATATTTTCTTCCTATGACACCTTTGGCTAATTTGTTTTGTCCACGACAACTGTGCTTCTTTGAGACAGCTAAAGCGCCGCTAAATTACTATTGCTGCCACGGGTTCACAGGTATATAGTTGACTTGCTAAGTACGCCACGCAAGCTAATTGTTGGCTTCGTCATGTTCTTCGCGTGCCCAGCGTGCCTGCTTTACCTAATCAGGGTCGACTTACAAGGTCCGTTTTCGTCTTTGCCCACTACATCCTCTCATAAGCCTCTTGTAGATACAATTCAAGCCGAGGAATCCGAGTGGGCCCGATTGTCGTGCGGCTCACCAAGAGAATATGGGATTCTATATTGAAGGTACGATCCTGTTTTCTCATTGGAAGCGTGTTGTGATATTGGCGTATCAGAGGCAGTGTGCGATGTTGCCAGGGTCGCCGAGGGACGGGAAGGAGGGCTCTGCCGGCGGGTCGGGTTTGGATCTCGGAGTTATCCGTGCTCCAACTTGCGGTAGGTCTAGTCTACTGTCGGAAAAGCTGGGACGATATTGGCGGTCCTCACAGCGTGGTGTCAAGATGCTCCCTTACCACGTAGCTCCTGCTCAAGTACACGTGCTGAAGGGGCTCCCGGGTGGGTGTTGCAGGATGGTCATTTGCGATGCCTCAGGCAAGTACGCATCAACACGTGGACGACCTTTCTTGCAGTCAATGCTAATCGCCAGCCAATTCCCAGCGCAATTGGGATGACAATGCTGGAACCTCGGATCTCGCGTGCATGTCGATTGCCGAAAACCTGGTGTGCTGATTTGAATGCCTAGGATTGTTGATGACGCGACGGAACATCTCGTTCGGCTGCCCTTCTCTTCACAACGTTTTCCTCGGCCTGTAAGCGCAAGAATGTGGACATCCCGGGTGATTTGAACCTGACACTGAACATACCGAATCCTGGTCTGGTTGGGGATGGGCTAGTGCGGGTGGGGGGGAGGTTGTGGGTTAGGAGGTTCAAGATGCCTTTCAGCACTCTCCCTCGCCCTTGCTTCATCGTAGGAGGGCTGAAGGAGGCAGGACGTAGGGTGGGCTAGCGTCGGGTTGTGATGGCGGTCCTGGGTCATTTGGTGCGTCTGGCTCTTCCATCGCCTGTTAACTTTGTAAGTTGAGCATCGCAGGCGCCTACTTCGCCGTTAACGCTTATACGGGGAAAAACTAAGAACGCCAAAGAATTACCCGACAAAGGCAATCAGTTAGGCTCATACACGTGGGATTGGCAGAGTTCCAGGTAATCCCGACTTCACTGCTTCCGAGTTCTAAGTCACTCCATAGAATTTATGTGCTTGCTATCTAAGCGTGTGAATCGAGGAATCCCATCACTTTGTGTGGCAAGTGTGTTCCTTCATTCCTTTGCAGAATCCGCTCAAAGCCTTTAGGATATGAATAGGAAATGCGGAGCATGTATCATGCGTTATTCCCAGGGAACTAACCCTAGATAGATTGTTACCTTGGGGCACACGGCAAAATTTGCTCCTCCATCGTTTATGGGCCAAAGGTGGCCAAGTTATTTCGTAATTCCAAAATCGAGATAAGCACCTTTGATGTTATATCGGACAACTTGACTCGCTGGCTCGGATGAAAGTCTCGGCAACTGAGGTAGATCTCGAGACTCGGGCGCATAATCGCCCTCCATTGTACGACACATCAACTGTCTCGCACGTATTGACATTTTGCGAGACCACTATCATCGTCAGTTAACTATATTTTGATGAATTGTGTAGGACGAGTGCTAGCATGACTTATCAGGGGTTCTCGTCTGGGTGGGTGAAAGTAGAGAAACGGTCGGGACACACGACCATTATTGCAACAAGTCAACTGTATCATCCAATCAGAAGATGTGGGTGGTTCCTCGATGCTAGAAGTGCTTAAGGAGGGAACGGACTCGTAGATCCATCACAATTGAAGTCTGCTATCACAGGCGTTTATTTCGTAAGGCGCAAAGTGTTTCTTGGTCGCCACTTGAGGTGTTTGGGTGGGGAAAGACGCTGGATTCAGGGTTGTGCCCCTAACAAAGCAAAGCGCGTGTGTTCCTTCCTGTCGATTCTCCTCAACACAGTGTGCTTCACCAACCGTTCATGAAGCGGGATTACCCAACGAGCATACGATATATTCTGTGGTGTCGGTGATAATGTTTTATTATATGAGAACCAAATCTGATCAGTTTGTATCTATTTACTCGCGGCCTCTGTTGATGTTTACTGGTACTGTACAGCCATCGGCAGCGCACCAAAGGTTCATGGCAACATCACCGGCTGATCAACTTCCCTTTCCGTGCTGCGTATGCTCAGTGCTCATCCCTGGTAATTCGCATGGAACTGCACTTATCAATCATCGCTTGTCATACAGTGGGGATATACGCTCGGTAACTCGATGGTTCGTCCCCGTTGGCAATGGCTCGTCTTGCAAGCAGAGAACTCAATCACTTTATCACGGCAAGAACACCCGCCAACTGAACCGAGCGCTTCGGAGTCTAATAAATAATTGATAACTCCAAGCCAAGGATTTTCTTCTCTTCTTCCGTCCTCGTCCTCTCTTCCCCTCCTTGGACGCGGTTCTGGATAACACGGCAATGTCGAAAGAAAGGACCCATGTCGAGACCTCTAGTACCAGTGCTTCCTCTGAACCAGAACCACGAATTGAACTCTATGATCCCTCGAAGAAGAGCGTATGGACCCGCCTGGGCCTCTGCTGGGAGAGTTTCAAGCGCGCAACAGGAACGGCAGGGTTGGTGGTCCTGAGGGAAGAGGCCGCGATAGGTGGTTTCAAGCGGTCCACAATGAGGTCCTGTATGGGCTTGACATTCGGGGGGCTGCTAGAATGTTGTAAAAAAGGAATGGTACGCCCGTTTACTTCCTTGCTCATGCAACTGCTCACCTCCAGTCAGATCGCAGGGGATTTTGGAAAGCTCGTCGTTTTGGTAGGTCAAGGTTGCAGGATATCGGCTCAGTTAACCCATTAGTTTCATAGGAAATACCAGAGGACGAAACACAACCGGGGCTCCCTCGCAGTCCGTATTGGGGCCACGCTCAAGTTGAAAGCCATGTGGCTGAAGCCTATCGCTGCGTCAATGAAGTTCGACTATCAACCGTCCCTTCCATCAGCCAATCATCACGTCGTGCCGAGACAAATACCCACTGTATCCAATTCGTCATTTGTCCACCAGGGAAGCCCCCCATCAGCAACCCAGCCGCCCACTGACGCCTACAATGTCGGTGCAATACGTGACTACCCTCCCTGTCCCCAGGGGCCAGGATCCACTTTTCTCGATCATCATCAGCAACTCCCGCAAGCACATTTAATCAACAACCTCGATGTACTACGGTTCCTTATCCAGTGCATCCGCCATTCAGTCCGGTACCAATCACAGGGTCGACAAATTTGGTTCCACCAATGGCCCCATTGACACCCCAACTACCAGCGGCGGTCACTTTGCAACTTTCCCGGTCAAAGGGCGTTCCGGGTCTGTGGGCACCAGTGGTGATTACCAGTTCCATGATAATCCATCCCTCCCCGCTGCTAATTGCTGATTATGGATCTACCGGCTCATTCTCGTCTTCAATAACGCAGGCACTTGCCTCAGAGCTATTCCCACGAGATGACAAAACCTCTCCCCTTGGAAAACTGGGATGGTTCAGCCGCGACGGTCCTGCCCCCGCGTGCGAGCCAAACCCGGACAACCCTTGGGCGGGCTGGCAGTGGTTGACTCACAATGACCACACATTACTCTCCGTTCATACCAGACAGACTTCCAACCTGTCTGAGGACGATGCATTGCTCGCGTACATGACCGCTTCTCAAGAGCCTGTCACCGACCAGGAGGAGAGCGCTGGCGTAAAGCAAGACAAACACGTGAGCAGACACGTAAGGTTTGGAGAAGTTCAGGAGTTTGATGAGGGACCTGCTTTCTCGCCAATCCCACCGCAGCATTCGCCCGGCGATTTGTCTACGCATGGCAGACGACCACCCGAGGATAGGGGTGCGTTTCTATCAATCACCGCCACTTTGTCTTTGCTGACCATAAGTCCAGATCACCGCGTCGAAGAGCCGTCTCATCCACAGGATGCAAGTCCCGTTCATATCAGCCGCGTACCAGGACCAGACGATGACCCTGCCGCCCCCCTGAACCGGGAAGACGAAGAAAGAGCGCTCAATGCTGCGGCAGCGAGGGAGGTTGCGTTGGAACTACAGCCAAGTACTACTACATCCAGGACCTCATACTTATCCCCAACCTCTCCGGTACCAAGTGCGGTTACCCCTCAACAAGAGACGCCAAAGGGAACCACCAGCCTCACCGCTCATTCCTCCGAGCGCGTCATATATGGCCGACAGGCGGAGTGTCTCGCCCTGTCTTGAATGCACCCCTACATACGCTGAAAGCCCACATACCGGATCCCCCTCTTCACCGCTCACGCAGCAGCACAATATCGTATCTTCTCCTATGACACAACCGAATTCATTCAATCCCCCAATGCCACAGGCCCATATTTATGGTCAAGGACATCCTCCACCAAGAATCACCGTGGACCATCCGCAGCCCTAGGATTCACAACTAGATTCATACCAGCGCTAAGCCGCTATTCCGCCACAGGACTAACATTACGAGGAACAGTCTAGCCAGAGCCAGTATATGCCAAGTTCGCCGGCGCCGGCCCCGCGACTGCCACCACCGCAGATCAACTTTCCACCAGAACACTCTGGTCCTCGTGGGCGATTTCCATCTTGCCAAGAACCAGCGCAAGGCGACGGAGCTAATGACTCAGCGATGAGCTCTGCATATCAGACCCCAGCTCAGACCCCGGCTCAGACCCCATCTGAGCATGCCCCTCCTTCACCGGGTGTCACTTATGTTTTCTTCTGTTGTACTCTATTGTACGCTATGATTCGTCTCCATCATGCTCTTGGACCCCCTTTGGACACTGATTGGTTGAGGACTCTTACGACGACGAAGGACTCGTCTAAATCGTCTATGGGTTCACACTAGCACATGTAATTCTATATGTAAGTATCCGAGTTTTATGCTTCATTGTATCACTCGAGCAAGGGCAGGAATGCTCGCTCATAAATCTCAGTCGCTTTGGACCAATGTCAGCAATGGTGGGGTAACGAAATGCCGGAGCCCAGGTCGCGATTTTTGCTGAATGATGTCACTAAAATATTGCTGTGGTCCGGATCTCGTGGGAAGATTGCTGCTGTAGAACACAATGAGGCAGCATTAATGGCGCCCAAGAACTCAAGCCATGACCTCCACCCAACGCACTGTCTTACAAGCCTCAGCGACAGCCATGACCGCTCATGGATTACCCGCGACGCCTGGCCTTGTTGCACCCTTGGCCAATCCACCAACATCGAATTTCGAACCCATGGTCTCCACCTCCGTTAACCTAACCGATACCGTATCAAAGATTGCAAAGGAGGTTGGCGAACTGTTCAAGGATTTACCGTATGTGAAGGCGTTTGCAGGAGTTTTGCTTCAAATTATCAAGATCAGAGAGGTGCACAAGCTTACTGGAAACCAAAGGGTCATCTAACAACAAAACAGGAAATACAAACCGAAAAGGATCGGTCTCAGGAACTGATCGAAAAGATATTGGGCAGGTCAAAGGTCATCCTCCATGGCCTGCGCCAAGTGGCTACATCATCAAACAGGAACCAGCTGAAGGACACAGAGGAGGAATTAGGAGAGTATAACCGGTAATACCACCTGACCTCTTTTCCCCTTTGTGGATTAGCTGATCTACCGCTCAGTCTCCTTGGGAAAATTCACGGTACGCTCATAACAAAGGCTCCAAAAGGCGTGCGGGGGAAAATGGGGAAGTGGATAAATCGGAATTCGAGGATCGAGACTCTGGCCAAGTATGATCGTCTCATCGATAGCGTCCACGCGAATCTCAATGTACGTTCGGAGTTTGCATTCATATCGCTTGCTCTCATTCGACCTCTACAGACTGGAATCCTTCTCAAGCTCATCAATCCACCTCAATCTGCTCAGCCATCCTCAGGTCCGGCCAGGTACGACAAACCTCATGTTATCTGTATCCAGTGTCCTGATGCTTGTCCTCGTTATTCAGTACTCTCTACAAGCCCATTCCTCGCCCCGATCAGATGATTGGGAGAGACGAAGAGAAATCCGCGGTCATTGGAACACTGCTCAACGACCCATTGCCACGGGTCACGATCTTGGGGGCTGGTGGGATGGGTAAAACGACACTCGCTCTCACTGCTGTGCACGACCGCGCGGTGGTTGAGCGATACCCTTCGCGGTACTTTGTCTCCTGCGAAGCGACCACCTCGCTAGCTGGCCTGATTTGGGAAATTGCTAATGCGCTACGCATCCCGCCTTCGGAGCGCAACGAAAACTTGATTGACATTGTTCTATCCCAATTTCATGGAAATACCATCCTATGCTTGGACAACTTCGAGACCATCTGGGAGGACGAGGCAATCCGGCGGGACATAGAAGACTTCTTATCTCACCTTGATTGTGTACCCGACCTCGCAATTATTATCACCATGCGTGGCACCCAGCGCCCTTCTGGAGCCGCCTGGTCGCAGCCGTTACTGCCACCCTTGAAGGAACTGAACGACAGCGACGCAAAGATGATATTCCAAAAGTCTCGAGTGCCAATGGACGAATTCGCCGAAAAATTGGTCGGGGTTGCCAATGGGATACCGCTGGCCATCAAACTCATCATTGCCCAATTACACGAAGGGAACGAGAGGCCCGAATCACTGTGGGCACGATGGGAGCGGACGCAGACAAGGGCCATAGGGACGGGTACCAAGCATCGCTTATCCAATCTCGACGCGTCCATTCACCTGTCGGTGCACAGCCCACGTATGCAGGCAGACCCAAATGCTATCCTGATTTTTGCCATGCTATCGAGCCTTCCGGACGGGTTCCCATGCCGACAGGAGGCCATTGACGAACTCCAAAGTCACTTACCAGCAACGATCCGTCTTCAGGAGACATTGGTGTCCCTCCAACGGGTGTCACTCATCTACGTCGACGGAACTGAGGGAAACCTCAGATATCGAATGCTTGTGCCGATCCGGGAGTTCGGCATGAGGATGGAGATGGATCGTCTGCTCGATAGCTGCTTAAGCACCTTCTACGCCGGGATGATGAATCGTTTTGCGAATTACGCAAATCCCACTGGCCATAACATAATTCCACCAGAGCTTCTCAATGTACGCTCGGTGTTCACGAAAGTGCTCAAGGAAGACCAAGTGGATGAGAAGATTGTTGACGCTTCCATTGATTATACCCTTTGGTGCATTTATATGGGCAATCCCACTTCGGAGATCATTGACCTGGCACTGCAGCGGAAGGTGGTTGGGTCATCAAGGTTACATGCACGATGTGTTTCAGCCTTGTCGCGTGTGTATTTTCGACAGAATAAGCTAGCTGAGGCGGAGTCGTCTTTCACGAAAGCGATGGAGCTTCACCAGCAATCGCATTCTGTGCGTGGTGAGGCCAACGATGTCCAGAAGCTGGGACAAGTGTATTTGCGACGGGATAAGCTAGACGAAGCCGAGTTGGCGTTCAAGAAAGCGATGGAGCTTCACCAGCAATCGCATGACGTGCTTGGTGAGGCCTATGATGTCCACAACCTGGGAGAAGTGTATTTGCGACGGGATAAGCTAGACGAAGCCGAGTTGGCGTTCAAGAAAGCGATGGAGCTTCACCAGCAATCGCATGACGTGCTTGGTGAGGCCAACGATGTCCAGAACCTGGGAGCAGTGTATTTGCGACGGGATAAGCTAGACGAAGCCGAGTTGGCATTCAAGAAAGCGATGGAGCTTCACCAGCAATCGCATGACGTGCTTGGTGAGGCCAACGATGTCCAGAACCTGGGAGAAGTGTATTTGCGACGGGCTAAGCTAGACGAAGCCGAGTTGGCGTTCAAGAAAGCGATGGAGCTTCACCAGCAATCGCATGCTGTGCTTGGTGAGGCCAACGATGTCCAGAACCTGGGAGAAGTGTATTTGCGACGGGATAAGCTAGACGAAGCCGAGTTGGCGTTCAAGAAAGCGATGGAGCTTCACCAGCAATCGCATGCTGTGCTTGGTGAGGCCAACGATGTCCAGAACCTGGGAGAAGTGTATTTGCGACGGGCTAAGCTAGACGACGCCGAGTTGGCGTTCAAGAAAGCGATGGAGCTTCACCAGCAATCGCATTCTGTGCTTGGTGAGGCCTACGATGTCCAGAACCTGGGAAAAGTGTATTTGCGACGGGATAAGCTAGACGAAGCCGAGTTGGCGTTCAAGAAAGCGATGGAGCTTCACCAGCAATCGCATGACGTGCTTGGTGAGGCCTACGATGTCCAGAACCTGGGAGAAGTGTATTTGCGACGGGCTAAGCTAGACGAAGCCGAGTTGGCGTTCAAGAAAGCGATGGAGCTTCACCAGCAATCGCATGACGTGCTTGGTGAGGCCAACGATGTCCAGAGCCTGGGAGAAGTGTATTTGCGACGGGATAAGCTAGACGAAGCCGAGTTGGCATTCAAGAAAGCGATGGAGCTTCACCAGCAATCGCATGACGTGCTTGGTGAGGCCAACGATGTCCAGAGCCTGGGAGAAGTGTATTTGCGACGGGATAAGCTAGACGAAGCCGAGTTGGCATTCAAGAAAGCGATGGAGCTTCACCAGCAATCGCATGACGTGCTTGGTGAGGCCAGCGATGTCCAGAACCTGGGAGCAGTGTATTTGCGACGGGAT
Organism: Lepiota brunneoincarnata; assembly: GCA_023014365.1. Taxonomy (NCBI): domain Eukaryota; kingdom Fungi; phylum Basidiomycota; class Agaricomycetes; order Agaricales; family Agaricaceae; genus Lepiota; species Lepiota brunneoincarnata. The sequence goes on along the minus strand of JAEBUN010000025.1, from coordinate 344,336 downwards.
AAGCTAGACGAAGCCGAGTTGGCGTTCAAGAAAGCGATGGAGCTTCACCAGCAATCGCATGACGTGCTTGGTGAGGCTGGTGATGTCCAGCTGCTGGGACGAGTGCATTTGCAATGGGATAAATTGGACAAAGCTGAGCAATATTTCAACCAAGCTCTTCTTCTTCACTGTCAATGCCAGTCACCACGAGATGAAACTACGGACTTAAAGCTACTTGAACATGTTCGGAAGCGCAGGGAGGTGCTATCCGCAGCATAAGGCACTTTCATCACTTTATGCATTACCTCATCTTTGGTTATCTTCAGTGGTCTGGCTTCGTTGTTGGTAGTTGGGCATTTCAGGAAGGGCCTCCACTTTCATTTGTTTCATTCAAATGACATAAAACTTTACTCTACAAAAATCAATACACATACAATATAATATCAGCAAATAAATAATGTGCTAATGAACTAGAGGGAAGTGAACAGGAAATGAGAGAGATAGAGGAGAGTAGTGGGGGGATTAACCAACAACAATGGGTGCTGTCCTGTCTCCACTTCTCGACGCAGCCGACTCTACTACTAGAGATGAACATCATATCCCTTCCAAATCAGATGTCTTCGCTACTCGTGACATTTTGAATTCACGCCTTCCACTTGAATCGGTGGATACCGTTCTAGATCTGGACCTCCATCCTCTTGCACCGACATTCAGGCCAATAGGTCATGGCTCATCCAACGCAATCGGCGGGCCAGCTCCCAGGTTCGAACACATGTAGTTGGCTGGTCAGACAGGGATTTTGTCCATCATGAATGCCATCTGGAGTACGGCTCCGATAGTTCGGTGTCATCAGCTTCGGATAGTGACTTTGATACACCCACATAAAGTACTTCAGCCCCGGCTTGGGCCACCCTTCCTGACCTATATGGTTGTGGGAATGGGGCTGGTTTTGTTCGATCTCTTCAAGTCGGTGATCGTATTGCTGTCGTAGCTAGGGCGAAGGCACGAACGAAGTATTCCCATCCAAGTACAACCCCCCTTATGCTAACCTATATCATGGTTGGGAGAACCAACTCCATGGCAATTTCAAAGCCAAAATAATGTACACTATTATCTAACAGGTTGTCTCCTGCCTTCAATACTGGCGTCATCCTCCTCCCTCGGACTTGCCTGCATGTGTTATGTCTGGACCATTTATTCCCCTAAAGAACAACCGACCGAGGAAACCACACTGGGAACAAGTAGATTTGGTCTGATTCGATTCCAAATCATGGATGATGACTCCTCTGAGAAACACATCTGGCGGCTGCACATAGCGCCCTGTGCCGTGAGGTGGGCCAAGGGGAAAGGGGGGCAACACAGAAATTTGAAGTCGGCTATGTGAAAATTTTCAAGATAAAGGGATGAGCAGGGATATGAAAAACGATGGGCGCATGAGCTGGCAAATTCAATGAAGGAATTAGATTGATGTGGGTTGGCGATGTTAAATCATTCGGTGATATCGCTTAATATCTGCCCCCCACAACCTTGGGTCTTCACACTACTGCCCCTGAATGGCAAGCGCACGGGCCAAAGGGGGATGTTGCCAGTGTCCGCATGGTGATAAAGGTAGCTCGAAAGGTGAGTGTTTTGCGTATTGGCCGCTGCAACATCAAAATATAGTGATCGCTGAGGCTGTTGTGGGTGAGTATGAGCATGGACTCATAATGCAGGCTGCAGACAGCGGTATACCGTGGATATATTGTATATCCTCCAGGTATGAGATATGGATAGACAACCTTAGAAAACCCAGATATCCCCCTGGATCACCCATGTGATGGGTGATCCTAAGGATATAATAACAACTTTCCCGGCACCGTTCCACCTTATTTTCTGAGGTTGAGAGTATTCAAGTGATTGAAGTGATAAGTGGATAATTTTGTTATCAGCAACAAGTACTTGAGTGTACTGAGTGTTTGCCTTTTGCGTTCATGCAATTGACTGAGCCTGCCAAGATAAGCTAAGGCACTTGAAGGCGCAAAACTTATGGGTTCACTTTGCCGGTTTGCCAAGCATCAGTAGCAAAGCCACATAGCCGTCGCCCACATAATCCAGGGTTGCCATGTGCTGTGGTATGAGGAATACTTAAGGTTAAAGTTGAGGGAGACAATGACTCCCTCTTGCAACCTCACATGGGTGCACTACCACCCGGCCAATGAGTGGAAGTTCCCACCATAAGTGATCACAAATGTCTGCCACGATGTTGCTACTGACTTAGCAGTCCGTGATTACAGAGCTGGTGCCTTGTGGGGCTATCGCTTGCTGCTAAGCAGCCAAGGAACAAGCGGTTACCAGGGCTATTATTGATCCACTTGGTAAGGTGTTTGTGGAACAAGATCTTCACTGCAGTATTGTCTTGCGTTCAAGTGAATTTCAATGCTCAGGCACCCATTACGAGGGAAAAGGCACAAAGTGTCTCTTGGTCGCTACTTGGGGTGTTTGGTTGGGAAAGACGCTGGATTCAGGGTTGTGCCATAACAAAGCAAAGCGCGTGTGCTCCTCCCTGTTGATTCTCCTCAGCATGATCAGACGCAACTTCCCCTTCCATGCTGCATATGCTCATACCTGGTAATTTATGCATTATTCGCATGGAACTGCACTTATCAGTGATCGCTTGTCATACAGTGGGGACGTCTGCTTGGTAACTTGATGGTTCGTTCCTGTTGGCAATGGCTTGTCTTGCCACCAGAGAACTCAATCACCTTATCACGACAAGAACACCCGCCAATTGAACTGAGCACTTCGGAGTCTGATAAATAAGTGATAACCTCAAAGCCAAGGACTTTCTTCTCTTCCTCCATTCTTGTCCTCTCTTCCCCTCCCTGGACGCGGTTCTGGATGACACGACGATGTCGAAGGAAAAGACTCATGTCGAGACCTCTAGTACCAGTGCTTCCTCTGAACCTGAACTGTGAATTGAACTCTATGATCCCTCGAAGGAGAGCATATGGACCCACATAGGCCTCTCCTGGGAGAGCTTCAAGTGTGCACCAGGAATGACAGGGTTGGTGGTCCATGGCACTACCAACGCAGCTCCTATGACTGAAGTTTACATTTTTCCTAATTCACGTTAGTGGTCAAGTCATCATGGGTAGCAACAATGTCGAGGACCTTGAGAGGGTTATGGCGGTGATACGCCAATTTCACGCCTATACATGAATTCCGTACTCCAGAACAATTCTCTACATAGAATCATTGGCTATATCATTAAAGAACTCTATAGAGGATTGGTACTATATCCTGTAGTAGCCAGTTCGACCGAATTGGGGATATTCGAGCCTTGGACGTGTTCAAACCAGTTCATTATCACTAAGCTTAGTGAACCAAGCTATCAGAACACTCTCCGGAGGGATTCAGGACTCTACATAGCCTATTGAGTATACCCCGGTCACATCAAGGGACCTTACATGCAGTTTTCTGATGAACCCGAATGTGTTTGAACATAAAAGAATGTACCTAGTGGCTGTCGCAGGCATATTACATCTATAGCAAGTTCAATAATGATGACCGGACCACAGAACGGAACGTCCAACGTTTGGGAGGCAATACCTGATGCCCAAAACCCTAGAAATATCAAAGACTCCTAATTAACAAGTGCTTTGTGGGTCCCAGCACTTCGGCATACTGCTTAACTGAGATTAATTACAACAGATCAAGGGATTGTCCATCCACTATACATTCCAATCATAATTGATCTGGAAACTTAATGCGCTCGCATGGACACAGAATAATGCAGATGAGCACGGAACACATCTGGCTGGATTGCCATTCGTTAATCAGAGAAAAACCCATAATCCAGGGTGAGGTAGAAATGCTGCCGAACCTTCCAAAATGTTCTACAGTGCCTGTAACAATTAAGCTTATTGTTTTCTATTTCATATTTACTATGTCTCATATGTATCTAAACAATATAAATACGGTCGCACTTGTTTGTGGAGAAGCAAGAGGTCTCACCCCCGCTTCCACACGCAAGTCTGCAAGCCATGATCAAGAACAGTTTCAGAGGGCTATTTAGTGTGCGTTGTTAAGTGTGATTTCTTCAGTCATCGACCAACCCAGAGACAGAGACAGAGACCAGAGTTCAGAGTTTAGAGTTCCAGAGTGCTAGAGACAGAGACAGAGACAGAGACCAGAGTTCAGAGACTAGAGACCAGAGACCAGAGACCCAGCACTTTGAATTAAGCAGGGATTGTCCTTTCATTGTTGCACTGTACGGCTAAGATAATTTCAATGGCTGTTCGTTAACCTCTAAAAACACTACTCTCTTGAATTTCGCTGTCAGAATGCACTCCCAGAACACCCTAAAAGACGAAACTGTTCATTATCTATCTCATTCCACTTGTATTAGCTTAAGCTTATCAAATTGCGGCTAAGCTTAGTGAAAACAAGCCCACTATCTATATTAAAACCTACAAAAGTTTCTACCTTTTCAGCGGATGCACCCATGTTGCAACAGAAGATGAAGCTAAGACACTTGACTATGATTGCAGTCAGTGAGCCAGTTTTTTGGGCTACCTACTCTCAGCTTATTTCGGTACCGTGCCCCTCGCTCTTGTTCAGGTGGTTCTATTGGCACAGGCTTGTTCGTTGGTTCTGGCTTTGCACTCCACAATGGTGGTCCCGCTGGCATTCTCATTGCATGGATTTTGATTGGGGTAATGTTAATCAACATCACTCAGGTGAGATTTTCATCTGGTGTTTGACTCGCCCAAGCATGTGTATTATTGGTTCTGCTTAGGCCATTGGCGAGATGTCGATATTATACCTGGTGTCTGGTGGCTTCTATACCCTTGCCGTCCGCTTCCTCAACCCTTCTTTTGCATTCGCGATGGGCTGGAATTACGTCTTTGCATGGGCTACTGCTTTGCCTTTGGAAATTACCGTTGCGTCCCATATGGTAATGTATTGGCCAAATGATGTGCCTATAGCAGTCTGGATCACGGTATTTTGGGTGGCGATTTGTGAGTTTTGCAGGCTGCCTGATACCAGATTTTGAATGGGCGTTGATTGGCTTCAAATAGTTATTGTCAGCATTTTTGGCACCCTCGGCTTTGCAGAAGAAGAGTTCTGGTCATCGTGCCTCAAGCTCTTCGTTGTCATGATGTTCATCTTCATTGGCATGTAAGTAATCCCCGTCTACTCTTGATAAGAGCCAGCATTATTGACAACGACATTTGAAAGTGTCTGCATTTGCAGTGGAGGTCCCGAAGGTGGTGAATACTCAAGATACCTTGGTGGCCATCACTGGCATGATCCTGGCATGTTTGCAAATGGCTTCAAGGGATTATGTGCAGTCTTTGTCACTGGTTCGTAGTATGTTATATGGACGTGGTAGAGGGTCATTAACGCCTGGCCCCTAGCTGCTTTCTCCTTTGGTTTGTTTGTCTAATTGAAATGGACAAAATGTTGTCTAACATCCTTACCCAGCTGGAACTGAGCTCGTGGGCTTCGCTGCCTCTGAGACTCCTAATCCCTGTGAGACAATGCCTGGTGCCGTCAAGGGCACTTTCTGGCATATTGTAAATGACCCACTATACGGTGTTAACACAGGTCACTAATCTTATCTGTCAGACTGTCATCTATGTTACTTCTCTTACTATCATTGGACTCTTGGTCCCCTACGATGAACCTCACCTGGTAATGGGCAGTGGTGCTGGTAAGAAGAATCTTGTTTTAGCTGGCTTTCTGCATTTCACATTGACACTAGGTGCTTCTCCTTTCATCATTGCGCTTGATCGTGTGGGCATCAAGGGCTTAAACCGTGAGTCTATGCCTCAAATATAACTGTGTTGCACTGAACCTTTCTGCGTTAGATTTTGTCAATGTAACCATCTGCATCTCAGTGCTCTCAATCAGCCTCTCTTGCGTCTACGCTGGTTCCCGTACCTTGACTGCTCTTGCTGAGACAGGCTATGCTCCAAGAATCTTTGCCTATGTTGACAAGTCTTCTCGGCCTCTCTGGTCTGTCATTGCCATCATGGCTTTTGCACCTCTTGCCTATATCAATGTGCATGCAGAAGGTGACATTGTTTGTAGGTAGCTTTCGTTTCTAAAATGATTTATCACTGATAAAAGGCAATAGTTAACTGGCTCCTTGCCCTCTCTGGTCTTTCCACACTCTTCTCCTGGCTCGCAATATGCTTATGCCAGTAAGTTCTCAATATGAATATCTATAACCACATCAACATACGCACTGTCCTAGCATCCGTTTCCAGAGGGCTTGGAAGGTCCAAGGACACTCCGTCAAGGAATTGCCCTTCCAGGCTCTTGGTGGTGTCTACGGTTCATGGTTTGGTGTTATCCTTACCATCCTGGTGTTTATTGCCCAGTTCTACATCGTGGGTCATTTCTTGTGCTATCTGAAGTGACAATAATTAGGGCAAACCAGGGTATCTGGCTGATTGGTGGCATGCCAGACACCTCTGCTGGGGTTGCTGAATCATTCTTCCGTACACTTACTCTTGCTATGTTGTATGATCCTAGATGCTGATAATGTGACTAACAGTGGCCTACTGTGGAGAGTGAATGACAGCTGCTCACGTAGCACCCGTCATCCCCCCTTCCACTAGCCCAGACAAGACCACGGAGACAACTACGGCAACCACATGCTCCTGGCTTGTTCACCACAGAGACAACTATGGTGACCACATGCTCCTGGCTTGTCCACCACCCAAAACATGCCAAACGTGACCAGCAACACGCATGGACATGTCATGCAAGCGACGGATTGCATAGGCAATGCCCCTTTCCCTTTTCCATTCTTTCTCTCTCCCCTTCCATAGTTAAAGAACATATGCTTCAACTTTTGTTACGGAATTTCTCCTCCTATCTCTTCCGTTCCATACTTTTCACTTCCCCATTTAAAAAGTCCACCTTGTAGTATAAAAAACTAGCCAGAAAATTGTATTACAGGTAGTGGAAAAATACACCCCAGCTCTCTTTCTATCTACTCAAGCCCCTCTCCCTCTCGTTTTCTTGTTCTTGTTCTCGCTCTCACTCTCATTCTTGTTCTCTCATTCTCTCTCCACCCCCCCCCTTCTGGGTCAAAAGCTTTGCGACTGATGGATGCAGTCATGCTTGCCTACCAACCCCACTATCCCTCACTTCAACTGGAGCCCACCGTGAGGGGCTTCTTGACCCAGACTTTTCCCAATTCAACCAGACAGGACCCTCCTTGAGGAGGTCTTGTTATCTATTCACAACCCATTTCATCAGCCCAACATATCACTTGAGTCCACCAGACATTTCCCGGTCCTACACTCACCTACATCATTCAGTAGCCTTGTGTTATCAGAAACCACATCAGAAGGACAGTTATTTTTAACTCACATTCCCATGTCACTATGAAACTATCAGTAGTGTACATCAGAAGGACTATTCTTAGTATACGCCTCATGTTTTCTTATCTCTCACTCATAGTTACCCCGGTCTGGATTATTATAGTAGGAGTACAGCCACACTTAGAGATATATAAGGATACAGTACAATACCTTGTATCCTTATCTTAGTGTTATACAGTTCTTGCCTCCTATACCTCTTTGCCCTTAAACCGGCTGGACTATAGTGCTCCGTCGTCTCTAAGTCACGCCTAGTAGGACAAGACCAAGTCTGTATAGACATCTTGTCACGAACGCCGTGCTACTCAAGAGCGAACCCCTAACCTGGGTAACAAAACACTAAGATACTCTGCTGCTTATCTCTTGCTCGCCCTCTGCTCTACTCTGCTTTGCCGATGTACTGAACGCGTCGAGGTACCCTGGTCGTTCAAAACGACGTACGAAAGAAAACTGCCTCTCTGTGTAGCCATCGCTACGTCCCTCAACCTCTCCCCGCCAGACGACCTGGCTTATCTACTCATCTTCGTCTTCACCACTACCACCACTCTCATCGCCTATCGAATCATCACTTTAGAACTCGAACGTATCACGTGCCCCTGTCACTGTTGCGTCGTCAGATCGTGGAATCTATATTCAGGGATATCCATAATCGCCACCCAATTCTTCATACTTCTAGCGATAATCGATCGCTAGACAAATATCACCACGCCTCCAAAGAAATTCTTGGCCCGAGAATCCCCATCACCCCCACCTCCCAAATCGAGAGCTAGAATCTCAGGATCAGGAAACAAAAACCCAGATCCCAGAAGAAACCCTATTCCCACGCAGACACCATCCCCATTCTACCCCCCATCTCCATTCGACTCACCCACTCCAAGTACATCAACACGTACAAGAACAAGTTTTGCTGACGAACTAGCAGAACGACAAAGACTACAACACGAAAAAGAACTACAAGAACATTACGAACGAGAAGAAGAAAAACGCAAACAAGCCGAAGGATACCGTGCTAAAGTAGATCCATTAAACGACTACGAACTCCAAAGACTTAAAAACGCCCTCAAACAACCTAGAGGACTTTCCACATCAGAGGAAGATTTACTCTCACGCCACGAATACGCCGTAAATCAAGGAAAACCCCAAGAAGACGACGACTCCGACGTCTATATAACAGACGACAACAAATCAAATCCCGATCCACAACCACCTGCCTTACCAACACCAACCGTACCCTTAGCCCTACCGGCTCCACCGTTACAACCGACACAACCATCACCACCGTCACCACCGCCACCTGGACAATTACAAATAATGGCCGCCGCAGCTACCCCAAAGGAGTTAGGACTCCTCAAACCCATCGCCTTCGATGGAACTAGAAGACTATTCGAAGATTGGATCTTCCAATGTGAAGTTTACGTGCTCGCCAATGCGACTACTTACAACACCGACCTCGCTAGGACTCTATTCGTCCTTTCAACAATGCAATCAGGAGATGCCCGAGCCTGGGCTAGACAATACCTCCACGAGAGAAACGCCCAAACTCCACCAGGACAAACCATAGTCATGGAGTCATGGGACAATTTCACTGCCCGACTTAGGGCCGACTTCACCCCAGCGGACGAACATGCGTACGCACATACCAGACTCCAAACCCTGCATCAAGCAGGTAAACCAATGACTGAGTTCAACGCTCAATTCAAAGAACTCGTCCGACAATCCGGATTAAACGAAGATCGCACTCTGATCGATCTATACCGCAAAGCAATCGATCGCCGCATTGCCATGAAAATCGATGAATCAGAAAACCCTCCGACAACGATCGCCGCTTGGTACACTTGAGCAAACAAACTCGACGACAATTTCCGCCGAATTAACGCCCTGTACGGCACCCCCAGAAACACGTTTCCCCAAAGAAACCAGTACCAACCCAATCGAGGACCAAGTCGCCCGAACAATAACGTGCCCTACGCACAATTCTACCAAAGGAGCAACGCTCCACGATTCACCCCACGCGACCCACATGCCATGGAAGTAGACCATGCCGCTATAGAAGAAGGGTTCGAAGACCCTTATCCCGAAATCCCACAACCGGAATACACCGAAGAAAACTCCGCACAAGAACCATTGGAGTTAGATGCCGTTGTCACCGGACAACAAATGAAATCATACCAAAACCAGGAATGCTTCCGATGTGGAGCCAAAGATCATTGGGTCAGCAAATGCCCCCAACCACCGCCAGCTAGATGCTTCCCAGGAATGCGCACCAATCCCCCTCGTCCTGCGAGAAACCCCAACCGTCCCTTCCCTGGACAGCAAAACATTTGTCCCGGATTCCCAAACCGGAATTCCCAACAAACACCGCAATGCAAGTACTCCCTTGCAGTCGCAGAAGTCGCATCTCAGATGCGCCAAATGGTCGATGACCTCGATCCAGAACTCCAACAAGAACTCCACTCCGCGCTAGCCAAGGACCCGGAGATGCGTCCATTTCAGGATTTTTAAAAAGGAACGCTGTCGACAGATGTGCCCCTGCACGTTCCAGAACTCAGAAGGACATTTCGTACTCTCACTCCCAGAAGGACATTTTCTCGATAAACTCTGTACAATTACGACTATCCCCGAATAAACGATCCCTTTTCTTACCCATCGAGATTTGGAGTGAACGGACATCAAAACCCATGGCCATCACCACCCTGATAGACTCAGGAGCCCAAGGGAACTTTATCTCCCACAAAGTCGTTGAACGACATGGTTATCAAACCAAACGGCTGGACCAACCAATCCCACTCAGTAACGTTGACGGAACTGATAATCAACATGGCAAGATCCATGAATACATCAAAATCAGAACCATCATTGATGGAAGAGATTGCACGCTAGAAGCATACGTCACAAACACTGGTGAAAAGGACCTCATCATCGGATTTCCCTGGTTGGAACAATATAACCCCGACATCAACTGGAAAACCAAGACATTCTCTTGGAAACCACAAATCGACCACCAGGATTTCTCGAAACTCCTCAGAACCCTACGACGACCTGTCGAACTCAACTCCATCGCCATGGACATAATGGCTGGAAAAACCTCTCAACCCGAGGAAAACCCCGAGGAATACGTCAACCTGTCAAATGTTGACCTCGACACCTTCTCTCTAGAAAGAGAAATGAACCCCATGCTTCTAACCCCATTAGAAGTAAACGCTAAAGCGACACACGCCACAACGCTCCACAATGAGCAGCATAATCCGACAAGATCGGCAAACCAAAAAGGAAAACAACCGGAATCAAACAAGGAAACACCCGAAATCCCTCGGAAATTCGCCCGATGGGCTAAAATATTCAACAAGAAAGCCTCCAAACAATTCCCACCATCAAGAACGTTTGATCATGAAATCGAACTAAAACCGACGTTCGAAGTGAAATCAATGAAACCTTATCAAGTGGCACCTGCCGAAGAAAAAGCATTAAAGGAATTCATAGACGAAAACCTCCGAAAAGGCTACATCCGCCCCTCAAAATCCCCTATGGCATCACCCTTCTTCTTCGTTGCCAAGAAAGGAGGAGACCTCCGACCCTGCCAAGACTATCGTTATCTAAACGATCACACTGTCAAAAATGCCTACCCAATTCCCATGATTTCCTCTATCATGGACAAGCTCAAAGGAGCTAAGTATTTCACTAAACTCGACGTCCGCCTAGGATACAATAACGTCAGAATCAAAGATGGCGACCAATGGAAAGCAGCGTTCAAGACTCCCATGGGTCTTTTCGAACCAACTGTCATGTTTTTCGGGCTTTGTAACAGTCCCGTGATGTTCCAACATATGATGGACACGTTATTCTCCGAAATAATGGAGAAAGGAGGAATCATCATCTACATGGATGATATTCTAATCTATGGTAAAACCAAGGAAGAAACCGACCGACTTACAGAGAAAGTACTGCAAATCCTGCAGGAAAACGACCTCTACCTCAAAACGGAGAAATGCGAGTTCAACAAACAACGACTCGAATACCTCGGCATGATTATCACGCCAGACGAGATCAAAATGGATCCCGGAAAACTCAAGGGAATAGAAGACTGGCCAATACCAAAAACTGTCCGACATATTCGGAAATTCATCGGATTTTGTAACTTCTACCGGAAGTTCATCCGCAACTACTCCCACCACACCAAACCCCTGAACCAACTCCTTTCCAAATCAAACAAATTCGAATGGAAAGAAGAACAACAGAAAGCGTTCGAAACACTCAAGAACGAATTCTTAAAGGAACCGGTACTCCTCATGCCCGACTCCACAAAACCTTTCGAAATAGAAGCTGATACTTCTAAATTCGCATCAGGAGCTGTCCTATATCAACACGACATCAACGGAATACGGAAACCCGTATCATTCTATTCAAAGACGTTCGGACCAGCGGAACGCAATTACGACATCTACGACAGGGAACTCCTCGCTATTATCCGAGCCCTCGAAGAATGGCGCCACTACCTCCTTGGCAGCCCCCATACTGTCCGTATCAGAACGGATCACCAAAACCTAACCTACTGGCGTAAACCCCAGAAAATCAACCGCCGACAAGCACGATGGGTACAGACCCTCGCAGATTACAACTTCAAACTAGAACACGTTCCAGGATCAAAGATCCCCGCACCAGGCGCACTATCAAGACGTCCAGACCACATCCCTGATGAGGATAACGATAACGAAGATGTCACCATACTTCCAAGGAACCTCTTTGTCGCCACCGCCGACATAGAAGATCAAAATCTGATCACAATACTCCCAGAACACCTCTTTATCGCCACCGTCGATATGGAACTCCAAGAAAGAATCACAGAATCACCAAAATACGATGCTAGAACCACCGAAGCGTTCAAACTCCTAAAAGAAGCCCACCCTAACGCTGATACGCCGATTTCACGCCTATACATGAATTCCGTACTCCGGAACGATTCTCTACATAGAATCATTGGCTATATCATTAAAGAACTCTATAGAGGATTGGTACTATGTCCCGTAGTAGCCAGTTCGACCGAATTGAGGATATTTGAGCCTTGGAAGTGTTCAAACCAGTTCATTATCACTAAGCTTAGTGAACCAAACTATCGGAACGCTTTCCAGAGGGATTCAGGACTCTACATAGTCTATCAAGTATACTCCGGTCGCATCAAGGGACCTTACGAGCAGTTTTCTGATGAACCCGGATGCGTTTGAATATAAAGAATGTACCTAGCGGCTGTCGCAGGAGTATTACGTCGAAAGCGAGCCCAATAATGATGACCGGACCACGGAACGGAATGTTCAACGTTCGGGAGGCGACACCCGATGCCCAAAACCCTAGAAATATCAAAGACTCCTAATTAACGAGTGCTTTGTGGGTCCCGGCACCTCGGCCTATTGCTTAACTGAGATTAATTACAACGGATCAAGGGACTGTCCATCCGCTATACATTCCGATCATAATTGATCCGGAGTCTTAACGCGCTCGCGTGGACGCAGAATAATGCAGACAAGCACGAAACACGTCTGGCTGGATTGCCATTCGTTAATCAGAGAAAAACCCATAACCCAGGGCAAGGTAGAAATGCTGCCGAACCTTCCAAAATGTTCTACAGTGCCTGTAACAATTAAGCTTATTGTTTTCTATTTCATATTTACTATCTCTTGTATGTATCTAAACAATATAAATACGGTCGCACTTGTTCGTGGAGAAGCAAGAGGTCTCACCCCCGCTTCCACACGCAAGTCTGCGAGCCGTGATCAAGAACGGTTTCAGAGGGCTATTTAGTGTGCGTCGTTAAGTGTGAATTCTTTCGGTCGTCGACCAACCCAGAGACAGAGACAGAGACCAGAGTTCAGAGTTTAGAGTTCCAGAGTGCTAGAGACAGAGACAGAGACAGAGACCAGAGACCAGAGACTAGAGACCCCGCGCTTTGAATTGACAGGGATTGTCCTTTCATTGTTGCACCGTACGGCTAAGATAACTTCAACGGCTGTTCGTTAACCTCTAAAACACTACTCTCTTGAATTTCGCTGTCAGAACGCACCCCCAGAACACCCTAAAAGACGAAACTGTTCCTTATCTATCTCATTCCACTTGTATTAGCTTAAGCTTATCGAATTTCGGCTAAGCTTAGTGAAAACAAGCCCACTATCCATATTAAAACATACGAACGTTTCTACCTTTTCAACGCCGCCGATAAAGACTTCGGAACAGTTCCAACCCCGAACGGTTCACTCCTCACGTTCCAAGAACGTGTCATCATTCCAGAGGACCTCCAACTCAGACGCGATGTCATCGCAAGATACCACAACCATCCTACACGTGGTCACCCTGGAGAACAGGAAACATACCGCCTCGCCAAGAAAGAAGTATATTGGCCAGGAATGTCGACATTCATAAAGAACTACGTCAAAGGCTGTCCAGAGTGTCAGCAACACAAAATCATACGCAGACCGGATCGCGCGCCGACCCAACCGATCCCTCCGCCATCCTCTAAACGCCCATTTGCCCAGATCTCATGGGATCTTATCACCGGTCTACCACCTAGCGCCGGCCATAATGCGATATTGTCCGTGGTGGACCACGGCCTTACGAAGGGGGTAATTTTCATCCCAACCTCAGATCGATCAAATGCCGATGACATTGGACGACTATTAATAGAAAAAGTCTTCACCAGATTCGGACTACCCGACAAAATCATATCTGATCGAGACCCCAGATTTGCCGCCAACTCCCTCCGACAACTAGCCAAACGTCTTAACATCCAACAGGCATTTTCTACCGCATACCATCCCCAAACAGATGGCTCCACAGAACGATACAATCAAGAAATCGAGACCTATCTCGCCATATACTGCACCAGGAATCCCCTTGACTGGTCAGAAACCCTCCCTATTGCCGAATTCGCACATAACTCCAAAATACATGCCTCAAGGCAAAAATCCCCATTTGAACTAATCATGGGATACAACCCCCCACCGATACCCACGGTAATGGAAACATCGAACTTTCCATCAGTAGACGAACGCATCAGACTCCTTGATGATGCCAGAAAAGAAGCACACACGGCACATCAACTCTCCGCCGACATTATGAAACAAAGAACCAGAAGAACTGTCAAACCCCTTGAAACACGTCAAAAAGTATGGCTAGAAGCCAAGAACATCAAACTTCCCTTCATCTCCAACAAAATATCCCCAAAACGACTAGGACCCTTCCTTATCACAGAAGTCCTATCACCACTCACCTACAAACTAAAACTTCCGATCAAATGGAAGATACATCCAATATTCCACAGAAATCTTCTAACCCCATATACCGAAACAGAAGCATACGGATCTCATCCGACTCCACCACCACCAGACATCATCAATGAAGAAGAAGAATACGAAATAGAAGCCATTCTAAACCACCGACAACATCGTGGAAAACTCCAATACTACGTCAAATGGAAAGGATACTCCCACACGGAGAACGAATGGATCACCGACAAAACGCTTCATGAAAATGCCAAAGAATACTTGACCGAGTATAAAGAAGCTCATGGAATTCCCCAGAAAGAACAGGAACCCACCAGAACCAGCCAAAGACAACTTCGCTCCCACAACAAACATACTTAAAAGATGCCCATGAACCTCGACCTCACTCGCCCCCAAACTACTCCCCCTTTTTCAACAACACCTTCACCAACCTCCTCATCATCCTCCGTCGTTATCATAAACAATGCAAGCGTCGAACATACAACACTTCAAACAACTCCCGTTCCGGCCCCGTCTCCCTACACCCCCTCTCACACCTTCGCCGCAACATACGCCTCCCCTAGGGACGAGACCCCCGACCCCAATGACACCCCAGAACCAACAGCCGCCCCAGCTGCCTCCCTTAGATACCATACAGCTGGAGTACGATCATATGGACCAGATCACCCTTCTGACGGAGATCTGCGCGAGGCTGCCACCGACGGAGCCTTTACGATTAAATTGGAACACACTCCAATTTCAGAATACGACCGACAACTCTGGTACGACTATACCCACCACGTACGACAGACTAAGGCTCTTGCTACTGTGTACAATACGCAACGTGCCTGGGCAGAATCACTCGAGCGACTTCTCCGCTCAAGATCGGGCCTCATGTCCGAGGTGTCAAAGAACCTACCCAAACGAAATGAGGTACATACCTCGCAGCCCCCCACCACAACCATCCCCACCACTACCACGACGACCACTGCCGCTATCATCACCACCGCCCCCAGTAAGGGAAGAAAGCCCGCCAGTGTCAGAAATCCCTTCAGACTTCTCACCCCCACCAAGGACACCACCCACACCGTCACCAGTAACAACGTCTCGGTTCGGAACTCCCCCAACCCCATTCACCAGCGAACCAACCCCCGAACCACCGACAGATCGGTCTGCATCCAATGCAGACACACAGGACACTGGGCCATGGATTGCCCCCAATTTGCTTGCCTCGGATGTAAGCAATACGCCCCAGGGCACTACTCGTACGATTGCATCAAATACAGATGCCCCCACTGCGCCGTCTTTCAACCGCGCCATAAACGGACCGAATGTCCAAGTCGAAAGACTCGACACGCCCCCTACTCCAGAAATCCTACAACCCGTCCCTCGACCAATCCCACCACTCACCATCGATACATCGACCTCACCCACGACGATTACTACGAGGAATGTTACGACGACGTGGCCGAATCAAACATCACAGGAGAACCATGTGGTTCCTTCTGAAACAAACCAACTCACCCCACCAGAAGAAAGAATCGAAAGTCCCCACTTCAGACGCCTTCTTTATGACATCTTTACCCAGGACAACCCCCATCCCCAGAAACCGCCATCGCACTCGATCTTCACAGAACCCCCACTCCTACCTTCTCCCCCGTCGTTCCCCCCAGACCAGACTCCACCGACCTACCTCAGATCGATTATTACGAACCAAACCACTTAGCCGAATACCCGGAAGAAGGAAACTAACGAGTTGTATGGAAAACAACTCTAGAAACGGACCTAATGTTATCAGAAACCACATCAGAAGGACAGTTATTTTTAACTCACATTCCCATGTCACTATGAAACTATCAGTAGTGTACATCAGAAGGACTATTCTTAGTATACGCCTCATGTTTTCTTATCTCTCACTCATAGTTACCCCGGTCTGGATTATTATAGTAGGAGTACAGCCACACTTAGAGATATATAAGGATACAGTACAATACCTTGTATCCTTATCTTAGTGTTATACAGTTCTTGCCTCCTATACCTCTTTGCCCTTAAACCGGCTGGACTATAGTGCTCCGTCGTCTCTAAGTCACGCCTAGTAGGACAAGACCAAGTCTGTATAGACATCTTGTCACGAACGCCGTGCTACTCAAGAGCGAACCCCTAACCCGGGTAACACCTTGAACTTTCTCCTGGCAACTTTAGCTCACACGGCATGCCTCCCACTGGACTAGACTTTAACACCCCATTGCACTACCCATCCCAGCGCTTTCCCCCAACAGCATTCCAAGATGATAGTAACATTGGGTTGCAGACACCAGCACGACCAGGGTTTGTCCCAGCAAACTGGCAAACCCCTGGTAGAAACATTCCTGCCTCTATTCCTCCACTAGCTCCCCAACAACCAAAACACTACATGCCCAGTCCTCATGAATGAGGAGCACCAAAATTTGATGGCCATCCCCTCTCACTTAAATGATTTTTTGACAAAATCGACCTGCTTGCAGACAGCTGTGGCCTACCCAATGAGAGAAAATCCAGAATACCCTCCGCTACCTCAAATGGCAAGAATATGAAGTCTGGAAGAGCCGATCATCAGCCCTGGGATCAGACTGGCAGTGCTTCAAGCAGGACATACTTGGCCTATACCCAGGAGCTGACGAGCAACGCAAATATACAACTATAGACCTGGAGATCCTTGTTGATAAGGCTGCTAGGGAACCTATGCGATCATGCTATCAGTTTGGTGAATATTACAGGCAGTTCACAACTACCTCAGACTGGCTAATTGCACAAGGAGAGATATCAAGACGGGAGCAAAACACTCTCTTCTTCAATGGCTTTGATCCTGCCTTTTGGGACAAGCTTATGTCCAGGCTCTGTCTGAAAAACCCTGACCATCCCCTGCACCACCCCTGGAACATGGAGGATGTTGTAGAAGCTGCGCAATTCTTCTTGTCATCAAATTCAGCTGCTAGCAAGTTCAGCACATACCCCCTGTCAACCATTGCTACTCCCCATCTTCCCAACGCTCTACCAGCTCCCCAGCATATGCCACCACATCATGAAACCTTTGATATGTCCTCACTAGAGCAGTTCCTTGTCTCAGATGTCTTCCTGAGTCGGTTAGCAGGAAGGCTCAGAGGACAGCCCCAAGGACCCACATGCCCCGTTCCTGATTTGTCAGACTCATCATTTCCCAATCAACCTCGAAATACCAACTGCATTGTATGCTCTGATCCCAGCCATTTCCATCATTCCTGCCCTGTCATCCTTGACTACATTCAGAAGGGTTTTTGTAAACGAGACCAATCCAACCAAATTACGTTACTGGATGGGACCTTGGTGACCCCACATCTGGCACCTGGAAGAAATATCAAGGAACAGATTGATAAATCGAGAGCTACTCAAACAGGGCCAACTGTTACATACCACAAACATGGTAGAAGCTACAACAGCCTTTAGCCAGTACAGCTGGGTATCCCCACCTGAGGCTTCCCATGACAATGCTAGTACACTCTCCACCTCTGAACTTGAAGAACTTCATATACTTGATATAGTTGCAGTTTCGTCCCTCAAATGTGCTGAAGATATTCGTAAGCAAGCAAAGACCCCAGCCAGAGCCAAGTCTAGCCCAAACATCGATACCAGGAACAAGATAACAAAGTTTCCCCCAGTTCCACCCCATCCAATCTCGACAGTTCCTACCCAGCCAACAAATGCCCCAAGCAACCCAGGACAACAGTATCGATACATGACACCAGTAGAGGACCCCGACACTATCCAGAAAGTTATTCAAAAAGGGCTGGACAGCACAGTTACACTTACCCAGAAGGAACTCTATGCAATATCACCAGATGTTCATCAATTCATCAAGGAACAGGTCACAACCTGACATGTTCCTACCACTGCAAATATTTCAGCACTTGAGGATGTCTCCGACTCTACAGAATCACCTACCCATCATTCATACTTGCTTCCTACTCCCAATCTTGTTGTTGCAAACCATATTGAAGACCTCCAGACTGTTACCCTCCATATTGAAGACAAACTGGACATCAATGCTATACTCGATGAGGGATCACAGATAATTGGTATCCGATGTGACGTTTGGGAGAAAATTGGGGTACCAATGCGGTCAGACCAGACAATAACTGTTGAATCAGCTAATTCAGGGCAAGAATCAACAATGGGACTTCTCCCCAATTTACAAGTAACAATTGGGGAATGCACGCTATACTTACAGGCCCAAGTTGTCAAAAATGCCTCATATGAAATGCTCCTAGGCTGCCCTTTCCTTACCCTGACACAGGCTAGCACCCGCCACTTCAGCAATGGTGATTCACACATCACCCTCGTTGATCCCAATACCCAGGCCATTGTCACTATTCCCACCAAACCACGTATTCGATCACCTTCAAAGACCTCAGGTTTTCAGTAATCGATGATTCGGCACCCAGTTGAGGAAAAATTCACTCAAAATGTCACAACAAACCAGTTAAACCACTCACCATCTCAACTTCATCCCTATCCTGCTACATGATTTCACCACTTGCATTTACGACAACATGCTTCGATCCAATCTTCAAACCAGCCAAGATTTACGATATATCACTAGCCAGCCTCAAATTAGTACAAACCCTCGCATATAAGAAAGTCACCAACCGAGTTAAGCCAGTTCCTACCACACTACCAGAAGATTTTCACATTGTACGATGAATCCCCAGTGACCCTCTCGAAACACTCCCTATCCTTCCCACACATCCCCCCAGCTTCTCACCAGGTTCCCAATACACTAATGAGCAAAAGGATGCAATGAATATCAATCGCGATGGGTTCCTATGGCCTGAAGAAGAGAAGTTGGTTCATTACCTTATCAAGATCCAAGAACTTGGTTTTGCGTGGACTGAAGAAGAACAAGGAAAATTCAGCACTGATTATTTCGATCCTGTAGTGATCCCCACCATTGAACACATACCCTGGAGCCTCAAGAACATTCCTATCCCACCCGGAATATTTGGTCATGTCGTAGATATCATCAAGTCAAAAATCACAGCTGGAGTTTATGAGCCCTCGAATTCATCCTATCAATCACGTTGGTTTTGCGTCCTCAAGAAAGATGGAAAATCCCTACAGCTGGTACATGATCTCCAACCTCTCAATGCAGTAGCCATCAAAGACAGCTCAGTCCCACCTATGATTGAGCAATACGCAGAGTCATTTGGAGGCTGTGCATGCTATGGAGTCTTTGATCTATTTGTTGGATTTGATCAGCATGCATTGGCAGTCAAGTCCTGAGACCTTACCACTTTCCAAACGCCCTTAGGAGCATTTTGACTCACATCTATACCTATGGGATATACAAACTCAATGCAAATCCAACAAGCCGACCTTGCATTTCTCCTTGACAAAGAAATCCCAAAGGTAGCTGTACCATTTGTCAATGATGTTCCAGTCAAAGGACCCCATTCCCGCTACGAGCTTAGTGAAGGCCGCTTTGAAACTATCACTGAAAATCCAAAGATACGATGTTTTGTCTGGGAACACCTAAACAATGTCAATTGAGTTATACAACGCATTAAGCATGCTGGTGGCACCTTTTCGGCAAAGAAATCCTTCTTCTGTATCCCTTCAGCAGTCATTGTTGGCCACCTATGCACCTATGAAGGTCGGCTCCCAGATACAGCATGCATACAGAAGATTCTCAACTGGCCCTCATGCAAAAATCTCTCCAAAGTTCGAGGATTCCTTGGTACAATGGGAACAATATGCATTTTCATTTGGAACTTTGCTAAAATTGCCTGACCTCTCGTTCAACTCACTCGGAAAGATATTGACTTTGAATTTGGGCCAGAACAGGAGTTAGCTATGCAGGAGTTGAAAGATTTGGCAAAGAACTCACCAGCGATCCAGGCAATCGACTACAACTCATTACGAGAAGTTATCCTGGCTGTTGACACCTCTATTATTGCTGTCAGGTATATTTTGTCTCAGCTGGGGGCAGATGGAAAACGGTATCCTTCAAGATTTGGATCAATGACCCTTACAGAACGGGAGGCTTGATACTCACAAGCAAAACTAGAACTTTTTGGACTCTTCCATGCATTGAAGGAGACAAGGATTTGGATCATTGGTGTGGTGGATCTAGTGGTAGAGGTTGATGCAAAGTATATTTGAGGGATGATTAACCATCCAGACGTCCAGCCTAACACTACAATAAATCGGTGGATTTCGGCAATCCTACTCTTTAATTTTCAGCTTTGGCACATTCCTGGTAAGCTCCATGGACCAGATGGCCTTTCAAGACAACCTCGTGCCCTGAACAATCCAGACAATGATGGTACTAGTGACTATGAGGAGTGGATAGATGATGCGAATGCATTTGTCACCATGTCCCCAGTCCATTCTGACTACTGGATGGTCTCAGCTGCATCAGGGGGTGACCTTGCATGGGCTCAGAACTGCAACACAATTGCGATCGAGCTTCTAAACTCACCCACTAAAGCTCCCAAGGCAACCAAGAACATCCCACAATCATGTTATGTCCCTTCCCCTACATCTTCACTGATTGCTGAAGTCTTTATGGAAGCAGCAATCCCTCACTCCGAGAAGGCACAAACACGCGATCAGGAGCTGCACCAAATTGAAGCATTCCTCAGTAACCCAGAATGACCATCAGGAATGGATGACAAGACTTACAAGCGGCTTATCCATTTGGCTAGCAGATATTTTGTATGGGGAGGAAGGTTGTGGAAAAAGGATCCTAGAGCCAAGCATAAATTGGTAATTCCCTTTGGGAAACGTTTGGACTTACTACGGCAGGCCCATGATGAGCTTGGGCACAAGGGAGTTTTCACCACTTGGATGCGCATTCTTGAGCGTTTTTGGTGGCCATATCTTGACCAAGACATTCGCTGGTTCATCAAAACATGCCATGAGTGCCAGGCTTGCCTCAGTCAACGAATCTACATACCCCCAACAGTCCCTGTTCCCCTCTCCCTCTTCCAAAAAGTCTACATCAACACAATGTTTATGCTAAGGTTGAACGGTTTCCGTTATATTGTCCATGCATGCTGCTCACTCTCATCATATCCCAAGTGGCGAATGCTCCGCCAAGAGAATGCCAGATCCCTTGCGACATTTATATTCGAAGATATACTGTGCCATTGGGGTGCCATAGAGGAGATTGTGACCAACAATGGGCCACCCTTCATCCAGGCTGCTCAATATCTTGCAGAGAAATATAGGATCAACCACATATGCATTTCCCCCTACAATTTGCGAGCCAATGGGCCAGTTGAACGACACCATTTTGATGTCCAGGAGTCCTTGGTGAAGGCAGCGGATGGGAATGAAGCTAGGTGGACCCTGGCAGCACCATCAGTCTTCTGGGCGGAGCGAGTATCAATTCAAAAATCCATGGGGTACTCACCGTACTACATAGCTCATGGACTTGAGCCATTATTCCCTTTTGACCTTGCCAAAGCTACATATTTGGCCCCTCCATTATTCACTCCAATCTCCATGACCGAACTTGTCACTTATTGAGCCAGACAGCTCCAGAAACATCCTGAGGACCTTGCAGCCATTAAGGAGCGGGTCCTGAAGGCGAGATACGAGTCTGTAAAACATTTCGAGGAGGAACATAAACATACCATCAAAAATTTTGACTTTGGCCCCAGCTCCCTGGTGCTCGTTTGAAATTCACAAGTGGACAGTGATCTGGGCAGCAAAACCAAGCCCCGTTATTTCGGTCCAATGGTAGTGTTGAGGAGGACGCTGTTAGGGCGACCTGTGGGGCTCGGGCAACTCAGGGAGTCGAAGCGACGCTGCAGGGAAATCCTAAGTGATATTAGACTATGAGTTATGTACAGGACACATACCTGCAGGGAAATCCTAAGAGAATAGGATGAGGAAACCCCTGCAGGCAAAAACTAGGTATATACCTAACTTATATAATCAATATAAATTGGACCAGGCTTAGCCATGATGTCTGGGTGTCACACAAGATCCAGAGTAGTTGAAACGAATGTGGGGAGTGGACATGACAGTCTAGAGTCTGTAGAAATGAGAGGGAATGAGGGAGGGTTTTATCTGGATAGTGAGGAGTGTAAGCGTTTGAAAGGAGGGATATATAATGCATTGGGGGGGGCAGGGGTGTCGATAGGGTTGGTGGAGGTACTACTGGGGTGTTTGGAGTGTCCCCTTACATCCACCCCCCCTTCAGGATCGCGGTGACTTGACGTGATGGTTGGGAATGGTTGGAATGGGATGGAACCGAACTGGAGGGCTCGTATGAAGCGTGGGGCCCCAGGGTGTCGTTTGTAGAATTTCTTAACAAGTCTGGGAGCGTGTACATCGGCTGAGTTTTCCCAAGAATTGTGTTCACGACCAAAGCCTTTCCACTTGACCAAAAATTTGAGTTTTCGTCGTACAAATCGGCTGTCTAGGATCTCTTCTACCTCCCATTCCTTTTCATTGTCAATAACTACGGGATCTGGTGGTGGGGGTGGCTGCCGGGTTGGAAATGGGTCCTCTGGCACAGGGGAGAGCTTCACGATGTTGAATACTGGGTGGAGGCGTTGCATAGACTGGGGGAGTTTCAGGCGATAGGCACTAGCACCCACTCGTCGTTCTACTGCATAGGGGCCGAGTCTGAGGTGGGATAATTTCTTGGATGGTCGAGTGGTATGAATATTGCTCGCGTCTAAGTAAACTCGATCTCCCAGTTTAAAGACAGGTGCTGGGGTGCGGCGCTGGTTGTAGTACCTCGCCATTTCGTCTTTGGACCGTACCAACGCCGCTTTAGCCTCCTCCATTGTTGCTTTCATCCGATCAGTGAACTCATTGACTGTTTCCAAGCGAGAGGGTCATTGATGGGGTTCAAAACCCATCCGGGGATGTCTGCCAGTGTCGAGAAGGAAGGGGGAGTGTTGAGTCGAGGAGTGGATATGATTATTGTGCTGAAACTCGGCTAGTGGGAGGAGGTCTAGCCAGTCGTCTTGCCTCTTGTTGACAAAGATCCGAAGGTATTGGTCTAACTCTTGATTAACCCTCTCGGTTTGACCATCTGCCTGGGGGTGCCACGCGGTTGTGCTCGCTACTTTGATTCCCAATTTCCGGTAGAGTTCCTTAGTGAACTCTGCAACAAACTGGGGCCCTCTGTCCGATACTACCTGTTTGGGGAGTCCGTGTAGTTTCCATACGTTGTGTAGGAACAGTCGGGCGGCTCCTTCTGCTGTCACGGTGGTGTATGTGGGGATGAAGTGGGCTCGCTTGGAGGCTGAGTCGACCACGGTCATTACGGCGTCGTACCCGGCAGAAGGGGGGAGCTCTACAATGAAGTCAACACTTATAGTATCCCACCAGGATTCAGGAATGGGTAGGGGGTGGAGTTCTCCGGTGGGGAGGTGGCGATGAGGCTTTGTTCTGAGACACAGGTCGTATGTGGCGACGTATTGGCCGATGAAACAAGACATCTGTGGCCACCAATAGTTACGAGAGACTAACTCAAGTGTTTTCCAGCGACCCGCGTGTCCCCCGATCGGGGAGTCATGGTAGAGGGCTACGATACGGCGCCGGAGGTCGTCGCTGTCCAGGACGTAGATCTTACCTCGGAACAGGAGCAACCCATCCATCTTTGACCACTTGGAGGAGCATACCGTCTTGGAGGAGGACTCTTTAAGCTCGCGAGCCGATTTTGCGACTGCTTCTTCTGCAATTCCAGCGCGGTTTCCTGCTTGTATGTCTCATAAGAGGGTTTGTTCTTCCCCTGTAACTTGAATCCCCTCCAGAGCATGGATGGCGAACTTCTCTCTGGTCAAAAGGACAATGTCTTCATTATCACCGGCTCTGGAGCCATGGTCTGCACGCCGAGATAACGCATCAGCCTTCCCCATTGATTTACCCAGTCTGTGGTGGAGTCCAAAGTCGAAACGAGCTAGAATAAGGGACCAGCGGGCTTGGCGACGATTGAGCTTCTTAGCCGTCATGAAGTACTCTAGATTGCAGTGATCTGACCAGATTTCCACAGTATGAGGAGCTCCTTCTAAGAAATGTCGCCACTCCTCCAGTGCTCGAATGATAGCCAGCATCTCTTTGTCATGGATTTTGTAGTTTCGTTGCGCTGGGTCCAGAGACTTAGAGTAGAAGGCCACCGGGTGCCATTTGCCTTCCTTCGACTGCTGGGAGAGCACCGCTCCGGTGGCAAAATCAGAACTATCCGCCTCAACCCAGAAGGGTAAGGAGGTGTCCGGCAAAGCGAGAACGGGTGCCGATGTGATCAATTCCTTGAGGGTAATGAAGGCATCACATTCTGGCTCTCCCCACTGCCAAGGAGCATCTGACTTAGTGAGGTTGAACAGGAGGCAAGCATGGTGTGAAAAGTCCGGGACGAATCGTCTATAGAAGTTTACGAAGCCCAGGAACACCTGGACTTCTCGTTTGTCGGTAGGCTCTGGCCACTCCTGCACTCCGGCGACTTTCACTGGGTCCATTTCCACCTTATCCTCCGAGATGACAAGCCCTAGGTACTCCACTTTAGTCTTCTCAAACTTGCATTTCTCCGGCCGGAGGTAAAGCTTATGGTGACGGAGTATTTCCAAAACTCGGCGGGTGACCTCTCTATGTTCCTCTACAGTCTTTGTAAAGACAAGAATGTCGTCTAGATACACCATGACGACCCCTTCGGTGATAAGATCTCGGAAAATGTCGTTCATCATCGTTTGGAAGGTGGCGGGGCTGTTGGTAAGTCCAAAGAACATTACTAGAGGCTCGAAAAGGCCCCGGTTAGTACAGAAGGCTGCCTTCCACTCGTCTCCGGGTTTAATCCATACATTGTTGAAACCCCAGCAAATGTCCAGTTTGGTGAAGTATCTGGCACCCCAGAGCTGATTAACAAGTTCCGAAATGAGCAGAAGTGGGTATTTATTCTTCACTGTGATCACGTTAAGGGCGCAGTAGTCTTGGACTAGCCGGAGCGAACCGTCTTTCTTCTTGATAAAGAACACCGGAGAAGCCATGGGGGATTTCGATGCGCAAATCCTTCCGGTAGCCAAGTTCTCCTGAATGAAGGAATCAAGTTCAGACTGCTCGGAGGGGGCTAGGGGGTATACTTTACAGCCCACAGGCGTCGCTCCGGGGGTGAGTTCAATGGCGTGGTCCCAAGCCCTTTGTTCCGGAAGGGAGTTGAAGGACTCTTTCTCGAAGACAGAGGAGAAGTCTCGGAGATGTTCGGGGACGAGACCGTGGGGACTGGAGGTTTTAAGGGACGTCCGGGATGGTTGTGAGTTGTGATGGAAGGCCTCCACGAGCCTCTGAGAGGTAGTACCGGTCGCTCGGATGAGCTGAGGGTCCGGACGGAGAACGGTGGCCCAGATGCGTTCGCCATCTACCGTCCCTTGTTCGGATTTTGGTTGGAGGCCCAGAATCTCTTGGATATCCTCCCAGTCTTCACTCCAAAGTGGGTGGGAGCCTTCTGAGCAGGTGGAGATCGCTCAGATTTCGGCTTTCCAGACTTTCTGCTCAGTTCTCCGTTGTTCCTTACACAGTGTGCAACACCTGTCTGGGCAACAAGTCATCCGGACTTCGCCCGTCTGCCAGTTCACCTCCAGGTTATGCTCTTTCAGCCATGAAAAACCCAACAGTAAGTCTTGCTTCCCGAGTGACGTGACGGCAAGGGTGGTGCATTCTGAGTGGGACTTATAACGGAGAGTAATGTCTAAAACCTCGGTAATCGAGCCTGCTTCATTCTTGGTGCCATCGACGTTGAAAACCGGAATGGGCTGGGAGAGAGGGCGAGTATTGAGGTGATTCCTCTGTACGAAATCATGATCAACGAAGCAGCCGGTTGCCCCACTGTCTAAGAGGGCCTGAGTTACCTTCCTCTCTGCCGTATCCGTTGTTTCTAGCTCCACAGTCAGATGAAGCAATCGCCGAGACTCCGTAGAGGATATTTTGAATACAGAGGGTAGACGTCGCTCCCATTTCGGCCGTCTCGGTCGTTTAGGTAGTGAGGGGTTTGGAGAGGGTATGTCTGGTACAGGGATGGAGTTTTGGGCAAGGACAGTGTCGTTTATTGGGTCTATGGATAATACACTGTACCTACTCCCTGTAGGCAGCTGGGGCATACTGTTCACTGACCGCTCGGGGCAAGATCCGCCTCTCCTTCACTATCCGGGTACTCCGACGACACCTGAGCTTCCACGGTGTCCTTCTCCACCAGCAATTTCTGAATTAAAGCCTCTTTCTCCTCTAGATCTAAGAAGCGAACGTCAAAATGCTGGGGGCATTTGGACTTGATGTGGCCTGGTTGGTGGCACCTATAACACACCACCGGCGTCGTTAACGTCCTCCTGGTCGCGTCAATGTCTATTGGGACAGGTTTGGTCGGAGTAGGTGTGACGTGGGCGAAGGAGCGGATTGGGGAGAGGGGGGTTGACATTGATGTGATAGGAGCGGCAGCAAGGGAAGACGGGAGGCGATAGGAGTTGACAGGGGGTTTTGTCGAAGGCACTTGCGCCCGCCCTAAGGCTTGAAAGACTTCGTTTGCAGCTCGGTTTTGGTCTATGAGTTGCGCCGCTTTATACCAAGCCTCCGGAGCGTTGTCCGGGGGTCGGTTGGCTGTCATCGTGGCTACAGCGGTCTGTATTGCCGGTCAAAGCCCTCGACGGAATTTGATGACTATAGTTTTGTCGTCTTGGTACCCGGAATCTGAAATAAGCTCCAGAAATTCGTCTAGGTAATCCTCGACACCCCTATTCCACTGGAAGTATTCTGTACCCTCCAGGCGATTGACAGCGGCTGCTTCAGAGTCCACAGGGAAGAAGTGCTTACAGAACTCACCCTGGAAGTCTTCCCAATCTAAGAACCTCTCTGCTCCTTGATTTTTCTCCTCCCACCAAAATATCTGGTCCGTCCACTTGGCTGCACGTCCCTCCTTCATGAACGACATTGTCCAGAGTATCTTCTGCTGGTCTGAAGTGAAATGAGTGGGGCAAAGTCGCAGGTAGGTGTTGCATGAGTTCAGGAAGGCCCTTCCACATGTTCGGTCACCCGAGAAGTCTGGTGGAGTTGCTGGTTTAACTTTAGAGGAATGAGAGTGTTGGGTAGCGGGGGGGGGGTGTGTCAGGGACGTGCAGAGTCGCGTCGGGTTGGCTTGGGGTTTTTGGGCGTTGGGAAAGGTCTTGGAGGGTGTTTTGAATCGACTGGATCACCTCAGTGAGGGCCAGCTCGGAGTCTGCCTGCCTAGTCATCATAGCTGCCACGTCCTGCTGGAGCTGAGCAATCATAGCCAGAGGGTCTGAAGGCCCATTGTCTGATGCATTTTGCTGTGACATGAGTGGAGGACAAGCTTGGACAGGGGGAGAGAGGAGTATTGAGTGATAGGTTGCTACGGGATCGGAAAACGCGTTTTTTCGATGGTGTAGGACCTGTGGACACAAGGCTGGTCTCTCTGGGAGATCCTATTCTTCTGTTAGGGTGACCTGTGGGGCTCGGGCAACTCAGGGAGCCAAGGCGACACTGCAGGGAAATCCTAGGTGATATTAGACTATGAGTTATGTACAGGACACATACCTGCAGGGAAATCCTAAGAGAATAGGATGAGGAAACCCCTGCAGGCAAAAACTAGGTATATACCTAACTTATATAATCAATATAAATTGGACCAGGCTTAGCCATGATGTCTGGGTGTCACACAAGATCCAGAGTAGTTGAAACGAATGTGGGGAGTGGACATGACAGTCTAGAGTCTGTAGAAATGAGAGGGAATGAGGGAGGGTTTTATCTGGATAGTGAGGAGTGTAAGCATTTGAAAGGAGGGATATATAATGCATTGGGGGGGCCAGGGGTGTCGATAGGGTTGGTGGAGGTACTACTGGGGTGTTTGGAGTGTCCCCTTACAAGATGTACATGTTTGATTTCAGATCAGAGTCCACTGTGCCCTGGAACCTTGCTGTATATACTGCAACAGCTGCTCTCTCCATTTGCAGGATGGGGAGTGACATTAAAGAGAAAGACATCGCGCTGGAGTTGGTTATGGCTGGGACACGTTTCTGCACACTTCAATCTGCTGCTACCCTCAGGGCCCTTGGTGTGGGAGTGCTGCCTCAGGCGGTATCAGTTCCGCTCTGTCTGCTAGACCACAAGTTCACTAAGATGGACTATGAATTCTACTGTCAGCAGTGTCAGATCATTTTGAAGCAGCATCATGGTCGGGCAGCATTGTTGCATGGGGGCTTTGTTCGCCACATTGCTCTCAACACCATTGGTGTACAGGGTGCTCTATCTGGCCCATCAGGCAAATATCATGATGGTTTGCTCATGTATTCTGTTATGGATGAGGCAGGGAATGAGTTTTTGGATGATGGCTTGAGCCAGGATGAATTGGACATAATCTGTGGGTTATATGTCTCATACACAGGTCTGAGTTCTTATTCCATTCATATTTAATGTGTTACTGACTACAATCTTCAGGTCAGGGAGAGGACAAAAGAAAATTGTTGTGGTTCCCCTTGACACACCTCTACGAGGGATCAGGTGAAGATTTGGGACATTGGTCTGACCGGATGAACAATCTCTACAACAGACAAGTGGCTTGTGCGATGGGATACTGTGAGGATGAGAAGATGGGATTCCCTTGGACTCCATCAACTTGGTGCCAGCGGCTGAGAGGTGCCCCCGAAGGACAACAAGCGATGAAAGTCCTCGAAGAACAATCCAGGGAATTTATCAACAAGTTCGGTCCCCCTGGTGCCCATCGGTAGATTCATCATGTTGTAGTTATGTTTTTTTTTGTTGGCTGGAATAGTGTCATGTAAATACAGAAGTACCTGAAATCACAAGTTGTTTATTTGAATCTCTACCAGGCAAGCTAAGTTGAACACAAGTTACACATATGCTGAAGTCAATGGCTTGACCTATACATCCATACAGCTGATCCTCTTAGCTCTATTGTCACCTCCTTGCCATCATCTATGGATCAAGGACATCGCATCTATAAGATGTTCCGTTCACCCCAGAAACAGTGGGGATATCTGTGCAGCAATTGCAAGAGCACGTGAGAAAATGAGTCAGGTGATGCCCTGATCAACAGGACGCGTTTCCTTCACACATTCCCTTCCACCATCATGATCTCGGTTGTTAACTGCCTGGAACCCGCTTAATGGACGAGGTAAGTATTTATGAAGGTCAAACTCTCATCTACTGACACTCAACATAGACATTATCTATGTATCTCAGCCATAGAAATTGGATACCGGTCTGTGGCTATCATCTGAGGATCTCCTCAGATGTAAGCACAGAAACTTGTACTGGAACACCCCTCAGGTACCATCTGAGGATCCCCTCGGAGGCTAACTGAGAGTTCCCAAACTGCTGCAGGTGATCATTGTGAACAGTGACACATGCTACTCTTTGGATTGGTGGATGTTAGGCCAGACATCCACCTTCACGTACCAATTCCTTGTCCATACCCTCCTATTATGTAGAAGCATTCCTTGCGACGAGTAATATATGCTTGTTAATCTGTCTCACGCATCCCTGCATGAGTCACCCTGCATTGGCAGGAAAAGTCCACCAGGCTGTGCTATCATGCATTTTTTCTCTCCACCCTGGTCATGCCTATCCCCTGCACCTGCAGTTGCGGCCTGCAAGTGACATACGCTACGAGACAAAACCATTTGAATGGTCGTGGAAAGACGTCACTCAGAGCAAGTGTTTTAGTAGAGCAAGAACGACTGGGGCACGCTTCCTTGCTCCCCAGCCACCAACACCACCAGATTCCACCTCAGGACCACTGGGGGGGAGACTCCAAAAAGCAGCTGCAATCTAGTTCTGACCAGGATGGCAGCCGTAAGCGGACTAAAGCAGCTCAACCTGAGGTGCACCAACCTCCTGGAATATTTTCTACCTCCCAAGCCGAAATGGACTTCACAGAAACCCTCCCTGCATTAGAACAAGATGGTGGTGGTAATTTCCTTGAAGCATTGCCATCTATGCACCAGTCAGACAGGTTTGTGGATAGAACCAGGCGCATGAGGGAGCAGCAATGGGGAAATAGCCACCTGCAAGATGATGGTTCTGGGCCTGCCTATAGGAATCATAATGACAGTGAAGACAAGGGGTTTGATGGTGTTGTCAGAGCTGATCCAGAAGTTTCCCAGCCTGAAGACTGTGAGAGTGATGAAGACTGCAAGAGTGATGAAGCCTGCGAGAGCGATGGAACCTGTGAGAGCAGTGAAGACAGCAAGGTCGATGAAAACAATGGCTTGTTTGCAGGGTCTGAAGCAGCTGGTATTTCCTCTTGGGACATGCTTGAGGAAGACTTCGAGCATGAAGTGGCATCCACAGCCACAGGTTTGTCCTTGCCCTATGAATCACCTGCCTCGCTAACAATACTTCAGATACGAATGCCTTGGGAGATTCAGACCTTAATCTACTTCATAGTTATATGCTCAAGGTGGAGGACCACATAACTGAGCACACCTTCAGTCAATTCCGTAAAGCCTTTCCAGGCAGCAGTCAGGTTAGCCTGAAAATGACCAAGAAGCGTGTTTGATCCCTGTCTGAATTTTGGCCTGTACGATACAGCTGTTGTATAAATAGTTGTGTTTGCTTTGTCAGGCCATATGAAGACCTTGCTGAATGCCCCAACTGCAAGGAAATGCGATACATGACTAATGGAAAGCCGTGCAAGACATTCAAGTACCTTCCTCTCATCCCTTGCCTACGAGCTATGTCGGCAAACCTCACACACATGAAAAAAATGCGCTATTGGGGAGAACACATTCATGAGCCTGGCATCATTAAGGACATTTTTGATGGTTCCCATTATCAGTCCTTACTCAATACTCTCATCCCCGATACAAGTCATCCCATGTACTTTTTCCCCGATGAGCGCAACATTGCCCTCAGTCCTTCAACAGACGGCTTTGGTCCATTCAAACAGCGTGATAAGACATGCTGGCCCATCCTCCTCATCAACTACAATCTCCCCCCTGAAATATGTTTCCAGAAACAGTACCACATTCATGTTGGTACAGTCCCAGGTCCAAAAAAGCCTTGGGATTGGGATTTGTTCTGCTGGCCACTTGCTCAAGAACTCATCCAACTCGAAATGGGTGTCAAAGCTTTCGATGCAATCAGTCAATCACTATTCTTGCTTCATGCCTATCTCATCGTAGCATTTGGTGACATTCCAGCCATGGCCCTAATCATGCACATGAAAGGGCAGAATGGTATCAGCCCATGCTGTATCTGCAACATCAAAGGGATTCGCTCACAATCTCGCACTTACTATGTCCCTCTTCGACGAGATAAGATCCCCGAAGCAAATCCTCCTTGATACAACCCATCTGATCTCCCCATTCATACTCATGAGGAGTTTTTAGAGCAAGCGCATGCTGTAGAAATGGCCCTCAGTAACTCCATACATGAAGAGCTTGCCAAACAATATGGCATCAAAGGGATACTGATCCTCAGTACCATATCTTCGCTCTCATTCCCATCTTCATTCCCATTCGACTTCATGCACCTCATTTGGGAAAATTTGATTCCCAACCTCATTCTGTTCTGGACTTGCAAATTCAAGGACCTAGATCACCAAGGCAAAGGTTATGTTATTGCAACACAAATCTGGAATGAAATTGGTGTGGCTACAGCAGCATGTGGTGCAACAATCCCAGCAGCTTTTGGAGCTTCAGTACCCAACATTGCGACTAAATGGTCGCAAATGACTGCCGAGATGTACGCCATCTGGACACTCTATACTGAGTATTACATATTCAGCCTGGGCTTCTGATTCGGGCAGTTTGACAGCCTCACATTGAGCTTTCTTTCTTTGGACTGGTCGTGAGGACAAAGCAAGCCATCCCAGTAAATCTAGAAAACCCCAGACGATTCGTCCTCCTTCCCTCCCCACACATCCCTCCCCATGGCTCCCCTCTCACCAGCCATGCCCACCACTTCAATCCCGTTCATCGAACGGCATTCTCAACTGGCTTGCTAGGTGCTCTCCGCGGGTCCTTCCCTTCCTCTCGAGACTCAAGTTTGTTTTTGATTACCTTGCCATGGATGTCGGATGTCCACCTTATTCAACGTCGTGGAGGTTCTCAATTCCTGGATTCGATCTACCAACAAGCTGTCATCAAGAATATCGCCGCAGTCGTAACACCTCATGGGATGGGCTGCAAGCACTCTGCCCAGTGGCGCATCTGGTCCAACCATCCAAAGCCCCCTACTGGTTCCCATTCCTAGCGATGATCTGGATACCCTCCCAAGCCTCGAGTTTCTCCTTCCATTCTCTGTTGACAGGTTTTGTGGGATCAGAAAGTTGCAATCGCCCCCCCCCCCCCCCCCCAACAAGGATTCAATGTGACTGTTCATGATCTCTGGCTGGTATGAGTCTATAACCTTCAAGCTACTGGGCACGAGAACATCGATTACTATCTTTGGCCGGGATCATCTGCCTCATTGTACACCCAAGTCTGTATTGGCAATACGTGGATCCACTTTATCAAGCTCTGGATGATCAAGATGATAATGACAGGCACATGTCTATTCAAAAGAGGAATGCACTCAAGTCAAAGCCACGATCCCGACAGGACCCGCCTGCCGCCTCTCTACCCTCAATGCCTATTGGTGTTTATTTTCGCTCCTCTGGTACTTCACCCTGTTTGACTCTGCAGTACGGGGAATATGGATGCCACTGATGTTCAATAACAACCAAGCTACTCAAATCAGATGTTTCTAGAACATCAAAACACTCAAAATGTTGCTATGTGCCCGCTCTCTTGCTACCGCATCAGGCGTGGGCCTCCGGCCTATTCCTCAAAACCCCCCTGGCTCCGGATCGAACCTCGAGTCACGCCTATACCCTGTCTTTACCAAACACTATTTTTGCATGGTGCTACCTTCGAAAGCCGCTGGTTTATTTCTGGAACTGACACTGGCTGGGTCTGTGCGCGATGCGGGAATTGACGCCATCTTGGACCTCCGCACATCGTTGTATGTTACTCACTGTCTGCATTATACGATGGTAGGTGACATGGTGGGTGCCTTTCCGCGCGAGGCTCGTCTGATCCTCGTACCTGGGTCATGTTTCTCCTTATTTCATATCCACAAGTGCAGGTACGAAATGAGGTAGGTGGTTCTTTTCCCAAGCAAGGGTATCCAGCCCTCGTGCTCCCTTGTCGTGGGGCTTGGGCTTAAGACCCTTTCCGTGAGGAAGGGGTCGACCAAATGCACGTTAAATTGGACATTACCACTATGTTTTCCCTGCCTCATTTTTTGATTTCGGTGAGCCTGCATATTTTCTTCCTATGACACCTTTGGCTAACTCGTTTTGTCCACGACAACAGTGCTTTTTCGAGACAGCTAAAGCACCGCCAAATTATTATTGCTGCCACGGGTTC
The DNA here is from genome assembly GCA_023014365.1 of Lepiota brunneoincarnata. Taxonomy (NCBI): domain Eukaryota; kingdom Fungi; phylum Basidiomycota; class Agaricomycetes; order Agaricales; family Agaricaceae; genus Lepiota; species Lepiota brunneoincarnata. Next base: position 310,325 of record JAEBUN010000025.1, on the reverse strand, counting down.
ACAGGTATATAGTTGACTTGCTAAGTACGCCACGCAAGCTAATTGTTGGCTTCGTCATGTTGTTCGCGTGCCCAGCGTGCCTGCTTTACCTAATCAGGGTCGACTTACAAGGTCCGTTTTCGTCTTTGCCCACTACATCCTCTCATAAGCCTCTTGTAGATACAATTCAAGCCGAGGAATCCGAGTGGGCCCGATTGTCGTGCGGCTCACCAAGAGAATATGGAGTTCTATATTGAAGGTACGATCCTGTTTTCTCATTGGAAGCGTGTTGTGATATTGGCGTATCAGAGGCAGTGTGCGATGTTGCCAGGGTCGCCGAGGGACGGGAAGGAGGGCTCTGCCGGCGGGTCGGGTTTGGATCTCGGAGTTATCCATGCTCCAACTTGCGGTAGGTCTAGTCTACTGTCGGAAAAGCTGGGACGATATTGGCTGTCCTCACAGCGTGGTGTCAAGATGCTCCCTTACCACGTAGCTCCTGCTCAAGTACACGTGCTGAAGGGGCTCCCGGGTGGGTGTTGCAGGATGGTCATTTGCGATGCCTCAGGCAAGTACGCATCAACACGTGGACGACCTTTCTTGCAGTCAATGCTAATCGCCAGCCAATTCCCAGCGCAATTGGGATGACAATGCTGGAACCTCGGATCTCGCGTGCATGTCGATTGCCGAAAACCTGGTGTGCTGATTTGAATGCCTAGGATTGTTGATGACGCGACGGAACATCTCGTTCGGCTGCCCTTCTCTTCACAACGTTTTCCTCGGCCTGTAAGCGCAAGAATGTGGACATCCCGGGTGATTTGAACCTGACACTGAACATACCGAATCCTGATCTGGTTGGGGATGGGCTAGTGCCGGTGGGGGAGGTTGTGGGTTAGGAGGTTCAAGATGCCTTTCAGCACTCTCCCTCGCCCTTGCTTCATCGTAGGAGGGCTGAAGGAGGCAGGACGTAGGGTGGGCTAGCGTCGGGTTGTGATGGCGGTCCTGGGTCGTTTGGTGCGTCTGGCTCTTCCATCGCCTGTTAACTTTGTAAGTTGAGCATCGCAGGCGCCTACTTCGCCGTTAGCGCTCATACGGGGAAAAACTAAGAACGCCAAAGAGTTACCCGACAAAGGCAATCAGTTAGGCTCATACACGTGGGATTGGCAGAGTTCCAGGTAATCCCGACTTCACTGCTTCCGAGTTCTAAGTCACTCCATAGAATTTATGTGCTTGCTATCTAAGCGTGTGAATCGAGGAATCCCATCACTTTGTGTGGCAAGTGTGTTCCTTCATTCCTTTGCAGAATCCGCTCAAAGCCTTTAGGATATGAATAGGAAATGCGGAGCATGTATCATGCGTTATTCCCATGGAACTAACCCTAGATAGATTGTTACCTTGGGGCACACGGCAAAATTTGCTCCTCCATCGTTTATGGGCAAAAGGTGGCCAAGTTATTTCGTAATTCCAAAATCGAGATAAGCACCTTTGATGTTATATCGGACAACTTGACTCGCTGGCTCGGATGAAAGTCTCGGGGAGACTCGGGCGCATAATCGCCCTCCATCGTACGACACATCAACTGTCTCGCACGTGTTGACAATTTGCGAGACCACTATCATCGTCAGTTAGCTATATTTTGATGAATTGTGTAGGGCGAGTGCTAGCATGACTTATCAGGGGTTCTCGTCTGGGTGGGTGAAAGTAGAGAAACGGTCGAGACACACGACCATTATTGCAACAAGTCAACTGTATCATCCAATCAGAAGATGTGGGTGGTTCCTCGATGCTAGAAGTGCTTAAGGAGGGAACGGACTCGTAGATCCATCACAATTGAAGTCTGCTATCACAGGCGTTTATTTCGTAAGGCGCAAAGTGTTTCTTGGTCGCCACTTGAGGTGTTTGGATGGGGAAAGACGCTGGATTCAGGGTTGTGCCCCTAACAAAGCAAAGCGCGTGTGTTCCTTCCTGTCGATTCTCCTCAACACAGTGTGCTTCACCAACCGTTCATGAAGCGGGATTACCCAACGAGCATACGATATATCCTGTTGTGTCGATGATAATGTTTTATTATATGAGAACGAAATCTGATCAGTTTGTATCTATTTACTCGCGGCCTCTGTTGATGTTTACTGGTACTGTACAGCCATCGGCAGCACACCAAAGGTTCATGGCAACATCAACGGCTGATCAACTTCCCCCTCCGTGCTGCGTATGCTCAGTGCTCATCCCTGGTAATTCGCATGGAACTGCATTTATCAATGATCGCTTGTCATACAGTGGGGATATACGCTCGGTAACTCGATGGTTCGTCCCCGTTGGCAATGGCTCGTCTTGCAAGCAGAGAACTCAATCACTTTATCACGGCGAGAACACCCGCCAACTGAACCGAGCGCTTCGGAGTCTAATAAATAATTGATAACTCCAAGCCAAGGATTTTCTTCTCTTCTTCCGTCCTCGTCCTCTCTTCCCCTCCTTGGACGCGGTTCTGGATAACACGGCAATGTCGGAAGAAAGGACCCATGTCGAGACCTCTAGTACCAGTGCTTCCTCTGAACCAGAACCACGAATTGAACTCTATGATCCCTCGAAGAAGAGCGTATGGACCCGCCTGGGCCTCTGCTGGGAGAGTTTCAAGCGCGCAACAGGAACGGCAGGGTTGGTGGTCCTGAGGGAAGAGGCCGCGATAGGTGGTTTCAAGCGGTCCACAATGAGGTCCTGTATGGGCTTGACATTCGGGGGGCTGCTAGAATGTTGTGAAAAAGGAATGGTACGCCCGTTTACTTCCTTGCTCATGCAACTGCTCACCTCCAGTCAGATCGCAGGGGAATTTGGAAAGCTCGTCGTTTTGGTAGGTCAAGGTTGCAGGATATCGGCTCAGTTAACCCATTAGTTTCATAGGAAATACCAGAGGACGAAACACAACCGGGGCTCCTTCGCAGTCCGTATTGGGGCCACGCTCAAGTTGAAAGCCATGTGGCTGAAGCCCATCGCTGCGTCAATGAAGTTCGACTATCAACCGTCCCTTCCATCAGCCAATCATCACGTCGTGCCGAGACAAATACCCACTGTATCCAATTCGTCATTTGTCCACCAGGGAAGCCCCCCATCAGCAACCCAGCCGCCCACTGACGCCTACAATGTCGGTGCAATACGTGACTACCCTCCCTGTCCCTAGGGGCCAGGATCCACTTTTCTCGATCATCATCAGCAACTCCCGCAAGCACATTTAATCAACAACCTCGATGTACTGCGGTTCCTTATCCAGTGCATCCGCCATTCAGTCCGGTACCAATCGCAGGGTCGACGAATTTGGTTCCACCAATGGCCTCATTGACACCCCAACTACCAGCGGCGGTCACATTGCAACTTTCCCGGTCAAAGGGCGTTCCGGGTCTGTGGGCACCAGTGGTGATTACCAGTTCCATGATAATCCATCCCTCCCCACCGCTGATTATGGACCTACCGGCTCATTCTCGTCTTCAATAACGCAGGCACTTGCTTCAGAGCTATTCCCACGAGATGACAAAACCTCTCCCCTTGGAAAACTGGGATGGTTCAGCCGCGACGGTCCTGCCCCCGCGTACGAGCCAAATCCGGACAACCATTGGGCGGGCCAGCAGCGGTTGACTCCCAGTGACCACACACTACTCTCCGTTCATACTAGACAGGCTTCCAACCTGTCTGAGGACGATGCATTGCTCGCGTACATGACCGCTTCTCAAGAGCCTGTCACCGACCAGGAGGAGAGCGCTGGCATAAAGCAAGATAAACATGTAAGCAGACACGTAAGGTTTGGAGAGGTTCGGGAGATTGATGAGGGACCGGCCTTCTCTCCAATCCCACCGCAGCATTCGCCCGACGATTTGTCTACGCATGGCAGACGACCACCCGAGGATAGGGGTGCGTTTCTATCAATCACCGCCACTTTGTCTTTGCTGACCATAAGTCCAGATCACCGCGTCGAAGAGCCGGCTCATCCACAGGATGCAAGTCCCGTTCATATCAGCTGCGTACCAGGACCAGACGATGACCCTACCGCCCCCCTGAACCGGGAAGACGAAGAAAGAGCGCTCAATGCTGCGGCAGCGAGGGAGGTTGCGTTGGAACTACAGCCAAGTACTACTACATCCAGGACCTCATCCTTATCCCCAACCTCTCCGGTACCAAGTGCGGTTACTCCTCAACAAGAGACGCCAAAGGGAACCACCAGCCTCACCGCTCATTCCTCTGAGCGCGTCATATATGGCCGACAGGAGGAGCGTCTCGCCCTGTCCTGAATGCACCCCTACATACGCTGAAAGCCCACATACCGGATCCCCCTCTTCACCGCTCACGCAGCAGCACAATATCGTATCTTCTCCTATGACACAACCGAATCCATTCAATCCCCCAATGCCACAGCCCCATATTTATGGTCAAGGACATCCTCCACCAAGAATCACCGTGGACCATCCGCAGCCCTATGATTCACAACTAGATTCATACCAGCGCTAAGCCGCTATTCCGCCACAGGACCAACATTACGAGGAACAGTCTAGCCAGAGCCAGTATATGCCAAGTTCGCCGGCGCCGGCCCCGCGACTGCCACCACCGCAGATCAACTTTCCACCAGAACACTCTGGTCCTCGTGGGCGATTTCCATCCTGCCAAGAACCAGCACAAGGCGACGGAGCCAATGACTCAACGATGAGCTCTGCATATCAGACTCCAGCTCAGACCCCGGCTCAGACCCCATCTGAGCATGCCCCTCCTTCACCGGGTGTCACTTATGTTTTCTTCTGTTGTACTCTATTGTACGCTATGATTCGTCTCCATCATGCTCTTGGACCCCCTTTGGACACTGATTGGTTGAGGACTCTTACGACGACGAAGGACTCGTCTAAATCGTCTATGGGTTCACACTAGCACATGTAATTCTATAGGTATGTATCCGAGTTTTATGCTTCATTGTATCACTCGAGCAAGGGCAGGAATGCTCGCTCATATATCTCAGTCGCTTTGGACCAATGTCAGCAATGGTGGGGTAACGAATGCCGGAGCCCAGGTCGCGATTTTTGCTGAATGATGTCACTAAAATATTGCTGTGGTCCAGATCTCGTGGGAAGATTGCTGCTGTAGAACACAATGAGGCAGCATTAATGGCGCCCAAGAACTCAAGCCATGACCTCCACCCAACGCACTGTCTTACAAGCCTCAGCGACAGCCATGACCGCTCATGGATTACCCGCGACGCCTGGCCTTGTTGCACCCTTGGCCAATCCACCAACATCGAATTTCGAACCCATGGTCTCCACCTCCGTTAACCTAACCGATACCGTATCAAAGATTGCAAAGGAGGTTGGCGAACTGTTCAAGGATTTACCGTATGTGAAGGCGTTTGCAGGAGTTTTGCTTCAAATTATCAAGATCAGAGAGGTGCACAAGCTTACTGGAAACCAAAGGGTCATCTAACAACAAAACAGGAAATACAAACCGAAAAGGATCGGTCTCAGGAACTGATCGAAAAGATATTGGGCAGGTCAAAGGTCATCCTCCATGGCCTGCGCCAAGTGGCTACATCATCAAACAGGAACCAGCTGAAGGACACAGAGGAGGAATTAGGAGAGTATAACCGGTAATACCACCCGACCTCTTTTCCCCTTTGTGAATTAGCTGATCTACCGCTCAGTCTCCTTGGGGAAATTCACGGTACGCTCATAACAAAGGCTCCAAAAGGCGTGCGGAAGTGGATAAATCGGAATTCGAGGATCGAGACTCTGGCCAAGTATGATCGTCTCATCGATAGCGTCCACGCGAATCTCAATGTATGTTCGGAGTTTGCATTCATATCGCTTGCTCTCATTCGACCTCTACAGACTGGAATCCTTCTCAAGCTCATCAATCCACCTCAATCTGCTCAGCCATCCTCAGGTCCGGCCAGGTACGACAAACCTCATGTTATCTGTATCCAGTGTCCTGATGCTTGCCCTCGCTATTCAGTACTCTCTACAAGCCCATTCCTCGCCCCGATCAGATGATTGGGAGAGACGAAGAGAAATCCGCGGTCATTGGAACACTGCTCAACGACCCATTGCCACGGGTCACGATCTTGGGGGCTGGTGGGATGGGTAAAACGACACTCGCTCTCACTGCTGTGCACGACCGCGCGGTGGTTGAGCGATACCCTTCGCGGTACTTTGTCCCCTGCGAAGCGACCACCTCGCTAGCTGGCCTGATTTGGGAAATTGCTAATGCGCTACGCATCCCGCCTTCGGAGCGCAACGAAAACTTGATTGACATTGTTCTATCCCAATTTCATGGAAATACCATCCTATGCTTGGACAACTTCGAGACCATTTGGGAGGACGAGGCAATCCGGCGGGACATAGAAGACTTCTTATCTCACCTTGATTGTGTACCCGACCTCGCAATTATTATCACCATGCGTGGCACCCAGCGCCCTTCTGGAGCCGCCTGGTCGCAGCCGTTACTGCCACCCTTGAAGGAACTGAACGACAGCGACGCAAAGATGATATTCCAAAAGTCTCGAGTGCCAATGGACGAATTCGCCGAAAAATTGGTCGGGGTTGCCAATGGGATACCGCTGGCCATCAAACTCATCATTGCCCAATTACACGAAGGGAACGAGAGGCCCAAATCGCTGTGGGCGCGATGGGAGCGGACGCAGACAAGGGCCATAGGGACGGGTACCAAGCATCGCTTATCCAATCTCGACGCGTCCATTCACCTGTCGGTGCACAGCCCACGTATGCAGGCAGACCCGAATGCTATCCTGATTTTTGCCATGCTATCGAGCCTTCCGGACGGGTTCCCATGCCGACAGGAGGCCATTGACGAACTCCAAAGTCACTTACCAGCAACGATCCGTCTTCAGGAGACATTGGTGTCCCTCCAACGGGTATCACTCATCTACGTCGACGGAACTGAGGGAAACCTCAGATATCGAATGCTTGTGCCGATCCGGGAGTTCGGCATAAAAATGGAGATGGATCGTCTGCTCGATAGCTGCTTAAGCACCTTCTACGCCGGGATGATGAATCGTTTTGCGAATTACGCAAATCCCACTGGCCATAACATAATTCCACCAGAGCTTCTCAATGTACGCTCGGTGTTCACGAAAGTGCTCAAGGAAGACCGAGTGGATGAGAAGATTGTTGACGCTTCCATTGATTATACCCTTTGGTGCATTTATATGGGCAATCCCACTTCGGAGATCATTGACCTGGCACTGCAGCGGAAGGTGGTTGGGTCATCAAGGTTACATGCGCGATGTGTTTCAGCCTTGTCGCGTGTGTATTTTCGACAGAATAAGCTAGCTGAGGCAGAGTCGTCTTTCACGAAAGCGATGGAGCTTCACCAGCAATCGTATGACGTGCCTGGTGAGGCCAACGATGTCCAGAACCTGGGACAAGTGTATTTGCGACGGGCTAAGCTAGACGAAGCCGAGTTGGCGTTCAAGAAAGCGATGGAGCTTCACCAGCAATCGCATGACGTGCTTGGTGAGGCCAACGATGTCCAGAGGCTGGGAGAAGTGTATTTGCGACGGGCTAAGCTAGACGAAGCCGAGTTGGCGTTCAAGAAAGCGATGGAGCTTCACCAGCAATCGCATGATGTGCTTGGTGAGGCCAACGATGTCCAGAAGCTGGGACAAGTGTATTTGCGACGGGCTAAGCTACACGAAGCCGAGTTGGCGTTCAAGAAAGCGATGGAGCTTCACCAGCAATCGCATTCTGTGCTTGGTGAGGCCAACGATGTCCAGAAGCTGGGAGAAGTGTATTTGCGACGGGATAAGCTAGACGAAGCCGAGTTGGCGTTCAAGAAAGCGATGGAGCTTCACCAGCAATCGCATGACGTGCTTGGTGAGGCCAACGATGTCCAGAGCCTGGGAGAAGTGTATTTGCGACGGGCTAAGCTAGACGAAGCCCAGTTGGCGTTCAAGAAAGCGATGGAGCTTCACCAGCAATCGCATGACGTGCTTGGTGAGGCCTACGATGTCCAGAACCTGGGAGAAGTGTATTTGCGACGGGATAAGCTAGACGAAGCCGAGTTGGCGTTCAAGAAAGCGATGGAGCTTCACCAGCAATCGCATGACGTGCTTGGTGAGGCCAACGATGTCCAGAGCCTGGGAGAAGTGTATTTGCGACGGGATAAGCTAGACGAAGCCGAGTTGGCGTTCAAGAAAGCGATGGAGCTTCACCAGCAATCGCATGACATGCTTGGTGAGGCTGGTGATGTCCAGCTGCTGGGACGAGTGCATTTGCAATGGGATAAATTGGACAAAGCTGAGCAATATTTCAACCAAGCTCTTCTTCTTCACTGTCAATGCCAGTCACCACGAGATGAAACTACGGACTTAAAGCTACTTGAACATGTTCGGAAGCGCAGGGAGGTGCTATCCGCAGCATAAGGCATTTTCATCATTTTATGCATTACCTCATCTTTGGTTATCTTCAGTGGTTTGGCTTCGTTGTTGGTAGTTGGGCATTTCGGGAAGGGCCTCCACTTTCATTTGTTTCATTCAAATGACATAAAACTTTACTCTACAAAAATCAATACACATACAATATAATATCAGCAAATAAATAATGTGCTAATGAACTAGAGGGAAGTGAACAAGAAATGAGAGAGATAGAGGAGAGTAGTGGGGGGATTAACCAACGACAATGGGTGCTGTCCTGTCTCCACTTCTCGACGCAGCCGACTCTACTACTAGAGATGAACATCATATCCCTTCCGAATCAGATGTCTTCGCTACTCGTGACATTTTGAATTCACGCCTTCCACTCGAATCGGTGGATACCGTTCTAGATCTGGACCTCCATCCTCTTGCGCCGACATTCAGGCCAATAGGTCATGGCTCATCCAACGCAATCGGCGGGCCAGCTCCCGGGTTCGAGCGCATGTAGTTGGCTGGTCAGACAGGGATTTTGTCCATCATGAATGCCATCTGGAGTACGGCTCCGATAGTTCGGTGTCATCAGCTTCGGATAGTGACTCTGACACACCCGCATAAAGTACTTCAGCCCCAGCTTGGGCCACCCTTCCCGACCTATATGGTTGCGGGAATGGGGGTGGTTTTGTTCGATCTCTTCAAGTCGGTGATTGTATTGCTGTCGTAGCTAGGGCGAAGGCACGAACGAAGTATTCCCATCCAAGTATAACCCCCCTTATGCTAACCTATATCATGGTTGGGAGAACCAACTCCATGGCAATTTCAAAGCCAAAATAATGTACACTATTATCTAACAGGTTGTCTCCTGCCTTCAATACTGGCGTCATCCTCCTCCCTCGGACTTGCCTGCATGTGTTATGCCTGGACCATTTATTCCCCTAAAGAACAACTGACCGAGGAAACCACACTAGGAACAAGTAGATTCGGTCTGATTCGATTCCAAATCATGGATGATGACTCCTCTGAGAAACACATCTGGCGGCCGCACATAGCGCCCTGTGCCGTGAGGTGGGCCGAGGGGAAAGGGGGGGAACACGGAAGTTTGAAGTCGGCTATGTGAAAATTTTTAAGATAAAGGGATGAGCAGGGATGTGAAAAACGATGGGCGCATGAGCTGGCAAATTCAATGAAGGAATTAGATTGATGTGGGTTGGCGACGTTAAATCATTCGGTGATATCGCTTAATATCTGCCGCCCACAACCTCGGGTCTTCACACTGCTGCCCCTGAATGGCAAGCGTACGGGCCAAAGGGGGATGTCGCCAGTGTCCGCATGGTGATAAAGGTAGCTCGAAAGGTGAGTGTTTTGCGTATCGGCCGCTGCAACATCAAAATATAGTGATCGCTGAGGCTGTTGTGGGTGAGTATGAGCATGGACTCATAATGCAGGCTGCAGACAGCGGTATATCATGGATATATTGTATATCCTCCAGGTATAAGATATAGATAGACAACCTTAGAAAACCCGGATATCCCCCTGGATCGCCCATGTGATGGGTGATCCTAAGGATATAATAACGACTTTCCCGGCGCCGTTCCACCTTATTTTCTGAGGTTGAGAGTATTCAAGTGATTGAAGCGATAAGTGGATAATTTTGTTATCAGCAACGAGTACTTGAGCGTACTGAGTGTTTGCCTTTTGCGTTCATGCAATTGACTGAGCCTGCCAAGATAAGCTAAGGCACTTGAAGGCGCAAAACTTATGAGTTCACTTTGCCGGTTCGCTAAGGATCAGTGGCGAAGCCACATAGCCGTCGCCCACATAATCCAGGGTTGCCATGTGCTGTGGTATGAGGAATACTCAAGGTCAAAGTTGAGGGAGACAATGACTCCCTCTTGCAACCTCACATGGGTGCGCTACCACCCGGCCAATGAGTGGAAGTTCCCACCATAAGTGATCACGAATGTCTGCCACGATGTTGCTACTGACTTAGCGGTCCGTGATTACGGAGCTGGTGCCTTGTGGGGCTATCGCTTGCTGCTAAGCAGCCAAGGAACAAGCGGTTACCAGGGCTATTATCGATCCACTTGGTAAGGTGTTTGTGGAACGAGATCTTCACTGCAGTATTGTCTTGCGTTCAAGTGAATTTCAATGCTCAGGCACCCATTACGAGGGAAAGGGCGCAAAGTGTCTCTTGGTCGCTACTTGGGATGTTTGGTTGGGAAAGACGCTGGATTCAGGGTTGTGCCGTAACAAAGCAAAGCGCGTGTGCTCCTCCCTGTCGATTCTTCTCAGCATGATCAGACGCAACTTCCCCTTCCGTGCCGCATATGCTCATCCCTGGTAATTTATGCATTATTCGCATGGAACTGCACTTATCAGTGATCGCTTGTCATACAGTGGGGACGTCCGCTCGGTAACTTGATGGTTCGTTCCTGTTGGCAATGGCTCGTCTTGCCAGCAGAGAACTCAATCACCTTATCACGACAAGAACACCCGCCGATTGAACCGAGCGCTTCGGAGTCCGATAAATAAGTGATAACCTCAAAGCCAAGGACTTTCTTCTCTTCCTCCATTCTCGTCCTCTCTTCCCCTCCCTGGACGCGGTTCTGGACGACACGACGATGTCGAAGGAAAAGACTCATGTCGAGACCTCTAGTACCAGTGCTTCCTCTGAACCTGAACCGCGAATTGAACTCTATGATCCCTCGAAGGAGAGCATATGGACCCGCGTAGGCCTCTCCTGGGAGAGCTTCAAGCGTGCACCAGGAACGACAGGGTTGGTGGTCCACGGCACTGCCAACGCAGCTCCTATGACTGAAGTTTACATTTTTCCTAATTCACTTTAGTGGTCAAGTCGTCGTGGGTAGTAACAATGTCGAGGACCTTGAGAGGGTTATGGCGGACGCACCCATGTTGCAACAGAAGATGAAGCCAAGACACTTGACTATGATTGCAGTCGGTGAGCCAGTTTTTTGGGCTACCTACTCTCAGCTTATTTCGGTACCGTGCCCCTCGCTCTTGTTCAGGTGGTTCTATTGGCACAGGCTTGTTCGTTGGTTCCGGCTTTGCGCTCCACAATGGCGGTCCCGCTGGCGTTCTCATTGCATGGATTTTGATTGGGGTAATGTTAATCAACGTCACTCAGGTGAGATTTTCATCTGGTGTTTGACTCGCCCAAGCATGTGTATTATTGGTTCTGCTTAGGCCATTGGCGAGATGTCGATATTATACCCGGTGTCTGGTGGCTTCTATACCCTTGCCGTCCGCTTCCTCGACCCTTCTTTCGCATTCGCGATGGGCTGGAATTACGTCTTCGCATGGGCTACTGCTTTGCCTTTGGAAATTACCGTCGCGTCCCGTACGGTAATGTATTGGCCGAATGATGTGCCTATAGCAGTCTGGATCACGGTATTTTGGGTGGCGATTTGTGAGTTTTGCAGGCTGCCTGATACCAGATTTTGAATGGGCGTTGATTGGCTTCAAATAGTTATTGTCAGCATTTTTGGCACCCTCGGCTTTGCAGAAGAAGAGTTCTGGTCATCGTGCCTCAAGCTCTTCGTTGTCGTGATGTTCATCTTCATTGGCATGTAAGTAATCCCCGTCTACTCTTGATAAGAGCCAGCATTATTGACAACGACATTTGAAAGCGTCTGCATTTGCGGTGGAGGTCCTGAAGGTGGTGAATACTCAAGATACCTTGGTGGCCATCACTGGCATGATCCCGGCGCGTTTGCAAATGGCTTCAAGGGATTATGTGCGGTCTTTGTCACTGGTTCGTAGTATGTTATATGGACGTGGTAGAGGGTCATTAACGCCTGGCCCCTAGCTGCTTTCTCCTTTGGTTCGTTTGTCTAATTGAAATGGACGAAATGTTGTCTAACATCCTTACCCAGCTGGAACTGAGCTCGTGGGCTTCGCCGCCTCTGAGACTCCTAATCCCCGTGAGACAATGCCCGGTGCCGTCAAGGGCACTTTCTGGCGTATTGTAAATGACCCACTATACGGTGTGAACACAGGTCACTAATCTTATCTGTCAGACTGTCATCTATGTTACTTCTCTTACTATCATTGGACTCTTGGTTCCCTACGACGAACCTCGCCTGGTAACGGGCAGTGGTGCTGGTAAGAAGAATCTTGTTTTAGCCAGCTTTCTGCATTTCACATTGACACTAGGTGCTTCTCCTTTCGTCATTGCGCTTGATCGTGCGGGCATCAAGGGCTTAAACCGTGAGTCTATACCTCAAATATAACTGTGTTGCACTGAACCTTTCTGCGTTAGATTTTGTCAATGTAACCATCTGCATCTCAGTGCTCTCAATCGGCCTCTCTTGCGTCTACGCTGGTTCCCGTACCTTGACTGCTCTTGCTGAGACAGGCTATGCTCCAAGAATCTTCGCCTATGTTGACAAGTCTTCTCGACCTCTCTGGTCTGTCATTGCCATCATGGCTTTCGCACCCCTTGCCTATATCAACGTGCGTGCGGAAGGCGACATCGTTTGTAGGTAGCTTTCGTTTCTAAAATGATTTATCGCTGATAAAAGGCAATAGTTAACTGGCTCCTTGCCCTCTCTGGTCTTTCCACACTCTTCTCCTGGCTCGCAATATGCTTATGCCAGTAAGTTCTCAATATGAATATCTATACCCACGCCAACTTACGCGCTGTCCTAGCATCCGTTTCCGGAGGGCTTGGAAGGTCCAAGGACATTCCGTCGAGGAATTGCCCTTCCAGGCTCTTGGTGGCGTCTACGGTTCATGGTTTGGTATTATCCTTATCGTCCTGGTGTTTATTGCCCAGTTCTACATCGTGGGTCATTTTTTGTGCTATCTGAAGTGACAATAATTAGGACAAACCAGGGTATCTGGCCGATTGGTGGCATGCCAGACACCTCTGCTGGGGTTGCTGAATCATTCTTCCGTACGCTTACTCTTGCTATGTCGTACGATTCTAGATGCTGATAATGATGTGACTAACAGTGGCCTACCTCGGCTTCTTTGTCATGATGCTCTTTTACGCCATTGGAATAATCTGGAAACGCACCCTCCCTCAACGCGCTCATAAAATTAATCTCGATTCGGGTCGCAAAAGTTGGCTTACTGTTGAAGAAATGCGTGAGGTATGTGGCTGGTGTACTTGTCCGGACGTTTATTTACTTGTTGCTCCCTAGTGGCGCGCCGGGCGCAGGGGTGCGCCTATCTGGCTCCGTATCTACAGGATGTTATTTACGAATTAAATTCCTATAATATTTTATCTCGAGGATATGGTTGCGACCTTATTAAGCGTGGTGGTCCGACGACACGCGCTTATGACACGAAATTCGATTATCAGACACGTGACTGAGCACGAGCCACGTGATGAGAATATGAGACTGGTGTCAACAAACGCCTTGTTGAATCGATTTGGAGAGTCAACGCGTCTTCGTCTCTTTGCCTCCTACTTCCATCTACCCACTCAGCAACACAAAAAATGCCTCGCAAAGCTGCTGCATCCTTAGAAGAATCAGGCCCATCTCCTCCCGAGACCCGGCGTCGCTCGAGTCGCATCAAAGAACAACCGAAACCTGAACCACCTGTTAGGAAAGCTCCGGCCAAACCTAGAATCAAAAAGGCCGATAAACCCAAGGCCGCAGATGATGAAGATCCGAAAGAGAAACCTGCGTCCTCTAGGGGTCGGAAGCGCAAGGAACCCGACTCCGCAGAGGCCAACGGTGCTGTGCCAGGAGCAGAGGATGAACCCGCCGCCAAGAAGGTTTGGTCCATGTCTTGGTTCGCTTACTCGCCCGCTTACACTACATAAATATATGCTAGGCGAAACCTGCTTCCAAGACTGCCACTAAACCTGCATCCAAGGCGGCTGAGGAAAGCGGAAAACCCTCTTCGAAAGCAAGCGCCAAGCCTGCGTCCAAGGCTAGCACTAAGCCAGCTTCCAAGGCGGAAGGCAAGCCTACTTCCCGTGCCTCTGGTAAACCGTCGTCGAGAGCCGGTTCCAGGAAACCCGCGTCCAAGGTTCGCATCCAATCTACGCCCGCCTTCGCCGTGTTTTTTAGCGCCGTTGGGCCGATCGTTCCTTGTGGTAACATCAACTCATTTCCAACTCAACCAGGTTGTGGGTGAAGCGCCCGCCGTCGTCAGTGCCGCTATCGCAGCGACAATTAATGAAGAACCCGAGGCAGAAGCCCAAGCCTCCGGGAATGAGTCCCAGCCAGAAGGACCCAAGGTTCGCTATACGCACCATATCCTGCCCGACCCATCTCAACCATATTTTAGGCATGAATGGCTTGACGTTTCATTTCTAGCCCGCTGATATTAAGGCCGCTGTATTCAATCCATCACATAAATCTTTGTCCACTATCTCAGGGTGAACAGCCGGGCGGACTAGCGGTAGATCAGCCATCATCTCTTTAACTATCTTTCTGTCCCTTTGGCTCGGAAATCTTCGTCGACCGGAAACCTCGTGTGCCTCGTGTGCCAACTTTGTACGCGGTGCAACGTCACCTTGCTATCGCTTTGCTTCTTTTGCTTTCTTGTCCCCGTCCTTACCATCATTCTCGCGGACCCCGTTACTTCTGTGTTTATTCCGGTCTCGATGGCGTCGAAAGTCGTTGTATCACTGTATCATTGACGTTTAGTGTGGCCCTTATGACCTTGCCTCGCTGGCCCTCCGTCTCTTATTTTCCAACCCGTGTACTTTCACACTCAAGCTTCTCCACTGGTTTGATGACAATGTCTCCAGGACAACCTGCCTTTCATACGACGTTCTCGTCCATTGGCTGACCATATCAAACCAAGCGTTGGATAACTTTCACATTTCTTTTCTCCATCCCCCTGTGTTCCCTTCCCTCTATGTATGTACTTTGGTTTGTGATTCTTGTTCGTGTAGGAGATGCGATCTAGGTAGTGTTAGTAAAGTCTATGCACTAGGCACAGATCCCCCTGTGAATTTACGCATAGGGGAATGGCTATTGAAATAAATTTATTGGCTATCATCAGCATGAAAGATCCCTTGAAGCTCCATTGATCACTGCACATCGGCCGCCCAAGCCAAAGAGTCATACGATGGGAGATAAAATAATGTCAAGCACTATTTCTTCTACTCACATCGTAATCCGATCCAGTCAGGTCCAAATCAAGCAGAAACTGTGAGGCACAAATCTCGTTGAAGGTAAATAGCCCTAGATGATGATACATTCCTCCCCTCCAGGTTGAGGAATGCCGTTTGCAAAGCCAGGAGGCAGCGGACCCATGATTTCTGGCGGCGGAGAACCGTAATTTTGCATCTGACGGCCGAATTCAATAAATCAGAATACGGGCTAGTAGAAATGGGATGGGTGTACCTCGCTCATGAGGGCCATGATCGTTTTGCTGTCCTCCACATTAGCATCATCATATGTTGGTTTTTCAAAGATATCAATGATCTGTCTAACGTATGTGCATTGTTTTTCGTAACGTGTTTTGTCGTCCAGCTCGATTGGTTTTGGCGGGTTTGCGAGGTATCCTGGGAACTGCAGCAAACGATTCTCGGTTATCTAGCTCGAACAAATGGACGGGGGCGCAGCTTACGTTATCCGCCAGTTCCTTGAGGGGCTCGTACAGCACTTCTTTGCTCATCAATTGACCCATCATGTTTTCCAAGAAGCCGGCGAGCTCTTCGTCCTCCTCACCGCCACCACCCAGTCCTAGATCGCTAAGAGATTTAAGGAGGCCTTCAAGAGACTCTGTCGCGGGTATACTACTAGAGCCGGAACCTGACTATACTCCGAGAGGCAGACCCCGGGACGGGAGAATGGGAAAGTAGAATCAGTATATTGACAGGCGCTTAGATATCAGAGATCACAAACCTGGAGGTTCGATTCGCTCTCTCTGAGTTTTCCCAGAGTTTGCTTGATCGTGTTTTGAAAATCGCTCGAAGGGGCACCGGTACTGGGTGCTTTCGAGTTGTCGGTCGTTGACCCTACGCCTTCCGTGCCCACAGACTCTCCTAGCTCTGCCAGACCACCATTATCATTCCCACTCAAGCCCTCCAGAAGCATCGCTTCCCATGCGGCCTTGAGTGCCTTCTTTGTCTCATCATCCGCTAAGTCATCTATCGCTGTCCCTTTATCAGCACTTTCCTGAGCCCCGGATGATGAGGATGATGAGGGATCGAGACCACGACCACTCATGAGCTCTTTCATGAGGCTTTCCATACCCTTCGCAAGCTCTTGAGCAAATTCCTGTGAGAGTGCGTCCTCGTTGACATCCCCCTCTTCTGTTGTGGAGCTGAGGTTGGAGCCAGAACCCGGGATGGATCTAGGTGGTGCATCGACACGGGTGTTGTGTCGTGGTCGGCCGGATGTTGTTGTTGTTGAGGTGGTTTGGTGAGGAGCAGAAGGAGGTGACTTAGACGGAGTTTCAGTGAATTTGTCGAGATAATCTAGTGTGTTTGCAAGCAGGGGGAAACCGGGGGTGGCAAAATATGTCGTAGATGGATAACCGAATAATAATTAGCGTGATCGAGTTGATGAGGGGGTGATACAGCACGGACCGTCAAGGTCGTCGAGATCGTCGTCGCTCTCGTTATGCGTTTCCTCCGGAATTGGCTTTGTCGGTTCCTTCGACATTTTGTAGGGGTTGGAATTATGCTGAGAGGGTAAACGCTGTGGTGTCGACTTGATCGCCGGAGATCACGTGACTTTATTCATGTGATTGCTTGTGGTGGGCGGGGAGAAAAAGAAATTGAGGCGGAGATGGTGGCTATGTGACCCCATATGCCCTTTTATGTGGTTGGGAAACAACGCAAAAACACTATATGCTTTGAGGTGCTCATTAAACGATGGTCTCGATGGTAAAGCGTAATATAACAATAGCGGTTGTGACAAGCGCAATGCTGGCAGATGGAAGAAGGTGGAGGCATAGCCGCCTATGTGATGAATGAAGAGTAGTTGCATTGTGCCAAACACGTCTCCAAGCTACAGGATATATTATTATATATCTGTGCGTTAAATGATAATCCATACTCGTCCACCCACCCGACTCTGCAATCGTCATTAATAGCTATGAGTGCCGCTCTACCTACCACACCCGACTCTGCAACAGGCTTAACTGCTATTAGTCCACAATCTACAAACCCCGAAGAGGTCGTCCCATACACAAACAATTTGATAGAAACTGTATCCAAAATCGCCAAAGATGTTGGTCAATTGTTCAAGGACGTGCCGTATGTCAAAGCAACCGCAGGACTTGTACTCCAGATCATTAGGATCAGAGAGGTGCGAAGCTTTCAAGCTGGGCAAGTGGAGCTCTGTTGAGCGCACACTAGGAAATTGAAACCGCGAAAGATGGGTCTCAAGAACTAACCGACAAGACACTTCGCAAGTCAAAGGTCATTTTCGATGCCTTGCTTCGGATCGGCTCTTCGCCAACTAGGGATCAGCTGGAGGACACAGGGGAAGAATTCAAAGAGTACGACAAGTGCGAGTTGAATCCAATCTCTTGTCCTATCTTCGTCTTAGTTATTGACCCTGCAGACTCCTTCAACAAATTTACACTACCCTCACTACTCCACCGGCTAAAGCCCTGGAGGGGAAATTCGATAGCCAGGATGCGAGGGTTGATACTCCCACAAAGTTCGACCGTTTGATCAACGACTTCAACACCGATTTCGTTGTATGTCACTCATCGACGTTCTATACTTTGCCCTTACACCAGCGCTACAGACATTTCTTCTAGTGAAACATACAACATATCTCTCGAATCTGCCCAAGCGCACTGAGTTACCATCAAGCTCTGTTCTGTATGATGCTGATACTTTGAACACGACTAGACTGCTAATGCCTTCCTCCTCTATCTAGCACTTCGTTCAAAGGCATTCCACTTCCTGATCAGATGATCGGGAGAGACAAACAAAAGTCGACAATCATCGAGACATTGCTCGACCATGTCCCGCCGCGCATCGCAATCCTGGGAGCCGGTGGGATGGGGAAGACAACACTCGCTCTCACCGCCTTACATGACCCGGCCCGTGATCAATAAATACCCTTCCCGATATTTTGTACCCTGTGAAGCAATCCAATCCCTACCCGCCCTTATTCACGAAACCGCCAATGTTTTACGTGTTCCACCTGTCGAACGCGATGAGGGTCTTGTGGACGTCGTACTTTCCTCATTTTTTGGGAACAGCATCCTATGCTTGGACAATTTGGAGACCATTTGGGAGGATAGCGCCATCCGACCGGATGTGGAAGGCTTCCTATCTTAGCTCGACCTCCTACCTCGACTCGCTCTCACTGTCGCCATGCGAGGTACCGAACGACCATCCAGAGTTTCATGGTCGCGGCCATTACTCCAGCCTCTGGAGAAACTAAGCCGAACCGATTCCAAGTTGAAATTCGAAACGACCTGTGGGCCAGTGGACGAGTTTATCGTAAACCTATTGGATGCCGTTGATGGAATACCTCTAGCTATTAGGCTCATCGGTGCTCAATTGCGACAGGGATTAGAGACTTCCTAATCCCTGTTGGCTTCGTGGGAACGCGTCCGGACGAGTGCTATAGGTATAGGCAACGACCATCGCTTATCCAGGCTCGATGCCTCCATTCACCTTTCGGTATATAGCCGCCACATGCGGGAAGATCCTAATGCAATACTCATACTCGTTATGTTATCGAGCCTTCCGGACGGGTTCCCGTATGGGGAGGAGGCCATCAACGATTTGCAAAGCTGTTTGCCCAGCAATGTCCGCCTTCGAGAGATATTGCTGATATTGCGAAGGGCTTCGCTTGTTTATATTGATGAAGCTGGCCGGATGAACCCCAGACTTCGGATGCTTGAGCCAGTCCGGGAGTTTTGCCGTACGAAGCTGGGGGAGGCAAATACCCTCGAAAGTTGTTTGGTCGACTTTTACATCAAGATGATGAACGACCTCCCAGATGTTACGAGTGCTGCAGGTCACGCCATCGTCCCCTCGGAACTTCCCAATATCCACACAGTTTTCTCCAAGGCACTAAACGAAAATAGAGCCGACGAAAAAATCGTCACCGCATCTATCCGCTTCACTGACTGGTGCGTCTATACCGGCAATCCCACTGAGGAGATCATGGATTTGGCAACTCGTAACACCACTGGATCAGTCAGTTTGCACGATTGTGTATATGCGGGGGTACAAGCTGGAGGAAGCCGAGTCGTCTTTCAAGAGGGCTATCGGGCTTCATCGGCAGGTGGATTATGTGCTCGGTGAAGCTAACGATGTCCGTATGTTGGGACAGGTCTATTTGCGAAGGGACAAGCTCGACGAGGCAGAGTCGACTTTCAAGCAGGCTATCAGGCTTCATGGGCGGGTCAACGATCTGCTCAGTGAGGCCAATGATATGAACATGTTGGGTCAGGTGTATTTGCGACGCCACGAGCTAGACGACGCAGAAGGGTCGTTTAACACAGCCATCGAACTTCACCGCCAAGTACATGATGTGCTCGGCGAGGCTACCGATGTCCAGATGCTGGGAGATGTTTACTTGCAACGGAACAAGCTAGATGAAGCAGAGTCGGCTTTCAGGATGGCTATCGAACTCCATCGCGAGACGCATTCCGTCCTCAGCGAAGCCAACGCTATCCAGCTGCTGGGACAAGTCTATTTCAGGCGGAACAAGCTAGATGAAGCGGAGTCGTCCTCCAACAAGGCTATAGAACTCCATCGCGAGTCACATGGTGTGCTTGGTGGGGCACACGATATCCACTGGCTTGGAGAAGTATATTTGCGACGGGACAAGTTAAGTGAAGCCGAGTCGTCTTTCAACAAGGCCATCGGGCTTCATTGCCGCGCGCATAGTGTGCCCGGTGAAGCCAATGCTGTCCAAATGCTGGGGCGAGTTTACATGCGATGTTCCAAACTAGCCGATGCGGAGTTATCTTTCAACAAGGCCATCCAGCTTCACCGTCAGGCCCCTTCTGTGCTCGGCGAGGCCAGCGACGTCCATATGCTGGGAGAAGTGTACTTGCGACGCTACAAGCTAGACGAAGCGAGGTTGTCTTTCGGCACGGCCATTGAACTTCACCGTCAGTTGCATGATGTGGTCGGTGAGGCCAATGGTGTCCATATTCTGGGAGAAGTGTATTTGCGATGCTACAAGCTTGACGAAGCAGAGGCGTCCTTCAACGCAGCTATCGCACTCCACCGTCAGGTGCATAATGTACTCGGCGAGGCTAGCGACGTCCAAATGCTGGGACAAGTCTTTTTACGACGGAACAAGCTAGATGAAGCAGAGTCTACTTTCAAGGAGGCTGTCAGGCTCCATCATCAGGTACACGCCGTGCTCGATGAGGCCAATGATCTCCACATATTGGGACAGGCCTATTTGCAGCGCTACAACTAAGTGAAGCGGAGGTGACTTTCAAGAAGGCTATCGAGCTTCAGGCGCACGATAAGCTCGGTGAGGCCAACGGTATCGCGTATCTGGGGAATGTGTATTTGGGACAGGGCAAGCTGGACGAAGCGGAGCCATCTTTCGAGGCGGCCGCCGAGCTTCATCGCTGGTCGCATTCCGTACTTGGGGAGGCGGGTGATACGCAGATGCTGGGAACTGTGCATATGTTGCGAGGAAAGCTAGATGAGGCAGAGTCGTCCTTCGAACTCGCTAGAGAGTTGTACCGCCAGGCAAATGATGCGCTCGGTGAGGCCAATGATGTCCGGAAGTTGGGAAGCGTTTATTTGGGAAGGGATATGCTAGAGAAAGCGGAGTCATATTTCAAGACAGCTTTTATGCTCCATCGTCGGGCACAGGATGTGCGGGGTGAGGGTATTGATGCCGCGCTTCTGGGGGAAGTGTATCTGCGGTGGGACAAGGGAGAGTGCTGAAAGGCGTCTTGAACCTCCTAATCCACAACCTCCCCCACCGGCGCTAGCCCATCCCCAACTAGATCAGGGCTCGGTACGTTTAGTGTCGGGTTCAAACCACTCAGGATGTCCACATTCTTGCGCTTACAGGCTTGGGGAAAACGTCGCGAAGAGAAGGGCAGCCGAACGGGATGTTCCGTCGCGTCATCAACAATCGTAGTCATTCGAATATCGTCCCAGCTTTTCCGACAGTAGACTAGACCTACCGCAAGTTGGCAGTGCCGTGGACCACCAACCCTGTCGTTCCTGGTGCACGCTTGAAGCTCTCCCAGGAGAGGCCTACGCGGGTCCATACGCTCTCCTTCGAGGGATCATAGAGTTCAATTCGCGGTTCAGGTTCAGAGGAAGCACTGGTATTAGAGGTCTCGACATGAGTCTTTTCCTTCGACATCGTCGTGTCGTCCAGAACCGCGTCCAGGGAGGGGAAGAGAGGACGAGAATGGAGGAAGAGAAGAAAGTCCTTGGCTTTGAGGTTATCACTTATTTATCGGACTCCGAAGCGCTCGGTTCAATTGGCATATGTTCTTGTCGTGATAAGGTGATTGAGTTCTCTGCTGGCAAGACGAGCCATTGCCAACAGGAATGAACCATCAAGTTACCGAGCGGACGTCCCCACTGTATGACAAGCGATCACTGATAAGTGCAGTTCCATGCGAATAATGCATAAATTACCAGGGATGAGCATATGCGGCACGGAAGGGGAAGTTGCGTCTGATCATGCTGAGGAGAATCGACAGGGAGGAGCACATGCGCTTTGCTTTGTTACGGCACAACCCTGAATCCAACGTCTTTCCCAACCAAACACCTCACGCAGCGACCAAGAGACACTTTGCGCTTTTTCCCTTGTAATGGGTGCCTGAGCATTGAGATTCACTTGAACGCAAGACAATACTGCAGTGAATATCTCATTCCACAAATGCCTTACCAAGTGAATCGATAACAGCCCTGGTAACCGCTTGTTTCTTGACTGCTGAGAAGCAAGCGATAGCCCCATAGGGCACCAGCTCCGCAATCATGGACCGCTAGGACAGTACCAACATCGTGGTAGAAATTTGCGATCACTTGTTGTGGGAGTCAATGCCTCCTTCAACTTTGACTTTGAGGTCTTGAGCTTGGGTGTTCCTCATACCACAATACATGGGACTTTGGAGTGTGCGGGCGACGGATATGTGGCTTCGCTACTTATCCGTAGTGAACCGGCAAAGTAAAGTTTTGTGCCCCCAAGTGCTTTGGTTTATCTTGGCAGGTTCAATCAATTGCATGAACGCAAAAAGCAAGTGTTCAGTGCGCTCAAGTACTCGTTGATAACAAAATTATCCACTTATCTCTCCAATCGCTTGAACACTCTCAACCTCAGAAAATAAGGTGGAACGATGTTTAGGTGACAGGAAGGTCGCTATTGTATCCCCAGGGTCACTCATCACATGGGCGATCCAGGGATCGACTGGGGGATATCTGGATTTTCGAAGGTTGTCTATCTATGGTATACCACTGTCTGCAGCCTGCATTGTGACTCTATGCTCACACTCACCCACAATAGCCTCAACGATCACTATATTTTGGCGTTACAGCGGCCGATACACAAAACACTCACCTTTCGAGCTGGCTTTATCACCATGCGGACACTAGCTGGCCCGTGCGCTTGCTGTTCAGGAGCAGCAGTGTGAAGACCCGAGGTTGTGGGCGTCAGATATTAAGCGATATCAACGAGTGATTTAACGTCACCAACCCACATCAATCTAATCCTTTCATTTAATTTGCCAGCCCATGCGCCCATCGTTTTTCACATCCCTGCTCATCCCTTTATCTTAAATTTGACATAGCCGACTTCACACTTCCGTGTTGCTCCCCCTTTCCCCTCGGCACACCTCATGGCATGGGGCACTATATGCAGCCACCAGATGTGTTTCTCAGAGGAGTCATCATCCATGATTTGGAATCGAATCAGACCGAATCCACTTGTTCCCAGTGCGGATTCCTCCCTTGTTGGTTCTTTAGGGGAGTAAATGGTCCATAGCCGTGACACATACAGGAATGTTCGGGGGAGGGCGATGACGCCTGTGTTGAAGGCAGGAGACAAGCTGTTAGATAATAGTGTACATTGATTTGGCTTTGAGATTGCCATGGAGTTGGTTCTCCCAACCATGATATAGGTTAGCACAAGGGGGGTTGTACTTGGATGGGAATACTTCGTTCGTGCCTTCGCCCTAGCTACGACAGCAATACGATCACCGACTTGAAGAGATCGAACAAAACCAGCCCCATTCCCGTAACCATATAGGTCGGGAAGGGTGGCCCAAGCTGGGGCTGAAGTACTTTATGCGGGTGTGTCAGAGTCACTATCCGAAGCTGATGACACCGAACTATCGGAGCCGTACTCCAGATGGCATTCATGATGGACAAAATCCCTGTCTGACCAGCCAACTACATGCGCTCGAACCCGGGAGCTGGCCCGCCGATTGCGTTGGATGAGCCATGACCTATTGGCCTGAATGTCGGCGCAAGAGGATGGAGGTCCAGATCTAGAACGGTATCCACCGATTCGAGTGGAAGGCGTGAATTCAAAATGTCACGAGTAGCGAAGACATCTGATTCGGAAGGGATATGATGTTCATCTCTAGTAGTAGAGTCGGCTGCGTCGAGAAGTGGAGACAGGACAGCACCCATTGTCGTTGGTTAATCCCCCCACTACTCTCCTCTATCTCTCTCATTTCTTGTTCACTTCCCTCTAGTTCATTAGCACATTATTTATTTGCTGATATTATGTTGTATGTGTATTGATTATTGTAGAGTAAAGGTTTTATGTCATTTGAATGAAACAAATGAAAGTGGAGGCCCTTCCTGAAATGCCCAACTACCAACAACGAAGCCAAACCACTGAGGATAACCAAAGATGAGGTAATGCATAAAATGATGAAAATGCCTTATGCTGCGGATAGCACCTCCCTGCGCTTCCGAACATGTTCAAGTAGCTTTAAGTCCGTAGTTTCATCTCGTGGTGACTGGCATTGACAGTGAAGAAGAAGAGCTTGGTTGAAATATTGCTCAGCTTTGTCCAATTTATCCCATTGCAAATGCACTCGTCCCAGCAGCTGGACATCACCAGCCTCACCAAGCACAGAATGCGATTGCTGGTGAAGCTCCATCGCTTTCTGGAATGCCAACTCGGCTTCGTCTAGCTTAGCCCGTCGCAAATACACTTCTCCCAGGTTCTGGACATCGTTGGCCTCACCAAGCACGTCATGCGATTGCTGGTGAAGCTCCATCGCTTTCTTGAACGCCAACTCGGCTTCGTCTAGCTTAGCCCGTCGCAAATACACTTGTCCCAGCTTCTGGACATCGTAGGCCTCACCAAGCACAGAATGCGATTGCTGGTGAAGCTCCATTGCTTTCTTGAACGCCAACTCGGCTTCGTCTAGCTTAGCCCGGAGCAAATACACTTCTCCCAGGTTCTGGACATCGTAGGCCTCACCAAGCACAGAATGCGATTGCTGGTGAAGCTCCATCGCTTTCTTGAACGCCAACTCGGCTTCGTCTAGCTTAGCCCGTCGCAAATACACTTGTCCCAGCTTCTGGACATCGTAGGCCTCACCAAGCACAGAATGCGATTGCTGGTGAAGCTCCATTGCTTTCTTGAACGCCAACTCGGCTTCGTCTAGCTTAGCCCGTCGCAAATACACTTGTCCCAGGTTCTGGACATCGTAGGCCTCACCAAGCACAGAATGCGATTGCTGGTGAAGCTCCATCGCTTTCTTGAACGCCAACTCAGCTTCGTCTAGCTTAGCCCGTCGCAAATACACTTGTCCCAGGTTCTGGACATCGTTGGCCTCACCAAGCACGTCATGCGATTGCTGGTGAAGCTCCATCGCTTTCGTGAAAGACGACTCCGCCTCAGCTAGCTTATTCTGTCGAAAATACACACGCGACAAGGCTGAAACACATCGCGCATGTAACCTTGATGACCCAACCACCTTCCGCTGCAGTGCCAGGTCAATGATCTCCGAAGTGGGATTGCCCATATAAATGCACCAAAGGGTATAATCAATGGAAGCGTCAACAATCTTCTCATCCACTTGGTCTTCCTTGAGCACTTTCGTGAATACCGAGCGTACATTGAGAAGCTCTGGTGGAATTATGTTATGGCCAGTGGGATTTGCGTAATTCGCAAAACGATTCATCATCCCGGCGTAGAAGGTGCTTAAGCAGCTATCGAGCGGACGATCCATCTCCATCTTCATGCCGAACTCCCGGATCGGCACAAGCATTCGATATCTGAGGTTTCCCTCGGTTCCATCGACGTAGATGAGTGATACCCGTTGGAGGGACACCAATGTCTCCTGAAGACGGATCGTTGCTGGTAAGTGACTTTGGAGTTCGTCAATGGCCCCCTGTCGGCATGGGAACCCGTCCGGAAGGCTCGATAGCATGGCAAAAGTCAGGATAGCGTTTGGGTCTGCCTGCATACGTGAACTGTGCACCGACAAGTGAATGGAGGCGTCGAGATTGGATAAGCGGTGCTTGGTACCCGTCCCTATGGCCCTTGTCTGCGTCCGCTCCCATCGCGCCCACAGCGATTTGGGCCTCTCGTTCCCTTCGTGTAATTGGGCAATGATGAGTTTGATGGCCAGCGGTATCCCATTGGCAACCCCGACCAATTTTTCGGCAAATTCGTCCATTGGCACTCGAGACTTTTGGAATATCAACTTTGCGTCGCTGTCGTTTAGTTTCTTTAAGGGTGGCAGTAACGGCTGCGACCAGGCGGCTCCAGAAGGGCGCTGGGTGCCACGCATGGTGATAATAATTGCGAGGTCGGGTACACAATCAAGGTGAGATAAGAAGTCTTCTATGTCCCGCCGGATTGCCTCGTCCTCCCAAATGGTCTCGAAGTTGTCCAAGCATAGGATGGTATTTCCATGAAATTGGGATAGAACAATGTCAATCAAGTTTTCGTTGCGCTCCGAAGGCGGGATGCGTAGCGCATTAGCAATTTCCCAAATCAGGCCAGCTAGCGAGGTGGTCGCTTCGCAGGGGACAAAGTACCGCGAAGGGTATCGCTCAACCACCGCGCGGTCGTGCACAGCAGTGAGAGCGAGTGTCGTTTTACCCATCCCACCAGCCCCCAAGATCGTGACCCGTGGCAATGGGTCGTTGAGCAGTGTTCCAATGACCGCGGATTTCTCTTCGTCTCTCCCAATCATCTGATCGGGGCGAGGAATGGGCTTGTAGAGAGTACTGAATAGCGAGGGCAAGCATCAGGACACTGGATACAGATAACATGAGGTTTGTCGTACCTGGCCGGACCTGAGGATGGCTGAGCAGATTGAGGTGGATTGATGAGCTTGAGAAGGATTCCAGTCTGTAGAGGTCGAATGAGAGCAAGCGATATGAATGCAAACTCCGAACATACATTGAGATTCGCGTGGACGCTATCGATGAGACGATCATACTTGGCCAGAGTCTCGATCCTCGAATTCCGATTTATCCACTTCCGCACGCCTTTTGGAGCCTTTGTTATGAGCGTACCGTGAATTTTCCCAAGGAGACTGAGCGGTAGATCAGCTAATTCACAAAGGGGAAAAGAGGTCGGGTGGTATTACCGGTTATACTCTCCTAATTCCTCCTCTGTGTCCTTCAGCTGGTTCCTGTTTGATGATGTAGCCACTTGGCGCAGGCCATGGAGGATGACCTTTGACCTGCCCAATATCTTTTCGATCAGTTCCTGAGACCGATCCTTTTCGGTTTGTATTTCCTGTTTTGTTGTTAGATGACCCTTTGGTTTCCAGTAAGCTTGTGCACCTCTCTGATCTTGATAATTTGAAGCAAAACTCCTGCAAACGCCTTTACATACGGTAAACCCTTGAACAGTTCGCCAACCTCCTTTGCAATCTTTGATACGGTATCGGTTAGGTTAACGGAGGTGGAGACCATGGGTTCGAAATTCGATGTTGGTGGATTGGCCAAGGGTGCAACAAGGCCAGGCGTCGCGGGTAATCCATGAGCGGTCATGGCTGTCGCTGAGGCTTGTAAGACAGTGCGTTGGGTGGAGGTCATGGCTTGAGTTCTTGGGCGCCATTAATGCTGCCTCATTGTGTTCTACAGCAGCAATCTTCCCACGAGATCTGGACCACAGCAATATTTTAGTGACATCATTCAGCAAAAATCGCGACCTGGGCTCCGGCATTTCGTTACCCCGCCATTGCTGACATTGGTCCAAAGCGACTGAGATTTATGAGCGAGCATTCCTGCCCTTGCTCGAGTGATACAATGAAGCATAAAACTCGGATACATACCTATAGAATTACATGTGCTAGTGTGAACCCATAGACGATTTAGACGAGTCCTTCGTCGTCGTAAGAGTCCTCAACAAATCAGTGTCCAAAGGGGGTCCAAGAGCATGATGGAGACGAATCATAGCGTACAATAGAGTACAACAGAAGAAAACATAAGTGACGCCCGGTGAAGGAGGGGCATGCTCAGATGGGGTCTGAGCTGGGTCTGAGCTGGGGTCTGATATGCAGAGCTCATCGTTGAGTCATTAGCTCCGTCGCCTTGCGCTGGTTCTTGGCAGGATGGAAATCGCCCACGAGGACCAGAGTGTTCTGGTGGAAAGTTGATCTGCGGTGGTGGCAGTCGCGGGGCCGGCGCCGGCGAACTTGGCATATACTGGCTCTGGCTAGACTGTTCCTCGTAATGTTGGTCCCGTGGCGGAATAGCGGCTTAGCGCTGGTATGAATCTAGTTGTGAAGCATAGGGCTGCGGATGGTCCACGGTGATTCTTGGTGGAGGATGTCCTTGACCATAAATATGGGCCTGTGGCACTGGGGGATTGAATGGATTCGGTTGTGTCATAGGAGAAGATACGATATTGTGCTGCTGCGTGAGCGGTGAAGAGGGGGATCCGGTATGTGGGCTTTCAGCGTATGTAGGGGTGCATTCAAGACAGGGCGAGACACTCCACCTGTCGGCCATATATGACGCGCTCGGAGGAATGAGCGGTGAGGCTGGTGGTTCCCTTTGGCGTCTCTTGTTGAGGGGTAACCGCACTTGGTACCGGAGAGGTTGGGGATAAGGATGAGGTCCTGGATGTAGTAGTACTTGGCTGTAGTTCCAACGCAACCTCCCTCGCTGCCGCAGCATTGAGCGCTCTTTCTTCGTCTTCCCGGTTCAGGGGAGCGGTAGGGTCATCGTCTGGTCCTGGTACGCGGCTGATATGAACGGGACTTGCATCCTGTGGATGAGCCGGCTCTTCGACGCGGTGATCTGGACTTATGGTCAGCAGAGACAAAGTGGCGGTGATTGATAGAAACGCACTCCTATCCTCGGGTGGTTGTCTGCCATGCGTAGACAAATCGTCGGGCGAATGCTGCGGTGGGATTGGAGAGAAAGCAGGTCCCTCATCAATCTCCCGAACTTCTCCAAACCTTACGTGTCTGCTCACGTGTTTGTCTTGCTTTACGCCAGCGCTCTCCTCCTGGTCGGTGACGGGCTCTTGAAAAGCGGTCATGTACGCGAGCAATGCATCGTCCTCAGACAAGTTGGAAGTCTGTCTGGTATGAGCGGAGAGTAATATGTGGTCATTGTGAGTCAACCGCTGCCCGCCCGCCCAAGGGTTGTCCGGGTTTGGCTCGTACGCGGGGGCAAGACCGTCACGGCTGAACAGTCCCAGTTTTCCAAGGGGAGGGGTTTTGCCATCCCGTGGGAATAGCTCTGAGGCAAGTGCCTGCGTTATTGAAGACGAGAATGAGCCGGTAGATCCATAATCAGCAATCAGCAGCGGGGAGGGATGGATTATCATGGAACTGGTAATCACCACTGGTGCCCACAGACCCGGAACGCCCTTTGACCGGGAAAGTTGCAAAGTGACCGCCGCTGGTAGTTGGGGTGTCAATGGGGCCATTGGTGGAACCAAATTCGTCGACCCTGCGATTGGTACCGGACTGAATGGCGGATGCACTGGATAAGGAACCGTAGTACATCGAGGTTGTTGATTAAATGTGCTCACGGGCGTTGCTGATGATGATCGAGAAAATTGGATCCTGGCCCCTGGGGACAGGGAGGATAGTCACGTATGACACCGTCATTGTAGGCGTCAATAGGCAGCTGGGTTGCTGATGAGGGGCTTCCCTGGTGGACAAAAGGCGAATTGGATACAGCGGGTATTTGTGGTAATTATGGCTTGGCACGACGTGACGATTGGTTGATGGAAGGGACGGTTGATAGTCGGACTTCATTGACGCGGCGATGGGCTTCAGTCACATGGCTTTCAACTTTGGCGTGGCCCCAATAAGGACTGCGAGAGAGCCCCGGTTGTGTTTCGTCCTCTGGTATTTCCTATGAAACTAATGGGTTAACTAAGCCGATATCCTGCAACCTTGACCTACCAAAACGACGAGCTTTCCAAATTCCCCTGCGATCTGCCTGGAGGTGAGCAGTTGCATGAGCAAGGAAGTAAACGAGCGTACCATTCCTTTTTCACAACATTCCAGCCCCCCGAACATCGAGCCCATACATGACCTCATTGTGGACCGCTTGAAACCGCCTATCGCATCTTCCCTCAGGACCACCAACCCTGCCGTTCCTGTTGCGCGCTTGCAACTCTCCCAGCAGAGGCCCAGGCGGGTCCATACGCTCTTCTTCGAGGGACCATAGAGGTCAATTCGTGGTTCAGGTTCGGAGGAAGCACTGGTACTAGAGGTCTCGACATGGGTTCTTTCTTTCGACATTGCCGTCTTATCCAGAACCGCGTCCAAGGAGGGGAAGAGAGGACGAGGATGGAGGAATAGAAGAAAATCCTTGGCTTGGAGGTTATCGATTATTTATTAGACTCCGAAGCCCTCGGTTCAGTTGGCGAGTGTTCTCGTCGTGATAAAGTGATTGAGTTCTCTGCTGGCAAGATGAGCCATTGCCAACGGGAACAAACCATCGAGTTACCGAGCGTATATCCCCACTATATGACAAGCGATCATTGATAAATGTAGTTCCGTGCGAATTACCAGGGATGAGCACTGAGCATAGGCGGCACAGAAAGGGAAGTTGATCAGCCGTTGATGTTGCCATGAACCTTTGGTGTGCTGCCGATGGCTGTATAGTACCAGTACATCAACAAAGCCTGCGAGTAAATAGATACAAACTGATCAGATTTGGTTTTCATATAATAAAGCATTACCAATGTTCATCGGGTATTCCTGCTTCATGAACGGCTGGTGAAGCACACTGTGTTGAGGAGAATCGACAGGGAGGAACACACGCGCTTTGCTTTGTTAGGGCACAACCCTGATGACATCCCCCTTTGGCCCGTGCGCTTGCCATTCAGGGCAACAGTGTGAAGACTCGAGGTTGTGGGCGGCAGATATTAAGCGATATCACCGAGTGATTTAACGTCGCCAACCCACATCAATCTAATTCCCTCATTGAATTTGCCAGTGCACCCATCGTTTTTCACATCCCTGCTCATCCCTTTATCTTAAAAATCTTTACATAGCCGACTTCAAACTTCCGTGTTGCCCCCTTTTCCCCTCGGCCCACCTCCCGGCATAGGGCGTTATGTGCGGCCACCAGATGTGTCTCTCAGAGGAGTCATCATCCATGATTTGGAATCGAATCAGACCGAATCCACCCGTTCCCAGTGCGGTTTCCTCGGCCGGTTGTTCTTTAGGGGAATAAATGATCCATAGCCGTGACACATGCAGGCAAGTTCGAGGGAGGAAGGTGACACCTGTATTAAAGGCAGGAGACAAGCTGTTAGATAATAGTGTACATTATTTTGGCTTTGAGATTGCCATGGAGTTGGTTCTCCCAGCCAGGATACTACATCGTGTAGGTTAGCACAACAGAGGGCGTACTTGGATAGGAACACTCCGTTCGTACCTTCGCCCTAGCTACGACAGCAATACGATCACCGACTTGAAGAGATCGAACAAAACCAGCTCCATTCCCACAACCATATAGGTCGGGAAGGGTGGCCCGAGTTGGGGCTGAAGTACTTTGCGCAGGTGTATCGGAATCGCTATCTGAAGCCGACGACACAGAACTATCAGAGCCGTACTCCGGATGGCATTCATGATGGACGAAATCCCTGTCTGACCAGCCAACTACATGCGTTCGAACCCGGGAACTGGCCCGCCGATTGCGTTGGATGAGCCATGAGGTATTGGCCTGAATGTCGGCGCAAGAGGACGGAGGTTCGACTCGGTGGTATCCAGCAGCAGCGAGCTCTTCATCCGTTGGTGAGATCATCTCGGGATTGATCTGAGCGCTTTCAGTTATGGTGGACGAGATCGATTCATAAAAACTGTGGCCAGTGGGTTCTGGGACACCGTTGGGACGCCATATCTCGGCGTCGAACCACGTCCAAGATCCAGCATAAGGTACTAGGGCAAGAGAGAGAGTTAGCTTGCAGAGTGGCGCTTTTTCGAACTCAGAGTAACGGACAGGTCAAACCTGGCTCTCCACCCCACCCCTGGTCACGACTGGATATCTCAAAGACTACTCTTTTGACCCGCCTCCTGACATCGACCTCAAAGTCCTCCAACTCCACCTGATCCTCCACTTGATTCCTTGTCTTTATCAGGCGGGAAGCACAGGGTATACCCGGTGTTATGAAGCAACAAAATGCTATCTCCTGTCCTGCGGGAGCAGAGAGGTCAAAGGATAACGAACACATCGCTGAAATACATGGCCAATATTTGGCCAGATCCAGAACGGTATCCACTAATTCGAGTGGAAGGCGGGAATTCAAAATATTACAAGTAGCGAAGACATCTGATTCGGAAGGGATATAGTCTTCGTCTCTAGTAGTAGAGTTGGCTGCGTTGAGAAGTGGAGACAGGACGGCACCCATTGTCGTCGGTTACTGCATCTTATATTTGTCGCCAACACGATTGAGCCCATGAACGGATCGCAAGCACGTGGCCAGGGGTGACGTCACATATCACAAGACCGCCTCTCAACGTCAACACCAGTGCCCCTGCGATGTGCCAACATCATGCGGGAATATCTCCGAAAACATCCCCAGGGTAAAATCCAGGCAGTGCCACCATCACTTAAGGGCTCCATCCACACCGTTCAAATGCGGCTTTTCGGGCATTTCTGGACGTCGTTTGGTGACCCGTATGCTGAGAAGAGCTTCTCTGGATAATTCACAAAACTGGCTGGCGATTAGCATTGACTGTGAGAAAGAGAGGCGTCCACGTGTTGATGCGTAATTGCCTGTGGCATCGCCAATGACCGTCCTGCAACACCCACCCGGAAGGGTGCCTCCTTAGCTCGCATTGACACGATTTGCTTGAGAGGGAGCTCTGTGGTCTCGACACCACGCAGTGAGGACAACCAATATCGCTCCAGCTTTTCCGACAGTAGACTGGACCTGCCGGAAGTCGGAGCGCGGATAACCCCGAGGTCCAAACCCGACCCGCCGGCAGCCCCTCCTTCCCGTCCCTCGACGACCCTGGCAACATCGCACACTGCCTCTGATATGCCAATATCACCACACACCTCCAATGAGAAAACAGGATCATACCTTCACTGCAGAACGCCCTATTCTCTTCGCGAGCCGCACGACGGTCAGGCCCACTCGGACTCCTCGGCTTGGCTGTGCCTGCAAGGGGCTTATGAGAGGGTGTGGTGAGCAAAGACGAAAACGGACCTTGTAAGTCGACCCTGATTAGGTAAAGCAGGCACGCTGGGCATGCGAAGAACATGACGAAGCCAACAATTAGCTTGCGTGGCGTACTTAGCAAGTCAACTATATACCTGTGAACCCGTGGCAGCAATAATAATTTGGCGGTGCTTTAGCTGTCTCGAAAAAGCACTGTTGTCGTGGACAAAACGAGTTAGCCAAAGGTGTCATAGGAAGAAAATATGCAGGCTCACCGAAATCAAAAAATGAGGCAGGGAAAACATAGTGGTAATGTCCAATTTAACGTGCATTTGGTCGACCCCTTCCTCACGGAAAGGGTCTTAAGCCCAAGCCCCACGACAAGGGAGCACGAGGGCTGGATGCCCTTGCTTGGGAAAAGAACCACCTACCTCATTTCGTACCTGCACTTGTGGATATGAAATAAGGAGAAACATGACCCAGGTACGAGGATCGGACGAGCCTCACGCAGACAGGCACCCACCATGTCACCTACCATCGTAAAATGCAGACAGTGAGTAACATACAGCGATGTGCAGAGGTCCAAGATGGCGTCAATTCCCGCATTGCGCATAGACCCAGCCAGCGTCTGTTCCAGAAATAAACCAGCGGCTTTCGAAGGTAGCACCATGCAAAAATAGTGTTTGGTAAAGACAGGGTATAGGCGTGACTCGAGGTTCGATCTGGAGCCAGGGGGGTTTTGAGGAATAGGCCGGAGGCCCACGCCTGATGCGGTAGCAAGAGAGCGGGCACATAGTAACATTTTGAGTGTTTTGATGTTCTAGAAACATCTGACTTGAGTAGCTTGGTTGTTATCGGATCATTGGCGTCCCTATTCCCCGTACCGCACAGTCAAACAGGGCGAAGTACCAGAGGAGCGAAAATACTCACCAATAGGCATTGAGGGTATACATCAATGTATAGTGAGAGTAGAGAGGCAGCAGGCAGGTCCCGTCGGGATCGTGGCTTTGAATTGAGTGCATTCCTCTATTAAATAGACGTGCACCTGTCATTATCATCTTGACCATCTAGAGCTTGATAAAGTGGATCCACGTATTGCCGACACAGACTTGGGCGTACAAGGCAGATGGTCCTGGCCAAAGATAGTAATCGATGTTCTCGTGCTCCGTAGCTTGAAGGTTATAGACACATATCAGCCAGAGATCATGAACGGTCACATTAAATCCTTGTTGGGGGGCGGTTCGCCACTCGCTGATCCCACAAACTTGTCAACAGAGAATGCAGGGAGAAACTCAAGGCTTGGGAGGGTACCCGGATCATCGCTACCCTGTTTCTAGGAATGGGCACCAGTAGAAGGGGGCTTTGTATGGATGGAACAGATGCGCCACTGGGCAGAGTGCTTGCGCCCATCCCATGAGGTGTTACGGCTGCGGCGATGTATCTTTCTTGATGACAACTTGTCGGCAGATAGATTCCAGGAATCGGGAACCTCCACGATGTCGAACAAGGCGGAAATCCGACATCCGCGGCGAGGTAATCGAAAACCAACTTGAGGCTCTACAGGAAGGGAAAGACCCGTAGAGAGCATTTAGAAAGCCAGTTTAGAATGCTGTTCGATGAACAGGGTTGAGGTGGTGGGCATGGCTGGTGAGAGGGGAGCCATGGGGAGGGATGTGCGGGGAGGGGGGGGGGGGACGAATCGTCTGGGGTTTTCTAGATTTACTGGGCATGGCTTGCTTTGTCTTCACGACCAGTCCAAAGAAAGAAAGCTCAACATGAGGCTGTCAAACCGCCCGAATCAGAAGCCCAGGCCGAATATGTAATACTCGGGATAAAACTAGGGCGGTAAGATCACTTCACTTTCGGTCACAACTCTGCCGCCCAGCCGTCATCGTAGAACCGGGGTCCTTCTCCACCTCCTGTGTTCCTCGAGTGCTCTCATGCAAGGGAACACTTATGACTGTAGTTGACGGCCGACCAGGGACCACCTACCACAGTACCACTCCGGTGAAGTTGCAAGGCTGCGATTCATCGCAGGACCCACATTAGTAAATGATAATCTATGACGTTAAATGTTAAACAATATCGATGCCTGGTCAGAACCATTGCGGCGTTGCGCGGAGTGCTACCCACAGACGCAAAATCCATCAGTCCACTGGCACTTCTGACTCGAAAAATTCTGTTTTGGACAACGGCGGGAGCCGAGGGAAATTGAATGCATGATGACATCCTGAACTCAATTACTCCGTTCCATGCGCGATTATTCGCGCTTCTTTGATTTGTTGCTGACCCTTGTTGCCTTGTGTCACGTTTTAGGCTGTGGCATGCTGCTGGCCGAGTTCGCTCCAAGGCCGCAACAGGTAAATCGCAATCCTATCTATACATTGAGTGGCTCAGCTGGAGGGCCTGCTTTGAAGCAGACGGTGCCCAAGAACGAGCTTCACCTACAGGGAAAGCTCCATAGCTTGGGGACTTGTAATGGATTTGCACCCGCGGTACGAAAGTGATGATCCCGAGGTTCGTAAGGGCTACCCCAAAACAAGACCCATTTCATTCAATCTCGAACTCAGAGATCTGCCTGTTCTGTCGTCTCGGAAAGCGCCTCAATCGGCACTCGAGGCCACAACTCGTATGACTGACGGACCGTTGAACACCCTAGAGGTGAGCCAGGAATGCCTCTAGATAGAGTAGAGACAACCAAACTCATCAACGTTCTTTCAACTGTGCCCCCTCTGACCTCCCTTTCCAGGTCACACTCTGCCAGCGCCTGACGCGTGCACCAATTTCGTACATCCTGCGTAATTCATGATGGTGTCCTAGGAAAAGGGCAGCAGCGTGGCCCATCAGCGGACCTTCCCAGCCGTTGGCCGGGGTTCGTGTTGTATATATCATGCCTATATATGGTCAAGGTGCTGTTGCTGGCCACGGTTTGAATGTGTCCAGCAGCGTAGAAATCGACAAGATCTGGACACCACATTCTGTTCGGCTAATCAAAAGCTCCGGCATGGTTTTCCTGGCCAGCTGATGGATCGATGGAGCCCCCGGAGTCTTACCCCCTGCCCTGCTGCCACCGCGGTGGTTCAATCGATTTTTGGTCCCTCCCCACCCGAACCCAATGAGCTGGCCTCTGATGCACCCCAGCACGGTACGCACGAGCCACTCGCCGAGCCGAACCGCTCCGCCTTCAACTAACAAGTCACAACTCCATGGCCTACCACTACCCCCGATGATTGACCCGATTCCCAACCTCTCCCCCTCCTCCCCCCGCACAAAGTCCAAATATCCCGCTACCGATGCACCTATGCACCTTATGAAGTATGTCCTAGCTACATGCCGAGTGCTGCCCCTCCATTGTCAACTGATAGCTCCATAGCCTAGCCCGAAGTCAGGTACAACTCGGGGGACCCAAAAACTCTTCTGAACGTTCCTCTTGCTGCAGATGAACCCCAAGAAAAGAAAGTCTCCCCGCCACCCCACCCACCGAGGCACGAACGGGTGGGTCACCATTGTATTGAGCTTGGTGCCATGCCTCCCATGCGGTGACTCATTGGTTTATCTTGATTCAGGTGGGACCAGCCCTACGCTCCGGCGCTGACGATTGGCCCTGCGACGACGCGGAGCGCAGCAGTTTGTGGTGTACAAGTCTGATTGCCAGCGCGGGCCGTCATGCACCTTGCTCTTGTCCAACTGCCGCATTAGCCAAGGTGCTGTGCCATAAAAGCCTTACTTGATCGTGTCGTACTGAAGACGGATGCTCTTTATTCTTAATGACACTGGTTTTTTTACAGTCAAGAGTTGACTGAGTGCTGGGTCTCGCGTTAGCAGGCTGCAGCGCACATGGTGTTCAGGTGGCGCGTCAGGACAGTCCAATGCTACGATGAGCGGTAGTAGAATGGTAAGTTCCTTCCTTCCCTGCAGCAGCACCCCTGAAACATATAAAAGCGCTCAGCGAGCCTCTCATAGAGTCACCATTTACAAACACTTTCATTAGCAATACACAACATGGCCAGCCTCGTAAACTTCATCGCCTTTTCCCTCATGTTGGTGTCTACGGCCTCAGCCTTCCCTTCCCATGCCTCATTGCCAAGGCTACCTCGAGGAGAGTTGAACGAAATCGTTCCAAATCTCCAATCCCACCCGCCCAAGAATCCCCCCGTCCCATTGAAGTTCAATGATGCCAAGCTCGCCAACGACGAGGCGCGTCCTTGGAAGCCTCTTCGTGAGGTGGACATCCGGGGCCCTTGTCCTGGCTTTATCATACTCACACTGAGATATGCGGATGCCAGATGATTTCCACAGATCCAGTAGGCCCGGGGGTACGGAGGGAACAGATGTCGTGGCTGCCGCGCGTCCGATCGCACCCGGAGCCAATCTCAGGTGAGCTAACAACTATGTCCTCGACCCGACTTCAGCCAATTCACCTCGTTCTGCCTGCTCAGGTGTTTCCCCTAGGGGAAGATGATTAGATGTGCTAACCGGCATTTATATTCGTGGTACTAGCAGCTTCAGTACACTTGCCTATGCAATTGAATGTATTTCATTGACCTTCTGGGTTGTCACGCGCTTTTTACATGAGGTATATCGTATGGGATCAGGCATTGGGAGGCCACACGGTTCAGCATCTTCTGGATGACCACATGTGAGTAATGGGCACGGACCAAGTGTTCAACCTCACCTGTTTGTCGGAAGTTCAAGATACCTGTGAGAGAGACATTCATTCGCTCTTGACCATATCATATCTCGTCCTGCCATCAGATTTTTCTCAAATATGGGCCAGCACGTCTATTTCTATTCCTGAAAGCGCTTCCCATCGCGTTCCTGGTATTCTCAACCTCTGTTCACAAAATGTCGCCAGGGCTTCCCGCCTTAGATCCTCATCTCATACCCCACCCAGTAAAACGACAACAAAACATACCCAGTCGATGTTGGCTCCGGCTGGTCCCACTCGTCCTCCCTTCCTGTACGCCCAGTGAATCTGAGGAAGGATGGACCCTGGTTGTAATTGAAATATGCAGCGGAGAGCCATCCCGGCTGGTTCAAGGGGAAGAAAATCACGGAAAAGGTTGAATGGAAACCGTCCATAAATGGCGGCGTGGCAAAGGAGAAGATCTACATCGGGGCATGAGGTACCTTCCACCGCCCGGGAAACTCGGCTGGAATTTTCGATTAGCTAAACGGAAAGTAGCGACTAGGTGCTGTCGGTTTTTGGGTTAATTTCTAGGATGCTGAAACACCGCCGGATTGCATCAGTCAACAACATTTCAGCCAAATTTGGATACAGTACACACAGCAGGAAGGTCAGCGAGAGGCAGGAAAAGATCAATCGGTGTGATATTCCGCTGCCCTCTCAAAAGGACACCATCGATGTTTCACGCAGGACGGTCCCGGACGACCACACTTCCCTTGGTGTAGTAGGGAGCAAAGAGGTCAAGAGAACAACCACGATGAGTAAGACTTAAAGCACCCGGATGGGTATTGTCTCTGCCCCCGCCGTCCATGGGCTAGTCGTTCGGACAAGTTTTGGCCTAGATTTCCTTCCAAGAGCTTTCTAGAATGAACAGATCTTTGGGTTTGATCTGACTCACGGCGGTTGTGCGTTGGGGCTGCCGCTATGAGCCTTGGGATTACTGTGACCCATTCACACATGCAAAGACAAAGCATTAAGGCACCTCGAGTCACAATCGAGCTGAGAAAAACCATTCCTAATTGGATTGCAAAATCAGTTCTGCGCGTTCTCTATTTGGCTTGAGCCGCCGGACAGCAGGTAAAGTTCGGGAATTTCGAATTTGGTCCTTAGAGTAGGCTTTCCAGGTAGCATGCTGTGCGGGTTCCGGAATAACGCAGGTTCGGGAGTCAAAAACACAAAAAAAAAAAGATCTTGGACAATTCTGCAGAGCGTGCGAAAAAGAGGAGGTTGAGTTCAAGATGCTATGGCATTTTCAATTTCCCAGTCTTCTCCCTGGGCAGGAGATTTGGTTACTACCAGAGGACTAATGAGTCGCGTGAATGAAGGTGCTGGGAGGAGTATCGCGCCTCGATACGCAAAGGTAACAATGGGCGTCCATTGTCACGCAAACGTAAATACTGTGCATCGTCGACTAACGTTTACAAATGTGGGTCCGACAAAGCGCCATAGCCCAGCAGCCTTTCCGGGACAATGCTTCATTCAGACAACCGACATATAGGCCATCGCCCATGGGGGGAGCACAGAGATATGCCTTGGATGGCATGGGAGGGGAGGGCAAGGGGGCTAGAGTAGATATTTGAACACCGGAGAGCACTTGGCGGAAATGGCAACTGAAGATGGAGTGTTGTAAGCGCTGTTCCCCTGCCCTGAGTGTTACACATCGCATTTTGATTTGTGATTTGGGTAGTTCCACCATCGTGTTGGCCTTTGCTTTCTTTGGACGGATTGTAAGGGTAAGCAAGCGGTAACATAACCGGCTTGGGCATATACGACCCCCAAAGAATTTTGGTAATCCCCCAGACAGCTCGTCCTCGCTCGCCTCCCTCTCCCCAGCCAACACCAACATCCACCACCACCCCACGGGGCGCCAGTGGTAGATTGAGTCATCGCGACTCTCCTACTGGCACCCCACATTGTCTTGATGGTGAGTATGCCGCCATACCATCAAATGTATCCTCACTGAAGATCATCACTATACCCATGCAGACGACTTCTACGCAACGACCACAGGCCCACGCGATTCTCTCTCTTTGTTACTCAACAAGCTTCGGCTGTGGGAAACCGTTAATGTCAATAACCATAGGACGATGGCCAGACGACTGAACCATCTGCGCTGTGCCATCCTCGCTGCTCTCTCCCTCTCCCCGCTCTCCCACCACTATGGCATTTTCATACCTATGTTACTCCTTCCTCAAGCTGACCCCCAATGGTCCTTGTGTCATCGTGAATGCTGTTGGTACTTGGGGCTCTTCTTGCGAGTACTTGCCTATCTCTGGAGGTGACGACGACTAATTCTGTCTGCGATGTGTGACCCTGAAAGACTTGGGGACTTAATGCGTTCCCGGACATTGGATTATTCATCTGTCTACTGCCTGCGATATCCTCCTTACTGTTGTCTCCTTGGTCTTCACTTCTCAGACTTGAACTAAATGTAAGTAAAACACACGGTCAGTATTTCGTTTCAACGGCCCGAAAGCAGGTATGTGGCCGGAATAGGGATTACTTGTTGATCAGAGAAAGGACTGCCCTGACAGTTTGAAAAAGATTGTAGGTAGAAAAGACCAAGTACGTGTTCTTTCCCCAAGCAAGGTTCTCTCCAGCCCTCGTGCTCCCTTGCCGTGGGGCTCGGGCTCAAGACCTTTTCCGTAAGGAAGAGGTTGACCAAATGCACGTTAATTTGGATGTTTCTACTTCAGTTTTTCATGTGATTTTGGTAAGCTCCTATTTCCTCATTTTCATGCCACCTTTTGCTAATTGCTTTTATTCATGACAAATCTGCTGGAATGCAGCCACATCACCTCCACCATGTTCCAAATCTCTGCTGCTCAAGTCAATATGAACGGTATGATGACATCCTCTAGGCCGTCATGCTCACCCAACATTGCGCATATATATTACAGATGTTACACAATCTGGAAGAGGTATTACAGCTCTTTCCTTATCATCCTTGTCACGACACTCAGTCTCATTTCCCTTTGCTTCCATTCCAGCCTCCACCCCCTGGCGTAGCATTCTTATCTTACAAACTGATCTCCTCACTTTCTGCACACTCGGACTCATTGCTGCCCTTGTCCCATTCACGCTCTTTGTTGTGACAAGAAACGCTACAGCTTCAGTCGATGGTAGCCGCATACCCGATGGAACCGTTGGAGCACTTGGGCAGCAATTGGGCATCAATTCTATTTACAGACGCTCTTGGTACCGTAAGTTCACATGCTGTGTTCCTCCCCACCCTGCCTATATTCACACCGTGTCATCGGACCACCACGTTTAATAAGGTTGCAACCATATCCCCGAGATAAAATATTATAGGAATTTAATTCGTAAATAACATCCTGTAGATACGGAGCCAGATAGGCGCACCCCTGTGCCCGGCGCGCCACTAGGGAGCAACAAGTAAATAAACATCCCAACAAATACACCAGCCACATACCTCACGCATTTCTTCAACAGTAAGCCAACTTTTGCGACCCGAATCGAGATTAATTTTATGAGCGCGTTGAGGGAGGGTGCGTTTCCAGATTATTCCAATGGCGTAAAAGAGCATCATGACAAAGAAGCCGAGGTAGGCCACTGTTAGTCACATTATCAGCATCTAGGATCATACGACATAGCAAGAGTAAGCGTACGGAAGAATGATTCAGCAACCCCAGCAGAGGTGTCTGGCATGCCACCAATCGGCCAGATACCCCGGTTTGCCCTAATTATTGTCACTTCGGATAGCACGAGAAATGACCCACGATGTAGAACTGGGCAATAAACACCAGGATGGTAAGGATAACACCAAACCATGAACCGTAGACACCACCAAGAGCCTGGAAGGGCAATTCCTTGACGGAGTGTCCTTGGATCTTCCAAGCCCTCCGGAAACGGATGCTAGGACAGTGCGTATGTTGACGTGGTTATAGATATTCATATTGAGAACTTACTGGCATAAGCATATTGCGAGCCAGGAGAAGAGTGTGGAAAGACCAGAGAGGGCAAGGAGCCAGTTAACTATTGCCTTTTATCAGCGATAAATCATTTTAGAAACGAAAGCTACCTACAAACGATGTCGCCTTCCGCACGCACGTTGATATAGGCAAGAGGTGCGAAAGCCATGATGGCAATGACAGACCAGAGAGGTCGAGAAGACTTGTCAACATAGGCGAAGATTCTTGGGGCATAGCCTGTCTCAGCAAGAGCAGTCAAGGTACGGGAACCAGCGTAGACGCAAGAGAGGCCGATTGAGAGCACTGAGATGCAGATGGTTACATTGACAAAATCTAACGCAGAAAGGTTCAGTGCAACACAGTTATATTTGAGGTATAGACTCACGGTTTAAGCCCTTGATGCCCGCACGATCAAGCGCAATGACGAAAGGAGAAGCACCTAGTGTCAATGTGAAATGCAGAAAGCCGGCTAAAACAAGATTCTTCTTACAAGCACCACTGCCCGTTACCAGGCGAGGTTCGTCGTAGGGGACCAAGAGTCCAATGATAGTAAGAGAAGTAACATAGATGACAGTCTGACAGATAAGATTAGTGACCTGTGTTAACACCATAAAGTGGGTCATTTACAATACGCCAGAAAGTGCCCTTGACGGCACCGGGCATTGTCTCACGGGGATTAGGGGTCTCAGAGGCGGCGAAGCCCACGAGCTCAGTTCCAGCTGGGTAAGGATGTTAGACAACATTTCGTCCATTTCAATTAGACAAACGAACCAAAGGAGAAAGCAGCTAGGGGCCAGGCATTAATGACCCTCTACCGCGTCCATGTAACATACTACGAACCAGTGACAAAGACCGCACATAATCCCTTGAAGCCATTTGCATATTCACGAAACCGCCAATGTTTTACGTGTTCCACCTGTCGAACGCGATGAGGGTCTTGTGGACGTCGTACTTTCCTCATTTTTTGGGAACAGCATCCTATGCTTGGACAATTTGGAGACCATTTGGGAGGATAGCGCCATCCGACCGGACATGGAAGGCTTCCTATCTCGGCTCGACCTCCTACCTCGACTCGCTCTCATTGTCACCATGCGAGGTACCGAACGACCATCCAGAGTTTCATGGCCGCGGCCATTACTCCAGCCTCTGGAGAAACTAAGCCGAACCGATTCCAAGTTGAAATTCGAAACGACCTGTGGGCCAGTGGACGAGTTTATCGTAAACCTATTGGATGCCGTTGATGGAATACCTCTAGCCATTAAGCTCATTGGTGCTCAATTGCGACAGGGATTAGAGACTTCCTAATCCCTGTTGGCTTCGTGGGAACGCGTCCGGACGAGTGCTATAGGTATAGGCAACGACTATCGCTTATCTAGGCTCGATGCCTCCATTCACCTTTCGGTATATAGCCGCCGCATGCGGGAAGATCCTAATGCAATACTTGTACTCGTTATGTTATCGAGCCTTCCGGACGGGTTCCCGTATGGAGAGGAGGCCATCAACGATTTGCAAAGCTGTTTGCCCAGCAATGTCCGCCTTCGAGAGATATTGCTGATATTGCGAAGGGCTTCGCTTGTTTATATTGATGAAGCTGGCCGGATGAACCCCAGACTTCGGATGCTTGAGCCAGTCCGGGAGTTTTTCCGTACGAAGCTGGGGGAGGCAAACACCCTCGAAAGTTGTTTGGTCGACTTTTACATCAAGATGATGAACGACCCCCCAGATGTTACGAGTGCTGCAGGTCACGCCATCGTCCCCTCGGAACTTCCCAATATCCACACAGTTTTCTCCAAGGCACTAAACGAAAATAGAGCCGACGAAAAAATCGTCACCGCATCTATCCGCTACACTGACTGGTGCGTCTACACCGGCAATCCCACTGAGGAGATCATGGATTTGGCAACTCGTAACACCACTGGATCAGTCAGTTTGCACGCCCAGTGCCTTTCCATGTTGTCATTTGTGTATATGCGGGGGTACAAGCTGGAGGAAGCCGAGTCGTCTTTCAAGAGGGCTATCGGGCTTCATCGGCAGGTGGATTATGTGCTCGGTGAAGCTAACGATGTCCGTATGTTGGGACAGGTCTATTTGCGAAGGGACAAGCTCGACGAGGCAGAGTCGACTTTCAAGCAGGCTATCAGGCTTCATGGGCGGGTCAACGATCTGCTCAGTGAGGCCAATGATATGAACATGTTGGGTCAGGTGTATTTGCGACGCCACGAGCTAGACGACGCAGAAGGGTCGTTTAACACAGCCATCGAACTTCACCGCCAAGTACATGATGTGCTCGGCGAGGCTACCGATGTCCAGATGCTGGGAGATGTTTACTTGCAACGGAACAAGCTAGATGAAGCAGAGTCGGCTTTCAGGATGGCTATCGAACTCCATCGCGAGACGCATTCCGTCCTCAGCGAAGCTAACGCTATCCAGCTGCTGGGACAAGTCTATTTCAGGCGGAACAAGCTAGATGAAGCGGAGTCGTCCTCCAACAAGGCTATAGAACTCCATCGCGAGTCACATGGTGTGCTTGGTGGGGCACACGATATCCACTGGCTTGGAGAAGTATATTTGCGACGGGACAAGTTAAGTGAAGCCGAGTCGTCTTTCAACAAGGCCATCGGGCTTCATTGCCGCGCGCATAGTGTGCCCGGTGAAGCCAATGCTGTCCAAATGCTGGGGCGAGTTTACATGCGATGTTCCAAACTAGCCGATGCGGAGTTATCTTTCAACAAGGCCATCCAGCTTCACCGTCGGGCCCATTCTGTGCTCGGCGAGGCCAGCGACGTCCATATGCTGGGAGAAGTGTACTTGCGACGCTACAAGCTAGACGAAGCGAGGTTGTCTTTCAGCACGGCCATTGAACTTCACCGTCAGTTGCATGATGTGGTCGGTGAGGCCAATGGTGTCCATATGCTGGGAGAAGTG
Source organism: Lepiota brunneoincarnata (assembly GCA_023014365.1). Taxonomy (NCBI): domain Eukaryota; kingdom Fungi; phylum Basidiomycota; class Agaricomycetes; order Agaricales; family Agaricaceae; genus Lepiota; species Lepiota brunneoincarnata. The sequence goes on along the minus strand of JAEBUN010000025.1, from coordinate 265,949 downwards.
TATTTGCGACGCTACAAGATTGACGAAGCAGAGGCGTCCTTCAACGCAGCTATCGCACTCCACCGTCAGGTGCATAATGTACTCGGCGAGGCTAGCGACGTCCAAATGCTGGGACAAGTCTTTTTACGACGGAACAAGCTAGATGAAGCAGAGTCTACTTTCAAGGAGGCTGTCAGGCTCCATCATCAGGTACACGCCGTGCTCGATGAGGCCAATGATCTCCACATATTGGGACAGGCCTATTTGCAGCGCTACAAACTAAGTGAAGCGGAGGTGACTTTCAAAAAGGCTATCGAGCTTCATTGCCAGGCGCACGATAAGCTCGGCGAGGCCAACGATATCGCGTATCTGGGGAATGTGTATTTGGGACAGGGCAAGCTGGACGAAGCAGAGTCATCTTTCGAGGCGGCCGCCGAGCTTCATCGCCAGTCGCATTCCGTACTTGGGGAGGCGGGTGATACGCAGATGCTGGGAACTGTGCATATGTTGCGAGGAAAGCTAGCTGAGGCAGAGTCGTCCTTCGAACTCGCTAGAGAGTTGCACCGCCGGGCCAATGATGCGCTCGGTGAGGCCAATGATGTCCGGAAGTTGGGAAGCGTTTATTTGGGAAGGGATATACTAGAGAAAGCGGAGTCATATTTCAAGACGGCTTTTATGCTTCATCGTCGGGCACAGGATGTGCGGGGTGAGGGCATTGATGCCGCGCTTCTGGGGGAAGTGTATCTGCGGTGGGACAAGCTAGATGAAGCAGAGTCGTCTTACAACTCGGCTATCAAGCTTCACAGCCAGGCTCATGACGTACTCGGTGAGGCCGATAATTTCCGTATGCTTGGAGTGGTATATCTGCAAAAACATCAGCTACATCAAGCTGAACAATGCTTGGATCAAGCGCTCCTGCTTCACCGGCGATGCCAGGATTCAGAGCTTGAAAATATGGATTTGTGTGTTCTTGCGGAAATCCGGAGACTCAAGGAATCGTCTCCTAATGTATAGGTAATCGTCTCATTTCCATGAGGTGGTAAGTGATGGCTCACGGAATCGTCATTGTTTGTTTTATAGACCGTACTTGGGCTCTTGCTATTCCGGTCACAGCGACTCTCTGCTCGTGGTCACCCTATTTATTTTTCGAACATTTTACCCCTATGGAATTTCGTCTCGGACATACATAGCACATCTTACCTAGCCTACTAGGTAGTTTAAATTCGAATCTCTTCGACTTCGTTTTCCGTTTTGTTTTGTTTTCTTGTCCTTCGTATGTTATGAGACCATACGGCACTCCCTGCCATTCTGCCTGTTTTACTGTGGTGTGCCATCGTTGACTTTATTTCGAATTTTATCCTGTAGAAATGTGGGTGCAATACCGATTATCCATCGGCGAGCCTATTTCCTCGAGCACGGGAGCTGTATTCTAGGATTGCCATTTGCGAGCGTGTGTTTTGGCAACTACTTGGATGGGAATACTTCGTTCGTGCCTTCGCCCTAGCTACGACAGCAATACAATCACCGACTTGAAGAGATCGAACAAAACCAGCCCCATTCCCGCAACCATATAGGTCAGGAAGGGTGGCCCAAGCTGGGGCTGAAGTACTTTATGCGGGTGTGTCAGAGTCACTATCCGAAGCTGATGACACCGAACTATCGGAGCCGTACTCCAGATGGCACTCATGATGGACAAAATCCCTGTCTGACCAGCCAACTACATGCGTTCGAACCCGGGAGCTGGCCCGCCGATTGCGTTGGATGAGCCATGACCTATTGGCCTGAATGTCGGCGCAAGAGGATGGAGGTCCAGATCTAGAACGGTATCCACCGATTCGAGTGGAAGGCGTGAATTCAAAATGTCACGAGTAGCGAAGACATCTGATTCGGAAGGGATATGATGTTCATCTCTAGTAGTAGAGTCGGCTGCGTCGAGAAGTGGAGACAGGACAGCACCCATTGTCATTGGTTAATCCCCCCACTACTCTCCTCTATCTCTCTCATTTCCTGTTCACTTCCCTCTAGTTCATTAGCACATTATTTATTTGCTGATATTATATTGTATGTGTATTGATTTTCGTCGAGTAAAGGTTTTATGTCATTTGAATGAAACAAATGAAAGTGGAGGCCCTTCCTGAAATGCCCAACTACCAACAACGAAGCCAAACCACTGAAGATAACCAAAGATGAGGTAATGCATAAAATGATGAAAATGCCTTATGCTGCGGATAGCACCTCCCTGCGCTTCCGAACATGTTCAAGTAGCTTTAAGTCCGTAGTTTCATCTCGTGGTGACTGGCATTGACAGTGAAGAAGAAGAGCTTGGTTGAAATATTGCTCAGCTTTGTCCAATTTATCCCATTGCAAATGCACTCGTCCCAGCAGCTGGACATCACCAGCCTCCCCAAGTTTGGAATGCGACTGCTGGTGAAGCTCCATCGCTTTCTTGAATGCCAACTCGGCTTCGTCTAGCTTAGCCCGTCGCAAATACACTTGTCCCAGCTTCTGGACATCGTAGGCCTCACCAAGCACGTCATGCGATTGCTGGTGAAGCTCCATCGCTTTCTTGAACGCCAACTCGGCTTCGTCTAGCTTAGCCCGTCGCAAATACACTTCTCCCAGGTTCTGGACATCGTTGGCCTCACCAAGCACGTCATGCGATTGCTGGTGAAGCTCCATCGCTTTCTTGAACGCCAACTCGGCTTCGTCTAGCTTAGCCCGTCGCAAATACACTTCTCCCAGGTTCTGGACATCGTTGGCCTCACCAAGCACGTCATGCGATTGCTGGTGAAGCTCCATCGCTTTCTTGAACGCCAACTCGGCTTCGTCTAGCTTAGCCCGTCGCAAATACACTTCTCCCAGCTTCTGGACATCGTTGGCCTCACCAAGCACGTCATGCGATTGCTGGTGAAGCTCCATCGCTTTCTTGAACGCCAACTCGGCTTCGTCTAGCTTAGCCCGTCGCAAATACACTTCTCCCAGGTTCTGGACATCGTTGGCCTCACCAAGCACGTCATGCGATTGCTGGTGAAGCTCCATCGCTTTCTTGAACGCCAACTCGGCTTCGTCTAGCTTATCCCGTCGCAAATACACTTCTCCCAGCTTGTGGACATCGTTGGCCTCACCAAGCACGTCATGCGATTGCTGGTGAAGCTCCATCGCTTTCTTGAACGCCAACTCGGCTTCGTCTAGCTTAGCCCATCGCAAATACACTTCTCCCAGGTTCCGGACATCGTTGGCCTCACCAAGCACGTCATGCGATTGCTGGTGAAGCTCCATCGCTTTCTTGAACGCCAACTCGGCTTCGTCTAGCTTAGCCCGTCGCAAATACACTTTTCCCAGCTTCTGGACATCGTTGGCCTCACCAAGCACAGAATGCGATTGCTGGTGAAGCTCCATCGCTTTCTTGAACGCCAACTCGGCTTCGTCTAGCTTAGCCCGTCGCAAATACACTTCTCCCAGCTTCTGGACATCGTTGGCCTCACCAAGCACGTTATGCGATTGCTGGTGAAGCTCCATCGCTTTCTTGAACGCCAACTCGGCTTCGTCTAGCTTATCCCGTTGCAAATACACTTGTCCCAGGTTCTGGACATCGTTGGCCTCACCAAGCACGTCATGCGATTGCTGGTGAAGCTCCATCGCTTTCGTGAAAGACGACTCCGCCTCAGCTAGCTTATTCTGTCGAAAATACACACGCGACAAGGCTGAAACACATCGCGCATGTAACCTTGATGACCCAACCACCTTCCGCTGCAGTGCCAGGTCAATGATCTCCGAAGTGGGATTGCCCATATAAATGCACCAAAGGGTATAATCAATGGAAGCGTCAACAATCTTCTCATCCACTTGGTCTTCCTTGAGCACTTTCGTGAATACCGAGCGTACATTGGGGAGCTCTGGTGGAATTATGTTATGGCCAGTGGGATTTGCGTAATTCGCAAAACGATTCATCATCCCGGCGTAGAAGGTGCCTAAGCAGCTATCGAGCAGACGATCCATCTCCATCTTCATGCCGAACTCCCGGATCGGCACAAGCATTCGATATCTGAGCGTTCCCTCAGTTCCGTCGACGTAGGTGAGTGATACCCGTTGGAGGGACACCAATGTCTCCTGAAGACGGATCGTTGCTGGTAAGTGACTTTGGAGTTCGTCAATGGCCTCCTGTCGGCATGGGAACCCGTCCGGAAGGCTCGATAGCATGGCAAAAGTCAGGATAGCGTTTGGGTCTGCCTGCATACGTGGGCTGTGCACCGACAGGTGAATGGACGCGTCGAGATTGGATAAGCGATGCTTGGTACCCGTCCCTATGGCCCTTGTCTGCGTCCGCTCCCATCGCGCCCACAGCGATTTGGGCCTCTCGTTCCCTTCGTGTAATTGGGCAATGATGAGTTTGATGGCCAGCGGTATCCCATTGGCAACCCCGACCAATTTTTCGGCAAATTCGTCCATTGGCACTCGAGACTTTTGGAATATCAACTTTGCGTCGCTGTCGTTTAGTTTCTTTAAGGGTGGTAGTAACGGCTGCGACCAGGCGGCTCCAGAAGGGCGCTGGGTGCCACGCATGGTGATAATAATTGCGAGGTCGGGTACACAATCAAGGTGAGATAAGAAGTCTTCTATGTCCCGCCGGATTGCCTCGTCCTCCCAGATGGTCTCGAAGTTGTCCAAGCATAGGATGGTATTTCCATGAAATTGGGATAGAACAATGTCAATCAAGTTTTCGTTGCGCTCCGAAGGCGGGATGCGTAGCGCATTAGCAATTTCCCAAATCAGGCCAGCTAGCGAGGTGGTCGCTTCGCAGGGGACAAAGTACCGCGAAGGGTATCGCTCAACCACCGCGCGGTCGTGCACAGCAGTGAGAGCGAGTGTCGTTTTACCCATCCCACCAGCCCCCAAGATCGTGACCCGTGGCAATGGGTCGTTGAGCAGTGTTCCAATGACCGCGGATTTCTCTTCGTCTCTCCCAATCATCTGATCAGGGCGAGGAATGGGCTTGTAGAGAGTACTGAATAGCGAGGGCAAGCATCAGGACACTGGATACAGATAACATGAGGTTTGTCGTACCTGGCCGGACCTGAGGATGGCTGAGCAGATTGAGGTGGATTGATGAGCTTGAGAAGGATTCCAGTCTGTAGAGGTCGAATGAGAGCAAGCGATATGAATACAGACTCCAGACATACATTGAGATTCGCGTGGACGCTATCGATGAGACGATCATACTTGGCCAGAGTCTCGATCCTCGAATTCCGATTTATCCACTTCCCCATTTTCCCCCGCACGCCTTTTGGAGCCTTTGTTATGAGCGTACCGTGAATTTCCCCAAGGAGACTGAGCGGTAGATCAGCTAATCCACAAAGGGGAAAAGAGGTCAGGTGGTATTACCGGTTATACTCTCCTAATTCCTCCTCTGTGTCCTTCAGCTGGTTCCTGTTTGATGATGTAGCCACTTGGCGCAGGCCATGGAGGATGACCTTTGACCTGCCCAATATCTTTTCGATCAGTTCCTGAGACCGATCCTTTTCGGTTTGTATTTCCTGTTTTGTTGTTAGATGACCCTTTGGTTTCCAGTAAGCTTGTGCACCTCTCTGATCTTGATAATTTGAAGCAAAACTCCTGCAAACGCCTTCACATACGGTAAATCCTTGAACAGTTCGCCAACCTCCTTTGCAATCTTTGATACGGTATCGGTTAGGTTAACGGAGGTGGAGACCATGGGTTCGAAATTCGATGTTGGTGGATTGGCCAAGGGTGCAACAAGGCCAGGCGTCGCGGGTAATCCATGAGCGGTCATGGCTGTCGCTGAGGCTTGTAAGACAGTGCGTTGGGTGGAGGTCATGGCTTGAGTTCTTGGGCGCCATTAATGCTGCCTCATTGTGTTCTACAGCAGCAATCTTCCCACGAGATCTGGACCACAGCAATATTTTAGTGACATCATTCAGCAAAAATCGCGACCTGGGCTCCGGCATTTCGTTACCCCACCATTGCTGACATTGGTCCAAAGCGACTGAGATTTATGAGCGAGCATTCCTACCCTTGCTCGAGTGATACAATGAAGCATAAAACTCGGATGCTTACATATAGAATTACATGTGCTAGTGTGAACCCATAGACGATTTAGACGAGTCCTTCGTCGTCGTAAGAGTCCTCAACCAATCAGTGTCCAAAGGGGGTCCAAGAGCATGATGGAGACGAATCATAGCGTACAATAGAGTACAACAGAAGAAAACATAAGTGACGCCCGGTGAAGGAGGGGCATGCTCAGATGGGGTCTGAGCTGGGTCTGAGCTGGGGTCTGATATGCAGAGCTCATCGTTGAGTCATTAGCTCCGTCGCCTTGCGCTGGTTCTTGGCAGGATGGAAATCGCCCACGAGGACCAGAGTGTTCTGGTGGAAAGTTGATCTGCGGTGGTGGCAGTCGCGGGGCCGGCGCCGGCGAACTTGGCATATACTGGCTCTGGCTAGACTGTTCCTCGTAATGTTGGTCCCGTGGCGGAATAGCGGCTTAGCGCTGGTATGAATCTAGTTGTGAAGCATAGGGCTGCGGATGGTCCACGGTGATTCTTGGTGGAGGATGTCCTTGACCATAAATATGGGCCTGTGGCACTGGGGGATTGAATGGATTCGGTTGTGTCATAGGAGAAGATACGATATTGTGCTGCTGCGTGAGCGGTGAAGAGGGGGATCCGGTATGTGGGCTTTCAGCGTATGTAGGGGTGCATTCAAGACAGGGCGAGACACTCCACCTGTCGGCCATATATGACGCGCTCGGAGGAATGAGCGGTGAGGCTGGTGGTTCCCTTTGGCGTCTCTTGTTGAGGGGTAACCGCACTTGGTACCGGAGAGGTTGGGGATAAGGATGAGGTCCTGGATGTAGTAGTACTTGGCTGTAGTTCCAACGCAACCTCCCTCGCTGCCGCAGCATTGAGCGCTCTTTCTTCGTCTTCCCGGTTCAGGGGAGCGGTAGGGTCATCGTCTGGTCCTGGTACGCGGCTGATATGAACGGGACTTGCATCCTGTGGATGAGCCGGCTCTTCGACGCGGTGATCTGGACTTATGGTCAGCAGAGACAAAGTGGCGGTGATTGATAGAAACGCACTCCTATCCTCGGGTGGTTGTCTGCCATGCGTAGACAAATCGTCGGGCGAATGCTGCGGTGGGATTGGAGAGAAAGCAGGTCCCTCATCAATCTCCCGAACTTCTCCAAACCTTACGTGTCTGCTCACGTGTTTGTCTTGCTTTACGCCAGCGCTCTCCTCCTGGTCGGTGACGGGCTCTTGAAAAGCGGTCATGTACGCGAGCAATGCATCGTCCTCAGACAAGTTGGAAGTCTGTCTGGTATGAGCGGAGAGTAATATGTGGTCATTGTGAGTCAACCGCTGCCCGCCCGCCCAAGGGTTGTCCGGGTTTGGCTCGTACGCGGGGGCAAGACCGTCACGGCTGAACAGTCCCAGTTTTCCAAGGGGAGGGGTTTTGCCATCCCGTGGGAATAGCTCTGAGGCAAGTGCCTGCGTTATTGAAGACGAGAATGAGCCGGTAGATCCATAATCAGCAATCAGCAGCGGGGAGGGATGGATTATCATGGAACTGGTAATCACCACTGGTGCCCACAGACCCGGAACGCCCTTTGACCGGGAAAGTTGCAAAGTGACCGCCGCTGGTAGTTGGGGTGTCAATGGGGCCATTGGTGGAACCAAATTCGTCGACCCTGCGATTGGTACCGGACTGAATGGCGGATGCACTGGATAAGGAACCGTAGTACATCGAGGTTGTTGATTAAATGTGCTCACGGGCGTTGCTGATGATGATCGAGAAAATTGGATCCTGGCCCCTGGGGACAGGGAGGATAGTCACGTATGGCACCGTCATTGTAGGCGTCAATAGGCAGCTGGGTTGCTGATGAGGGGCTTCCCTGGTGGACAAAAGGCGAATTGGATACAGCGGGTATTTGTGGTAATTATGGCTTGGCACGACGTGACGATTGGTTGATGGAAGGGACGGTTGATAGTCGGACTTCATTGACGCGGCGATGGGCTTCAGTCACATGGCTTTCAACTTTGGCGTGGCCCCAATAAGGACTGCGAGAGAGCCCCGGTTGTGTTTCGTCCTCTGGTATTTCCTATGAAACTAATGGGTTAACTAAGCCGATATCCTGCAACCTTGACCTATCAAAACGACGAGCCTTCCAAAATCCCCCGCGATCTGACTGGAGGTGAGCAGTTGCATGAGCAAGGAAGTATACGAGCGTACCATTCCTTTTTCACAACATTCCAGCCCCCCGAACATCGAGCCCATACATGACCTCATTGTGGACCGCTTGAAACCGCCTATCGCATCTTCCCTCAGGACCACCAACCCTGCCGTTCCTGTTGCGCGCTTGAAGCTCTCCCAGCAGAGGCCCAGGCGGGTCCATACGCTCTTCTTCGAGGGACCATAGAGGTCAATTCGTGGTTCAGGTTCGGAGGAAGCACTGGTACAGGAGGTCTCGACATGGGTTCTTTCTTTCGACATTGCCGTGTTATCCAGAACCGCGTCCAAGGAGGGGAAGAGAGGACGAGGATGGAAGAAGAGAAGATAGTCCTTGGCTTGGAGGTTATCGATTATTTATTAGACTCCGAAGCGCTTGGTTCAGTTGGCGGGTGTTCTCGTCGTGATAAAGTGATTGAGTTCTCTGCTGGCAAGACGAGCCATTGCCAACGGGGACGAACCATCGAGTTACCGAGCGTATATCCCCACTGTATGACAAGCGATCATTGATAAATGCAGTTCCATGCGAATTACCAGGGATGAGCACTGAGCATAGGCGGCACAGAAAGGGAAGTTGATCAGCCGATGGCTGTATAGTACCAGTACATCAACAAAGCCTGCGAGTAAATAGATACAAACTGATCAGATTTGGTTTTCATATAATAAAGCATTACCACTGACACAACAGAATATATTGTATGTTCATCGGGTATTCCCGCTTCATGAACGGTTGGTGAAGCACACTGTGTTGAGGAGAATTGACAGGGAGGAACACACGCGCTTTGCTTTGTTAGGGCACAACCCTGATGACATCCCCCTTTGGCCCGTGCGCTTGCCATTCAGGGCAGCAGTGTAAAGACCCGAGGTTGTGGGCGGCAGATATTAAGCGATATCACCGAGTGATTTAACGTCGCCAACCCACATCAATCTAATTCCCTTATTGAATTTGCCAGCTCATACGCCCATCGTTGTTCACATGCCTGCTCATTTCTTTATCTTGAAATTTTTTACATAGCCGACTTCAAACTTCTTGTGTTGCCCCCTTTTCCCCTCGGCCCACCTCACGGCATAGGGCGCTATGTGCGGCCACCAGATGTGTCTCTCAGAGGAGTCATCGTCCATGATTTGGAATCGAATCAGACCGAATCCACCCGGTCCCATTGCGGTTTCCTCGTCCGGTTGTTCTTTAGGGGAATAAATGGTCCATAGCCGTGACACATGCAGGCAAGTTCGAGGGAGGAGGGTGACACCTGTATTAAAGGCAGGAGACAAGCTGTTAGATAATAGTGTACATTATTTTGGCTTTGAGATTGCCATGGAGTTGGTTCTCCCAGCCAGGATACTACATCGTGTAGGTTAGCACAACAGAGGGCGTACTTGGATAGGAACACTCCATTCGTACCTTCGCCCTAGCTACGACAGCAATACGATCACCGACTTGAAGAGATCGAACAAAATCAGCTCCATTCCCACAACCATATAGGTCGGGAAGGGTGGCCCGAGTTGGGGCTGAAGTACTTTGCGCAGGTGTATCGGAATCGCTATCTGAAGCCGACGACACAGAACTATCAGAGCCGTACTCCGGATGGCATTCATGATGGACGAAATCCCTGTCTGACCAGCCAACTACATGCGTTCGAACCCGGGAACTGGCCCGCCGATTGCGTTGGATGAGCCATGAGGTATTGGCCTGAATGTCGGCGCAAGAGGACGGAGGTTCGACTCGGTGGTATCCAGCAGCAGCGAGCTCTTCATCCGTTGGTGAGATCATCTCGGGCTTGATCTGAGCGCTTTCAGTTATGGTGGACGAGATTGATTCATAAAAATTGTGGCCAGTGGGTTCTGGGACACCATTGGGACGCCATATCTCTGCATCGAACCACGTCCAGGATCCAGCATAAGGTACTAGGACGAGAGAGTGTGTTAGCGTGCAGAGTGACGCTTTTTCGAACTCAGAGTAACGGACAGGTCAAACCTGGCTCTCCGCCCCACCCCTGATCACGACTGGATATCTCAAAGAGTACTCTTTTGACCCGCCTCCTGACATCGACCTCAAAGTCCTCCAACTCCACCTGATCCTCCACTTGATTCCTTGTCTTTATCAGGCGGGATGCACAGGGTATACCTGGTGTTATGAAGCAACAGAATGCTATCTCCTGTCCTGCAGGAGCAGAGAGGTCAAAGGATAACGAACACATTGCTGAAATACATGGCCAATATTCGGCAAGATCCAGAACGGTATCCACCAATTCGAGTGGAAGGCGGGAATTCAAGATATCACGAGTAGCGAAGACATCTGATTCGGAAGGGATATAGTCTTCGTCTCTAGTAGTAGAGTCGGCTGCGTTGAGAAGTGGAGACAGGACGGCGCCCATTGTCGTCGGTTACTGCATCTTATTTCTGTTGCCAACACGATTGAGCCCATGAATGCTTCGCAAGCACGTGGCCAGGGGTGACGTCACTAGATGCCCCTTCCATGTGCCAACACCGTGCGGGAATATCTCCGGGCACATACACCCCCAGGGTAAAATCCAAGCAGTGCCACCATCACTTGAGGGCTCCATCCACACCGTTTAAATGCGGCTTTTCAGGCATTTCTGGACGTCGTTTGGTGACCCTTCTGCTGAGAAGAACTTCTCTGGATAATTTACAAATACGTCAAACAAGATAAATGCAATTAGTTCAAAGTTTCGTGATGCTCTCAGCAAAATGTGTTCCTCCTCCACTGAACTTCTGACACTTGGCTATGTTGCAACGCACGCCGTGTAACCTACGTGACTCGTCCATGGGTTAGTCAGATACTGTGCGATTTTGTCGGGGCATGGTCTGCCGGCCCGGTTAATAGTCTGATAATGCTAGCCTCTTCTGCTGTGAGGACATCTCTGACCAGACGGTCCTAGTCCATTTCTCTTTTCCTTTTATCCTGTACAAGCTGGGGAGCTCATGAGAGTCTCCTAGTACTTTGAATGATATTCTGGAATGATTTCAAATCTGTTAAATCGTACCAAAGGTAGGCGCCTTGAATCCTCAAGTCGCAAAGTTAACAGGCGATGGAAGAGCCAGACGTACCAAACGACCCAGGACCTCCGTCACAGCCCGACGCTAGCCCACCCTACGTCCTGCCTCCTTCAGCCCTCCCACGATGAAGCAAGAGCGAGGGAGAGTGCTGAAAGGCATCTTGAACCTCCTAATCCACAACCTCCCCCACCGGCGCTAGCCCATCCCCAATCAGATCAGGATTCGGTACGTTCAGTGTCAGGTTCAAACCACTCGGGATGTCCACATTCTTGCGCTTACAGGCCGAGGAAAAACGTTGCGAAGAGAAGGGCAGCCGAATGGGACGTTCCGTCACGTCGTCAACAGTCGTGGCCGTCCGGGCCAACACACCAGGTTTTCGGCGGTAGACATGCACGCGAGATCCGAGGTTCCAGCATTGTCATCCCAATTGCGCTGGGAATTGGCTGGCGATTGGCATTGACTGCGAGAAAGAGAGGCGTCCACGTGTTGATGCGTACTTGCCTGAGGCATCGCAAATGACCGTCCTGCTACACCCACCCGGGAGCCCCTTCAGCACGTGTACTTGAGCAGGAGCTACGTGGTGGGGGAGCATCTTGACACCACGCCGTGAGGACAGCCAATATCGTCCCAGCTTTTCCGACAGTAGACTAGACCTACCGCAAGTTGGAGCACGGATAACTCCGAGATCCAAGCCCGACCCGCCGGCAGAGCCCTCCTTCCCGTCCCTCGGCGACCCTGGCAACATCGCACACTGCCTCTGATATGCCAATATCACCACACACCTCCAATGAGAAAACAGGATCATACCTTCAATACAGAACACCCTATTCTCTTGGTGAGCCGCACGACAGTCGGCCCCACTCGGACTCCTCGGCTTGGGCTGTATCTACAAGAGGCTTATGAGAGGGTGTGGTGGGCAAAGATGAAAACGGACCTTGTAAGTCGACCCTGATTAGGTAAAGCAGGCACGCTGGGCACGCGAAGAACATGATGAAGCCAACAATTAGCTTGCGTGGCGTACTTAGCAAGTCAACTATATACCTGTGAACCCGTGGCAGCAATAATAATTTGGCGGTGCTTTAGCTGTCTCGAAAAAGCACTGTTGTCGTGGACAAAACGAGTTAGCCAAAGGTGTCATAGGAAGAAAATATGCAGGCTCACCGAAATCAAAAAATGAGGCAGGGAAAACATAGTGGTAATGTCCAATTTAACGTGCATTTGGTCGACCCCTTCCTCACGGAAAGGGTCTTAAGCCCAAGCCCCACGACAAGGGAGCACGAGGGCTGGATGCCCTTGCTTGGGAAAAGAACCACCTACCTCATTTCGTACCTGCACTTGTGGATATGAAATAAGGAGAAACATGACCCAGGTACGAGGATCGGACGAGCCTCGCGCAGAAAGGCACCCACCATGTCACCTACCATCGTATAATGCAGACAGTGAGTAACATACAACGATGTGCGGAGGTCTAAGATGGCGTCAATTCCCGCATCGCGCACAGACCCAGCCAGTGTCAGTTCCAGAAATAAACCACCGGCTTTCGAAGGTAGCACCATGCAAAAATAGTGTTTGGTAAAGACAGGGTATAGGCGTGACTCGAGGTTCGATCCGGAGCCAGGGGGGTTTTGAGGAATAGGCCGGAGGCCCACGCCTGATGCGGTAGCAAGAGAGCGGGCACATAGTAACATTTTGAGTGTTTTGATGTTCTAGAAACATCTGACTTGAGTAGCTTGGTTGTTATCGGATCATTGGCGTCCCTATTCCCCGTACCGCACAGTCAAACAGGGCGAAGTACCAGAGGAGCGAAAATACTCACCAATAGGCATTGAGGGTATACATCAATGTATAGTGAGAGTAGAGGGGCAGCAGGCAGGTCCCGTCGGGATCGTGGCTTTGAATTGAGTATATTCCTCTATTAAATAGACGTGTGCCTGTCATTATCATCTTGACCATCTAGAGCTTGATAAAGTGGATCCACGTATTGCCGACACAGACTTGGGCGTACAAGGCAGATGGTCCTGGCCAAAGATAGTAATCGATGTTCTCGTGCTCCGTAGCTTGAAGGTTATAGACACATATCAGCCGGAGATCATGAACGGTCACCTTAAATCCTTGTTGGGGGGCGGTTCGCCACTCGCTGATCCCACAAACTTGTCAACAGAGAATGCAGGGAGAAACTCAAGGCTTGGGAGGGTACCCGGATCATCGCTACCCTGTTTCTAGGAATGGGCACCAGTAGAAGGGGGCTTTGTATGGATGGAACAGATGCGCCACTGGGCAGAGTGCTTGCGCCCATCCCATGAGGTGTTACGGCTGCGGCGATGTATCTTTCTTGATGACAACTTGTCGGCAGATAGATTCCAGGAATCGGGAACCTCCACGATGTCGAACAAGGCGGAAATCCGACATCCGCGGCGAGGTAATCGAAAACCAACTTGAGGCTCTACAGGAAGGGAAAGACCCGTAGAGAGCATTTAGAAAGCCAGTTTAGAATGCTGTTCGATGAACAGGGTTGAGGTGGTGGGCATGGCTGGTGAGAGGGGAGCCATGGGGAGGGATGTGCGGGGAGGGGGGGGGGACGAATCGTCTGGGGTTTTCTAGATTTACTGGGCATGGCTTGCTTTGTCTTCACGACCAGTCCAAAGAAACAAAGCTCAACATGAGGCTGTCAAACCGCCCGAATCAGAAGCCCAGGCCGAATATGTAATACTCGGGATAAAACTAGGGCGGTAAGATCACTTCACTTTCGGTCACAACTCTGCCGCCCAGCCGTCATCGTAGAACCGGGGTCCTTCTCCACCTCCTGTGTTCCTCGAGTGCTCTCATGCAAGGGAACACTTATGACTGTAGTTGACGGCCGACCAGGGACCACCTACCACAGTACCACTCCGGTGAAGTTGCAAGGCTGCGATTCATCGCAGGACCCACATTAGTAAATGATAATCTATGACGTTAAATGTTAAACAATATCGATGCCTGGTCAGAACCATTGCGGCGTTGCGCGGAGTGCTACCCACAGACGCAAAATCCATCAGTCCACTGGCACTTCTGACTCGAAAATTTCTGTTTTGGACAACGGCGGGAGCCGAGGGAAATTGAATGCATGATGACATCCTGAACTCAATTACTCCGTTCCATGCGCGATTATTCGCGCTTCTTTGATTTGTTGCTGACCCTTGTTGCCTTGTGTCACGTTTTAGGTTGTGGCATGCTGCTGGCGGAGTTCGTTCCAAGGCCGCAACAGGTAAATCGCAATCCTATCTATACATTGAGTGGCTCAGCTGGAGGGCCTGCTTTGAAGCAGACGGTGCCCAAGAACGAGCTTCACCTACAGGGAAAGCTCCATAGCTTGGGGACTTGTAATGGATTTGCACCCGTGTGAGCGGTACGAAGGTGATGATCCCGAGGTTCGTAAGAGCTACCCCAAAACAAGACCCATTTCATTCAATCTCGAACTCAGAGATCTGCCTGTTCTGTCGTCTCGGAAAGCTCCTCAATCGGCACTGGAGGCCACAACTCGTATGACTGACGGACCGTTGAACGCCCTAGAGGTGAGTTAGGAATGCCTCTAGATAGAGTAGAGACAACCAAACCCATCAACGTTCTTTCAACTGTGCCCCCTCTAACCTACCTTTCCAGGTCACACTCTGCCAGCGCCTGACGCATGCACCAATTTCGTACATCCTGTGTAATTCATGAGGGTGTCCTAGGAAAAGGGCAGCAGCGTGGCCCATCAGCGGACCTTCCCAGCCGTTGGCCGGGGTTCGTGTTGTATATATCATGCCTATATATGGTCAAGGTGCTGTTGCTGGCCACGGTTTGAATGTGTCCAGCAGCGTAGAAATCGACAAGATCTGGACACCACATTCTGTTCGGCTAATCAAAAGCTCCGGCATGGTTTTCCTGGCCAGCTGATGGATCGATGGAGCCCCCGGAGTCTTACCCCCTGCCCTGCTGCCACCGCGGTGGTTCAATCGATTTTTGGTCCCTCCCCACCCGAACCCAATGAGCTGGCCTCTGATGCACCCCAGCACGGTACGCACGAGCCACTCGCCGAGCCGAACCGCTCCGCCTTCAACTAACAAGTCACAACTCCATGGCCTACCACTACCCCCGATGATTGACCCGATTCCCAACCTCTCCCCCTCCTCCCCCCGCACAAAGTCCAAATATCCCGCTACCGATGCACCTATGCACCTTATGAAGTATGTCCTAGCTACATGCCGAGTCCTGCCCCTCCATTGTCAACTGATAGCTCCATAGCCTAGCCCGAAGTCAGGTACCACTCGGGGGACCCAAAAACTCTTCTGAACGTTCCTCTTGCTGCAGATGAACCCCAAGAAAAGAAAGTCTCCCCGCCACCCCACCCACCGAGGCACGAACGGGTGGGTCACCATTGTATTGAGCTTGGTGCCATGCCTCCCATGCGGTGACTCATTGGTTTATCTTGATTCAGGTGGGACCAGCCCTACGCTCCGGCGCTGACGATTGGCCCTGCGACGACGCGGAGCACAGCAGTTTGTGGTGTACAAGTCTGATTGCCAGCGCGGGCCATCATGCACCTTGCTCTTGTCCAACTGCCGCATTAGCCAAGGTGCTGTGCCATAAAAGCCTTACTTGATCGTGTCATACTGAAGACGGATGCTCTTTATTCTTAATGACACTGGTTTTTTTACAGTCAAGAGTTGACTGAGTGCTGGGTCTCGCGTTAGCAGGCTGCAGCGCACATGGTGTTCAGGTGGCGCGTCAGGACAGTCCAATGCTACGATGAGCGGTAGTAGAATGGTAAGTTCCTTCCTTCCCTGCAGCAGCACCCCTGAAACATATAAAAGCGCTCAGCGAGCCTCTCATAGAGTCACCATTTACAAACACTTTCATTAGCAATACACAACATGGCCAGCCTCGTAAACTTCATCGCCTTTTCCCTCATGTTGGTGTCTACGGCCTCAGCCTTCCCTTCCCATGCCTCATTGCCAAGGCTACCTCGAGGAGAGTTGAACGAAATCGTTCCAAATCTCCAATCCCACCCGCCCAAGAATCCCCCCGTCCCATTGAAGTTCAATGATGCCAAGCTCGCCAACGACGAGGCGCGTCCTTGGAAGCCTCTTCGTGAGGTGGACATCCGGGGCCCTTGTCCTGGCTTTATCATACTCACACTGAGATATGCGGATGCCAGATGATTTCCACAGATCCAGTAGGCCCGGGGGTACGGAGGGAACAGATGTCGTGGCTGCCGTGCGTCCGATCGCACCCGGAGCCAATCTCGGGTGAGCTAACAACTATGTCCTCGACCCGACTTCAGCCAATTCACCTCGTTCTGCCTGCTCAGGTGTTTCCCTTAGGGGAAGATGATTAGATGTGCTAACCGGCATTTATATTCGTGGTACTAGCAGCTTCAGTACACTTGCCTATGCAATTGAATGTATTTCATTGACCTTCTGGGTTGTCACGCGCTTTTTTCATGAGGTATATCGTATGGGATCAGGCATTGGGAGGCCACACGGTTCAGCATCTTCTGGATGACCACATGTGAGTAATGGGCACGGACCAAGTGTTCAACCTCACCTGTTTGTCGGAAGTTCAAGATACCTGTGAGAGAGACATTCATTCGCTCTTGACCATATCATATCTCGTCCTGCCATCAGATTTTTCTCAAATATGGGCCAGCACGTCTATTTCTATTCCTGAAAGCGCTTCCCATCGCGTTCCTGGTATTCTCAACCTCTGTTCACAAAATGTCGCCAGGGCTTCCCGCCTTAGATCCTCATCTCATACCCCACCCAGTAAAACGACAACAAAACATACCCAGTCGATGTTGGCTCCGGCTGGTCCCACTCGTCCTCCCTTCCTGTACGTCCAGTGAATCTGAGGAAGGATGGACCCTGGTTGTAATCGAAATATGCAGCGGAGAGCTGTCCCGGCTGGTTCAAGGGGAAGAAAATCACGGAAAGGTTGAATGGAAACCGTCCATAAGCGGCGGCGCGGCAAAGGAGAAGATCTACATCGGGGCATGAGGTACCTTCCACCGCCCGGGAAACTCGGCTGGAACTTTCGATTAGCTAAACGAAACGTAGCGACTAGGTGCTGTCAGTTTTTGGGTTAATTTCTATGATGCTGAAACACCGCCGGATTGCATCAGTCAACAACATTTCAGCCAAATTTGGATACAGTACACACAGCAGGAACGTCGGCGAGAGGCAGGAAAAGATCAATCGGTGTGATATTCCGCTGCCCTCTCAAAAGGACACCATCGATGTTTCACGCAGGACAGTTCCGGACGACCACACTTCCCTTGGTGTAGTAGGGAGTAAAGAGGTCAAAAGAACAACCACGATGAGTAAGACTTAAAGCACCCGGATGGGTATTGCCTCTGCCCCCGCCGTCCACGGGCTAGTCGTTCGGACAAGTTTTGGCCTAGATTTCCTTCCAAGAGCTTTCTAGAATAAACAGATCTTTGGGTTTGATCTGACTCACGGCGGTTGTGCGTTGGGGCTGCCGTTATGAACCTTGGGATTACTGTGACCCATTCACACGTGCAAAGACAAAGCAAGGCACCTCGAGTCACAATCGAGCTGAGAAAAACAATTCCTAATTGGATTGCAACATCAGTTCTGCGCGTTCTCTATTTGGCTTGAGCCGCCGGACAGCAGGTAAAGTTCTGGAATTTCGAATTTGGTCCTTAGAGTAGGCTCTCCAGGTAGCATGCTGCGCGGGTTCCGGAATAACGCAGGTTCGGGGGTCAAAAACGCAAAAAAAAGGATCTTGGACAATTCTACAGGGCGTGCGAAAAAGAGGAGGTTGAGTTCAAGATGCTACGGCATTTTCAATTTCCCAGTCCTCTCCCTGGGCAGGAGACTTGGCTACTACCAGAGGACTAATGAGTCGCTTGTAATGAAGATGCTGGAAGGAGTATCACGCCTCGATACGCAAAGGTAACAACGGGCGTCCTACTCCATGTCACGCAAACGTAAATACTGTGCATCCATCGACTAACGTTTACAAATGTGGGTCCGACAAAGCGCCATAGCCCGGGAGCCTTTCCGCGACAATTATTCATTCGGTTTACCGAAACATAAGCTGTGGTTCATGGAGGGGAGCACAAAGATACACCTTGGATGGCATAGGAGGGGGGGCTAGAGTAGATATTTGAACACCGGAGAGCGCTCGGCGGAAATGGCAACCGAAGAAGGAGTGTTGCAAGCGCCGTTCCCCTGCCCTGAGTGTTACACATCGCATTTTGATTTGTGATTTGGGTAGTTCCATCATCGTCTTGGCCTTTCCTTTCTTTGGACGGATTGCGGGGACAGTATATGTAAACCCCCAAGAAATTTTGGTAACCTCCCGGACAGCTTTTCTTCCTTCTCCCCTCTTCTCTTGACTTCGCCTTCCTCTGCTCCTACTTCATGACACCTGCTGGGGTGTCGGTGGTTGATCGAGTCGTCGCGACTCTCCTACCGGCACCCCCACTGCCTTGATGGTGAGTATGCCGCCATACTGTCAAATGTATCCTCACTGAAGACCATCACTATACCCACGCAGATGACTTCTACGCAATGACCATGGGCCCACGCGATTCTCTCTCTTTGTTATTCAACAAGCTTCGGCCGTGGGCAACAGTTAATGTCAATAACCATAGGACGATGACTGGATGACTGAACTATCTGCGCTGTGCCATCCTCGCTGCTCTCTCCCTCTCCCCGCTCTCCCGCCACTATGGCGTTTTCATACCTATGTTATTCCTTCCTCAAGCTGATCCCCAATGGTCCTTTTGTCATCGTGAATGCTGTTGGTACTTGGAGCTATTCTCGCGAGTACTTGCCTATCTCTGGAGGGGACAACGACTAATTCTGTCTGTGATGTGCGACCCTGAAAGACTTGGGGACTTAATGCATGGCCGGCCATTGGATTACTTGTCTGTCTACTGCTTGCAATATCCTCCTTGCTGTTGTCTCCTTGGTCTTTGCTTCTCAGACTTGAACTAAATGTAAGTAAAATACATGGTCAGTATTTCGTTTCAAAGGTTCGAAAGCAGGTATGTGGCCAGAATAGGTATTACTTGTTGATCAGTGAAAGGACTGCCCTGATGGTTTGAAAAAGATTGTAGGTACAAAAGGCCAGGTACGTGTTCTTTCCCCAAGCAAGGGTCTCTCCAGCCCTCGTGCTCCCTTGCCGTGGGGCTTGGGCTTAAGACCTTTTCCGTAAGGAAGAGGTCGACCAAATGCACGTTAATTTGGGTGTTTCTACTTCAGTTTTCCATGTGATTTCGGTGAGCTCCTATTTCCTCGTTTTCATGCCACCTTTTGCTATTTATTCACAACAACTCTGCTGGAGTGCAGCCACATCACCTCCACAACATTCTGAATCTCTGCTGCTCAAGTCAATATGAACGGTATGATGACATCCTCTAGGCCGTCATGCTCACCCAACATCGTGCATATAGATTACAGACGTTACGCAATCTGGAGGAGTTATTGCAGCTCTTTCCTTTATCATCCTTGCCACGACACTAGATCTTGTCTCCCTTTGCTTTCATCTGTCCTCCGCCGCCCAGCATAGCGTTCTTATCTTACAAGCTGGCTTCCTCACTTTCTGCGCGCTCGGACTCATTGCTGCCCTTGTCCCATTCATGCTCTTTGTTGCGACAAGAAACGCTACAGCTTCAGTCAATGGTAACCGCATACCCGATGGAACAGTTGGAGCACTTGGGCAGCAATTGGGCATCAATTCTATATACAGACGCTCGTGGTACCGTAAGTTTACATGCTGTGTTCCCCCCCCACCTCGCCTATATTCACACCATCTCTTCTCGTTCTAGTGCGCCTCGTGGCTATCATTCCTTGGATAACTGCAGTGTTCGCAATCATAGCCGTCGTCGTTCTCTTCGTAACCGCTTCTCGCCTGCGTCGCTTGACCGCTTCCGAGCCCGTCGTGACCAAATCCGCTCCCACTGATGCTGCTCACCGGGACCCGCCTGCGACAGGAGAACAGGAAAAACCCGTCCCGGTGTACACTGAAAGACCCGCTGCTGTCTAATTGGAAGTGAGGCGGGAGTTCATCGAGAAGCTCTCTCGTGTTTTGTATGTACAGTACGTATACATGTACTGCCGGTGTTATTGATTCTGCTCCCCATCATCTGTCGTTGGCGTGTCCCCTTGAGAAGCTCCAACGTGGAACAACTACTCCACCCCCCACATTGAGCACTTATCATTGGCGGACAGACACTCAATCACTCACTTGTACGCAACAAGGGCCGCATATAGATGGTTCAGGCACAGAGACGATAACTCCGAACATAATGGAACGTTGCATTCCTCTCCATGCCCTTTAGGTTAGACTGAGTAAATCACAGTGTTGAGCGGGAGTTGCAGCTGCCGATTTTTGTGGCAATATTCTATATTGATCATATTACCATACTCCCATGACCTTACGAAATAAACGTCTGTAATAACAGACTTCAATTGTGATGGATATACGAG
This sequence comes from Lepiota brunneoincarnata, assembly GCA_023014365.1. Taxonomy (NCBI): domain Eukaryota; kingdom Fungi; phylum Basidiomycota; class Agaricomycetes; order Agaricales; family Agaricaceae; genus Lepiota; species Lepiota brunneoincarnata. Next base: position 245,232 of record JAEBUN010000025.1, on the reverse strand, counting down.
TCCGTTCCCTCCTAAGCACTTCGAGCATCAAGGAACCACCCAAATCTTCCGATTGAATGTCACAGTCGACTTGTTGCAATAATGGTCGTGTGTCCTGACCGTTTCTTTACTCTCACCCAGCCAGACGAAGACCCTCGATAAGTCATGCTAACACTCGCCCTACACAATTCGTCAAAATCTAGTTAACTGACGGTGATAGTGGTCTCGCAAAATGTCGACACGTGCGAGATAGTTGATGTCTAGTACAATAGAGGGCGATTATGTGCCCGAGTCTCGAGACCCACCCCAGTCTCCGAGACTCTCACCCGAGCCAGCGAGTCAAGTTGTCGGATATAATATCAAAGGTTCTTATCTCGATTTTGGAATTACGAAATAACTTGGCCACCTTTGGTCCATAAACGATGGAAGAGCAAGCTTCGCCGTGTGCCCCGAGGTAACAATCTATCTAAGGTTGGTCCCCTAGACTTGTATCTTGGGAATAACGCATGATAGACGCTCCGTATTTCCTATTCATATACTAAAGGCTGTGGTAGGGGGGGTTCTGCAAAGCAATGAAGGAATGCACTTACCACACAACATGATGGCATTCCTCGATCCACACGCCTAGATAGCAAGCGCATAAATTTTATGGAGTGACTTAGAACTCAGGAGGAGTGAAGTCGGGTTTACCTAGAGCTCTGCCAATCCCGCGTGTATGAGCCTAACTGATTGCCCTTGTCGGGTAACTCTTTGGCGTTCTTAGTTTTTACCCGCATGAGCACTAAACGCAAAGTAGGCGCCTGCAATCCTCAGCTCACAAAGTTAACGGGTGATGGAAGAGCCAGACGCACCAAACGACCTAGGACCTCCATCACAGCCCGACGCTAGCCCACCCTACGTCCTGCATCCTTCAGCCCTCCCACGATGAAGCAAGAGCGAGGGAGAGTGCTGAAAGGCATCTTGAACCTCCTAATCCACAACCTCCCCCACCGGCATTAGCCCATCCCCAATCAGATCAGGATTCGGTACGTTCAGTGTCAGGTTCAAACCACTCGGGATGTCCACATTCTTGCGCTTACAGGCCGAGGAAAAACGTTGCGAAGAGAAGGGCAGCCGAATGGGACGTTCCGTCACGTCGTCAACAGTCGTGGCCGTCCGGGCCAACACACCAGGTTTTCGGCGGTAGACATGCACGCGAGATCCGAGGTGCTAGCATTGTCATCCCAATTGCGCTGGGAATTGGCTGGCGATTGGCATTGACTGCGAGAAAGAGAGGCGTCCACGTGTTGATGCGTACTTGCCTGAGGCATCGCAAATGACCGTCCTGCTACACCCACCTCTTCAGCACGTGTTGACGCAATTTTCTTGAGAGGAGTTACTCGACACCACGCAGTAATGACAGCCAATATCGCCCAGCTTTTCCGACAGTGGACTAGAAGTTGGAGCGCGGATAACCCCTTGATCCAAACCCGACCCGCCGGCAGCCCCCCTTCCCATCCCTCGGCGACCCTGGGAACATCGTACGCTGCCTCTGATATGCTAATATCACAACACGCCTCCAATGAGAAAACAGGGTCGTACCTTCAATACAGAAAACGCTCTATTCTCTTGGTGAGCCGCACGACGGTTGGGCCCACTCGGACTCCTCGGCTTGGGTTGTATCCGCAGGAGGCTTATGAGAGGGTGTGGTGGGCAATGACGAAAACGGACCTTGTAAATCAATCCTGATTAGGTAAAGCAGGCACGCTGGGCATGCGAAGAACATGACGAAGCCAACAATTAGCTTGCGTGGCATACTTGGCAAGTCAACTATATACTTGTGAACCTGTGGCAGCAATAGTAATTTAGCAGCGCTTTAGCTGTCTCAAAAAAGCACTGTTGTCGTGGACAAAACAAGTTAGCCAAAGGTGTCATAGGAAGAAAATATACGGGCTCACCGAAATCAAAAAAGGAGGCAGGGGAAACACAGTGGTAATGTCCAATTTAACGTGCATTTGGTCGACCTCTTCCTCACGGAAAGGGTCAGCAACACGACGCAAAGATGCACAAGCTAGAGACAGATGCATGCAAATGGTCGATTCAAGGCTACCAAGACCAGGAAACTTGTATGGAATGTCTGTCAAAACTATGGAACCATGGCCCATGCTCGACAACTTGCGGCCTCAATGGGGGAGATGTTGGGCATGCTTGATGATGAACTTGAAGATCCGAGTGCCCCATCCCTTTGGCTCAAAAACCTGGCCAGAAGAAAGATTGGAAAGAATTTTATTGAGGTGGTCGACAATATTAGATCAGAACAATTTACCGGGCGCATCGTGCCACAACATGGGCAGATGGGAAGGGGAAGGAAGAGCAAACAACGACGAATACACAGACCTTCAAGTAACTCCACCCTGATTAGGTAAATCCGGCATGCTACAAACATGAAGCAAATTGGTCCAAGTGATATATTTCAGATCAAGGTAACTGCCTATCTAACATTAATCCCTTAAAAACGGTCATGAGTACCACATATATACCTGTGAATCCCGCATCCCGGGCGGCACTGGTAATGTAGCGGAAAGAACGTGGCTGCATTCCAGCAAAGTTATCGTGAATATAGAAATTAGCGGAAGGTAGTACGAAAACAGAAATATAGAGACTCACCGAAATCACATGGAAAACAGAATGGTATAGTGGAAAAGTCCAAATTAACGTGCGTTTGGTCGACCTCTTCCTTATGGAAAAGGTCCCAAGCCCAAGCCCCACGACAAGGGAGCACGAGGGTTGGACAGGACCCCTGCTTGGGAAAAGAAAACATACCTTGTGGTTTGGACCTACATCTTTTTTTTTTCAAACCGTTAAAGGAGCTCCTTGCTTCGATCAACAGGAAAACACTTACCATTGTCACCGACCTGCTTGTGAAAGGGTTGGATAAAGCCTTTGGAATGAAACACTCACTGTACATTTCACCTACGCTGGTTCAGTACGAGAAGCAAAGAACGAGGCAACAGCAGCAATGGAGGCATCACAAGTAACAGAACCCAAGAGCATTTCACAGTCCGGGATTGCGTAAAGTCCAAGCTTTGCAAGTAGCACAAATCCAATCGTCATTAGCTCCAGAAACAGACTAGTACCGTCGAGAATAGAGTCAAATAAAAAGATAATCGCGTCTGGGACAGGAAAGAGACCCTTGGGTTTACTTGAGGATCCACTTGAGGGATGGAACATAGGTATAGAGATGTAATAGCAGCAAGAGAGCAAGCGGGAGCAGAGAGCGGAGAGACTAGCATGACTCGGGTGGTTCGGTCGTGGGGCTCAAAGCACCGACCGTCATGTTGTGGTCGTTGATGTCGTTGATTGCCTGCATCTGAAGCTCATTAAGTAAGAAGGAGAGAGAATCGAGTATAGACATTCACTGATGGTCCGCGGAAATGTTATTTTCTTGATGACAGCTTTCAGTAGATAGATTCCAGGAGTCGAGAACCTTCATGATGTTGAATAAGGTGGAAATCCGACGTCCACGGCAGCATAATAGAAAACCAGCTTGAGGCTCGAGAGTAAGGGACAGACCCATGGAGAGCATTTAGCAAGCCAGTTTAGAACGCCGTTTGATGAACGGGATTGAAGCGGTGGGCATGGCTGGTGAGAGGGGAGCCATGGGGAGGGATGTGCGGGGAAGGGAGGAGGATGAACATGAGCCCTGCGACAAGGGCTGGACGTGGTGGTTATTGTGAGAAAAAAAGCCATGGAGACTTGGGCAGGCGTAAGAGGCTCACGGACAGGTCCAGAAGAAGGCTTTTAGCAGTCGTTCCGTATGGCTGGTTAATAATGAGGATGACTTGGGGAGACATGGTGAGGGGGGGTGCAGGGGAAAGGGCAAGTTATTTGTGCTTTTCAGATTTCTTGAGCGAGTCCCTTGTTACACCTCAAGTGCGCCACACAGTAGCTTCCTTTGCCATTTGTAAACAGTTCAAAGAAAGAACGTTGGTGATCATGGGGTTGTCAAAATGGAACATGTAATCTCCAAGACAAAGCAAACAGTTTTGCCCACGACCTTCCTGCACGGAAGTGGCTACTATAGGGCTGGTGTCCTTCCCTTCTGACTATGTTACCTCTCTGAATTCTGCGGACGATCACCTATGACTTCAACACCCTCACTCTCACCCCTCTCACACGATTGTCATCTTCAGCGGCAGGATACACACTCCCACTTGGTCAGAATCCTTTCTTTGCCTCAGATCACCGAGTTCAAGTCGTCCTTGATATGTATGTGCCCATTTCGTGAGTTCCTTTTATTCTCCTGCTTAATGCCGAATATCACCACGCTAACGGGTGTGATCTCCACCGTGTTGGTTTCCATCGTCAAAATCCCCGTAAATCCCTCTCCATATGGTCAGCCGGATCTCCCATACTCCGAGGTCTATCGTTGAAGACGATGTAAGCTGGCCAGAAACCACACTCCGTATTCCCCGCCCCCCCACGGCTGAATGTGTGCTCAAGCTTTGACCTGCTTTGTCTAGGCCGAAAGGGGATCGGATATGCAGAAGCCTTGTAGGACTTTATTCAGCAATCTCGATGCAGAGCAACCTTACGTTTCTGGGCTCCAGGGATAGGTCAGATGCCAGAAAAAAGAACTCTATGTTCTTCCCAATGCTGGCAAATCCGTCATCTTTGATGCACTCAATCTCGACAAGGATTTGATACGACAGATCACGCCCCCCCCTTTTCAATTTAGGTTGTCTGTGTACCTCTGTGTCACCAAAGCATCCTTACGTTGGTGTCGGTTCGGAGGATTTATTGGTGGAGATGCTCCAATCCCGTATACAGTACCGAATAGACAAGAATTTCACTCTCTGCCAATTGGCACATCCTTTTTGAGCCGCTCTGGAAGAAAGGAATCTGGAATGGTATCGCAACCTCAAGTGTAGGAACTGTTAACAAGTCGCCTTCCCACTTCAACTCATGGGAGCCAAAGAGTGTTTACAGAAATTGAGTCCGGGTGAACGATATAGAAACGAGGAGCTTACCTCAGTTCTCGGAAAATTCATGAAATGCCTTGCCCGCCTTTGTCCCATAAACGATTGACGAGGAAGTTTTCAGCGTGGGCTGCAAGGTAACTGTCTATCTAACATTAATCTCTTAAAAACGGTCATGAGTAACGCATTGGACGTACTCCCATTATGCAAGAGCTTAGAGGAACCCGCCTCTCGGGTCCTGGAGGCGCAGCACGCTGGGTGGGCTTTTCCCAAGGGAGAGAAGGGACGCGCTCACCGCGCAGACTGATGTCATTCTTCGATTTGCAGGTCTAGATACTGGCAAACAGATACAATCCTGTGGACTGATTTAGGACTCGGAGGAGTGAAATTGGTGTAAGGAAAAGAATCCACCCCAAGACAATTGTAAAGGCGAGGTATGACCAACGAAACGACCATGGGCTTGTCTTGTCAATCTTGCAGAATGGTACAAGTACAACTCTGGGTGGGGGAGGGAAGGACTGTGGGGAAACTTGAGAGAAAAGAGAGATACTGAGAGGGAAACTGTAGGACCGTTAAGCTGTAGCCTATCGGAGGTCTCCGTGCAGCGGAGACATCCTTGCCATTAGGAGCCGAGGCATCTAAGGACAGGTGTGCTACTTAAATAACCCAATGAAACTGCGTTGAGGGCAGGATCCCACGCGCAGCGGGACTCTATTTCTCACACTGGGATTACCCAGAAATCTGCTGACCCCGCATATGTCAGTATAGCTGATTGCCCCTCGTCTGCCGACTCCTTGGCGCTCTTAGTTTGTGCCCACATGAGCGCCAAGCGCGAAATAATCCTCAACCAAAAGGTCAAGAGGTGGAAGATCCAAACGCACCAAATGACCCAGACTTTGATCACAACCCGACGCTAATTCACCCCCTTGCTCCCGTCTACACATTCTTCATCCTGTCTCTCTCAACCCTCCCACGACGAAGGAATAGCGGCTAAAAGGCCCGAGCGCGTCTTGAACTCCTCAATCCACAACCTCTGCCACCAGCACTGACCAATATCAGACCAGCAGGGTTCAGTGTTGGGTTTGAACCATTCGGGATGGCCACATTCTTGCGCTTGCTGGCTTGGGGAGCATGTTACAAAGAGAATAGCAGCCGAACGGGACGCCTCCATCGTGCTGTCGACAACTATAGTCATTCAAATAAAAAAATACACTGGGCTTTCGACAGTAGACATCGCACATGAGATTCTAGTTCCTAGTAACGACACGCAACCGCGCCTGGAACCGACTGGCAACAGCGTTGGCTGCGAGAAAACGGAATGTCTATGCATCGATGCGTACTTGCCCGAGGCGTCGTGAATGACTACCCTACAACACCTGCCTTTAGGGCGCCTCGTCAGCTTGTGTCAATAAACCTTACCTGGGAGGAGCTACGTGGCAAGGAAAGCTTGACACCACACAGTGAGGACAGTCAATATCATCCCCAGCCTTTCCGACAATTGACTTGCCGGAAGTTGAAGGGGGCATGGATGATCCCCCAACTCGCCGGCAGCCCTCTTTCCCATCCCCTGGCGACCCCAACATCGCACACTACCTCCGACATGTCCATACCTCCAATGAGAAACTAGGACCGTTCCAATTCAGAACGCCCCCCTCCTCGGCTGAGCCGCACGATGGCCTGGTTCACTCGAACTCCTCGGCTTCAAGGTTGTGCTTAAGGGAGGATGTGGTGGACAAGGGTGAAAACGGACCTTATGTATCGACCCTGATTATGTAAAGCAGGCATTCTAATAACATGATGAAGCCAACAATTAGCTTGCGTGACGTACTTGGGGAGTCGAGTATGTACCTGTGAACCCGAAGGCAGGGATAATAACATGGCGGAGGTGATGTAGCGGCGCTCTAGTGGTCTCAAAGAAGCACAGTTGCCGTGGATCAAACAAGTAAGCCAAAGGTGTCGGGGGAAAAAATATAAGGGCTCACCGAAATCAAAAAAGGAAGGCGCAGTGGTAATGTCCAATTTAACGTGCGTTTGGTCGACCCCGTCCTCACGGAAAGGATCTTGGGCCCAGGCGCCACGCCAAGGGAGCACGAGGGCTGGACACTCTTGCCTGGAAAAAAGAGCCACCTATCTCATTTCGTACCTACACTTGTAGATAATAAGCGGAAACGCAATCTGGGTACAAGGATCGGAAAACTCGTACCTGGAAAGGCGCCCATCGTGTCACCCACCACCAGATAATGCAACCAGTGAATAGCGTACAACAATGCATGGAGGTCCAGCATAGCACCAATTCCCACATCGCACACAGACCCGGCCGGCGCCGGCACCAGAATTAAACCAGTGGTGTTCCAAGGCAGTGCTTTGCAAAAGTAACGTTCAGTGACGACAAAGTATAGGCCCTGCTTGAAGTCCCGTCCGAGGCCAAGGAAAATTTGAGGGATAGGATGCAGGTACGCGTCTACCACAGCAGCATGAGCATTTTCAGCGTTTTGACGTGTGGTACCGGATGCACGCGACTTGAGTAGCTGGGTTGTTATCCAAGATCATTGGCGCCTGTATTCTTTGTACAGTCACACGTGGCGAAGCACCAGAGGAGCGAAAATACTCACCGATCGGTGTCGGGGGTATGCGCCAGTGTGTGGTGAGGGTGGAGAGGCCGCGGGCGGGTCTCGTTGATATCGTGGCTTCGACTGGAGTGCTTTCTCGCCTCGAGTGGACTTGTGCTTGTCGTTATCGCCTTGTCCATCTTGATGTTGACAAAGTAGATCCACGGATTGTATGTAAACGGGGCGGATGGTCCCAGACGATGATAGAATCGATGTTCTCCTGCCCCGTAGCTTGAAGGAAGTGGAACTACGAGGCTCGAGATTGCGTAAGGTGTTTGTATTGACGTCACTTCGTTGCTAGGAAGGGGAGCGAGTGAGAGAGCCTTGGGTGGTTGGACCGGATGCGACACTGGGCGGAGTGCTTGCGGTCCATCCGGTGGAACTTTGCGACCCCGGCGATGTTGCTTTCTTGATGACAGCTTGCGAGTAGATGGATTCTAGGAATTGAGAACATCCATGGTGTTGAATAAGGCGAAAATTCGACATACACAGCAACGTAATCAAAATCAGCTTGGGGCCCGAGGGTAAGACGCAGACCCGTGGAGGGTATTTAGCGAGTCTGATTAGAAAGCGGCTTGATAGTGGGCGTGGATGCGATTGGCATAGCTGGTGAGAAGAGGAGCCAGGGGGAGCGTCGGGATGTACGGGCAAGGAAGGAGAACAAATCATCTGAGTCTTGTGGATATTTTGGGCATGGCTTGCTTTGTCCTCACGACTGGTCCAAAGGCAGAAAGCTCAACATGAGGCTGTCAAACCCACGCGAGTCAGAAGCCCAAATCGAAAATGTAATAATCAGGACAAGACCAGGGCGGTAAGATCGCTTCACCTTCGGTCGCAACTCCTCCGCCGACTGTCACCATAGGGTCCGTGCCGTTCTCTGCATCCTGCATTCCTCGAGTGCGAGCGCGCAAGGGAACCGCCTACCATAATACTGCTCCGATGAAGTCGCAAGGTTGCGACTCATCACAGGAACCACATTAGTAAATGCCAGTCCATCACGTTAGATGTTAAACAATATCAATATCTAGTTAGGACCATTGCAGCGGTACACAGGGCGCTACCCATCAACACAAATCCGTCGGTCCAGCGGCACTTCTGACTCGAACTTTCTGTTTCGGACAACGGCGGGAGCCGAGGGAAATTGACTACACGATAACATCTTGAACTCAATCACACTGTTCCATGCGCTTGGTGGAACCATTATTTGCGCTTCTTTAATTTATTGCCGACCCTTGTTGCGTTGTGTCATGTTACGAAGGGCTGTGGCATGCTGCTGGCGGAGTCCGGTCCAAGACCGCAACAGGCAAGTCGGAATTCGGTCTACACGTTGAGTGGCTCAGTCGGAGAGCCTGCTTTGGGGAAAACGGTGCCCAGGATTGGGTTTTATCTGCAGGACAAGCTCCAATGCATAGCTTGTGACTTTTACTGTATTTGAGTTGCACCCGTGCGGGCGGGACACGGTCGATGATCCCGAGGTTCGTAAGGACTACCCCAAAATAGTACTCCCTTCATTCAATTTCGAACTCAGAGGTCTGCCTGTTTCTTTCGTCTCAGAAGGCTCCTTTGAGGGCACTCAAGGCCACAACTCGTATGGATGGTAGACCGTCAAACATCTCAAAGGTGAGCCAACAATACCTAGACAGGGGTGGTAGAGACAGCCCAGCCCATTCGTGTCATTTCAACCGTGCCCACTGACTCCCTTTGGCCAGTTGATGGATCGATGGAGTCTTGATGTACTCGACATGGTATGTATGTGCAAGTTATGTCGAATCACCCCGTCTTCAACTAATGCGTTACAACTCCATAGCCCACTACCGTCCTAGACTATCAGCTCGATTTCCGGTCTCTCCCCCTCCTTCCCCCGCCCGGAACCCAACCAACTAACTACCGATGGGCTCTACGCAGTATGTATTAGCTACACGCTGAGTCAGGCCCCTCTATTGTCAACTGATAACTCCATAGCCTAGCCCAAAGTCAGCCGCACCTCGGGGGACACAGAGACTTTTTCAAGCTCTACTCTTGCCCTTCAAACAAATAAAATTTCCCCTCCGCCTTACCGAGATGAAAACAGGTGAGCCCATCACCGAATTGAGCTCAGGGCCATACCCCGCATGCCGCGACTGATTGGTTCACCAGGATCCAGGTCGTACCAGCCCATGACTATTGTGTTGGCGAGCCATAACGAGGGTGGAACACTACTCTCGCCGGCAGTGAGCCACGTCGCCCATCATTATGTTCATGGCTTGTCATCCCGGGCATCCCGCCAACGGCGCCACACAGGTGCTGGTCAAAATTGGTTTTTGCCTCGTGATTGTCAGAACCGTCCATACAGCTGGGAAAGGCGACACAGGGGAGCAGACTCATACGGTGCGCTGGTTTATCTGATTTCCACCCACCAACTTTCAATGCTGCAGCGACCTTCGCGGAACCCCGACTCAACTAATGCAGCGCTCGGGAATGAGCTTCGGAACCCAGGATCTATCGACTCACAAGTGTTGTGTGATGCCAGCGAGCGGAAAATGCGAGGGTCTGGAAGGTCCGCGGGTCCTCATTTCTACACGGCAATTGACAGCGCGACCCAAGATACGCTTTGATCAGAAGGGTTTTTACCTTACCCTGGGAGGAAGTGCATGTGACGAACGATCGATGCTTGGGTTGTGAGGGGCCGGCGATTCCATGAGCTGTATTGTGTGAAGGAGGAAACGCACCTACGTGCATGACTTGATCCGTGATCCCTCCTCATCGTTGTCCCATCGATCCTGGCGCGCCTCGACTCCCGGCGCACTGTCGCTCCCGGTGGCACAATGCCGCCTCCTCCATAGTGTACTTTTCCCCTTTGTCACCGTAGATATTTATTCAGTTGCCCGCGCGACTCATTCTACCTTTCGTAACCTATTGTCTCGATTTCGTAGTATAAATCAGGGTGCACGAGCACATTGCTAGGGCAGTTCCGGTCCCCTTCCTTAGTGCTCGTTCTCCTCTCGTTTCCCAGTCCCACCGTCTATCGATGGCAGGGCGGCAGAGGGGGAGATCTGCATCGAAGCATGAGGCGCCTTCCCTCGACTCAGAAATAACAGCCGGAACTTTCGTTTAGCCAAACGAAATGCAGCGGGCAAGGGAAGATCAATCGAAACAACACTCTGCTGCCATCTCTGTAGGACATCATCGTAATTCACGCAGAAAGGCCTGGGCAAGTACACTTGTGCAGATGTGGCAGGCAGTAAGGATGGCTAAGATGAGTGAGGCTTGATGTACCCGGATAGTATTTCCCCTGCCCCCGCCGTCCACGGACTCGTCGTGGCCTAGATTTCCGCCCAAGAGCTTTCTATAACGAACAGATCGCTGGGTTCGATCTAACTCGTGGCAGCTGCCGTTACGAGACTCGGAATTACTGTGACTCGTTCACGCATGCAAAGACAAGGCAAAACACCCTCAAATCACAATCAAGCTAAGGAAAACCATTCCCAATTGAAATGCAAAATTAATGCATTCTTTGTTCGACTTGAGCCACTGGACGGTAGGTAATATTCTGGTTCTCGAATTTGTGCCCCTCAGAGCAGATTGTCCAAGTAGCATAGTGCCGCGCACATACGAAAATGAACGCAGGTGAAGTCCACGTCACGCAACGTAAATACTATATATCATCGACTAACGTTTACAAATGTGGGTCCGACAAAGCGCGATAACTTGGCAGCCTTTCCGGGACAATTGATCATCCAGCCAACGGAGATATAAACAATAGGTCACGGAGGGGAGCACCAAGCTACATGGTGAATGGCGTAGGAGGGGAGGGGGTAAGAGAGCCAGAGCAGATACTTGAATCCCGTAAAGCGCTCGGCGGAAGTTGCAACCGAAAAAAGAGGTTCGCAAGCGCCGTTTCCCTGCACCGAGCGTTACGCGTCGCATTTTGATGTACGATTCGGGTAGCTCCATCATCGTGTTGGTCTTTCCTTTCTTTGGACAGATTGCGAGGGCAAGCAAATGGTAACATAACCCTCCTGGGACATATAAAAACCCCCAAAGAATTCTGGTAACCCCCCAGACAACTCGGCCTTCCCCACTCCCATCTTCGACTGATATGCCTTGGGGTGTTGGCGGTCGATTGAGTCATCATGACTCTCCCGCCGGCATCCCCACTCGCTTGGGGGTAAGTAACTCCTATACTATCGAGCGTATCCTCACTGATGGCCATCACCAGGCTTCTGGATTCCGTGGACTTCGCTGGGTGACCCATGCCCGGATGATTTCGACAAGACAGTAACAGGTCTTGGAGGTAGGTCTCACGTCATGTATCTGCGCCTCCAGCAGGTCTCTATACTCGGTTCTCTCCCTGATTGGGGTGAAGGGCCGCTCTGGTGGGTTTTTTAAAAAATGTAGGCAAGCCGCAAGGTAGGTGTTCTTTTCCCATGCAAGGGTCTGTCCAACCCTCGTGCTCCCTTGCCGTGGGGCATGGGCTTAAGCCCCCTTCCGTAAGGAAGAGGTCAACCAAATGCACGTTAATCTGGACATTACCACTACGCCTGCTATCTATTTTCTGTGAGCCCCTATGTCTTTTTTGTTCAATGACCCCTTGCGCTAATTTCTTGTATTCATGGCAGTTTTACTTATTTTGAGATCGCCAGGATGCGGCCACACCATCCCCCTCCCCCCTGGTATGCCACTTTCTGAAGCATGTATGTTTGCACAAGCTTATTCGCTTCACGTTCTTAGTGTACCTAATCGGGATCAGGGTTCCTTCGAAGGTACACTTCCGTCACGACCGTCAACCACGCCTCTCTCCCCGAACTGCCATGCATTATTACAATGCCCTCAGGCCAGTCCGCAATCAACATATAATGACATCCTCCCTGCATCATTGAATGCTGATGAGCGCTCATTGCCAATCGCCACCAGAGGGGGGGGAGGGTATCAATGGTCGGGAACTTGGAGCCTGTATGTCTTTCTACTACATACCGAAAACTTAGCGTATTCTTGTTTTCATTTCAACTGACTACAATTGTTGATACGGAGGATCTCGTCCTGTTATCCTTGATAACACACTGGTAAATGGACACGAGCGATCAATAGAGTTGTCGGGTAACCCCGTTTACTGTACATAGCCTTTTTCTCCCTTTGCCGTTCAATGCCTTCAGGATATGAAAAAGGGTTTTGCAAGATCCGGTTATCTGATCTTGGGATTGGCGCTTGACCTTTCCGATCGTTTTGAGGGGCAAAGGTGGCCCCAAGGCATTCAGTAATTCCATTTACCGTATAGCTCATTGCGCCAAAGTCGGACCCCCCCAACCCCCCCTGCTGTGGCTGAGAACCAATATTCAATGAAGTGTGTATTGGGTTTAGTCGGCGGCCCCAACTCCCGCTCAATACTGTGATCTACCCCGTTTAACCTAAAAGGCATGGGAAGGAATGCACATTCCATTATGTTCGGATTTATCGTCTCTGTGCTTGAACCATCTATATGCGGCCCTTATTGCATGCGAGTGAGCGATTGAGCATGTCTGTCCGTCAATGATAAGCACTCAATGCGGGGGTGGGGCAGTTGTTCCATATTAGAACTTCTCAAGGGGACACGCCAACGACAGACAATGGGGGGCGGAATCAATAACATTGGCAGTACATGTATACATACAGTACATATTGGCTATGATCATGAATAGCACAGTTATCCGAGGAATGATAGCCACTAGGCACACTAGACCGAGAAGAGATGGTGTGAATATGAGGGGACTGTGAAGGGGTACGAAAACACAGCATGTGTACTTACAGTACCAAACACGTCTGTAAATAGAATTGATGCCCAATTGCTGCCCAAGTGCTCCAATGGTTCCATCGGGTATGCGGTTACCATTGACTGAGTCCCCGTCGCAACAAGGAGCTTGAATGGGACAAGGGCAGCGACGAGTCCGAGCACATAGAAAGTGAGGCCAGCTTGTAAGATAAGAACACTATGCCGGGTGCCAGTGGATGGACGGAAGCAAAAGGAGACGAGACCTAGTGTCGTGACAAGGATGATAAAGGCAAGAGCCGTAATGACTCCTCCAGATCGTGCAACGTCTGTAATATATATGTGCGATGTTGGGTGAGCATAGCGGCCCAGAGGATGTCATCGTACCATTCGCATTGACTTGAGCAGCAGAGATTCGGAACGTAACCCTCGATTTATCGCGATTAGACCTAACCAACGGGTATATTGCTGGGTTCTGATGAGTTATGTGCGGCGAGGATATAGATGAAAAGAAATACCCACCAAGAGCAAAGGCGGCCCCAGCCAACACCAAGGCCAGAGCGAGTGACACGAAATGTGCAGCCCAGAGGGGAGAACGAGGCATTGTGAGCTGGGGTGGGGGAAAGGGCAGGGAAATAAAAACGATGGGAGCTATAATAATTAAACGAGGATCCTTCTAGCTTCCGAGCCAAGTCTACCACGACTTCTTTATCGGGGGGACCTCCTAGCTGCCCGCCCCATTGTCCCCTCTTGTTTCTTGGCCGTTCTCGACACTGCAGGTTACACATCAGTCATAAGACTTATGGCGTTGGTGGCAGGAAGCAAGCAAGCTTACCTTACTGCGCAGACTGACATCATCGTTCGATTCAACAGGCCTAGAGACCGTCACTGGCGTGTAGGTAAGTTTTCTATGGAGTGATTCAGAACTCGTAAATGCACTGCCTGCGACACCCCTGCTCGGGAGGGTGCCCTCTTCAGCTCACATTGACAAGCCTTTTCTTGAGAGGGAGCTACGAAGCTGGGGGAAGTCTTGACACCACACACTGCACACAGAGAAAACAGCCAAATATTGTCCCCGGGTGTTTCTAACAGGAGACTTGCTGGGAGTAGGAGCGAGTGTGAATGAGTGAATTACACCTCGGACCTCTTTCCCCATTCCAAATTGGCCCATTGACTGGCTATCCTCCCCTCCCGTCCTTTTCTGCATCACCTCTGATATGCCAACCAGAATCGGATCATGCCTCCTAATGCAGAACCGTCTATTTTCTTGGTAAGCCGCATATCGGTCGTGTCCGTTCGGATTCCTCGGCTTGCTTAAACCTGCGAGAAGCTTGTGGGAGGGTGTGGTGGACAATGACGAACACACAGACCTTCAAGTAACTCGACCCTGATTAGGTAAATCCAGCAATGCTAAAAACATGAAGCGAATTAACTCATGTGACATATTTCAGAGGTCAGGAATATACCTTTGAATCCCGCATCCTAGGGCGGCGATGGTAGCATGGCAGACGTGATGTGACCGTATTCCAACGGAGTTGTCATGAATAAAATAAATTAGCAAAAGGTGGCATGAAAATGAGGAAATAGGAGCTCACCGAAATCACATGGAAAACAAAAGTAGAAGGGTCCAAATTAACTTGCGTTTGGTCGACCCCTCCCTTGCGGAAAAGGTCTTAAGCCCAAGCCCCACGGCAAGGGAGCACGAGGGTTGGAGAGACCCTTGCTTGGAGAAAGAACACATACCTTGTCTTTTGTACCTACAATCTTTTTCTAACCGTCAGGGCAGTCCTTTCTCTGATGAACAGGAAACGCTTACCGTTGTCACCTACCTGCTTGCAAAAGGGTTGGATAGAGCCTGTGGAATGAAACACTCACTGTACATTTCACAACTTGTGGTTGTCATGTTGAGATCATCTGGGTGGATGGTTGCCAGGATGGCCTAAGGATGAGCAGGGCAAACCACAATCCACGAGTATGGAGAAGCAGCCAGGTCAAGGAATCCAGAGCAGAGTGATACCACAGCAGTTGGAGCCTGTAAGTTCACCATCACAGACCCCATCCATTACTGTATAGGTGAATGTGAGCATCCTGCATCACTTGATGAGCAAAAGGAGACTTACTATAGATATTGATAGGCCATCTAGTGAAGTCCTTGCACTGGATGGTGGCCATGGGTAAGGATACACTCAATAGTATGGTGAGGCACTAACCATAAGGGCAGTGGGGGTGCCAGTAGGAGAGTTGCGACAACTCAATCAACCACTGACACCCCAGTGGATGTCATGAGGTAGGGGCAGAGGGAGGCAGGCAAAGTCAGGAGAGAGGGGGCTGGACACGGTGGGTATTGTGAGAAGAGGGGCCATGGGGACTTGGGCAGGCGTACAAGGCTCACAGACAGGTCCAGAAGAAGGCTTTTAGCAGTCATTCTGTATGCTTGGTTAATATTGAGGGTGGCTTGGAGAGACATGGTGAGAGGGGGTGCAGGGGAGAAGGCAAGTTATTTGGGCTTTTCAGATGTCTTGAGTGGATCCCTTGTTACAGCTCAGGTGCACCACACAGTAGCTTCCTTTGTCCTTTAGAGACAGTCTGAAGAGAGAATGTTCGTGACCACAAGGCTGTCAAAATGGAACATGTAATATCCAGGACAAAGAAATCAGTTTTGCCCATGACCTTCCTGCATGGAAGTGGCTGCTATTGGGCTGGTTTCCTTTCCCTCTGACTATGTTACCTTGCCAAATTCTGCAGATGACCACCTATGACTTTAATACCCTCATCCCTCTCACATGATTGTCATTGTCAGCAGCAGGATACACTACTCCTGCTTGGTCAGAACCCCTTCCTTCACTCAGATCACTGAGTTCAAATTGTCCTTGATTTGTTTATGCCCATTTGTGAGTTCATTTTACTCTCCTACTTAATGCCAAACCTCATCACACTGATGGGTGTAATCTCCATTGTGTTGGTTTTTTATTGTCCAGATCCCAGAGAATCCCTCATCCATATGGTCAGCAGCTCACACCAGATCTCCCATACTCCAAAGCATTTGAGATAATGTAAGCTGGCCAGAGACCATGCTTCTTCAACAGCTGACCATTGACCATGTGCTCCAGCCCCCAAACACTTCAACCTGCTTTGTCTGGGCTGAAGGGGGATTGGGTATGCAGAAACCTTGTGGGACTGTATTTGGCAATCTCAGTGCAGAGAAATCTTGTGTTTCTGGGATCCAGGGGTGGATCAGACACCAGAAAAATAATCTCTGTGTTCTTCCCAACACTGACAAATTTGTTATCTTTGATGTACTCAATCTCGACAGGGATTTGATACCACAGATCACCCCCCCCCCTCAGTTCAGGTTGTCTGTATTTCTATGCCACCAAAGAATCCTCGCACCAATCCCATCTTATGGTTACCAAATAGACAAGAGTCTCACTCTCTGCTGATTGACACATCCTTTTTGAAGAAAAGAATCTGCCCCAAGATGATTGTAAGGGTGAGGTGTGATTGATGAAACGACTATGGGCTCTGTTACCCGGGTTAGGGGTTTGCTCTTGAGTAGCATGGTGTTTGTGGCAGGATGTCTATACAGACTTGGTCCTGTCCTACTAGGCGTGACTTGGAGATGACAAAGCACTATAGTCCAGCCGGTTTAAGGGCAAAGAGATATAGGAGGCAAGAACTGTATAACACTAAGATAAGGATACAAGGGTATGGTACAGTATCCTTATATACTACTATGTGTGGCTATGCTCCTACTATATATATCTGGACCCAGGTAAGTGAGTCATATCCTTATCTATCTAAGTATAGATTGTTCTGATGGTACTTCTGATTGTTTCAGGATGATAGGTCTTCTATCTATTTATATACTTTGGGTGCTTCTGATAAGAGTTCCTTCTGGTGAGGCTTCTGATAAGGGGACTTTAAGGGGACTTCTGATAACAGGCTCATCTTCTTGATCCTGTAGCATGGTATGAGTACAAATCTGGGTGATTGAAGGAAGGATTGCAGAGAAACTTGAGAGATAAAAGAGATAGAGAGGGAAGCTGTAGGACCATTAAGCCGGAGCCTATCAGAGGACTTGCTGCTGTGGAAATATCCTTGTATTAGGAGCCAAGGTATCTAAGAATGGGTGTGCTACTTAAATACATAATAAAAATGTGTTGAGGGTGGGGCCCCATGCACAGCCAAATCATCCAGAAATCTGCTGGTCCCACATATGTCAGCCTGGCCAATTGCCCATTGTCAGCCGATTCCTTGGTGCTCTTAGTTTGTGCCCACATGAGTGCCTAGTGCAAATCACCAATCACCACCGGGAGGGAGGGGATCATTGATGGCCAGGGCCGTGGAGCTTGTGCACATGTATGTCTCTCTACTACCAAAACCTGGTGTATTTGTGTTATCATTTGAATTGATTACAATTGTTGATGGCAGGTATGGAGGGTCTCATTTTGTTCTCTTGATAACACATCAATAATACACATGGAGCAATTAGCACAGTTTTGGGAAACCAACGACTGCAAGATCCAGTTATCTGATCTTCCTGACTAGGAGATGCAGAGTTGGCTTAGCCTTTACACACTATTAGGGGACTAATATCTGGCACAACAACACTTCCTTTTCAATCATTTGCCTTTAGTTATTCCATTACTGCATAGCTCAAGTACTTCAGTGCTTTGTATAGACCCTAAACCTCCTCTGCTGTGCTGAGAACTAGTATTCAATGAAGCCACTGCTATGGCATTGAGTTTAGATGGCAGCTGCAACCTGTGCTCAATGCTGCAAGTTTGATTGTATGATCTACTCGGCTTAACCTAGAAAGCATGACAGGGAATGCACACTCCATCATATCCGGATTTATCATTTCTGTGCCTGGACCATCTATGTGCGGTCCTTGTTGCATGCAAGCGAGTGAGGGTGTCTGTCAATGATAAGCGCTATATGCAGGGGTGGAGCAGTTCCACACTAGAGCTTCTCAAGGGGAAACACCAATGACAGATGGATGGGAGCAGAAGAAACAGCATAGGCAGTACAGGCAGTATGTACATGTATACATACAAAGGACAAGTGAGCCCTCCTGGTAAACCCTGACCTACTTTCATAGAATAGTCAATTGGGCAGCAGCAAGTCTTTCAGTAATGGACGTCATGTAACCTGCATCCTGCCGAAGATAGATACCGAGGAGCAAATCAGAGACCATGAAGCAACTTTTGGGGTCACTTTGTGGGAAGATAACCAAGGATTTCATATATTTCCACAGCCTCAGTGAGCATTCTTGAAGCCAAGGCTTCCATGAACTTCCCTGACACAACCCATCTAGCAGGTTCACTCTTGCAGGTCTAACGGTCTTGCTTTGTGTGGGTTCCTGCACAGATATGTTCTTTTATGTGGGGATAAGCAGGTCTGAAGCCCTCCATGTTCAGAGCACCAATGATAAGGTGCACATGTGATTGGATGGACATTACCATGATGCAGGGTTTCCAATTAATCACATGGGAACATAAGTCATTGACAGAGGCAGGAGTGGGACAAGTGTTACTCTGGACCACTGCCCATCCACTTGTGCCACTCCCATCCATCTGACAATTGTCACCTGCTCACAATAATGGTTCAGTTCATAGCCTTCATTTGCTATATTGGGAGGGCATGGGAGGAGTAGCAGTTGTCGCATGGTGCTATGGACCATATTTGCAAGATGCTTGTGAGCAAGTGTGGCAAATGATGGTAGCAACAGACCCTGTTGGTCAAGTGATCTATAAACTAAGTTTGAACTCAATTAGCTTGCGCAAATATCTCAGTGGCTACAGTAATACACTGTTGGGCTCCGTGCACTGAGCAGGACCCTTGTTATGTCTCAGGTGCATCACACAATGGCTTCCTTTGTCTTTTTCAAAAAGTCCAAAGAAAGAACATTTGTCATTGTAAGGCCATCAAAATGGACATGTAATATCCAGGACAAAGCAAGGGTGGCCAGTTTTTCCCTGACCTTCCTGCACAGAAGCTGTTGTTATAGGACTGGTGTGTTTTCCCTCTGGCTATATCACCTCTCTGGGTTCTGCAGACGATCACCTATGACTTCAGTCAGTGCACAACCTCACCCCTGTCACAAAACTCCCACATATTTTAGAACTCTTTGTTTGTCTCTGTAGTGAATCCAAATCTCATATGTAATCAATTTTCCTTATTAATCGCCTTGCTCCCATGATTTGTCTTTTCTTCTCCTATACAGAAAAAACATATAAAAACCATATTTATTCTATTTGTAACAGTAGTGTTTTACTTTCCCCAGAAATACGATAGTCCTACCCTGTCAAATCCTCTGGTGTGAAGGTCTTCCTCTAATTTTCTCTCACTCTTGTGTGTCATGATTTGCTTCATCATGCTTGTACCACATATTTTCAACAGTCCACACTATCAACATTAGCTTCAACTCATAAACTCAAGAAACCATTTTCGACTGTCCTGCTTGACATCAGAGAGACTTTGGTCTGATCAACCAAGTATCTTGTTGTTTAGTGGCTCAGTACCCCATACCTATATGACACTCCCATGATATTACCTTAGAAGCTGAAAAAACTGTCCCGCTGACATCATACTCAAATCGGAACAAGCTTTCAGTGAGTACCCAGTTCTCGCTATATGTAGGAACTGAAACAACCCCTCTCCCACTTGAAACTATGACAATGTCTCAGGAGCACCCTGACATCATTGAGGCCCCTGTATTAAGTCCCCCTGTATTAAGTGAGACTCAGTCTCAAGTAAGGGCGGCTCCTATAGAACCCCCTTTTGAAACTCTGGGCACGTTGCAATTGCCCCAGAGCCCTGCTCATCTGGATGCGGATGAAGATGTAGACCAGGAACAGTATGCTAGCACTAGACAGAATATGTCAGAACAGGAATCTACTATCTTGGAACATGAACAAGATTCTTCCAGCAGTGAAGTAAGGGGCAATAAGATTCTGAACACTACAGACCTCACTGAAGAACAATTGAAAGCTGTACAAGCAGCTCAATCTCATTTGACTCCCAAACAATTGGAAATAGTACAGCACTGTACTTCTTTGTACCCTATTGGGGAAAAACCTGAAGGTTCTAAATCTAAAGGAAAAGGGATTGACCCCAAGAATTGGGGTGCTCTACCTGCATCAGAAAATGAGATTAATATAGAAAAACAATGGAAGGCACTAAGAAGAACTGGCTAAGAAAAATAAAGTGAGAAAATCTTCAGAGCTGAAGTCCATTAAAGAGGAATCCTTGAAAGAACAAAACGATAATGGATTTATGTGTCCAGTTAACCTGGTAGATCCCAAGAGCTATCTGGGGCACACTTTCGAGGAAGTGCATTTGTCTTCTCAAGCACCACATGACACATCAAAAATTAAAAAGAATAAACACCATCATAAGAAGAAGTCGAAGAAGCGAAGAAGTCATTGCAGAAAAAAACACAATGATTCTAATTCATCTGATTCTTCCTCACCAAGTTCCCTAAGCTCACCAAGTGATTCATCTGAATCTTCTACTGATGAGTTGTCTTCTGAGTCCAATGCCAGTAGAACACAGTCAAGGGCTTATAGTCTAAAGACTAAACATGAGAAGTCTCTATTTAAGCCCATCCCACCAGATAAATATGATGGGAGTGCAGATGCTTGCTTGTTTTTCTGTTTCATGAAACAATGTTCAGAATATTTAGAAGATGGGAAGTGTTACCTGGGTTAGGGGTTCGCTCTTGAGTAGCACGGAGTTTGTCACAGGATGTCTATACAGACTTGGTCCTGTCCTACTAAGCGTGACTTGGAGACGATGGAGCACTATAAGTCCAGCCGGTTATGGCAAAGAGGTATAGGAGGCAAGAACTTTATAACACTAAGATAAAGATACAAGGTATTGTACTGTATCCTTATATATCTCTAAATGTGGCTGTGCTCCTACTATAATAATCCAGACCAGAGTAACTATGAGTCAGAGATAAGGAAACATGAGGCATATACTAATAATAGTCCTTCTGATGTACACTACTGATGGTTTCATAGTGACATGGGAATGTAGATTAAAAATAACTGTCCTTCTGATAGAGCTTCTGATAACAGGAAGGCTCCACCTGGCTGAGCTGTTACCATTGTATCAAGATTCCTAACAGGAAAAGCATTCGACTTCCATACAATAGAAGTTTCATTTTGAGTAGAATGGATCTCTATGGCTGAATTTTTTGAGAAGCTTTTCAATTATTGCTTCCTAGCTGATTTTAAATCTCAACAATGCCGTTGAATGATAAGGTTTAGACAAGGGGCCTTGTCAGTCTGTGAATATATTTCCCAATTGTATGAATTCTTCACTACCCTTGGATGGGATATTAAGTCCGAAGAGAGGGAAATGGTTTCAAAGCTTTGGTTTGGTTTTAATAGAGAAATCCAAGAACAATTGTGGCTACAGCAACTGAATCCTGAAAGCTCATCCTTCAACAATGTAATAAAGAATGCTGAGATCGTTGAATTGTCCCTAGCTGTAATTAATAGATCCTCAAATAACCCTAAGGGAAATAAAAACAAAAATAAAAGACCTGGAACTGAAACAAAGGCGGACAAATCATTGAAAGGAAATGAGAAGTCAACCTTTGGACAGAAAACTAACCATACACCAAATTTCAATTCAAATCAATCATGCATTAATAAAACTTCAAACCCTCAGAAAACTCACACAAAGGACATGTCTGAAAGAAGGATCAAATGATCTGATGAGGAAGTAAAGAAGTTTATGACTGAGGGTTGATGTTTTAATTGTGGAGATACAGGACACATATCAAGGAATTGTCCTCATAAACAACAAGCGTCTTTGTCTTCCAATTGAAAGCCTCCAGGTATACAGAACAATAATATTAACATAACTGAAGTGGTGGATCCCACCAAAGTGCTTGAAGAAGCACAAATGTTTGAATCCATTGAGGCATCAGCCGAGAATGAAAATGATGAAGATTCAAACTTGATTGAATTAGGAATGATAGCCATAGATCTCTCAACCAAGATAACTTCAGATAATGATCTGTACTTCGAGACTAATGACAATGACACTTGCCTCATGGAAATAAATGAGGCATCTGATCATAGCTCTATGCCTAGCCTAATTGCTGTTTCAAACTCAGATGACTCAAGTGAAATCAATGAAGAGATAGAAGTAGTTGAGGTATCTGATGATGAGTATATCTCAGTCACCCAAGATTCACAAATATATGAAGAACTTCATAAGGAACCTTTGATTGACATTCATGCAAGGGTTGCTAACTGGTTAGAGAACATGGAATATCCAGGGTCCCTGTACATTAATTCATTGAGCCAGAACCACCAATCCAGAGAAAAGACTAAACCCATAATGCAGGAAAAACTAACATGGATCATCAATGAATTCTTACCTAATGAATGGAACTTTGAAGTGAAGAACAGCTGTATGGACAAGGCCACCAAACTTTATATAAGCTCTACCAAACATTGGGGATATCTAAAAATTTGACACGTTTGTAGAGACCTGGAAACCATCCTTAATTGCACAGTATCTACTGCGGATAATATATTCTGCTACCCACAGTTTAATACCTGAAGCTTTACTTGAAAAGATATTCTATAAGTAGTGTTTTAAGGTCCGGTCCGGTCCGGTCTTTTGCCTCATTGGTGATGCAACTGGGACCGGGACCAGTTGATGTCAAGAATGATTTCATAAAAACCGGACCAAGACCATGATCAACCGGTCTGTAGTGGTTCGGTTGAAGCTCAATAACTGGTTGTAACAGGTCTTTCCAGTAACCGGTTGATAACCAGTCTCAACTGGTTTATTTTCAGTTGCAACCGGTTCTACGTACCAAGTAGGGCAATGTAATCTAGCAAACCTTCAAGAAAAGTCCCCCAGTTCATATGCATGCCCGGCTTCCTCAACATCTGCAACCAGAAGGTCCTTGTATTCCTCAACATCCACCTGCTCGATCTCGCTAGTGTTCCATGCCGCTACATCAATGACGTGCTGATGCCAAGCAAATTTCATAAGTTGGAGTTCCTCGAATTGTGTGGCACCAAGTCGAGCATGCCAGTCTGTTGCCACCTGTTTGCTGGCAGAGAACAGACGTTCGCAGGGGACAGATGAGGCTTGATAGGGAAGAGTATCGAGGGCAATCCGTCCAAGAGTCGGGTAGATTCGGTGATTTACCTACAGCGCACAAACGTGAGACATGAGCGAGTAGTCGAATATCAATGAACGTACCTGCCAATACTCGACAACATCCATGTCTGGTGTCGCATCTTCCGCTAGGTCACCCAGATAGCGGCCCAATTCTGCAACCCAACCCTCCTCACCACGCGCCAGCAGTGTTCGTCGATGTTGATCGAAGCCTGTCAGAGACGATGATCTCGACGTCGACGGTGGGGTCGGTGCAGCTGAAGTTGTCGCTGATGGACGGGGCCGCGTTTCCCAGTATTCCTCCATCTGGTTTTAATCAGTGGCATGCTTATGTGAAAGTATTACAAACGTACTGTAGTTTCTAAGATCTTGCGTGCCTCAGCCTGCCAGTTCTTTGCATGGATATTCCCAGCCACAAGCGCCGCCATCTCCTCATCCTCACCACCCCATGCATGCTTGATGTAGTTAAGTTTGTAGTACAGATGAAGAACTAAATGTACATAATATGAGTCTGTTCAATGATAATAGGTATTACTTACTGAGAGCCAGGATGTAGCTCGGTTTCTCATCAAATCGACAGTAGTACTTGTTGAGTTTCATGAGGCCATCATTGATCGCGTCCTTGTAAAGAGCGTATCGGGGGTCATCACGTTTTGCCTCCCATGCCGTCTGAAGCTCTTCAATTGCAGGCAGTGCACGCCATAAGGTGGGTTGCTTTTTGGAAGAGAAATATTGCTGTATGCGATTAGAATCCTGTGGATTGCGATGTAAACAATAGAAAGTAAATAAAACTCAAATGGGAATGTACCTTGAGAATCGACTTCATATCAAGGACTCTGTTCCAGTCAGGATCATGGATCTTGAATGCGGACCAGGGGATTTTCTTGAAAATTTGCCCATCACAACAAAGAACAGTGATCGGTCCATATAATTCATTAGCTGCCGCTACAAACAGCTTTATTGACTGAATGGTAACTGGGTGAGCATTCACGAAGACTATTGAGGGCAAATACACACCTGGCGAAGATGATACACGCGGTCAAGCATGTTGTAGGCGGATCCCCAGCGGATGTTGCTATGCAGTGGGATCACAAGCGCGGTAGTGATCCCGGACTCAATTTGAACCTTTTCAAAGTATTCAATATGCTGTCCTGAGCATTGGATCTGTTGAGAAGGGCCCGGGAGTCAGACTACAAGTTAAAGTCCTGCTTGCTTGACTAACCTTGACAGCGAGAGTGCGAATGGTGGCAATCACATCGAGCAATCCTCCAAGGACTCGGTTGTCAGGTAGGTCAGGATCGTATTCCCAAATAGCCGTCGTCATCTCGATGGCGGCTATTTTTGTGATGTGTCCCATTACATCAACATTGCCGAGGTTGACAACATGTCCAAGGCACCTGGAACGACTAAGCAGCGCTCCCAAGTTATGCAACTGGGGACTCACATGAGTTGGTTCTTGTGAGCATTCCAAGTCGGGAGGCCTCGAGACTCATGCAGCCGTTGGACTGTCTGGCAAATCGTTCCATTCGCCGATGTGTTATCCAGGGTAACACATTGGAGCTATGAGGTCATGAGGTCAGAACCAGGTGATTTGTTGTGCCAAATTTGGAGTACTTTTGATCCTTTCTGACTAGTGATTCCTACACAGTCGCACAGCCCCATGAAATACCAACCCAAGTTGTTCCCATCATGTCCGCCTGAAACCCCCTGAAACGCCACAACTTCAGAACACAACGCCCACTTGCCTTCCTTCACATCAATCCAGTGCGCAGTCATTCCCAAGAACGACGCCTTTGTATTATCTGCTGACCATCCGTCGGCGGTTGTTGAGACCTTGCCAGGTGTGGCCTGAACCCTGGTCAGTATTTGTTCACCGTCTCTGAGCGCTCTTACTAACGATTATATCTTCCTGCAGTTGCTTCAACCACCTCATGCATTCATTGTGGATATAAACACCAACATCGTGACTACTGGGTAGCTCAGAGGACTTGGTCTTCGGCCGCATTGAAACAAGATAATTCCTGAACAGTTTGTTGCTTGCGACAGCCAGTGCCTGCGAGTTTATATTCATAAGTGTAGCTCATTGTACCTCATACAGATTGCTTACCTGGTCATCACAAGCAACAAACTGGGCCACAGCATGCAGTGTCCCTTCTCGCGTGAAGCCTTTGGCATGATTCACCACCACGATATCATCCAAGCTCGACTGCGACTTCGCTTTTTTTGCCTTCTGCTGTGCTTCTACAATCTTTGGAGGGATTGCGTGATGATTCAGAGGTATGTCGGCTTTCTCACATCTCGCTTTGTATATCTCGTAATGCTTCCGACAGTGTTGGCGCAACGTTGAGTTACCACCCGTCAAAAAACACTTCCGGAGTCCAGCCACTTCAACGTGTCTTTCATTGCCTCTGATAATGGGTAAGTTCTGTGATTATTTCATGATATAACGACAGAAACTTACTTGCACAAAATACACCAGCGCCCGCTCAGCATCGTCACTTGGTTACCTTTTTTAAAGTTCACCTTCACCCGCTTTGAGAACATCAAATCCAAGTCCTTCGTCGTCTCGCCCTTCGTGGCCAACTCCTCTCTGATGGTGCCCCGGTGTTGCTCCTCAAGATCACTCCCCTGCTTCAGTTTGTCAACAAGGTATGTGTAATGTTGCATAAACAGAAATGTGCCTCAATGCCCCGTTCAGCCTGAGGTTCTTGTGCGGCAGCCCTGCTCTCAATAAGTTCAGGCTCGTCGGAGTCCTCACTGCTACTCTCCTCAACTGTCTCCAGAAGCTCGACAGCTTTCTTCCCCCTCCCCTTTCACTTCTGTTGCTTACGTGGCTGTTTCTGAACCTCGTCCTCATCAGATGAACTTTTACTTTCATCTGAGTCGCGAGCCTGCCATTTACGGCTGGTTGTCTTCTGGCCACGAGGTGCCCTTGCTGCTTGACCCTTCTTTGATGCCGTTTTAGAGTTTTTGGCTTTGGGAGGCATGATGGGGCAATGTGATGATGGGTCATTAGTTTGTCATGCTTTTTTTTTTGTTGTTTGGTTCCAAATCCATTGCATGGTATGGTACAGTTAGCTTGACCCGACTTCTACATATAGCCTTTTTGTCACCTACGTACACTCTGGTCACCAACTTCAAAACATCACTAGTGGTTTGGTCAAAGACCGGTTTCAACCGGTCTTTGAGCAGTTGAGTTAAATGATGCAGCACTGTGAGACCGCAACCAATGTTTACAAAAGACCGATGCAACTGCAACTGATGGTCCAGTCCTTTTATGGTCCAGTCTGGTTGGGTTCTGGTCTTTTTCCAGTCCATAGGACCGGACCTCAAAACACTACATACAGGAGATGTGACCAGGTTTAAAGCAGCAGAAGCATAGGCCTTTCTTGTAGGCACACTTTTCTTCAGGCATAAAGATGATGTTGATATCGATGTCATCATTGTGGGGGAAATGATCTGGTTGGTTTTCTTCGGCTTCTTCTTGATTGGGGTGCAGATCACCGGGGATATTAAAAGAAGGGTAATATTTGGGACCTTCATTAAGGTATGTGTAGTCAATCTCCATAGCATTTGGATCATGTGATGGGCAGAATTGGTAGTG
Source organism: Lepiota brunneoincarnata (assembly GCA_023014365.1). NCBI lineage: Eukaryota > Fungi > Basidiomycota > Agaricomycetes > Agaricales > Agaricaceae > Lepiota > Lepiota brunneoincarnata. Next base: position 218,205 of record JAEBUN010000025.1, on the reverse strand, counting down.
GCGGTTTGGCCCAGTGTAGGACAATTGTTGTTGTGGTCAGCAATACAGTTGTTGCATTGTTGCGCCACAAAATCATTTCATTTGTGAAATCACTAGCTAATAAAGTAACTAACTCTCCATTACTGAATAATATCAGTATATGGCCATGGTCAGACACTGGGTGCGAGAGATTTAGAATACTATCTAAAATATGTGAGGGTGGACATCTCAGGAACAGAACCAGAACACCCAGACAAGTAAAGGTGATGTTAACTAACTTATTGGTGATAAGGCTATGGAAGAATGACTCTGGTATGAATGTACCCAAGCATTGTATCCAATACTGTGTTAACTAAGATATTAGTTAAGATACTCATGACTGCACAAAAGACCCATTTCTTCACCTCTGCCCTAGAAAGCAGACAAGTTGCAACACCTATGTCATCAGGATGGTACCTAGTCATAATAACAGGTCCAGGAGTGAATCTTGACAAAAGAATGTAGGGATTAGCTAATGCCCTGACAAGAATGTCCCCTTGGAATGGTTCTGATGATATTGAAACCTAAGGGATTGAATGGGGGTATCCCAGAGGGTACTCAGGGAAGGATGCCCCCTCATAGAAACAAAAAAGAGATCAAAAATGATGAACTAGAAAATGAAGATTGATAAGAATAGAATAAGCTAATTAATTCTAGTGTTAGTCTACTACCTGAAGACTATGGAAGTGGACTTTAGAACATTAGGGTTGAAAACTCAGGTGTGGAGAGTCAAAGAATAAAATAAAAACCAATAGATAAATGTTAGCAAGGAAACTCGCTAACCCAGCTGGCTGTGATATAAATAGTCAGGCACCTAGGGAGCAAGCCCCTGAGAGCAAATTGATGTTGCTGATATTGGAACTCCTAGAATGATGCTCCCAAATGATGAGGAGACAATAAAATGATGAAGCTGAAGGCTTGTTTCAGGTATACCCATAAGTTAATTGTATATTGTTATAAAATCTTGTCTGTAAATTACATGGGAGGCAAGAATCTGCTTGCCTATTTCCCCCCCTGATTGTATGGTCAATTACGATAGGAATATAAAGCAATTTTACACAATTTTCTTCAGTCATAGACCACCAGAGACTTAAAGAGTTATACTCTTTAAAAACCAGACCTTTTGAAACAATTGAGATATTGACAGACCCTTCTGCTTGACTCAAGAACTGAATACAAGTTGCTACGCCTCTTCTGTTCTTAAGTAGAAAGTTCACTAACTTCCATTTCTTTGGGTTCCTCTTAGAGGCCTTGCCTCAGAAGTATACCATTGAATTGTAGAGCTGTTTAATTGAGAAGTGAATATAGTATGCTAGGGCCTGTTGAAAATGCTGTCCACTAGGTCTATCTAGTTTAAAGATACTTACTGCAGGAGCTTGCTAGAAGCCTGTCTCGCTGAGTAGTATAAAAGTTTTATTGCCTTGTTCAGAAGCTGTAGTGTGCTAGGGCCCATTAGATAACACCGTCCACTAGGCTTACTAGCTTAAAGACACTTACTACAGGAGCTTGTCAAAAGCCTGTCTCGCTGGGTAGTGTAACTTTACAGTATTGTCACGAGAAAAGGACGTAGTATGCTAGGGCCCATTAGAACACGTTGTCTGCTAGGTCTATGGAGGTTCACTGATTGCGAAAGCTTGCGTTTTGCCTGACTTATCAAATTGTGAAGATACTAGTTAACATATTATATAGTAACAAACCATCAAAGTTCCCATTATATTCAGATAGAACAACTGCCTGTCTAGTTGGAGACTAAGAGAATAATGTACCAAAACCCTAAAAACACTAGAATTGAATATATTTCTGGAGATCTGTGACAACCTCTCCCCCACGAACTTATAAAGTCGGAATTAGCAAACCTGTTAACAAACTCCGTTTTCAATATCATAAAGTAATCTGCATTTCAGTGTGCGTCGGTAGTTATTAGCAGGAGTGGGGTGTGGACAGAATCCTGGATGTGGTCCAAGGATTGTGGAAGTGGTGCGCCAGTTGTGGTCGATCTGGATAGTGCGGCGGTACCATTTGTTTATGGTGTTAGGCAGGTTTGGATCAGTAATAATTTTGTAAGCAAGGTTCTGGTTGATAACATTTTGGAACTTTTCTATGAGGGCATGATCTTTGGTGAGTCCTGAATGGTGGACAAGAGTCTTGAACTCTGCAATGACGTCTTTGACGTTATGGGATCCTTGACAAAGGGTGTTAAGGTTGTGGAATGCTTGGGAAGGGACATCGACAGGTGAGAATGCTTTGGTGAACTCTTCGACAAGTTCTTTGTATGATCCAGGGGTGAATACTCCCCAAGTTTGCTTTGACTGAAAGTACTGGTTCTTCCAGTTGCTGGCTTCACTGGTTTTAAGCAGAGATAAGAAGAATACGATCTTCTTGTCATCGGTGTTATAGATGTCAGCGTTACCATAGAGGTAGAGCACTATGGAGTTAGTGAACTCTTGGAAGTTTTTGCAGTTGCTGTCAAACACTGTCGGTTTCTTGAATGATAATTCTTTGTAGCCATTGTGTTGTTGTGGTGGTGGCAATGTCAATTGGCTTTGGGGAGGGAAGAGGCTTCCAGTTGGTCCTGATGGGTCTCTGGGTGGTCCTCCAGGTGGTCCTGGTGGACTGGACAGTGGCTGGTTAGCTGGCGGGTCTCCCATAGTTTCAGACATGGGTTTGGAAGGAGGCAAGGGTGGTGGGAAAGGTTGTAGGGTATGGGGGAGCTGGTAGTGTCCAGGTTCAATCTGTCAGATAGGAAAGTGTAGGGGACCTCCTGTACTTGTGGTTGCTTCTAGCAGACCAAAAGGGAGTTGCGGTGGTTCAACAGGTGACAGTTTGGTAATCTGGGTGGCTATGTGAATGGTGGTATCCACTGGTTTGGGTGGGGTTGCATATACGGATTGGTCGGACTCAGGAGAAGACAAAGGAACATGAAAAGAAGGAGTAGGGTGAGAAGTAGATGGGGCAGCACGTGGGGTAACAGATGGTTGAGAGGGTCCTGGAGATCCAGAACCAGTTTGAGAAATACGAGGGTTAGGATGGTCTGTCCTGGCTTTGAAATAACTACCTGTGATGGGCAACAATGTCTTTTCCAGTAAAGAGGAACCTCCGAGAATTTAAGATCCACTAAGATGTTCAACAAGACGAACGAGGAATCCAAGAACCTATAGAGATGCTGGGGTGCAAAGGTTCAGAAGAACAACAGCCAGAGTTCTTTGGGGTGAGGACCATGTCAGACACTCAAATAGACAAGTGATGATCCTCAACAGATTATGGTTCTGTCTAGACCTCACAGTTAAGGGTACTGTGCAAACCAAGGAGGGTGAGAAGAGAGAAGAGAGGCAACAAGTAGCTTTGTCTTTTGTTACACTGGTTAGGCATCTGCAAGGCTCAATGCAATTAACAACAAGTTAACCATTGAGTAGTGCGAGCAAGTCTAAGGCCATGCCAAAGATCAGGAACAAATACGGTGTATAACAAGACAAAGCTAAGGATTACAAGTAATACTTAGGTCTATATATACTACTGAGGTGACTGGCATGTGATAAAGGAAAGAATCACATGTGAACGGGTGAGAATCACAAGCCAAAGGAGAACTAACTATAGACGGGTGGTGGCATGTGATAACTAAATATAGCTGGGTGCTAACAGTGGGTGATGGCATGTGATAAGTAAAAATAGGTGGACAGGCACGTGAAAGGGAAAATGGTAACACACATTAGCATAAGTCAAGAAACCACAAACCAATCCTACCTGACCAACTTCTAAACAGTTATTGCCCTCCCACTTGACATCTTAAGCTTGTAACACCTGTCTGAGGATCTCCTTGGATGTGTCACCACCACAGCTTTCATCTGAGGATCTCCTTGGACACAGAGCTTGAAGCACCCACATGGTTTCTGTCAGAGTTTGTCTAAGGATCTCCTTGGACATTAGGTGGCAGGATCTCCATCATTGCAGGGCAAGTCTCCATCATGAATGGTGACACTTTCTATTCACCCAACAGCCAGCACAATCTCGTGCTGGTGGAGGACAATACAATCAAGGGCTTTCATACATTTGTGCTAGGTACCTTGACAGCCAACAATTTCCAACAACTGCAATGGTGGACTGCACAAACAGAGTGGTTGAGCTGCATCCCCACCATACCTGTGGCTTACAGCAGCATATTGGTAGAGTTGTTGGCTCACATCCCACAGAAATTTACCCATATGGGTTTGGATGGATTTAGTTTGCCAGAATGGGTTGTTTTGCAGTGGCTAGCAATCAAGAACAGTTTGGATGAAATCACACAAATTCTGAAGACCAAGAATGGCCTGAGTTTTCTCTGCCCATTTGCCCCTTCTAGTTTTGGGTATCACCAAAAACACAGCATGGAATCACATGCACGGCATCTTGCTACCAAAGCCCACAACTGGTTTAGTATATGGTTGGGCTTACTCCACTGGCAAATCCACAAGATCATAGATCCCGGCTATGATGAGGGAATCACACCTGCAAAATGGGTTGTTCAGGTTGCAATGGCATGCAAGTTCAATCAGGCACTGCTGGATAGTCTCCGAACAGCACCGCTGTTGCAGAGATACTGGGATGTAAACTGAGCAGGTGTGATTCTCCATCTCCCGCCCTGGCCATCGCAGCCAAGCCCTGCCTATTTCATGAATATCAATGTCCCTGTATGGTACCATTGGAGTCCTACAACAGATCCATCATATCCTGCACCTAGTGCCCATGAACTTCAACTGGCGACCACTTGGATTGCAAAGACACCTCACTTCCCTGCTACTAGCCACCAGCTGCTCATCGCATTTTCTGATGTACCCTGTGAACGGCCACTCCCATCTTCCAAATTTGACACCAGTGATGAGTTTCCACCATGGGAACCAGACTTTTTTCAACCGCAACCACCAGATGAAGATTACAATATGTCAATTGATGAGCCCACAGATGGAAGCTCACCAGACGTACATGTGTATCTCACCAAAGGAGGACCAGTGAGGATGGAGTCCACCAGGTCTGGGGGAACATTTTGGGAACCATTCTTTCAAGAGTGTGCAGCTGCTGTTGCCAAGCTGAAAGCAAGAGGGACCACACTGGATTGTCAAAAATGGGAGAACTGAGAGAGGAACCCACCCACTACCAGTGTGCCTGTCTTTGTCTGGGATTGGGATTTTGATGATCCCACCAAGTTTATGTGACAACTTGTGAGGAGAGATGAGCGAGAGAGTACACTTGCAGAATATGGCCCAGGGCAGAAACAGTATGATGCTGTTTTCAATGAGTGGCACTGTTGTACAGAGTGGGGGAAGGATGAGGATAGCAATGATGAAGACATGCATGAGGTCCAGGAGGTTGCTGTGGGCCCAGTTGAGTTGCTTCAGGAGCAGGGAGACCAAAGTCAGGCTCCTACAAGCACAGCTGAAGTTCCTTGGGGGGAGATATCGGAAGTTGAGCAGGCCACGCAACTTGTTCCTGTATCAATCCATCTGGTTGACAGTAACCAATTCACAGCTGACAATTTGCAGTGTGCGACTTTGGAGATCCTTTATAACCAGTTTGGCTTCACAGTCCCCACAGACCTGAATGAGAATGACACCGTAGTTGGACCTGTGAATGGGAGGAGCTTGATTCACACTTTGGGGATTACATGGATGCCTTTGGAGAGTCCGTTTTTCTCCACACCACTGGGTCAAAGGTGTTTAAAGTTCCTTGCCTGTTTTTCCAAGAAGCTTCCCCCACAGCCACATATCCAAGAGTGGGACTTAGCTGACTCTAATCCTTGCACCTTGATAAACTTGCACCAGTTGAAATACATTCGAGTTGTAGCCAACTCAACTGATCAGATGTACATGTTTGATTTCAGATCAGAGTCCACTGTGCCCTGGAACCTTGCTGTATATACTGCAACAGCTGCTCTCTCCATTTGCAGGATGGGGAGTGACATTAAAGAGAAAGACATCGCACTGGAGTTGGTTATGGCTGGGACACATTTCCACACACTTCAATCTGCTGCTACCCTCAGGGCCCTTGGTGTGGGAGTGCTGCCTCAGGTGGTATCAGTTCTGCTCCATCTGCTAGACCACAAGTTCACTAAGATGGACTATGAATTCTACCATCAGCAGTGTCAGATCATTTTGAAACAGCATTGTGGTTGGGCAGCATTGTTGCATGGGGGCTTTGTTTGCCACATTGCTCTCGACACCATTGGTGTACAGGGTGCTCTATCCAGCCCATCAGGAAAATATCATGATGGTTCACTCATGTATTCTGTTATGGATGAGGCAGGGAATGAGTTTTTGGATGATGACTTGAGCCAGGATGAATTGGACGTAATCTGTGGGTTATATGTCTCATACACAGGTCTGAGTTCTTCTTCCATTCATATTTAATGTGTTACTGACTACAATCTTCAGGTCGGGGAGAGGACAAAAGAAAATTGTCATGGTTCCCCTTGACACACCTCTATGAGGGATCAGGTGAAGATTTGGGACATTGGTCTGACCAGATGAATGATCTCTACAACAGACAAGTGGCTTGTGCGATGGGATACTGTGAGGATGAGAAGATGGGATTCCCTTGGACTCTGTCAACTTGGCACCAGCAGCTGAGAGGTGCCCCTGAAGGATGATGAGTGATGAAAGTCCTCGAAGAATGATCCAGGGAATTTATCAACAAGTTCAGTCCCCCTGGTGCCCATTGGTAGATTCATCATGTTGTAGTTATGTTTTTTTTTGTTGGCTGGAATAGTGTCATGTAAATACAGAAGTACCTGAAATCACAAGTCGTTTATTTGAATCTCTACCAGGCAAGCTAAGTTGAACACAAGTTACACATATGCTGAAGTCAATGGCTTGAGTTCTATGGTCACCCCCTGTCCCATCATCTATGGATCAGGGACATCGCATCTCTTGTTCCATTCACTTAGGACGAGGATGGTTAGAGGGCATGGGAAAAAAGGGTCAGGTGACCATAATCAATCAGCCTATTTCCTTCATGCATTGCCTTCCACCATCATCTCTGTCATGCTTGACTGCCTGGAACCTGTTTAGTAGATGAGGTGAGTATTACAAAGGTCAAACTCTCATATACTGACACTCAGCACAGATGTTACTCTGTCATAGAAGCTAGATGCCAATCTGTGATGACTATCTGAGGATCTCCTCAGATGTAAGCACAGAGGCTTGTTACTGCTGTAAGGGAGGAAACTCGCCTATGTGCAGAATCCATCCCTGCATCATTTTTTTCATTTAGGTATTTAAGTAGCACATTTGTACTTAGATACCTTAGCTCCCAATGATGAGGATGTCTCTGCTGCCATAAGACCTCTGATAGGCTACAGCATAACCAGCCTGAAGTTTCTTTCCCTCAGTTTTGCTCTCTCTCTGTCTCTCTTTCTCTTGCTCTCTCAAGTTTCCCTATGATCCCTCACTCAACTGGAGTTGTACTTGTACCCAGTTTCACAAGGTCAGGAAGATGAGCCTGTGGTCATTTCACCAACCACACCTCGCCCTTACAATTGTCTTGGAGGATGATTCTCTTTCCTACACTGCAACACCTCTTGGGTACCATCTGAGGATCTCCTCAGATGCTAACTGAGAGCTCTCAAACTTACTGTGTGCAATCATTGTGTACAGTGATGCATACTACTCTCTGGATTGGTGGATGTTAGGCTAGACATCCTACCTTCACATACCAATTCCTTATCCACACCCTCCCATTCTGTAGAAGTGCTCCTTGCAATGAGTAATATATGCTTGTCAAAATGTCTCATGCATCCCTGTATGAGTTATTCCACATTGGCAGAGAAAGTCCACCACACTGTGCTATTGTGCTTTTTGTCTCTCTACTCTGACCATGTCTGTCCTCTGCACCTGCAGTTGCAGCCTGCTTGTAACACATGCTACAAAACAAAACCATTTGAACAGCCATGGAAAGACATCACTCAGAGTGAGTGTCCTGGCAGAGCAAGAATGGCTGGGACACACTTCCTTCCCCCCCAATCTCCGACATTCCTGAATTCCACCTCAGGACCACTGGAAGAGAGACTCCAAAAAGTGGTTGCAATCCATTTCTGACCAGGATGGCAGCTGCAAGCAGATTAAGGCAGCCCAACCCAAGGTGTACCAACCTCCTGAGAAATTTCCTACCTCTCAAGCTGATATGGACCTCACAGAACCCCTCCCTGCACTAGAACAAAATCATGACAATAGCTTCCCCAATATATTGCCATTTATGTGCTGGTCAGACAGGTTTGTGAATAGAATCAGGCACATGATGGAGCAGCGATGGGGAAATGGCCACCTGTGAGATGATGGTTCTGGGCCTGCCTATAGGAATGATACTGACAGTGAAGATGAGGAATTTGGTGGTGTTGTCAGAGCTGAGCCTGAAGCTTGCCAGCCTGAAGCCTATGAGAGCAATGAAGCCTATGAGAGCAATGAAGCCTATGAGAGCAATGAAGCCTACAAGAGCAATGAAACCTGTGAGAATGATGAAGACAGCAAGGTTGATGAAGATGACAGTTTGTTTGCAGGGTCTGAGGTAGCTGGCATTTCCTCTTGGGACATGCTTGGTGAAAAATTTGAGTGTGAAGTGGTGTCCGCATCCACAGGTTTGTCCTCACTTCATGAATCACCTGCCTCACTAACAATACTTCAGATGTGAATGCCTTGGGGGATTTGGACCTTAATCTGCTTTGTAGCTATAAGCTCAAGGTGGAGGACCACATAACTGAGCACACCTTTAGTTGACTCCATAAAGCTTTTCCAGGTAGCAATCAGGTCAGCCTGAAGATGACCAAGAAGCACATTTGATCCCTGTCTGGATTTCAGCCCATACAATACAGCTGTTGTATAAACAGCTGTGTTTGCTTTGTTGGGCCATATGAAGACCTCACTGAATGCCCCAACTGCAAGGAATTGCAATACACAACTAATGGAAAGCCATGCAAGACATTCGGGTACCTTCCCTTCATCCCTTGCCTACAAGCTATGTCAGCAAATCCCACACATGTGAAAAAGATGTGTTATTGGGGTGAACACATTCACAAGCCTGGCATCATTAAGGACATATTCAATGGTTCCCATTATCAGTCCTTGCTCAATACTCTCATCCCCAACACAAGTCATCCCATGTTCTTTTTCTCTGATGAGCACAACATTGCCCTCAGTCTTTCAACAGACAGCTTCACTCCATTCAAACAGCATGATAAGACATGCTGGCCCATCCTCCTTGTCAATTACAATCTACCCCCTGAAATATGTTTCCGGAAACATTACCACATTCATGTTGGTACAGTCCCAGGTCCAAAAAAGCCTTGGGATTGGGATTCGTTCTGCTGGCCACTTGCTCAAGAACTCATTCAGCTTGAAATAGGCATCAAAGCTTTTGATGCTATCAGTCAATCATTATTCTCGCTTCATGCCTATCTCATCATAGCATTTGGTGACATTCCAGCCATGGCTCTGATCACACACATGAAAGGGCAGAATGGTATTAGTCCATGCCACATCTGCAACATCAAAGAAATACGCTCACACTCTCACACTTACTACATCCCTCTTCAACAAGATAAGCTTCCCAAAGCAAATCCCCTTCAATACAACCTGTCCAACCCCCCCATTCACACTCACAAGGAGTTTTTAGAGCAAGCCTACACTGTGGAAATGGCCCCCAGTAACTCCGTACATGAGGAACTTGCCAAACGATATGGCATCAAAGGGATACCAATCCTCAGTACCATATCCTTGCTCTCATTCCCATCTTCATTCCCATTTGACTTCATGCACCTCATTTGGGAAAATTTGATCCCTAACCTCATTCTGTTCTGGACTTGTGAGTTCAAGGACCTAGATCACCAGGGCAACACAAATCTGGAATGAAATTGGCACAGCTATGGCAGCATGTGGTGCAACAATTCTGGCAGCTTTTGGAGCTTCAGTACCCAACATTGCAACTAAACAGTCACAAATGACTGCTGAGATGTATGCCATTTGGACACTTTATATTGCTCCAGTTGTGCTTCATGGCAGGTTCACAAACATGAAGTACTATGACCACTTCATGCAGCTTGTCAAACCTTTGAAGCTCTGCTTGTTGTTTGAGCTCATGGAAGAGAACTTGAAACAGATTGATGAGGGTTTCAAGTCTTGGGTTCAGATGTATGAAAAGTGAGTATCTGCCTTCTACATTGTGCTCTTATACTCACTGTGAGACCCTAGGGGTTGTAAAATGCAATGTTAAAGAGTGAAGTGTGTAAATAGTTACGGATAGTGTTGTTTCTCAAGATGTAGGAAAAAACAACATTTTCAGTATGGTCATTTTCAATGGTAAGTCTAGATATTTACACCAGAAAATGTCATGGATAAAACAATGTAATATATGGTGGTCCAGAGGGGTGGTAAAAACACCTCAAAGGGGGGGAATAGGTATACCACACATATTATTGTTTTTCAGGCCTTAGGAAAGTGCAACAGTTTTAGTAAGATTGCTTTTCATTGGTATTAAATATTGGAATATGGTAGATTAACATACTGGAGGTTTTATTGTTGTCAGCAGGAAGAGAGGGATCTACTTATAGTGCTCATCCTGTTTGGCAAGCCGGTGAGTTAGATGAGATATTAGCAGTATTTGGGCATCTGTTTGGCTACAACCTGTACGTAGAGGCATAGAGGACATATGTATAGAGAGTTGCAAATTCGTAACTGTTTTGTACATCAAACTGTAGGTCAGAACAGGTGTGTTTGAGGTATAAAGATGCAATAGGGAGGTAATGTTGTCTAGAGCACTAACTGTAAATTAGGATGGAATGAGGAGAAATAAAGAGCGACCTCATCACTGTTGCACATGCTTGTTGTCGGCATTGCATCCATCATCATAGTTCTTCCCTGCTGCCATCACAACTCTCAGCCACCATGCATACACACCACTATGTCTTTTCACACAATGCAAACACAAACCCGAGTGTAAAGGACAGGAAATGAGTGAGGTGGGTACTGGGGAAAGCGATGGTGGACTTCAGGGACAAGATTTCAGGAGTTCTTGGAGATAGGGATGTGGCATGGGTCCTGATGTGAGTATTCAATGAAATTAGTTAGACGGTTGACAGAGGAGGGAAATTTAGGGGTCAGAAACACAGCTCGGACACTGATAGTTGTAACCACTGGACAGTGCGAGCATTCCACAATGATCATGCTTTTTTGACATTCCATCTATATGGATATGGTAGCAAGTTGCCAGGGGCACAGCTTTACAAGAACGGAGGAAAATGGAAGGTCAGGGGGAAGAGTCTGAGGGAGGTTGAATATTATGGCTGGTGATCCATCAGGGCAATCTGTGGGGTTGTATTTTTATGTCTTTTTTGGAAGATATATGAGGGATTTCAGTTGAATCGACTGGGTAAAGGGTGAAACATGTACTGTAAGCCCACGGACCTGGCTTACACCAGGATTCACACTTCTTCAACGTGATATCTATTGGAATCTGCTACCTCATGTATGTAGTAACTAGGAGGGGTTGAGTTCCTTAGTCCCCCCTCAAATAGACATTGGTTCTGTTCAGTTGGATTCCTGCAAGGCACCCTCGACCCTAGTGAAGGATGCCCCCAAGTGGGGGCATTTTTACATCTTTCCAACTCCTCTGTAGTAGTTGGTACCAGTTTCCTCCCGTCTCAAGGTACAAGGGAACTAGCCGAGCCTGGATCTGAACGTTGCAGTATTTTGTTAAGATCCCAATTGATTCTGGAAGCTCACAAGGCGCGTGCCCAGATCAGCATGACTACATTGCTACCCTTTGATGAATTAATATACATATCCCCCCCTTGAGTTGGGTTTGATATGATTGGGTCGGGTCAAGCAAAGTGGTCACCCGCAAGACAGCGCCCACATGTTGTAGCTAAGCCTTTGCAGGCACTCAGGCTAGCTGCCACCCACATCAACCTTTCACAACAACAAGCTCCTCCTCAAGCTCTCTGGGGCATGTGGTCCAAATGCTTCTGGGGGATTTTCAACCTTTAGGTTCTAACACCTTAGGTCAACAACCTCATCTGCACAAGGCACCCGTCTCTCCTGTGTGGTGCAATAAGGCGTCAGTTCACATCCTTCCGTCTTGTTTCAGGTTGGTTCATCATATGAATGCATAGCAGTCAGGTTCATTGAGCCACATGGACCATCCCTTTTGGGTCACATAGTGTCCCTCCGCTGCTGACACTATTCAGCATTGACAGTAGCTGGAAACTGGTATTACAACCTGTCTAAATTTGAGAAAGGCATCACAGCTGAGGAGGACATTCTGCCGGAAATCTGTTGGGGACTCATCATTTCACAAGCCATTTGGAAAAATTTGACAATATGAACATGGCATAAGCATGGGTGGGTGGTTGTCACAGAATGCTTAAGTTCATGTATCGCATAATTGTCCAGGCAACATGTCACTGTTCTTCAGGGCTGGACCTATGAATTGCCAGTATGGGGATCTACTTGACATTTTCGTTCATGTATAGTCACATGCCAAATGTCAAATATCAGAAATTTTCAACCTACCCTCAACGTTAAATGAATAGGAAGTTCTAGTGCCAGAGCTAACTCCCCCGCCCCATGTTTGCTCCCTAAGTGGTTGTGCACCATATTCTTATAGATGAGAGCAACAGACTTGTATGCCAAGCAAGAAACAAGTTGCCCCATCATGGATCCCTGCCATGCTAATGCCATCGCATGAGGTAAACGGCACCCCATGCTATATCCCTTCGCAGAGATACTAACCAAAGTTTCCATCAATCCTTTCATTAACTTTCACAATCACCTCAATTTTTGTCACCGGAAACCGTGTTTATATTTGCTTGTTCAGGACAAGAGCTGATGGGCAGCTACCGTGTTTTCTGGGGCCCAACCTAGCTTCTGATGTGAGTTGCTTGTTGTTTCCATTGCCTGGTCCAAATTGAATGGCTGTAAAATAGGGAGGGGCGATATGTGTGGCACCTGCACAGGTTGTGCCCAGTGCCTTGTTTTTCTTGACTACAGGTAGGCCACAGGCAAAATGAGGATGCCACATATTCTCCTGACAAATCTGTTATCAACCCTAGATGCGGTCAGGCTGGTCACACAGATTCTGTTATTCTACATAATTGTCTGGTGAGTAAAGCTATTTTCCTGGTATACGCATTGACCTCAGGATGACCAAAACAGATCAGGAGCATGGCTCTGATTGTATTAATTTGTAAACCATTCCTTAGTCCACCTGGATCTCCATATCAGGGCTTCTATCTACAATGGCCCACTCACCCCTGTCTAATATCCTTCCAACAACACACTGCACTGTACCTAGATCAATGACTTCATCAATACCACAATCTTTATAACTGTAATAATAAATGCCGTTTTTTTGTGTTGCCTTGACACTGTGAATAAGTGCCAGGATAGCAGTCATTGGCGTGGCTAAGTTGAGTTGTGGTGTGGATGGGATTTCCAAAACAAGGATGTGCTTTAGTTGGCCAAAGAAATTGCATGGCCTGAATTCTGGTGTTCTTCTCTTTTGGCAAGCATGCTGATCCACAAGTTGAATATACTGGAATGGGGAACATTCAGATATCATATACAGGAAGGGGCAATAGCGCTCACTTGTACAAAGGATGCATCCCAACTGTCCTCTCTCTTCCCAACCAAATCACGGGCAATCATGAGATCACCTCCTTCGAGACAAGTTACTCTGCCATATTGGACAACAAGCTGATCTGGTTTTATGACAGATTGAACAACTTGCTTTGTGACATCGAAGCGTGTCACTAAAGAAGCTAGAACTTTGTTATATATGGGTGGAGGTAGGGTTTCACATCGTTGCAGGGCAGAAAACATGTAAAGCAGGTCTGTTTACAAGAGGTAAATAAGCAATAATGATGTGATGACAAGTTGAACATACATAAATCATGGACAATTTTGTTGGTTTCCTTCTTGTCAGGATCCAAAGGTAGCGCATCATAAAGATCATATAATAATCGTATTTGATTTAGCTGTGCAGTCGCTGTAACAAAGGTGTTGATGGATTCGTAAGGGTGGTGTCTACTTCTGATTGATGGAAGTAGAGTATTGCAATGATGCTCCATAGGAAATGCCCAATACGTCCAGACATGACCCACCACCTGGATACCCCATGCAATATGAAGAAGGGCATGGAGAGTCAGAGGACAAGTGGAGAGTCGAACAGGGTCATTTTGATAGTACAGTCTGCATTGATTTAAGTATAAGAGCACAACGTAGAAGGTAGATACTCACTTCTCATACATCTGAGCCCAAGACTTGAAACCCTCATCAATCTGTTTCAATTCCTCTTCTGTGAGCTTGAACAACAAGCAGAGCTTCAAAAGTTTGACAAGCTGCATGAAATGGTCACAGTACTTTGTGTTTGTGAACCTGCCATGGAGCACAACTGGAGCAATATAGAGTGTCCAGATGGCGTACATCTCGGCAGTCATTTGCGACCATTTAGTTGCAATGTTGGGTGCTGAAGCTCCAAAAGCTGCTGGGATTGTTGCACCACATGCTGCCATAGCTGCACCAATTTCATTCCAGATTTGCATTGCAATAACATAACCTTTGCCTTGGTGATCTAGGTCCTTGAATTTGCAAGTCCAGAACAGAATGAGGTTGGGAATCAAATTTTCCCAAATGAGGTGCATGAAGTTGAATGGGAATGAAGATGGGAATGAGAGCAAAGATATGGTACTGAGGATTGGTATCCCTTTGATGCCATATTGTTTGGCAAGCTCTTCATGTATGGAGTTACTGAGGGCCATTTCTACAGCATGCGCTTGCTCTAAACACTCCTCATGAGTACAAATGGGGAGATCAGATGGGTTGTATCGAGGAGGATTTGCTTCAGGGATCTTATCTCATCGAAGAGGGACATAGTAAGTGCGAGATTGTGAGTGAATCCCTTTGATGTTGCAGATATGGCATGGGCTGATACCATTCTGCCCTTTCATGCGCATGATTAGGGCCATGGCTGGAATGTCACCAAATGCTACGATGAGATAGGCATAAAGCAAGAATAGTGATCAACTGATCACATCGAAAGCTTTGACACCCATTTCAAGTTGGATGAGTTCTTGAGCAAGTGGCTAGCAGAACGAATCCCAATCCCAAGGCTTTTTTGGACCTGGGACTGTACCAACATGAATGTGGTACTGTTTTTGGAAACGTATTTCAGGGGGGAGATTGCAGTTGACAAGGAGAATGGGCCAGCATGTCTTATCACACTGTTTGAATGGACCAAAGCTGTCCGTTGAAAGACCGAGGGTGACGTTGTGCTCATCGGAGAAAAAGTACATGGGATGACTTGTATCAGGGATGAGAGTATTGAGTAAGGACTGATAATGGGAACCATCAAAAATGTCCTTAATGATGCCAGGCTTGTGAATGTGTTCTCCCTGATAGCGCATTTTTTTCGCGTGTGTGAGGTTTGCCGACATAGCTTGTAGGCAAGGGATGAGGGGAAGGTACTCAAATGTCTTGCGCGGCTTTCCATTAGTTGTGTATCGCATTTCCTTGCGGTTGGGGCATTCAGCGAGGTCTTCATATGGCCTGACAAAGCAAACACAACTATTTATACAACAGCTGTATCATACAGGTCAAAATCCAGACAGGGATCAAACATGCTTCTTGGTCATTTTCAGGCTAACCTGACTGCTGCCTGGAAAGGCTTTACAGAATCGACTGAAGGTGCACTCAGTTATGTGGTTCTCCACCTTGAGCATATAACTATGAAGTAGATTAAGGTCCGAATCTCCCAAGGCATTCATATCTGAAGTATTGTTAGCAAGGCAGGTGATTCATAGGGCAAAGACAAACCTGTGGCTGCAGATGCTGCTTCACACTTGAAGTTTTCCTCAAGCATGTCCCAAGAGCAAATACCAGCTGCTTCAGACCCCGCGAACAAGCCATTGTTTTCGTCAACCTTGCCATCTTCACTGCTCTTGCAGGTTCCATCACTCTTGCAGGCTTCATCACTCTCGCAGTCTTCATCACTCTCACAGTCTTCAGGCTGGGAAACTTCTGGATCAGCTCCGACAACACCATCAATCCTCTCATCTTCACTGTCATTATGATTCCTACAGGCAGGCCCAGAACCATCATCTCACAGGTGGCTATTTCCCCATCGCTGCTCCCTCATGCACCTGGTTCTATCCACAAACCTGTCTGACCAGTGCATAGAGGGCAATGCTTCAAGGAAATTACCACCACCATCTTGTTCTAATGCAGGGAGGGTTTCTGTGAAGTCTGTTTCGGCTTGGGAGGTAGAAAATATTCCAGGAGGTTGGTGCACCTCAGGTTGAGCTGCTTTAGTCTGCTTATGGCTGCTGTCCTGGTCAGAACTAGATTGCAGCCGCTTTTTGGAGTCTCCCCCCCAGTGGTCCTGAGGCAGAATCCAGCAGTGTTGGTGGTTGGGGAGCAAGGAAGCGTGCCCCAGTTGTTCTTGCTCTGCTAAAACACTTGCTCTGAGTGACGTCTTTCCACAACCATTCAAATGGTTTTGTCTCGTAGCGTATGTCACTTGCAGGCCACAACCGCAGGTGCAGGGGATAGGCATGACCAGGGTGGAGAGAAAAAATGCATGATAGCACAGCCTAGTGGACTTTTCCTGCCAATGAATGCAGGGTGACTCACGCAGGGATGCGTGAGACAGATTAACAAGCATATATTACTTGTTGTGAGGAATGCTTCTACATAATGGGAGGGTATGGACAAGGAATTGGTACATGAAGGTGGATGTCTGGCCTAACATCCACCAATCCAAAGAGTAGCATGTGTCACTGTTCACAATGATCACCCGCAGCAGTTTGGGAACTCTCAGTTAGCCTCCAAGGGGATCCTCAGATGGTACCCGAGGGGTATTCCAGTATGAGTTTCTGTGCTTACATCTGAGGAGATCCTCAGATGATAGCCACAGACCAGCGTCCAATTTCTATGGCTGAGATACATAGATAACGTCTATGTTGAGTGTCAGTAGATGAGAGTTTGACCTTCATAAATACTTACCTCATCCATTAAGCGGGTTCCAGGTGGTTAACAACAGAGATCATGATGGTGGAAGGGAATGTGTGAAGGAAACACATCCCGTTGATCAGGGCATCACCTGACTCATTTTCTCATGTGCTCTCGCAATCGCTGCACAGATATCCCCACTGTTTCTGGAGTGAACAGAACATCTTATAGATGTGACATCCTTGATCCATAGATGATGGCGAGGAGGTGACAATAGAGCTAAGAGGATCAGCCATACGGATGTATAGGTGTGTATAGGTCAAGCCATTGGCTTTGGTGTGTGTGTAACATCACTGACTATTCAAGACACTCATTCAACTTGGCTTGCCTGGTGGAGATTAAACATATATATTGACTTGTGATTCCAGCTACTTCAGTATTTACATGACACTATTCCAGCAAAAAAAAAAGATGAATCTATTGATGGGCACTAGGGGGACTGAACTTGTTGATAAATTCCCTGGATGATTCTTCAAGGACTTTCATTGCTCTTCATCCTTCAGGGGCACCTCTCAGCTGCTGGCACCAAATTGATGGAGTCCAAGGAAATCCTATCTTCTCATCCTTGCAGGCTCCTGTCACACAGGCCACTTGTCTGTTGTAGAGATTGTCCATCTGGTCAGACCAACATCCCAAATCTTCACCTGATCCCTTGTAAAGGTGTGTCAAGGGAAACCATGACACTTTTCTTTTGTTCTTGCCTCAGCCTGAAGATCACAGTCAGTGGCACATTAAATATGAATGGAATAAGAACTCAGACCTGTGTATGAGATATATAAAGATTATGTCTAACTCATCCTGGCTTAATTTATCATCCAAAAACTCATTCCCTGCTGCATCCATAACAGAATACATGGGAAAACCATCATGACATTTGCCTGATGGGCCAGATAGGGTATCCTGTATACCAATGGTGTCAAGGGCGATGTGACAAATGAAGCCCCCATGCAACAATGCTGCTCAACCACAATACTCCTTCAGAATGATCTGACACTGCTGACAGTAGAATTCATAGTCCATCTTAGTGAACTTGTGGTCTTGCAGATGAAGCAGGACTGATACTGGTAGAGGATGCACCCCTGTGGGAAGGGCCCTGAGGGAAGCAGCAGATTGAAGCATGTGGAAATGTGTCCCAGCCATTACCAACTCCAGCACCATGTCTTTCTCCTTAATGTTGCTTGCCATCCTGCAAATGGAAAGAGCAGCTGTTGCAGTATACACAGCAAGTTTCCAGGGCACAGTGGACTCCAATCCAAAATCAAACATGTACATCTGATCAGTTGAGTTGGCTACAACTCGAATGAATTTCAACTGGTGTGAGTTTATCAAGGTGTGAAGATTGGGGTCAGCTAAGTCCCACTCTTGGATACATGGCTGTGGGGGAAGCTTCTTGGAAAAACAGGCAAGAAACTTTAAACATCTTTGACCCAATGGTGTGGGGAAAAACAGACTTTCCAAAGGTGTCCATGTAATCCCCAAAGTGTGAATCAAGCTCCTCCCATTCACAGGTCCAACTGTGGTGTCATTCTCACTCAGGTCTGCAGGGACTGTGAAGCCAAACTGGTTATAAAGGATCTCCAAAGTTGCACACCGCAAATTGTCAGCTACAAATTGGTCACTGTCTGCCAAGTGAGTTGCATAGACTGCTCAACTTCCAGCACCTCCCCCAAGGAATTTCAGCTGTGCTCACAGGAGCCTGACTTTGGTCTCCCCCCCCCCCCCCTGAAACATCTCAACTGGGCTCACAGCAATCTCCTGGATTTCATGCATGTCTTCATCATCACTATCCTCCTTATCCTTTCCCCACTCTGTGCAACAGTGCCACTCATTGAAAACAGTGTCATATCATTTCTGCTCTGGGCTGTATTCTGCAAGTGTACTCTCTTGTTCATCTCTCCTCACAAGTTGTCATGTAAACTTGATGGGATCATCAAAATCCCAATCCCAGACAAAGATAGGTGCACTAGTAGTGGGTGGGTTCCTCTCTTGGTTCTCCCATTTTTGATGATCTAGTGGAGTTCCTCTTTGTTTATGCTTCACAACAGCAGCCGCACATTCTTGGAAGAATGGTTCCCAAATATTTCTCCCAGACTTGGTGCATTCCATTCTCACTGCTCCTCCCTGGGAGAGGTACACACAAGCATCCGGTGAAAAGGTGGAAACGTTTGTGGATTTTTAATATGGATAGAGGGCTTGTTTTCACTAAGCTTAGCCAAAATTTGATAAGCTTAAGCTAATACAAGTGATATGAGATACATAGATAATGAACAGTTTCGTCTTTTAGGGTGTTCTGGGGGTGCATTCTGACAGCAAAATTCAAGAGAGTAGTTTTTAGAGGTTAACAAACAGCTGTTGAAGTTATCTTAGCCATATGGTGCAACAATGAAAGGACAATCGCTGTCAATTCAAAGCATGTGGTCTCTGGTCTCTGGTCTCTGGTCTCTGAACTCTGTTCTCTGTCTCTGTCTCTGTCTCTAGCACTCTGGAACTCTAAACTCTGGACTCTGTTCTCTGTCTCTGTCTCTGGGTTGGTCGATGACCAAAGAAATCACACTTAACGACATACACTAAATAGTCCTTTGAAACCATTCTTGATCACGGCTTGCAGACTTGTGTGTGGAAGTGGAGGTGAGACCTCTCTCCTCTCCACAAACAAGCGCAACCGTATTTATATTGTTTAGATACATATGAGAGATAGTAAATATGAAATAGAAAACAATAAGCTTAATTGTTACAGGTACTGCAGAATATTTTGGAAGGTTTGGCAGCATTTCTACCTTGCCCTGGGTTATGGGTTTTTCTCTGATTGATGAATGGCAATCCAGCCAGACAAGTTCTGTGCTTGTCTGCATTATTCTGCATCCATGCTAGCGTGTTAAGCCTCCAGATCAATTATGATTGGAATGTATGGCATATGGACAATCCCTTGATCTGTTGTAATTAATCTCAGTCAGGCAATATGCCAAGGTGCTGGGACCCACAAAGCACTCATTAATTATGAGTCTTTGATATGTCTAGGGTTTTGGGCATCAGGTGTCGCCTCCTGAATGTTGGACATTCTGTTCCATGGTCTGGTCATCATTATTGGGCTCACTATGGGTGTAATACACCTGCAACAGCTGCTATGTATATTCTTTAGGTTCCAACAAATCCGAGTTCATCAGAAAACTGCTTGTAAGGTCCCTGGATGCAACCAGAGTATACTCGATAGGCTATGTAGAGTCCAGAACCCCTCTGGAGAGCATTCTAATAGCTTGGTTCACTAAGCCTAGTGATAATGAGCTGGTTTGAACACTTCTGAGGCTTGAATATCCTCAGTTTGGTCGAACTGGCTACTACGGGACATAGTACCAATCCTCTATAGGGTTCTTTAATGATATAGCCAATGATTCTATGTAGAGAATTGTTCCAGAGTACAGAATTCATGTATAGGTGTGAAATCGGTGTATCATCTCCCCCTAACCAATTGCTGACTGTCCTCAGTCATTATCTCCTTCAAATTTGCAGTATCTGAGTCTCTCTGATGCACTCTATGTTCTAGAACATTCACCAGCTTCGAGAGTAGCATACTTTCACTAAGCTTATTCCAAAATAATGTCATGTCACCAAGTTTAACTGTATAGATCAACTTCTTGTTGCTATAGCCTAAATTTTTATCTCATCATTGGGTCTTTTAAAAGTCCCAAGGTCTCGTTTCCTCTCTTTTGTTCTCCCTCTCACTTCTCACTTGTCTATTTTCATCTCAACTTTCAGTCTTCTACACCCACCCACAGCAACAATGGACAGAAACCTGTGCAGCAACAAGAGAGCTCGTCATGATGAAGATTCAGATTCTTCCTCTAGTAAGCAACATTCATTTTACTGTTGTCCTTGTCTTGCTAACACTGCCTTCAGACTACACTGAGCCAAGGAGCACTCTTATGGCTCCAGGAAACACATCTTCTCCTTCAATCACGCAATGTATGTCGCGTTTTTCCCCCGTTCTCGTTGTCATCACTCATGTTTTCTCTGCTTTTAGGTCTCACTATTTGCCTACCAGCATGTTGCAACCTCCTGCCTCAATGGGAACCACCAGCACCATGTACTAGGAGGGCTAGAGGAGGGCAAGGAGCTCAAGGAGCTTGCAGAAATTGTCAGGTGGGTGTGGCAAGGACCCCTCCTCCACCATACTCTCCGCCCTGCAAACCAACTCCTCCGCCAGCCTCTCCCTTGGCCGTTCCAGTGCCAAGACATGTGATTTCCATCACATTGTTGTGCAATCCAACCAACAAGTGCTCTGCCAGATTTTCCACAGAACCCTTGTCAGGTATCCCCATTGGCAGGCCCTCTGGTGGATTATCCACAGAGGCTTTGTCCAATTCAATGTTGCTGTCCTGTTAGGGGAAGTAAGAGCACCGGAACCAAGTTGATATTTGGGTGGCGAATACAATCGACACCCACACTACTTATATACATAGAGGCCTGCGCACAGACCGGGTAGCCAAACACTACATAGCTACTAGAACATAACGTACGCAAACAATATACAAACAATGTCAGTCGCACGTGGGTTAGACTCGGGGATGGGGGTGGCCAAAGGCCGAGGCCGGGCTTAGGCATCGGGCATCGGCTAGAGAGGCCGAGCACGGATACCCAACCACAGACCCCTAGACGTACCTTGCGTAAGGGGGTATAGTCCCCTTACACCAGCCCCCTCTTAAGAGTCGATGACCCGATGACTCGGTTCCTTCGTCCTAAGCAGCACAAGCCCAGCGACCATCCACGAGCCGAATGACAAGCCCATCCGCCAGAAGGGAACGGGCATAGTCAAGACGGGCCGGGTAGGCGACAGGCAGAAGTCCCTGGCCCCAGGTCGAGATGACGCTGTCGACCTCCATCGGGGTCAAGGCCGGGGTAGGGGTAGCGCTTCCCATCCAGACTGATGGGACTCCGGGAGTAGACGCACCGGAGGGGGTAGAGATGGGCATAGGGGAGCCGCGCGACGGTTGCCGAGAAACCGCGGGCGAGCGCATAGGGGTGGGAGTAGATGTGGCCGTGCGCATAGTAGTCGATGGGACGCCGGCCGGGGTAGAAATCATGGGGGGAGTGGGGGCGACAGAAGAGGCCTGCGAGGAAGACCGTGCACCCGGATGCGCCCAGTCAGGGACCGGGGTAGCAGAGCCGGAGGCAGTGGGATCCACACAAGCTGGAGCGGGAGCCTGCGCCGCTGCAGGAGCGGACAGTCCGGGGGCCGCTGGGGCGGGGCCAGAAGCCGCCGTTGTCTTCTCCTTCTTCGTCTTTGGAAGGTGGACGCGCTTGCGCGCAATCCGCTTACCTAATACCACAAGGGCATCACCGAGTTGCTGCTCGGTCCCCCTGATAGAGACATGGCGCTCGTCGGCACCATCCGTGGCCACAGAATAGACCCGGAGGTGAGCGTCACTAATGTCGGCGACCTGTTTAAGGCCGCGGCCGCCGCGACCAACCACGTGCCCACCCATGTCGTCGGCGATGACAAGGGTGGCCTGATAGCGATTGGCCTCGTCGTCCCGTGGGTAGTGAGCCGACAGCGGGAGGGCGGTAGAGGTGCCGATTTACCGCGGGGCGAGTGGGGCCCGGGCGGTTAGAAGTGCGTGGGACATCCGTGGAGATCCGCGAGCGACCCTTCTGGGTAGTAGCTGCTTGAATGACAGCTGGAGTAGGACCGGCAGCAGCCGTCGAGGTGCGATCCTCGAGGGTGCGCAGGCGGGATGAGAGCGAACCGATCGAGCGGTTAAGCTCGCCGATCCGGGCCAGTAAGGCCTGAGTATCCTCGCCTGAACGCGAGGGTCCTGCCGAGGCAGGGGCCATTGTCGGTAGGGCGGGCACAGTCGCTTTCTGTTTGCCTGAGGACTTTTGGCGGGGCATACTAGCGTTAGAGCTGAGAAGACAGGGTAGGTGGGGTGCAGAGGGCTAGATTGGCAAGTCTGCGTAGAGACCCAAATATTCTGTTAGGGGAAGTAAGAGCACCGGAACCAAGTTGATATTTGGGTGGCGAATACAATCGACACCCACACTACTTATATACATAGAGGCCTGCGCACAGACCGGGTAGCCAAACACTACGTAGCTACTAGAACATAACGTACGCAAACAATATACAAACAACGTCAGTTGCACGTGGGTTAGACTCGGGGATGGGGGTGGCCGAAGGCCGAGGCCGGGCTTAGGCATCGGGCATCGGCTAGAGAGGCCGAGCATGGATACCCAACCACAGACCCCTAGACGTACCTTGCGTAAGGGGGTATAGTCCCCTTACATGTCCCCTCTCACCATCTCTCTGCACACCCTGGATGGGGAAGACTCACTGGTGCTCCCTCCCCTGGGTATTGCATCAGGTTCCGAGGTGCTGGGCCCTTCAACAAACCAGCCTTCTTCCCCCGTACTCTCTTCTGCTACTTCAACGCATAAGCTTAGTCGTTTTCACGATATATTTGTTCTTTCTGCTGACTTCTGCTTTAGCACATATACCAGCTGCCCTTAAAGGCAAACAGAAGGCAAAATCATTGATGCCGCCCCCTCTTCCTTTATTCCTGGCAGGTTCTAACTTGTCATCGCATTCTCTGGTCCCTGAGGTCTCTCAAGCCAACCTCTTTAAAATCTTTAGCTGGTCCTCTTCTCTGGATGGGCAACATGTGCTGGCTTTGCCTAGGTGCCCAACACCATCACCACCTCGCTTGGCTGGCACTCCAGTCAAGTCTCCCACAAGCACTGTGGAGATTTCACCTTCTCCAGATTTGGAGCTCCTTCTGGAGCCTTTGCCTGCCCCTCAAGAACCAACTTTGTTTTTCAAGACGCATTCTTAGCTTCTCTGACCCCTGTCCTTTCTTGTTTGCCTAGCCTGGTGGTTCCAGAGATCCCTCAAGAGTCTCCTCATGCTGGCCCATTACGTCAAAAATGTGTCCTTTCATCCAAAAAGAGTTCCAACACATGGATGAAGAAATACATTCCCCAAGTTTGTGTTTGATGCTCTGAGGCCACCATTATTCGGGACCATGGATACCACCACCCAGTCCTGCTCTTTTGTGAGGACTTTCCTAGGCTGCTGGCAGCTAGCCAGCTTTTGGTACGTTCTCCAAGTTTTTTCATGTTTCCTTACTGAAGGTTTTGACATCTACCCCAGTACATGCCACCTTGGTCTCAGTGTCCTTCCTGCGCTGCTTGTAAGTTGGAGTGCAAGCCTCTGGGCAAGGGTAATAAGTGTCGCAGCTACGACCTCTATAATTACCCTGCACCTTTGCAGACCATCCGCAAGTAGTGTTTTGAGGTCCGGTCCATAGGACCAGAAAAAGACCAGAACCCAACCAGACCGGACCATAAAAGGACCGGACCATTGGTTGCGGTTGCATCGGTCTTTTGTAAACATCAGTTGCGGTCTCACAGTGCTGCATCATTTAACTCAACCGCTCAAAGACCGGTTGAAACCGGTCTTTGACCGAACCGCTAGTGATGTTTTGAAGTTGGTGACCAGAGTGTACGTAGGTGACAAAAAGGCTATATGTAGAAGTCAGGTCAAGCTAACTGTACCATACCATGCAATGGATTCGGAACCAAACAACAAAAAAAAAAGCATGACAAACTAACGACCCATCATCATGTTGCCCCATCATGCCTCCCAAAGCCAAAAACTCTAAAACGGCATCAAAGAAGGGTCAAGCAGCAAGGGCACCTCATGGCCAGAAGACAACCAGCCGTAAATGGCAGGCTCACGACTCAGATGAAAGTAAAAGTTCATCTGATGAGGACGAGGTTCAGAAACAGCCACGTAAGCAACAGAAGCGAAAGGGGAGGGGGAAGAAAGCTGTCGAGCTTCTGGAGACAGTTGAGGAGAGTAGCAGTGAGGACTCCGACGAGCCTGAACTTATTGAGAGCGGGGCTGCCGCACAAGAACCTCAGGCTGAACGGGGCATTGAGGCACATTTCTGTTTATGCAACATTACACATACCTTGTTGACAAACTGAAGCAGGGGAGTGATCTTGAGGAGCAACACCGGGGCACCATCAGAGAGGAGTTGGCCACGAAGGGCGAGACGACGAAGGACTTGGATTTGATGTTCTCGAAGCGGGTGAAGGTGAACTTTAAAAAAGGTAACCAAGTGACGATGCTGAGCAGGCGCTGGTGTATTTTGTGCAAGTAAGTTTCTGTCGTTATATCATGAAATAATCACAGAACTTACCCATTATCAGAGGCAATGAAAGACACGTTGAAGTGGCTGGACTCCGGAAGTGTTTTTTGACGGGTGGTAACTCAACGTTGCGCCAACACTGTCGGAAGCATTACGAGATATACAAAGCGAGATGTGAGAAAGCCGACATACCTCTGAATCATCACGCAATCCCTCCAAAGATTGTAGAAGCACAGCAGAAGGCAAAAAAAGCGAAGTCGCAGTCGAGCTTGGATGATATCGTGGTGGTGAATCATGCCAAAGGCTTCACGCGAGAAGGGACACTGCATGCTGTGGCCCAGTTTGTTGCTTGTGATGACCAGGTAAGCAATCTGTATGAGGTACAATGAGCTACACTTATGAATATAAACTCGCAGGCACTGGCTGTCGCAAGCAACAAACTGTTCAGGAATTATCTTGTTTCAATGCGGCCGAAGACCAAGTCCTCTGAGCTACCCAGTAGTCACGATGTTGGTGTTTATATCCACAATGAATGCATGAGGTGGTTGAAGCAACTGCAGGAAGATATAATCGTTAGTAAGAGCGCTCAGAGACGGTGAACAAATACTGACCAGGGTTCAGGCCACACCTGGCAAGGTCTCAACAACCGCCGACGGATGGTCAGCAGATAATACAAAGGCGTCGTTCTTGGGAATGACTGCGCACTGGATTGATGTGAAGGAAGGCAAGTGGGCGTTGTGTTCTGAAGTTGTGGCGTTTCAGGGGGTTTCAGGCGGACATGATGGGAACAACTTGGGTTGGTATTTCATGGGGCTGTGCGACTGTGTAGGAATCACTAGTCAGAAAGGATCAAAAGTACTCCAAATTTGGCACAACAAATCACCTGGTTCTGACCTCATGACCTCATAGCTCCAATGTGTTACCCTGGATAACACATCGGCGAATGGAACGATTTGCCAGACAGTCCAACGGCTGCATGAGTCTCGAGGCCTCCCGACTTGGAATGCTCACAAGAACCAACTCATGTGAGTCCCCAGTTGCATAACTTGGGAGCGCTGCTTAGTCGTTCCAGGTGCCTTGGACATGTTGTCAACCTCGGCAATGTTGATGTAATGGGACACATCACAAAAATAGCCGCCATCGAGATGACGACGGCTATTTGGGAATACGATCCTGACCTACCTGACAACCGAGTCCTTGGAGGATTGCTCGATGTGATTGCCACCATTCGCACTCTCGCTGTCAAGGTTAGTCAAGCAAGCAGGACTTTAACTTGTAGTCTGACTCCCGGGCCCTTCTCAACAGATCCAATGCTCAGGACAGCATATTGAATACTTTGAAAAGGTTCAAATTGAGTCCGGGATCACTACCGCGCTTGTGATCCCACTGCATAGCAACATCCGCTGGGGATCCGCCTACAACATGCTTGACCGCGTGTATCATCTTCGCCAGGTGTGTATTTGCCCTCAATAGTCTTCGTGAATGCTCACCCAGTTACCATTCAGTCAATAAAGCTGTTTGTAGCGGCAGCTAATGAATTATATGGACCGATCACTGTTCTTTGTTGTGATGGGCAAATTTTCAAGAAAATCCCCTGGTCCGCATTCAAGATCCATGATCCTGACTGGAACAGAGTCCTTGATACGAAGTCGATTCTCAAGGTACATTCCCATTTGAGTTTTATTTACTTTCTATTGTTTACATCGCAATCCACAGGATTCTAATCGCATACAGCAATATTTCTCTTCCAAAAAGCAACCCACCTTATGGCGTGCACTGCCTGCAATTGAAGAGCTTCAGACGGCATGGGAGGCAAAACGTGACGACCCCCGATACGCTCTTTACAAGGACGCGATCAATGATGGCCTCATGAAACTCAACAAGTACTACTGTCGATTTGATGAGAAACCGAGCTACATCCTGGCTCTCAGTAAGTAATACCTATTATCATTGAACAGACTCATATTATGTACATTTAGTTCTTCATCTGTACTACAAACTTAACTACATCAAGCATGCATTGGCCAGAGTCTCGATCCTCGAATTCCGATTTATCCACTTCCCCATTTTCCCCCGCACGCCTTTTGGAGCCTTTGTTATGAGCGTACCGTGAATTTCCCCAAGGAGACTGAGCGGTAGATCAGCTAATCCACAAAGGGGAAAAGAGGTCAGGTGGTATTACCGGTTATACCCTCCTAATTCCTCCTCTGTGTCCTTCAGCTGGTTCCTGTTTGATGATGTAGCCACTTGGCGCAGGCCATGGAGGATGACCTTTGACCTGCCCAATATCTTTTCGATGAGTTCCTGAGACCGATCCTTTTCGGTTTGTATTTCCTGTTTTGTTGTTAGATGACCCTTTGGTTTCCAGTAAGCTTGTGCACCTCTCTGATCTTGATAATTTGAAGCAAAACTCCTGCAAACGCCTTCACATACGGTAAATCCTTGAACAGTTCGCCAACCTCCTTTGCAATCTTTGATACGGTATCGGTTAGGTTAACGGAGGTGGAGACCATGGGTTCGAAATTCGATGTTGGTGGATTGGCCAAGGGTGCAACACGGCCAGGCGTCGCGGGTAATCCATGAGCGGTCATGGCTGTCGCTGAGGCTTGTAAGACAGTGCGTTGGGTGGAGGTCATGGCTTGAGTTCTTGGGCGCCATTAATGCTGCCTCATTGTGTTCTACAGCAGCAATCTTCCCACGAGATCTGCACCACAGCAATATTTTAGTGACATCATTCAGCAAAAATCGCGACCTGGGCTCCGGCATTTCGTTACCCCACCATTGCTGACATTGGTCCAAAGCGACTGAGATTTATGAGCGAGCATTCCTGCCCTTGCTCGAGTGATACAATGAAGCATAAAACTCGGATACATACCTATAGAATTACATGTGCTAGTGTGAACCCATGGACGATTTAGACGAGTCCTTCGTCGTCGTAAGAGTCCTCAACAAATCAGTGTCCAAAGGGGGTCCAAGAGCATGATGGAGACGAATCATAGCGTACAATAGAGTACAACAGAAGAAAACATAAGTGACACCCGGTGAAGGAGGGGCATGCTCAGATGGGGTCTGAGCCGGGGTCTGAGCTGGGGTCTGATATGCAGAGCTCATCGTTGAGTCATTAGCTCCGTCGCCTTGCGCTGGTTCTTGGCAGGATGGAAATCGCCCACGAGGACCAGAGTGTTCTGGTGGAAAGTTGATCTGCGGTGGTGGCAGTCGCGGGGCCGGCGCCGGCGAACTTGGCATATACTGGCTCTGGCTAGACTGTTCCTCGTAATGTTGGTCCCGTGGCGGAATAGCGGCTTAGCGCTGGTATGAATCTAGTTGTGAAGCATAGGGCTGCGGATGGTCTAGGTGATTCTTGGTGGAGGATGTCCTTGACCATAAATATGGGGCTGTGGCATTGGGGGATTGAATGGATTCGGTTGTGTCATAGGAGAAGATACGATATTGTGCTGCTGCGTGAGCGGTGAAGAGGGGGATCCGGTATGTGGGCTTTCAGCGTATGTAGGGGTGCATTCAGGACAGGGCGAGACGCTCCTCCTGTCGGCCATATATGACGCGCTCAGAGGAATGAGCGGTGAGGCTGGTGGTTCCCTTTGGCGTCTCTTGTTGAGGGGTAACCGCACTTGGTACCGGAGAGGTTGGGGATAAGGATGAGGTCCTGGATGTAGTAGTACTTGGCTGTAGTTCCAACGCAACCTCCCTCGCTGCCGCAGCATTGAGCGCTCTTTCTTCGTCTTCCCGGTTCAGGGGAGCGGTAGGGTCATCGTCTGGTCCTGGTACGCGGCTGATATGAACGGGACTTGCATCCTGTGGATGAGCCGGCTCTTCGACGCGGTGATCTGGACTTATGGTCAGCAGAGACAAAGTGGCGGTGATTGATAGAAACGCACTCCTATCCTCGGGTGGTTGTCTGCCATGCGTAGACAAATCGTCGGGCGAATGCTGCGGTGGGATTGGAGAGAAAGCAGGTCCCTCATCAAACTCCCGAACTTCTCCAAACCTTACGTGTCTGCTCACGTGTTTGTCTTGCTTTACGCCAGCGCTCTCCTCCTGGTCGGTGACGGGCTCTTGAAAAGCGGTCATGTACGCGAGCAATGCATCGTCCTCAGACAAGTTGGAAGTCTGTCTGGTATGAGCGGAGAGTAATATGTGGTCATTGTGAGTCAACCGCTGCCCGCCCGCCCAAGGGTTGTCCGGGTTTGGCTCGTACGCGGGGGCAAGACCGTCACGGCTGAACAGTCCCAGTTTTCCAAGGGGAGGGGTTTTGCCATCCCGTGGGAATAGCTCTGAGGCAAGTGCCTGCGTTATTGAAGACGAGAATGAGCCGGTAGATCCATAATCAGCAATCAGCAGCGGGGAGGGATGGATTATCATGGAACTGGTAATCACCACTGGTGCCCACAGACCCGGAACGCCCTTTGACCGGGAAAGTTGCAAAGTGACCGCCGCTGGTAGTTGGGGTGTCAATGGGGCCATTGGTGGAACCAAATTCGTCGACCCTGCGATTGGTACCGGACTGAATGGCGGATGCACTGGATAAGGAACCGTAGTACATCGAGGTTGTTGATTAAATGTGCTCACGGGCGTTGCTGATGATGATCGAGAAAATTGGATCCTGGCCCCTGGGGACAGGGAGGATAGTCACGTATGGCACCGTCATTGTAGGCGTCAATAGGCAGCTGGGTTGCTGATGAGGGGCTTCCCTGGTGGACAAAAGGCGAATTGGATACAGCGGGTATTTGTGGTAATTATGGCTTGGCACGACGTGACGATTGGGTGATGGAAGGGACGGTTGATAGTCGGACTTCATTGATGCAGCGATGGGCTTCAGTCACATGGCTTTCAACTTTGGCGTGGCCCCAATAAGGACTGCGAGAGAGCCCCGGTTGTGTTTTGTCCTCTGGTATTTCCTATGAAACTAATGGGTTAACTAAGCTGATATCCTGCAACCTTCACCTACCAAAACGACGAGCTTTCCAAATTCCCCTGCGATCTGACTGGAGGTGAGCAGTTGCATGAGCAAGGAAGTAAACGAGCGTACCATTCCTTTTTCACAACATTCCAGCCCCCCGAACGTCGAGCCCATACATGACCTCATTGTGGACCGCTTGAAACCGCCTATCGCATCTTCCCTCAGGACCACCAACCCTGCCGTTCCTGTTGCGCGCTTGAAACTCTCCCAGCAGATGCCCAGGCGGGTCCATACGCTCTTCTTCGAGGGACCATAGAGGTCAATTCGTGGTTCAGGTTCGGAGGAAGCACTGGTACAGGAGGTCTCGACATGGGTTCTTTCTTTCGACATTGCCGTGTTTTCCAGAACCGCGTTTAAGGAGGGGAAGAGAGGACGAGGATGGAAGAAGAGAAGATAGTCCTTGGCTTGGAGGTTATCGATTATTTATTAGACTCCGAAGCGCTTGGTTCAGTTGGCGGGTGTTCTCGTCGTGATAAAGTGATTGAGTTCTCTGCTGGCAAGACGAGCCATTGCCAACGGGGACGAACCATCGAGTTACCGAGCGTATATCCCCACTGTATGACAAGCTATCATTGATAAATGCAGTTCCATGCGAATTACCAGGGATGAGCACTGAGCATAGGCGGCACAGAAAGGGAAGTTGATCAGCCGATGGCTGTACAGTACCAGTAAACATCAACAGAGGCCGCGAGTAAATAGATACAAACTGATCAGATTTGGTTCTCATATAACAAAACATTATCATCGACACAACAGAATATATCGTATGTTCGTTGGGTAATCCCGCTTCATGAACGGTTGGTGAAGCACACTGTGTTGAGGAGAATCGACAGGGAGGAACACACGCGCTTTGCTTTGTTAGGGCACAACCCTGATGACATCCCCCTTTGGCCCGTGCGCTTGCCATTCAGGGCAGCAGTGTGAAGACCCGAGGTTGTGGGCGGCAGATATTAAGCGATATCACCGAGTGATTTAACGTCGCCAACCCACATCAATCTAATTCCCTTATTGAATTTGCCAGCTCATACGCCCATCGTTGTTCACATCCCTGCTCATTTCTTTATCTTGAAATTTTTTACATAGCCGACTTCAAACTTCTTGTGTTGCCCCCTTTTCCCCTCGGCCCACCTCACGGCATAGGGCGCTATGTGCGGCCACCAGATGTGTCTCTCAGAGGAGTCATCGTCCATGATTTGGAATCGAATCAGACCGAATCCACCCGGTCCCATTGCGGTTTCCTCGTCCGGTTGTTCTTTAGGGGAATAAATGGTCCATAGCCGTGACACATGCAGGCTAGTTCGAGAGAGGAGGGTGACACCTGTATTAAAGGCAGGAGACAAGCTGTTAGATAATAGTGTACATTATTTTGGCTTTGAGATTGCCATGGAGTTGGTTCTCCCAGCCAGGATACTACATCGTGTAGGTTAGCACAACAGAGGGCGTTCTTGGATAGGAACACTCCATTCGTACCTTCGCCCTAGCTACGACAGCAATACGATCACCGACTTGAAGAGATCGAACAAAACCAGCTCCATTCCCACAACCATATAGGTCGGGAAGGGTGGCCCGGGTTGGGGCTGAAGTACTTTGCGCAGGTGTATCGGAATCGCTATCTGAAGCCGACGACACAGAACTATCAGAGCCGTACTCCGGATGGCATTCATGATGGACGAAATCCCTGTCTGACCAGCCAACTACATGCGTTCGAACCCGGGAACTGGCCCGCCGATTGCGTTGGATGAGCCATGAGGTATTGGCCTGAATGTCGGCGCAAGAGGACGGAGGTTCGACTCGGTGGTATCCAGCAGCAGCGAGCTCTTCATCCGTTGGTGAGATCATCTCGGGATTGATCTGAGCGCTTTCAGTTATGGTGGACGAGATCGATTCATAAAAACTGTGGCCAGTGGGTTCTGGGACACCGTTGGGACGCCATATCTCGGCGTCGAACCACGTCCAAGATCCAGCATAAGGTACTAGGGCAAGAGAGAGAGTTAGCTTGCAGAGTGGCGCTTTTTCGAACTCAGAGTAACGGACAGGTCAAACCTGGCTCTCCACCCCACCCCTGGTCACGACTGGATATCTCAAAGACTACTCTTTTGACCCGCCTCCTGACATCGACCTCAAAGTCCTCCAACTCCACCTGATCCTCCACTTGATTCCTTGTCTTTATCAGGCGGGAAGCACAGGGTATACCCGGTGTTATGAAGCAACAAAATGCTATCTCCTGTCCTGCGGGAGCAGAGAGGTCAAAGGATAACGAACACATCGCTGAAATACATGGCCAATATTTGGCCAGATCCAGAACGGTATCCACTAATTCGAGTGGAAGGCGGGAATTCAAAATATCACGAGTAGCGAAGACATCTGATTCGGAAGGGATATAGTCTTCGTCTCTAGTAGTAGAGGTGGCTGCGTTGAGAAGTGGAGACAGGACGGCACCCATTGTCGTCGGTTACTGCATCTTATATTTGTCGCCAACACGATTGAGCCCATGAACGGATCGCAAGCACGTGGCCAGGGGTGACGTCACATATCACAAGACCGCCTCTCAACGTCAACACCAGTGCCCCTGCGATGTGCCAACATCATGCGGGAATATCTCCGAAAACATCCCCTTGGTAAAATCCAGGCAGTGCCACCATCACTTGAGGGCTCCATCCACACCGTTCAAATGCGGCTTTTCGGGCATTTCTGGACGTCGTTTGGTGACCCGTATGCTGAGAAGAGCTTCTCTGGATAATTCACAAAACTGGCTGGCGATTAGCATTGACTGTGAGAAAGAGAGGCGTCCACGTGTTGATGCGTAATTGCCTGTGGCATCGCCAATGACCGTCCTGCAACACCCACCCGGAAGGGTGCCTCCTTAGCTCGCATTGACACGATTTGCTTGAGAGGGAGCTCTGTGGTCTCGACACCACGCAGTGAGGACAACCAATATCGCTCCAGCTTTTCCGACAGTAGACTGGACCTGCCGGAAGTCGGAGCGCGGATAACCCCGAGATCCAAACCCGACCCGCCGGCAGCCCCTCCTTCCCGTCCCTCGACGACCCTGGCAACATCGCACACTGCCTCTGATATGCCAATATCACCACACACCTCCAATGAGAAAACAGGATCATACCTTCACTGCAGAACGCCCTATTCTCTTCGCGAGCCGCACGACGGTCGGGCCCACTCGGACTCCTCGGCTTGGGCTGTATCTACAAGAGGCTTATGAGAGGGTGTGGTGGGCAAAGACGAAAACGGACCTTGTAAGTCGACCCTGATTAGGTAAAGCAGGCACGCTGGGCACGCGAAGAACATGATGAAGCCAACAATTAGCTTGCGTGGCGTACTTAGCAAGTCAACTATATACCTGTGAACCCGTGGCAGCAATAATAATTTGGCGGTGCTTTAGCTGTCTCGAAAAAGCACTGTTGTCGTGGACAAAACGAGTTAGCCAAAGGTGTCATAGGAAGAAAATATGCAGGCTCACCGAAATCAAAAAATGAGGCAGGGAAAACAGTGGTAATGTCCAATTTAACGTGCATTTGGTCGACCCCTTCCTCACGGAAAGGGTCTTAAGCCCAAGCCCCACGACAAGGGAGCACGAGGGCTGGATACCTTGCTTGGGAAAAGAACCACCTACCTCATTTCGTACCTGCACTTGTGGATATGAAATAAGGAGAAACATGACCCAGGTACGAGGATCGGACGAGCCTCACGCAGAAAGGCACCCACCATGTCACCTACCATCGTAAAATGCAGACAGTGAGTAACATACAGCGATGTGCAGAGGTCCAAGATGGCGTCAATTCCCGCATTGCGCATAGACCCAGCCAGCGTCTGTTCCAGAAATAAACCAGCGGCTTTCGAAGGTAGCACCATGCAAAAATAGTGTTTGGTAAAGACAGGGTATAGGCGTGACTCGAGGTTCGATCTGGAGCCAGGGGGGTTTTGAGGAATAGGCCGGAGGCCCACGCCTGATGCGGTAGCAAGAGAGCGGGCACATAGTAACATTTTGAGTGTTTTGATGTTCTAGAAACATCTGACTTGAGTAGCTTGGTTGTTATCGGATCATTGGCGTCCCTATTCCCCGTACCGCACAGTCAAACAGGGCGAAGTACCAGAGGAGCGAAAATACTCACCAATAGGCATTGAGGGTATACATCAATGTATAGTGAGAGTAGAGAGGCAGCAGGCAGGTCCCGTCGGGATCGTGGCTTTGAATTGAGTGCATTCCTCTATTAAATAGACGTGCACCTGTCATTATCATCTTGACCATCTAGAGCTTGATAAAGTGGATCCACGTATTGCCGACACAGACTTGGGCGTACAAGGCAGATGGTCCTGGCCAAAGATAGTAATCGATGTTCTCGTGCTCCGTAGCTTGAAGGTTATAGACACATATCAGCCGGAGATCATGAACGGTCACATTAAATCCTTGTTGGGGGGCGGTTCGCCACTCGCTGATCCCACAAACTTGTCAACAGAGAATGCAGGGAGAAACTCAGGGCTTGGGAGGGTACCCGGATCATCGCTACCCTGTTTCTAGGAATGGGCACCAGTAGAAGGGGGCTTTGTATGGATGGAACAGATGCGCCACTGGGCAGAGTGCTTGCGCCCATCCCATGAGGTGTTACGGCTGCGGCGATGTATCTTTCTTGATGACAACTTGTCGGCAGATAGATTCCAGGAATCGGGAACCTCCACGATGTCGAACAAGGCGGAAATCCGACATCCGCGGCGAGGTAATCGAAAACCAACTTGAGGCTCTACAGGAAGGGAAAGACCCGTAGAGAGCATTTAGAAAGCCAGTTTAGAATGCTGTTCGATGAACAGGGTTGAGGTGGTGGGCATGGCTGGTGAGAGGGGAGCCATGGGGAGGGATGTGCGGGGAGGGGGGGGGGACGAATCGTCTGGGGTTTTCTAGATTTACTGGGCATGGCTTGCTTTGTCTTCACGACCAGTCCAAAGAAAGAAAGCTCAACATGAGGCTGTCAAACCGCCCGAATCAGAAGCCCAGGCCGAATATGTAATACTCAGGACAAAACTAGGGCGGTAAGATCACTTCATTTTCGGTCACAGCTCTGCCGCCCAGCCGTCATCGTAGAGCCGGGGTCCTTCTCCACCTCCTGTGTTCCTCGAGTGCTCTCATGCAAGGGAACACTTATGACTGTAGTTGACGGCCGACCAAGGACCACCTACCACAGTACCACTCCAGTGAAGTCGCAAGGCTGCGATTCATTGCAGGACCCACATTAGTAAATGATAATCTATGACGTTAAATGTTAAACAATATCGATGCCTGGTCAGAACCATTGCGGCGTTGCGCGGAGTGCTACCCACAGACGCAAAATCCATCAGTCCACTGGCACTTCTGACTCGAAAATTTCTGTTTTGGACAACGGCGGGAGCCGAGGGAAATTGAATGCATGATGACATCCTGAACTCAATTACTCCGTTCCATGCGCGATTATTCGCGCTTCTTTGATTTGTTGCTGACCCTTGTTGCCTTGTGTCACGTTTTAGGTTGTGGCATGCTGCTGGCGGAGTTCGTTCCAAGGCCGCAACAGGTAAATCGCAATCCTATCTATACATTGAGTGGCTCAGCTGGAGGGCCTGCTTTGAAGCAGACGGTGCCCAAGAACGAGCTTCACCTACAGGGAAAGCTCCATAGCTTGGGGACTTGTAATGGATTTGCACCCGTGTGAGCGGTACGAAGGTGATGATCCCGAGGTTCGTAAGAGCTACCCCAAAACAAGACCCATTTCATTCAATCTCGAACTCAGAGATCTGCCTGTTCTGTCGTCTCGGAAAGCTCCTCAATCGGCACTGGAGGCCACAACTCGTATGACTGACGGACCGTTGAACGCCCTAGAGGTGAGTTAGGAATGCCTCTAGATAGAGTAGAGACAACCAAACCCATCAACGTTCTTTCAACTGTGCCCCCTCTAACCTACCTTTCCAGGTCACACTCTGCCAGCGCCTGACGCGTGCACCAATTTCGTACATCCTGTGTAATTCATGAGGGTGTCCTAGGAAAAGGG
Source organism: Lepiota brunneoincarnata (assembly GCA_023014365.1). NCBI lineage: Eukaryota > Fungi > Basidiomycota > Agaricomycetes > Agaricales > Agaricaceae > Lepiota > Lepiota brunneoincarnata. The sequence goes on along the minus strand of JAEBUN010000025.1, from coordinate 182,015 downwards.
CAGCAGCGTGGCCCATCAGCGGACCTTCCCAGCCGTTGGCCGGGGTTCGTGTTGGATATATCATGCCTATATATGGTCAAGGTGCTGTTGCTGGCCACGGTTTGAATGTGTCCAGCAGCGCAGAAATCGACAAGATCTGGACACCACATTCTGTTCGGCTAATCGAAGGCTCCGGCGTGGTTTTCCTGGCCAGCTGATGGATCAATGGAGCCCTTGGAGTCTTACCCCCTGCCCTGCTGTCACCGCGGCGGTTCAATCGATTTTTGGTCCCTCCCCACCCGAACCCAATGAGCTGGCCTCTGATGCACCCCAGCACGGTACGCACGAGCCACTCGCCGAGCCGAACCGCTCCGCCTTCAACTAACAAGTCACAACTCCATGGCCTACCACTACCCCCGATGATTGACCCGATTCCCAACCTCTCCCCCTCCTCCCCCCGCACAAAGTCCAAATATCCCGCTACCGATGCACCTATGCACCTTATGAAGTATGTCCTAGCTACATGCCGAGTGCTGCCCCTCCATTGTCAACTGATAGCTCCATAGCCTAGCCCGAAGTCAGGTACAACTCGGGGGACCCAAAAACTCTTCTGAACGTTCCTCTTGCTGCAGATGAACCCCAAGAAAAGAAAGTCTCCCCGCCACCCCACCCACCGAGGCACGAACGGGTGGGTCACCATTGTATTGAGCTTGGTGCCATGCCTCCCATGCGGTGACTCATTGGTTTATCTTGATTCAGGTGGGACCAGCCCTACGCTCCGGCGCTGACGATTGGCCCTGCGACGACGCGGAGCGCAGCAGTTTGTGGTGTACAAGTCTGATTGCTAGCGCGGGCCGTCATGCACCTTGCTCTTGTCCAACTGCCGCATTAGCCAAGGTGCTGTGCCATAAAAGCCTTACTTGATCGTGTCGTACTGAAGACGGATGCTCTTTATTCTTAATGACACTGGTTTTTTTACAGTCAAGAGTTGACTGAGTGCTGGGTCTCGCGTTAGCAGGCTGCAGCGCACATGGCGTTCAGGTGGCGCGTCAGGACAGTCCAATGCTACGATGAGCGGTAGTAGAATGGTAAGTTCCTTCCTTCCCTGCAGCAGCAACCCTGAAACATATAAAAGCACTCAGCAAGCCTCTCATAGAGTCACCATTTACAAACACTTTCATTAGCAATACACAACATGGCCAGCCTCGTAAACTTCATCGCCTTTTCCCTCATGTTGGTGTCTACGGCCTCAGCCTTCCCTTCCCATGCCTCACTGCCAGGGCTACCTCGAGGAGAGTTGAACAAAATCGTTCCAAATCTCCAATCCCACCCGCCCAAGAATCTCCCCGTCCCATTGGAGTTCAATGACGCCAAGCTCGCCAACGACGGGGCGCGTCCTTGGAAGCCTCTTCGTGAGATGGACATCCGGAGCCCTTGTCCTCGCTTTATCATGCTCGCACTAAGATATGTGGATGTCAGATGATTTCCACAGATCCAGTACGCCTGGGGGTACGGAGGGAACAGATGTCGTGGTTGCCATGTATCCGATCGCACCCGGAGCCAATCTCGGGTGAGTTAACAACTATGTCCTCGACCCGACTTCGGCCAATTCACCCCGTTCTGCCTGCTCGGGTGTTTCCTCTAGGGGAAGATGATTAGATGTACTAACCAGCATTTATATTCGTGGTACTGGCAGCTTCAGTACACTCGCCTATGCAATTGAATGTATTTCTTGATCTTCTGGGTTGTCACGCGCTTCTCTTCATGGGTATATCGTATGGGATCAGGCATTGGGAGGCCATACGGTTCAGCATCTTCTGAATGACCACATGTGGGTAATGAGCACTGACCAAGTGTTCAACCTCGCCTGTTTGTCGAAAGTTCAAGGTACCCGTGCCAAAATCAACATAATACGTACTATTTGAGGATATGATCAGCGAGCTCCAGACGCTCTTACGAAGGGTGAATCATGTATATGGTCGCTAACCGTTGCTCCCCCTAGTTCCAAACACCCCAAGAGTGTTCTTGGGTCATCCACTTTCCCCCTCTCCGTTTCGAGTTTCGAAGGATCAGAACGAGAGAGAGACATTCACTCACTCTCGACCATATTGTAGAGATTGTGAGTTCGGTTGCCCATGAAAACGGCAACCTCTCATCAATCTCTTGTGATCCTAATTAACCGGATCGCTAACGACGTTTGGAGTGCCTGTTGTCGAGCTACCCATCCGTATCTTGGACTAAGTATCTATTGTCTCCATTCCCCCCTCTTTTCAGCCTTCTAGTTTTGAAAATTATGTTTAATTCTTCATTCCTGTCTCGTCTCGTTGTACCATGAATCTATTTCCTTCTCTTATCCCTCTCTACATCTTGCACACTGTCATGGTAATGTACTTGTATTCTCTATATATTTAACCCCTGTTTCGTGTTTGTTTTAGGTTGTTTTACTGTACCTTACTTTTGCTTTTGAGATTGCTTCTTTTATCTTCTTCCTGCTCCGAAATATTCATCAAAAATCCATAAAATTTCGTATTTAAGGCCTGTACAACCTGTAGTTAAAGACCAGTCAATTTACTGTCCATCATTTGCACTCTAGCTCGTCTAAAATCGCTCTCATTAACTCTCGAACTTTAACTCTTCTAAAAATATTTGTCTGCCTCATTTTCTCGAGATCACCATTCGTTTCACCTTGTTCTTGCATCGCTTTGACTCCGTGGGCACTCCTGGTCGGTCTTGAAGCCTAACGATTGTTGGACTCGATCGTGCTCGCGTTTATTTCGTGTTTAGAAGGGTTAATCGCTCTTCAATATCATATCTCGTCCTTCATCAGGTTTTTCTCAAATATGGGCCAGCACGTCTATTTCTATTCCTGAAAGTGTGTCCCATCGTTCCTGGTATTCTCAACCTCTACTTACAAAACGTCGCGAGGGCTTCCCGCCTTAGATCCTCTTTTCATACCCCACCTCGTAAAATGACAACAAAACATATCCAGTTGATGTTAGCTCTGGCTGGTCCCACCCGTCCTCCCTTCCTGTACGTCCAGTGAATCTGAGGAAGGATGGACCCTGGTTGTAATTGAAATATGCAGCGGAGAGCCATCCCGGCTGGTTCAAGGGGAAGAAAATCACGGAAAAGGTTGAATGGAAACCGTCCATAAATGGCGGCGCGGCAAAGGAGAAGATCTACATCGGGGCATGAGGTACCTTCCACCGCCCGGGAAACTCGGCTGGAATTTTCGATTAGCTAAACGGAAAGTAGCGACTAGGTGCTGTCGGTTTTTGGGTTAATTTCTAGGATGCTGAAACACCGCCGGATTGCATCAGTCAACAACATTTCAGCCAAATTTGGATACAGTACACACAGCAGGAAGGTCAGCGAGAGGCAGGAAAAGATCAATCGGTGTGATATTCCGCTGCCCTCTCAAAAGGACACCATCGATGTTTCACGCAGGACGGTCCCGGACGACCACACTTCCCTTGGTGTAGTAGGGAGCAAAGAGGTCAAGAGAACAACCACGATGAGTAAGACTTAAAGCACTCGGATGCGTATTGTCTCTGCCCCCGCCGTCCATGGGCTAGTCGTTCGGACAAGTTTTGGCCTAGATTTCCTTCCAAGAGCTTTCTAGAATGAACAGATCTTTGGGTTTGATCTGACTCACGGCGGTAGTGCGTTGGGGCTGCCGCTATGAGCCTTGGGATTACTGTGACCCATTCACACATGCAAAGACAAAGCATTAAGGCACCTCGAGTCACAATCGAGCTGAGAAAAACCATTCCTAATTGGATTGCAAAATCAGTTCTGCGCGTTCTCTATTTGGCTTGAGCCGCCGGACAGCAGGTAAAGTTCTGGAATTTCGAATTTGGTCCTTAGAGTAGGCTCTCCAGGTAGCATGCTGTGCGGGTTCCGGAATAACGCAGGTTCGGGAGTCAAAAACACAAAAAAAAAAGATCTTGGACAATTCTGCAGAGCGTGCGAAAAAGAGGAGGTTGAGTTCAAGATGCTATGGCATTTTCAATTTCCCAGTCTTCTCCCTGGGCAGGAGATTTGGTTACTACCAGAGGACTAATGAGTCGCGTGAATGAAGGTGCTGGGAGGAGTATCGCGCCTCGATACGCAAAGGTAACAATGGGCGTCCATTGTCACGCAAACGTAAACACTGTGCATCGTCGACTAACGTTTACAAATGTGGGTCCGACAAAGCGCCATAGCCCAGCAGCCTTTCCGGGACAATGCTTCATTCAGACAACCGACATATAGGCCATCGCCCATGGGGGGAGCACAGAGATATACCTTGGATGGCATGGGAGGGGAGGGCAAGGGGGCTAGAGTAGATATTTGAACACCGGAGAGCACTTGGCGGAAATGGCAACCGAAGATGGAGTGTCATAAGCGCCGTTCCCCTGCCCTGAGTGTTACACATCGCATTTTGATTTGTGATTTGGGTAGTTCCACCATCGTGTTGGCCTTTGCTTTCTTTGGACGGATTGTAAGGGTAAGCAAGCGGTAACATAACCGGCTTGGGCATATACAACCCCCAAAGAATTTTGGTAATCCCCCAGACAGCTCGTCCTCGCTCGCCTCCCTCTCCCCAGCCAACACCAACATCCACCACCACCCCACGGGGCGCCAGTGGTAGATTGAGTCATCGCGACTCTCCTACCGGCACCCCACATTGTCTTGATGGTGAGTATGCCGCCATACCATCAAATGTACCCTCACTGAAGATCATCACTATACCCATGCAGACGACTTCTACGCAACGACCACAGGCCCACGCGATTCTCTCTCTTTGTTACTCAACAAGCTTCGGCTGTGGGAAACCGTTAATGTCAATAACCATAGGATGACAGCCAGACGACTGAACCATCTGCGCTGTGCCATCCTCGCTGCTCTCTCCCTCTCCCCGCTCTCCCACCACTATAGCATTTTCATACCTATGTTACTCCTTCCTCAAGCTGACCCCCAATGGTCCTTGTGTCATCGTGAATGCTGTTGGTGCTTGGGGCTCTTCTTGCGAGTACTTGCCTATCTCTGGAGGTGACGACGACTAATTCTGTCTGCGATGTGTGACCCTGAAAGACTTGGGGACTTAATGCGTTCCCGGACATTGGATTATTCATCTGTCTACTGCCTGCGATATCCTCCTTACTGTTGTCTCCTTGGTCTTCACTTCTCAGACTTGAACTAAATGTAAGTAAAACACACGGTCAGTATTTCGTTTCAACGGCCCGAAAGCAGGTATGTGGCCGGAATAGGGATTACTTGTTGATCAGAGAAAGGACTGCCCTGACAGTTTGAAAAAGATTGTAGGTAGAAAAGACCAAGTACGTGTTCTTTCCCCAAGCAAGGTTCTCTCCAGCCCTCGTGCTCCCTTGCCGTGGGGCTCGGGCTCAAGACCTTTTCCGTAAGGAAGAGGTTGACCAAATGCACGTTAATTTGGATGTTTCTACTTTAGTTTTTCATGTGATTTTGGTAAGCTCCTATTTCCTCATTTTCATGCCACCTTTTGCTAATTGCTTTTATTCATGACAAATCTGCTGGAATGCAGCCACATCACCTCCACCATGTTCCAAATCTCTGCTGCTCAAGTCAATATGAACGGTATGATGACATCCTCTAGGCCGTCATGCTCACCCAACATCGCGCATATATATTACAGACGTTACACAATCTGGAAGAGGTATTACAGCTCTTTCCTTTATCATCCTTGTCACGACACTCAGTCTCATTTCCCTTTGCTTCCGTTCCATCCTCCACCCCCTGGCGTAGCATTCTTATCTTACAAACTGATCTCCTCACTTTCTGCACACTCGGACTCATTGCTGCCCTTGTCCCATTCATGCTCTTTGTTGTGACAAGAAACGCTACAGCTTCAGTCGATGGTAGCCGCATACCCGATGGAACCGTTGGAGCACTTGGGCAGCAATTGGGCATCAATTCTATTTACAGACGCTCTTGGTACCGTAAGTTTATATGCTGTGTTCCTCCCCACCCTGCCTATATTCACACCGTGTCATCGGACCACCACACTTAATAAGGTTGCAACCATATCCCCGAGATATAATATTATAGGAATTTAATTCGTAAATAACATCCTGTAGATACGGAGCCAGATAGGCGCACCCCTGTGCCCGGCGCGCCACTAGGGAGCAACAAGTAAATAAACATCCCAACAAATACACCAGCCACATACCTCACGCATTTCTTCAACAGTAAGCCAACTTTTGCGACCCGAATCGAGATTAATTTTATGAGCGCGTTGAGGGAGGGTGCGTTTCCAGATTATTCCAATGGCGTAAAAGAGCATCATGACAAAGAAGCCGAGGTAGGCCACTGTTAGTCACATTATCAGCATCTAGGATCATACGACATAGCAAGAGTAAGCGTACGGAAGAATGATTCAGCAACCCCAGCAGAGGTGTCTGGCATGCCACCAATCGGCCAGATACCCCGGTTTGCCCTAATTATTGTCACTTCAGATAGCACGAGAAATGACCCACGATGTAGAACTGGGCAATAAACACCAGGATGGTAAGGATAACACCAAACCATGAACCGTAGACACCACCAAGAGCCTGGAAGGGCAATTCCTTGACGGAGTGTCCTTGGACCTTCCAAGCCCTCCGGAAACGGATGCTAGGACAGTGCGTATGTTGACGTGGTTATAGATATTCATATTGAGAACTTACTGGCATAAGCATATTGCGAGCCAGGAGAAGAGTGTGGAAAGACCAGAGAGGGCAAGGAGCCAGTTAACTATTGCCTTTTATCAGCGATAAATCATTTTAGAAACGAAAGCTACCTACAAACGATGTCGCCTTCCGCACGCACGTTGATATAGGCAAGAGGTGCGAAAGCCATGATGGCAATGACAGACCAGAGAGGTCGAGAAGACTTGTCAACATAGGCGAAGATTCTTGGGGCATAGCCTGTCTCAGCAAGAGCAGTCAAGGTACGGGAACCAGCGTAGACGCAAGAGAGGCCGATTGAGAGCACTGAGATGCAGATGGTTACATTGACAAAATCTAACGCAGAAAGGTTCAGTGCAACACAGTTATATTTGAGGTATAGACTCACGGTTTAAGCCCTTGATGCCCGCACGATCAAGCGCAATGACGAAAGGAGAAGCACCTAGTGTCAATGTGAAATGCAGAAAGCCGGCTAAAACAAGATTCTTCTTACAAGCACCACTGCCCGTTACCAGGCGAGGTTCGTCGTAGGGGACCAAGAGTCCAATGATAGTAAGAGAAGTAACATAGATGACAGTCTGACAGATAAGATTAGTGACCTGTGTTAACACCGTAAAGTGGGTCATTTACAATACGCCAGAAAGTGCCCTTGACGGCACCGGGCATTGTCTCACGGGGATTAGGGGTCTCAGAGGCGGCGAAGCCCACGAGCTCAGTTCCAGCTGGGTAAGGATGTTAGACAACATTTCGTCCATTTCAATTAGACAAACGAACCAAAGGAGAAAGCAGCTAGGGGCCAGGCGTTAATGACCCTCTACCGCGTCCATGTAACATACTACGAACCAGTGACAAAGACCGCACATAATCCCTTGAAGCCATTTGCATATTCACGAAACCGCCAATGTTTTACGTGTTCCACCTGTCGAACGCGATGAGGGTCTTGTGGACGTCGTACTTTCCTCATTTTTTGGGAACAGCATCCTATGCTTGGACAATTTGGAGACCATTTGGGAGGATAGCGCCATCCGACCGGACATGGAAGGCTTCCTATCTCGGCTCGACCTCCTACCTCGACTCGCTCTCATTGTCACCATGCGAGGTACCGAACGACCATCCAGAGTTTCATGGCCGCGGCCATTACTCCAGCCTCTGGAGAAACTAAGCCGAACCGATTCCAAGTTGAAATTCGAAACGACCTGTGGGCCAGTGGACGAGTTTATCGTAAACCTATTGGATGCCGTTGATGGAATACCTCTAGCCATTAAGCTCATTGGTGCTCAATTGCGACAGGGATTAGAGACTTCCTAATCCCTGTTGGCTTCGTGGGAACGCGTCCGGACGAGTGCTATAGGTATAGGCAACGACTATCGCTTATCTAGGCTCGATGCCTCCATTCACCTTTCGGTATATAGCCGCCGCATGCGGGAAGATCCTAATGCAATACTTGTACTCGTTATGTTATCGAGCCTTCCGGACGGGTTCCCGTATGGAGAGGAGGCCATCAACGATTTGCAAAGCTGTTTGCCCAGCAATGTCCGCCTTCGAGAGATATTGCTGATATTGCGAAGGGCTTCGCTTGTTTATATTGATGAAGCTGGCCGGATGAACCCCAGACTTCGGATGCTTGAGCCAGTCCGGGAGTTTTGCCGTACGAAGCTGGGGGAGGCAAACACCCTCGAAAGTTGTTTGGTCGACTTTTACATCAAGATGATGAACGACCTCCCAGATGTTACGAGTGCTGCAGGTCACGCCATCGTCCCCTCGGAACTTCCCAATATCCACACAGTTTTCTCCAAGGCACTAAACGAAAATAGAGCCGACGAAAAAATCGTCACCGCATCTATCCGCTACACTGACTGGTGCGTCTACACCGGCAATCCCACTGAGGAGATCATGGATTTGGCAACTCGTAACACCACTGGATCAGTCAGTTTGCACGCCCAGTGCCTTTCCATGTTGTCATTTGTGTATATGCGGGGGTACAAGCTGGAGGAAGCCGAGTCGTCTTTCAAGAGGGCTATCGGGCTTCATCGGCAGGTGGATTATGTGCTCGGTGAAGCTAACGATGTCCGTATGTTGGGACAGGTCTATTTGCGAAGGGACAAGCTCGACGAGGCAGAGTGGACTTTCAAGCAGGCTATCAGGCTTCATAGGCAGATCAACGATCTGCTCAGTGAGGCCAATGATATGAACATGTTGGGTCAGGTGTATTTGCGACGCCACGAGCTAGACGACGCAGAAGGGTCGTTTAACACAGCCATCGAACTTCACCGCCAAGTACATGATGTGCTCGGCGAGGCTACCGATGTCCAGATGCTGGGAGATGTTTACTTGCAACGGAACAAGCTAGATGAAGCAGAGTCGGCTTTCAGGATGGCTATCGAACTCCATCGCGAGACGCATTCCGTCCTCAGCGAAGCTAACGCTATCCAGCTGCTGGGACAAGTCTATTTCAGGCGGAACAAGCTAGATGAAGCGGAGTCGTCCTCCAACAAGGCTATAGAACTCCATCGCGAGTCACATGGTGTGCTTGGTGGGGCACACGATATCCACTGGCTTGGAGAAGTATATTTGCGACGGGACAAGTTAAGTGAAGCCGAGTCGTCTTTCAACAAGGCCATCGGGCTTCATTGCCGCGCGCATAGTGTGCCCGGTGAAGCCAATGCTGTCCAAATGCTGGGGCGAGTTTACATGCGATGTTCCAAACTAGCCGATGCGGAGTTATCTTTCAACAAGGCCATCCAGCTTCACCGTCGGGCCCATTCTGTGCTCGGCGAGGCCAGCGACGTCCATATGCTGGGAGAAGTGTACTTGCGACGCTACAAGCTAGACGAAGCGAGGTTGTCTTTCAGCACGGCCATTGAACTTCACCGTCAGTTGCATGATGTGGTCGGTGAGGCCAATGGTGTCCATATGCTGGGAGAAGTGTATTTGCGACGCTACAAGATTGACGAAGCAGCGGCGTCCTTCAACGCAGCTATCGCACTCCACCGTCAGGTGCATAATGTACTCGGCGAGGCTAGCGACGTCCAAATGCTGGGACAAGTCTTTTTACGACGGAACAAGCTAGATGAAGCAGAGTCTACTTTCAAGGAGGCTGTCAGGCTCCATCATCAGGTACACGCCGTGCTCGATGAGGCCAATGATCTCCACATATTGGGACAGGCCTATTTGCAGCGCTACAAACTAAGTGAAGCGGAGGTGACTTTCAAAAAGGCTATCGAGCTTCATTGCCAGGCGCACGATAAGCTCGGCGAGGCCAACGATATCGCGTATCTGGGGAATGTGTATTTGGGACAGGGCAAGCTGGACGAAGCAGAGTCATCTTTCGAGGCGGCCGCCGAGCTTCATCGCCAGTCGCATTCCGTACTTGGGGAGGCGGGTGATACGCAGATGCTGGGAACTGTGCATATGTTGCGAGGAAAGCTAGCTGAGGCAGAGTCGTCCTTCGAACTCGCTAGAGAGTTGCACCGCCGGGCCAATGATGCGCTCGGTGAGGCCAATGATGTCCGGAAGTTGGGAAGCGTTTATTTGGGAAGGGATATACTAGAGAAAGCGGAGTCATATTTCAAGACGGCTTTTATGCTTCATCGTCGGGCACAGGATGTGCGGGGTGAGGGCATTGATGCCGCGCTTCTGGGGGAAGTGTATCTGCGGTGGGACAAGCTAGATGAAGCAGAGTCGTCTTACAACTCGGCTATCAAGCTTCACAGCCAGGCTCATGACGTACTCGGTGAGGCCGATAATTTCCGTATGCTTGGAGTGGTGTATCTGCAAAAGCATCAGCTGCATCAGGCTGAACAATGCTTGGATCAAGCGCTCCTGCTTCACCGGCGATGCCAGGATTCAGAGCTTGAAAATATGGATTTGTGTGTTCTTGCGGAAATCCGGAGACTCAAGGAATCGTCTCCTAATGTATAGGTAATCGTCTCATTTCCATGAGGTGGTAAGTGATGGCTCACGGAATCGTCATTGTTTGTTTTATAGACCGTACTTGGGCTCTTGCTATTCCGGTCACAGCGACTCTCTGCTCGTGGTCACCCTATTTATTTTTCGAACATTTTACCCCTATGGAATTTCGTCTCGGACACACATAGCACATCTTACCTAGCCTACTAGGTAGTTTAAATTCAAATCTCTTCGACTTCGTTTTCCGTTTTGTTTTGTTTTCTTGTCCTTCGTATGTTATGAGACCATACGGCACTCCCTGCCATTCTGCCTGTTTTACTGTGGTGTGCCATCGTTGACTTTATTTCGAATTTTATCCTGTAGAAATGTGGGTGCAATACCGATTATCCATCGGCGAGCCTATTTCCTCGAGCACGGGAGCTGTATTCTAGGATTGCCATTTGCGAGCGTGTGTTTTGGCAACTACTTGGATGGGAATACTTCGTTCGTGCCTTCGCCCTAGCTACGACAGCAATACAATCACCGACTTGAAGAGATCGAACAAAACCAGCCCCATTCCCGCAACCATATAGGTCAGGAAGGGTGGCCCAAGCTGGGGCTGAAGTACTTTATGCGGGTGTGTCAGAGTCACTATCCGAAGCTGATGACACCGAACTATCGGAGCCGTACTCCAGATGGCACTCATGATGGACAAAATCCCTGTCTGACCAGCCAACTACATGCGTTCGAACCCGGGAGCTGGCCCGCCGATTGCGTTGGATGAGCCATGACCTATTGGCCTGAATGTCGGCGCAAGAGGATGGAGGTCCAGATCTAGAACGGTATCCACCGATTCGAGTGGAAGGCGTGAATTCAAAATGTCACGAGTAGCGAAGACATCTGATTCGGAAGGGATATGATGTTCATCTCTAGTAGTAGAGTCGGCTGCGTCGAGAAGTGGAGACAGGACAGCACCCATTGTCATTGGTTAATCCCCCCACTACTCTCCTCTATCTCTCTCATTTCCTGTTCACTTCCCTCTAGTTCATTAGCACATTATTTATTTGCTGATATTATATTGTATGTGTATTGATTTTCGTCGAGTAAAGGTTTTATGTCATTTGAATGAAACAAATGAAAGTGGAGGCCCTTCCTGAAATGCCCAACTACCAACAACGAAGCCAAACCACTGAAGATAACCAAAGATGAGGTAATGCATAAAATGATGAAAATGCCTTATGCTGCGGATAGCACCTCCCTGCGCTTCCGAACATGTTCAAGTAGCTTTAAGTCCGTAGTTTCATCTCGTGGTGACTGGCATTGACAGTGAAGAAGAAGAGCTTGGTTGAAATATTGCTCAGCTTTGTCCAATTTATCCCATTGCAAATGCACTCGTCCCAGCAGCTGGACATCACCAGCCTCCCCAAGTTTGGAATGCGACTGCTGGTGAAGCTCCATCGCTTTCTTGAATGCCAACTCGGCTTCGTCTAGCTTAGCCCGTCGCAAATACACTTGTCCCAGCTTCTGGACATCGTAGGCCTCACCAAGCACGTCATGCGATTGCTGGTGAAGCTCCATCGCTTTCTTGAACGCCAACTCGGCTTCGTCTAGCTTAGCCCGTCGCAAATACACTTCTCCCAGGTTCTGGACATCGTTGGCCTCACCAAGCACGTCATGCGATTGCTGGTGAAGCTCCATCGCTTTCTTGAACGCCAACTCGGCTTCGTCTAGCTTAGCCCGTCGCAAATACACTTCTCCCAGGTTCTGGACATCGTTGGCCTCACCAAGCACGTCATGCGATTGCTGGTGAAGCTCCATCGCTTTCTTGAACGCCAACTCGGCTTCGTCTAGCTTAGCCCGTCGCAAATACACTTCTCCCAGCTTCTGGACATCGTTGGCCTCACCAAGCACGTCATGCGATTGCTGGTGAAGCTCCATCGCTTTCTTGAACGCCAACTCGGCTTCGTCTAGCTTAGCCCGTCGCAAATACACTTCTCCCAGGTTCTGGACATCGTTGGCCTCACCAAGCACGTCATGCGATTGCTGGTGAAGCTCCATCGCTTTCTTGAACGCCAACTCGGCTTCGTCTAGCTTATCCCGTCGCAAATACACTTCTCCCAGCTTGTGGACATCGTTGGCCTCACCAAGCACGTCATGCGATTGCTGGTGAAGCTCCATCGCTTTCTTGAACGCCAACTCGGCTTCGTCTAGCTTAGCCCATCGCAAATACACTTCTCCCAGGTTCCGGACATCGTTGGCCTCACCAAGCACGTCATGCGATTGCTGGTGAAGCTCCATCGCTTTCTTGAACGCCAACTCGGCTTCGTCTAGCTTAGCCCGTCGCAAATACACTTTTCCCAGCTTCTGGACATCGTTGGCCTCACCAAGCACAGAATGCGATTGCTGGTGAAGCTCCATCGCTTTCTTGAACGCCAACTCGGCTTCGTCTAGCTTAGCCCGTCGCAAATACACTTCTCCCAGCTTCTGGACATCGTTGGCCTCACCAAGCACGTTATGCGATTGCTGGTGAAGCTCCATCGCTTTCTTGAACGCCAACTCGGCTTCGTCTAGCTTATCCCGTTGCAAATACACTTGTCCCAGGTTCTGGACATCGTTGGCCTCACCAAGCACGTCATGCGATTGCTGGTGAAGCTCCATCGCTTTCGTGAAAGACGACTCCGCCTCAGCTAGCTTATTCTGTCGAAAATACACACGCGACAAGGCTGAAACACATCGCGCATGTAACCTTGATGACCCAACCACCTTCCGCTGCAGTGCCAGGTCAATGATCTCCGAAGTGGGATTGCCCATATAAATGCACCAAAGGGTATAATCAATGGAAGCGTCAACAATCTTCTCATCCACTTGGTCTTCCTTGAGCACTTTCGTGAATACCGAGCGTACATTGGGGAGCTCTGGTGGAATTATGTTATGGCCAGTGGGATTTGCGTAATTCGCAAAACGATTCATCATCCCGGCGTAGAAGGTGCCTAAGCAGCTATCGAGCAGACGATCCATCTCCATCTTCATGCCGAACTCCCGGATCGGCACAAGCATTCGATATCTGAGTGTTCCCTCAGTTCCGTCGACGTAGGTGAGTGATACCCGTTGGAGGGACACCAATGTCTCCTGAAGACGGATCGTTGCTGGTAAGTGACTTTGGAGTTCGTCAATGGCCTCCTGTCGGCATGGGAACCCGTCCGGAAGGCTCGATAGCATGGCAAAAGTCAGGATAGCGTTTGGGTCTGCCTGCATACGTGGGCTGTGCACCGACAGGTGAATGGACGCGTCGAGATTGGATAAGCGATGCTTGGTACCCGTCCCTATGGCCCTTGTCTGCGTCCGCTCCCATCGCGCCCACAGCAATTTGGGCCTCTCGTTCCCTTCGTGTAATTGGGCAATGATGAGTTTGATGGCCAGCGGTATCCCATTGGCAACCCCGACCAATTTTTCGGCAAATTCGTCCATTGGCACTTGAGACTTTTGGAATATCAACTTTGCGTCGCTGTCGTTTAGTTTCTTTAAGGGTGGTAGTAACGGCTGCGACCAGGCGGCTCCAGAAGGGCGCTGGGTGCCACGCATGGTGATAATAATTGCGAGGTCGGGTACACAATCAAGGTGAGATAAGAAGTCTTCTATGTCCCGCCGGATTGCCTCGTCCTCCCAGATGGTCTCGAAGTTGTCCAAGCATAGGATGGTATTTCCATGAAATTGGGATAGAACAATGTCAATCAAGTTTTCGTTGCGCTCCGAAGGCGGGATGCGTAGCGCATTAGCAATTTCCCAAATCAGGCCGGCTAGCGAGGTGGTCGCTTCGCAGGAGACAAAGTACCGCGAAGGGTATCGCTCAACCACCGCGCGGTCGTGCACAGCAGTGAGAGCGAGTGTCGTTTTACCCATCCCACCGGCCCCCAAGATCGTGACCCGTGGCAATGGGTCGTTGAGCAGTGTTCCAATGACCGCGGATTTCTCTTCGTCTCTCCCAATCATCTGATCAGGGCGAGGAATGGGCTTGTAGAGAGTACTGAATAGCGAGGGCAAGCATCAGGACACTGGATACAGATAACATGAGGTTTGTCGTACCTGGCCGGACCTGAGGATGGCTGAGCAGATTGAGGTGGATTGATGAGCTTGAGAAGGATTCCAGTCTGTAGAGGTCGAATGAGAGCAAGCGATATGAATACAGACTCCAGACATACATTGAGATTCGCGTGGACGCTATCGATGAGACGATCATACTTGGCCAGAGTCTCGATCCTCGAATTCCAATTTATCCACTTCCCCATTTTCCCCCGCACGCCTTTTGGAGCCTTTGTTATGAGCGTACCGTGAATTTCCCCAAGGAGACTGAGCGGTAGATCAGCTAATCCACAAAGGGGAAAAGAGGTCAGGTGGTATTACCGGTTATACCCTCCTAATTCCTCTTCTGTGTCCTTCAGCTGGTTCCTGTTTGATGATGTAGCCACTTGGCGCAGGCCATGGAGGATGACCTTTGACCTGCCCAATATCTTTTCGATGAGTTCCTGAGACCGATCCTTTTCGGTTTGTATTTCCTGTTTTGTTGTTAGATGACCCTTTGGTTTCCAGTAAGCTTGTGCACCTCTCTGATCTTGATAATTTGAAGCAAAACTCCTGCAAACGCCTTCACATACGGTAAATCCTTGAACAGTTCGCCAACCTCCTTTGCAATCTTTGATACGGTATCGGTTAGGTTAACGGAGGTGGAGACCATGGGTTCGAAATTCGATGTTGGTGGATTGGCCAAGGGTGCAACAAGGCCAGGCGTCGCGGGTAATCCATGAGCGGTCATGGCTGTCGCTGAGGCTTGTAAGACAGTGCGTTGGGTGGAGGTCATGGCTTGAGTTCTTGGGCGCCATTAATGCTGCCTCATTGTGTTCTACAGCAGCAATCTTCCCACGAGATCTGGACCACAGCTATATTTTAGTGACATCATTCAGCAAAAATCGCGACCTGGGCTCCGGCAGTTCGTTACCCCACCATTGCTGACATTGGTCCAAAGCGACTGAGATTTATGAGCGAGCATTCCTACCCTTGCTCGAGTGATACAATGAAGCATAAAACTCGGATGCTTACATATAGAATTACATGTGCTAGTGTGAACCCATAGACGATTTAGACGAGTCCTTCGTCGTCGTAAGAGTCCTCAACCAATCAGTGTCCAAAGGGGGTCCAAGAGCATGATGGAGACGAATCATAGCGTACAATAGAGTACAACAGAAGAAAACATAAGTGACGCCCGGTGAAGGAGGGGCATGCTCAGATGGGGTCTGAGCTGGGTCTGAGCTGGGGTCTGATATGCAGAGCTCATCGTTGAGTCATTAGCTCCGTCGCCTTGCGCTGGTTCTTGGCAGGATGGAAATCGCCCACGAGGACCAGAGTGTTCTGGTGGAAAGTTGATCTGCGGTGGTGGCAGTCGCGGGGCCGGCGCCGGCGAACTTGGCATATACTGGCTCTGGCTAGACTGTTCCTCGTAATGTTGGTCCCGTGGCGGAATAGCGGCTTAGCGCTGGTATGAATCTAGTTGTGAAGCATAGGGCTGCGGATGGTCCACGGTGATTCTTGGTGGAGGATGTCCTTGACCATAAATATGGGCCTGTGGCACTGGGGGATTGAATGGATTCGGTTGTGTCATAGGAGAAGATACGATATTGTGCTGCTGCGTGAGCGGTGAAGAGGGGGATCCGGTATGTGGGCTTTCAGCGTATGTAGGGGTGCATTCAAGACAGGGCGAGACACTCCACCTGTCGGCCATATATGACGCGCTCGGAGGAATGAGCGGTGAGGCTGGTGGTTCCCTTTGGCGTCTCTTGTTGAGGGGTAACCGCACTTGGTACCGGAGAGGTTGGGGATAAGGATGAGGTCCTGGATGTAGTAGTACTTGGCTGTAGTTCCAATGCAACCTCCCTCGCTGCCGCAGCATTGAGCGCTCTTTCTTCGTCTTCCCGGTTCAGGGGAGCGGTAGGGTCATCGTCTGGTCCTGGTACGCGGCTGATATGAACGGGACTTGCATCCTGTGGATGAGCCGGCTCTTCGACGCGGTGATCTGGACTTATGGTCAGCAGAGACAAAGTGGCGGTGATTGATAGAAACGCACTCCTATCCTCGGGTGGTTGTCTGCCATGCGTAGACAAATCGTCGGGCGAATGCTGCGGTGGGATTGGAGAGAAAGCAGGTCCCTCATCAAACTCCCGAACTTCTCCAAACCTTACGTGTCTGCTCACGTGTTTGTCTTGCTTTACGCCAGCGCTCTCCTCCTGGTCGGTGACGGGCTCTTGAAAAGCGGTCATGTACGCGAGCAATGCATCGTCCTCAGACAAGTTGGAAGCCTGCCTGGTATGAGCGGAGAGTAATATGTGGTCATTGTGAGTCAACCGCTGCCCGCCCGCCCAAGGGTTGTCCGGGTTTGGCTCGTACGCGGGGGCAAGACCGTCACGGCTGAACAGTCCCAGTTTTCCAAGGGGAGGGGTTTTGCCATCCCGTGGGAATAGCTCTGAGGCAAGTGCCTGCGTTATTGAAGACGAGAATGAGCCGGTAGATCCATAATCAGCAATCAGCAGCGGGGAGGGATGGATTATCATGGAACTGGTAATCACCACTGGTGCCCACAGACCCGGAACGCCCTTTGACCGGGAAAGTTGCAAAGTGACCGCCGCTGGTAGTTGGGGTGTCAATGGGGCCATTGGTGGAACCAAATTCGTCGACCCTGCGATTGGTACCGGACTGAATGGCGGATGCACTGGATAAGGAACCGTAGTACATCGAGGTTGTTGATTAAATGTGCTCACGGGCGTTGCTGATGATGATCGAGAAAATTGGATCCTGGCCCCTGGGGACAGGGAGGATAGTCACGTATGGCACCGTCATTGTAGGCGTCAATAGGCAGCTGGGTTGCTGATGAGGGGCTTCCCTGGTGGACCAAAGGCGAATTGGATACAGCGGGTATTTGTGGTAATTATGGCTTGGCACGACGTGATGATTGTTTGATGGAAGGGACGGTTGATAGTCGGACTTCATTGACGCGGCGATGGGCTTCAGTCACATGGCTTTCAACTTTGGCGTGGCCCCAATAAGGACTGCGAGAGAGCCCCGGTTGTGTTTCGTCCTCTGGTATTTCCTATGAAACTAATGGGTTAACTGAGCCGATATCCTGCAACCTTGACCTACCAAAACGACGAGCTTTCCAAAATCCCCCGCGATCTGACTGGAGGTGAGCAGTTGCATGAGCAAGGAAGTAAACGAGCGTACCATTCCTTTTTCACAACATTCCAGCCCCCCGAACATCGAGCCCATACATGACCTCATTGTGGACCGCTTGAAACCGCCTATCGCATCTTCCCTCAGGACCACCAACCCTGCCGTTCCTGTTGCGCGCTTGAAGCTCTCCCAGCAGAGGCCCAGGCGGGTCCATACGCTCTTCTTCGAGGGACCATAGAGGTCAATTCGTGGTTCAGGTTCGGAGGAAGCACTGGTACAGGAGGTCTCGACATGGGTTCTTTCTTTCGACATTGCCGTGTTTTCCAGAACCGCGTTTAAGGAGGGGAAGAGAGGACGAGGATGGAAGAAGAGAAGATAGTCCTTGGCTTGGAGGTTATCGATTATTTATTAGACTCCGAAGCGCTTGGTTCAGTTGGCGGGTGTTCTCGTCGTGATAAAGTGATTGAGTTCTCTGCTGGCAAGACGAGCCATTGCCAACGGGGACGAACCATCGAGTTACCGAGCGTATATCCCCACTGTATGACAAGCGATCATTGATAAATGCAGTTCCATGCGAATTACCAGGGATGAGCACTGAGCATAGGCGGCACAGAAAGGGAAGTTGATCAGCCGTTGATGTTGCCATGAACCTTTGGTCTGCTGCCGATGGCTGTATAGTACCAGTACATCAACAAAGCCTGCGAGTAAATAGATACAAACTAATCAGATTTGGTTTTCATATAATAAAGCATTACCACTGACACGACAGAATATATTGTATGTTCATCGGGTATTCCCGCTTCATGAACGGTTGGTGAAGCACACTGTGTTGAGGAGAATCGACAGGGAGGAACACACGCGCTTTGCTTTGTTAGGGCACAACCCTGATGACATCCCCCTTTGGCCCGTGCGCTTGCCATTCAGGGCAGCAGTGTGAAGACTCAAGGTTGTGGGCGGCAGATATTAAGCGATATCACCGAGTGATTTAACGTCGCCAACCCACATCAATCTAATTCCCTCATTGAATTTGCCAGTGCGCCCATCGTTTTTCACATCCCTGCTCATCCCTTTATCTTAAAAATCTTTACATAGCCGACTTCAAACTTCCGTGTTGCCCCCTTTTCCCCTCGGCCCACCTCACGGCATAGGGCACTATGTGCGGCCACCAGATGTCTCTCTCAGAGGAGTCATCATCCATGATTTAGAATCGAATCAGACCGAATCCACCCGTTCCCAGTGTGGTTTACTCGGCCGGTTGTTCTTTAGGGGAATAAATGGTCCATAGCCATGACACATATGCAGGCAAGTTTGAGGGAGGAGGGTGACACCTGTATTAAAGGCAGGAGACAAGCTGTTAGATAATAGTGTACATTATTTTGGCTTTGAGATTGCCATGGAGTTGGTTCTCCCAGCCAGGATACTACATCGTGTAGGTTAGCACAACAGAGGGCGTACTTGGATAGGAACACTCCATTCGTACCTTCGCCCTAGCTACGACAGCAATACGATCACCGACTTGAAGAGATCGAACAAAACCAGCCCCATTCCCACAACCATATAGGTCGGGAAGGGTGGCCCGAGTTGGGGCTGAAGTACTTTGCGCAGGTGTATCGGAATCGCTATCTGAAGCCGACGACACAGAACTATCAGAGCCGTACTCCGGATGGCATTCATGATGGACGAAATCCCTGTCTGACCAGCCAACTACATGCGTTCGAACCCGGGAACTGGCCCGCCGATTGCGTTGGATGAGCCATGACCTATTGGCCTGAATGTCGGCGCAAGAGGACGGAGGTTCGACTCGGTGGTATCCAGCAGCAGCGAGCTCTTCATCCGTTGGTGAGACCATCTCGGGCTTGATCTGAGCGCTTTCAGTTATGGTGGACGAGATTGATTCATAAAAATTGTGGCCAGTGGGTTCTGGGACACCATTGGGACGCCATATCTCTGCATCGAACCACGTCCAGGATCCAGCATAAGGTACTAGGACTAGAGAGTGTGTTAGCGTGCAGAGTGACGCTTTTTCGAACTCAGAGTAACGGACAGGTCAAACCTGGCTCTCCGCCCCACCCCTGATCACGACTGGATATCTCAAAGAGTACTCTTTTGACCCGCCTCCTGACATCGACCTCAAAGTCCTCCAACTCCACCTGATCCTCCACTTGATTCCTTGTCTTTATCAGGCGGGATGCACAGGGTATACCTGGTGTTATGAAGCAACAGAATGCTATCTCCTGTCCTGCAGGAGCAGAGAGGTCAAAGGATAACGAACACATTGCTGAAATACATGGCCAATATTCGGCAAGATCCAGAACGGTATCCACCAATTCGAGTGGAAGGCGGGAATTCAAGATATCACGAGTAGCGAAGACATCTGATTCGGAAGGGATATAGTCTTCGTCTCTAGTAGTAGAGTCGGCTGCGTTGAGAAGTGGAGACAGGACGGCGCCCATTGTCGTCGGTTACTGCATCTTATTTCTGTTGCCAACACGATTGAGCCCATGAATGCTTCGCAAGCACGTGGCCAGGGGTGACGTCACTAGATGCCCCTGCGATGTGCCAACACCATGCGGGAATATCTCCGAAAACATCCCCAGGGTAAAATCCAGGCAGTGCCACCATCACTTGAGGGCTCTATCCACACCGTTCAAATGCGGCTTTTCGGGCATTTCTGGACGTCGTTTGGTGACCCGTATGCTGAGAAGAGCTTCTCTGGATAATTCACAAAATTGGCTGGCGATTAGCATTGACTGTGAGAAAGAGAGGCGTCCACGTGTTGATGCGTACTTGCCTGAGGCATCGCAAATGACCGTCCTGCTACACCCACCCACCCAGGAGCCCCTTCAGCACGTGTACTTGAGCAGGAGCTACGTGGTGGGGGAGCATCTTGACACCACGCCGTGAGGACAGCCAATATCGTCCCAGCTTTTCCGACAGTAGACTAGACCTACCGCAAGTTGGAGCACGGATAACTCCGAGATCCAAGCCCGACCCGCCGGCAGAGCCCTCCTTCCCGTCCCTCGGCGACCCTGGCAACATCGCACACTGCCTCTGATATGCCAATATCACCACACACCTCCAATGAGAAAACAGGATCATACCTTCAATACAGAACACCCTATTCTCTTGGTGAGCCGCACGACAGTCGGCCCCACTCGGACTCCTCGGCTTGGGCTGTATCTACAAGAGGCTTATGAGAGGGTGTGGTGGGCAAAGATGAAAACGGACCTTGTAAGTCGACCCTGATTAGGTAAAGCAGGCACGCTGGGCACGCGAAGAACATGATGAAGCCAACAATTAGCTTGCGTGGCGTACTTAGCAAGTCAACTATATACCTGTGAACCCGTGGCAGCAATAATAATTTGGCGGTGCTTTAGCTGTCTCGAAAAAGCACTGTTGTCGTGGACAAAACGAGTTAGCCAAAGGTGTCATAGGAAGAAAATATGCAGGCTCACCGAAATCAAAAAATGAGGCAGGGAAAACATAGTGGTAATGTCCAATTTAACGTGCATTTGGTCGACCCCTTCCTCACGGAAAGGGTCTTAAGCCCAAGCCCCACGACAAGGGAGCACGAGGGCTGGATACCCTTGCTTGGGAAAAGAACCACCTACCTCATTTCGTACCTGCACTTGTGGATATGAAATAAGGAGAAACATGACCCAGGTACGAGGATCGGACGAGCCTCGCGCAGAAAGGCACCCACCATGTCACCTACCATCGTATAATGCAGACAGTGAGTAACATACAACGATGTGCAGAGGTCCAATATGGCGTCAATTCCCGCATCACGCACAGACCCAGCCAGCTTCAGTTCCAGAAATAAACCGGCGGCTTTCAAAGGTAGCACCATGCAAAAATAGTGTTTGGTAAAGACAGGGTATAGGCGTGACTCGAGGTTCGATCCGGAGCCAGGGGGGTTTTGAGGAATAGGCCGGAGGCCCACGCCTGATGCGGTAGCAAGAGAGCGGGCACATAGTAACATTTTGAGTGTTTTGATGTTCTAGAAACATCTGACTTGAGTAGCTTGGTTGTTATCGGATCATTGGCGTCCCTATTCCCCGCACCGCACAGTCAAACAGGGCGAAGTACCAGAGGAGCGAAAATACTCACCAATAGGCATTGAGGGTATACATCAATGTATAGGCAGCAGGCAGGTCCCGTCGGGATCGTGGCTTTGAATTGAGTGCATTCCTCTATTAAATAGACGTGTGCCTGTCATTATCATCTTGACCATCTAGAGCTTGATAAAGTGGATCCACGTATTGCCGACACAGACTTGGGCGTACAAGGCAGATGGTCCTGGCCAAAGATAGTAATCGATGTTCTCGTGCTCCGTAGCTTGAAGGTTATAGACACATATCAGCCGGAGATCATGAACGGTCACATTAAATCCTTGTTGGGGGGCGGTTCGCCACTCGCTGATCCCACAAACTTGTCAACAGAGAATGCAGGGAGAAACTCAGGGCTTGGGAGGGTACCCGGATCATCGCTACCCTGTTTCTAGGAATGGGCACCAGTAGAAGGGGGCTTTGTATGGATGGAACAGATGCGCCACTGGGCAGAGTGCTTGCGCCCATCCCATGAGGTGTTACGGCTGCGGCGATGTATCTTTCTTGATGACAACTTGTCGGCAGATAGATTCCAGGAATCGGGAACCTCCACGATGTCGAACAAGGCGGAAATCCGACATCCGCGGCGAGGTAATCGAAAACCAACTTGAGGCTCTACAGGAAGGGAAAGACCCGTAGAGAGCATTTAGAAAGCCAGTTTAGAATGCTGTTCGATGAACAGGGTTGAGGTGGTGGGCATGGCTGGTGAGAGGGGAGCCATGGGGAGGGATGTGCGGGGAGGGGGGGGGGACGAATCGTCTGGGGTTTTCTAGATTTACTGGGCATGGCTTGCTTTGTCTTCAGGACCAGTCCAAAGAAAGAAAGCTCAACATGAGGCTGTCAAACCGCCCGAATCAGAAGCCCAGGCCGAATATGTAATACTCGGGATAAAACTAGGGCGGTAAGATCACTTCACTTTCGGTCACAACTTTGCCGCCCAGCCGTCATCGTAGAACCGGGGTCCTTCTCCACCTCCTGTGTTCCTCGAGTGCTCTCATGCAAGGGAACACTTATGACTGTAGTTGACGGCCGACCAGGGACCACCTACCACAGTACCACTCCGGTGAAGTTGCAAGGCTGCGATTCATCGCAGGACCCACATTAGTAAATGATAATCTATGACGTTAAATGTTAAACAATATCGATGCCTGGTCAGAACCATTGCGGCGTTGCGCGGAGTGCTACCCACCGACGCAAAATCCATCAGTCCACTGGCACTTCTGACTCGAAAAATTCTGTTTTGGACAACGGCGGGAGCCGAGGGAAATTGAATGCATGATGACATCCTGAACTCAATTACTCCGTTCCATGCGCGATTATTCGCGCTTCTTTGATTTGTTGCTGACCCTTGTTGCCTTGTGTCACGTTTTAGGTTGTGGCATGCTGCTGGCGGAGTTCGTTCCAAGGCCGCAACAGGTAAATCGCAATCCTATCTATACATTGAGTGGCTCAGCTGGAGGGCCTGCTTTGAAGCAGACGGTGCCCAAGAACGAGCTTCACCTACAGGGAAAGCTCCATAGCTTGGGGACTTGTAATGGATTTGCACCCGTGTGAGCGGTACGAAGGTGATGATCCCGAGGTTCGTAAGAGCTACCCCAAAACAAGACCCATTTCATTCAATCTCGAACTCAGAGATCTGCCTGTTCTGTCGTCTCGGAAAGCTCCTCAATCGGCACTGGAGGCCACAACTCGTATGACTGACGGACCGTTGAACGCCCTAGAGGTGAGTTAGGAATGCCTCTAGATAGAGTAGAGACAACCAAACCCATCAACGTTCTTTCAACTGTGCCCCCTCTGACCTCCCTTTCCAGGTCACACTCTGCCAGCGCCTGACGCGTGCACCAATTTCGTACATCCTGTGTAATTCATGAGGGTGTCCTAGGAAAAGGGCAGCAGCGTGGCCCATCAGCGGACCTTCCCAGCCGTTGGCCGGGGTTCGTGTTGTATATATCATGCCTATATATGGTCAAGGTGCTGTTGCTGGCCACGGTTTGAATGTGTCCAGCAGCGCAGAAATCGACAAGATCTGGACACCACATTCTGTTCGGCTAATCGAAGGCTCCGGCGTGGTTTTCCTGGCCAGCTGATGGATCAATGGAGCCCTTGGAGTCTTACCCCCTGCCCTGCTGTCACCGCGGCGGTTCAATCGATTTTTGGTCCCTCCCCACCCGAACCCAATGAGCTGGCCTCTGATGCACCCCAGCACGGTACGCACGAGCCACTCGCCGAGCCGAACCGCTCCGCCTTCAACTAACAAGTCACAACTCCATAGCCTACCACTACCCCCGATGATTGACCCGATTCCCAACCTCTCCC
Source organism: Lepiota brunneoincarnata (assembly GCA_023014365.1). Taxonomy (NCBI): domain Eukaryota; kingdom Fungi; phylum Basidiomycota; class Agaricomycetes; order Agaricales; family Agaricaceae; genus Lepiota; species Lepiota brunneoincarnata. Next base: position 157,822 of record JAEBUN010000025.1, on the reverse strand, counting down.
CCTCCTCCCCCCGCGCAAAGTCCAAATATCCCGCCACAGATGCACCTATGCACCTTATGAAGTATGTCCTAGCTACATACCGAGTCCTGCCCCTCCATTGTCAACTGATAGCTCCATAGCCTAGCCCGAAGTCAGGTACCCCTCGGGGGACCCAAAGACTCTTCTGAACGTTCCTCTTGCTGCAGATGAACCCCAAGAAAAGAAAGTCTCCCCGCCACCCCACCCACCGAGGCACGAACGGGTGGGTCACCATTGTATTGAGCTTGGTGCCATGCCTCCCATGCGGTGACTCATTGGTTTATCTTGATTCAGGTGGGACCAGCCCTACGCTCCGGCGCTGACGATTGGCCCTGCGACGACGCGGAGCGCAGCAGTTTGTGGTGTACAAGTCTGATTGCCAGCGCGGGCCGTCATGCACCTTGCTCTTGTCCAACTGCCGCATTAGCCAAGGTGCTGTGCCATAAAAGCCTTACTTGATCGTGTCGTACTGAAGACGGATGCTCTTTATTCTTAATGACACTGGTTTTTTTACAGTCAAGAGTTGACTGAGTGCTGGGTCTCGCGTTAGCAGGCTGCAGCGCACATGGCGTTCAGGTGGCGCGTCAGGACAGTCCAATGCTACGATGAGCGGTAGCAGAATGGTAAGTTCCTTCCTTCCCTGCAGCAGCACCCCTGAAACATATAAAAGCGCTCAGCGAGCCTCTCATAGAGTCACCATTTACAAACACTTTCATTAGCAATACACAACATGGCCAGCCTCGTAAACTTCATCGCCTTTTCCCTCATGTTGGTGTCTACGGCCTCAGCCTTCCCTACCCATGCCTCATTGCCAAGGCTACCTCGAGGAGAGTTGAACGAAATCGTTCCAAATCTCCAATCCCACCCGCCCAAGAATCCCCCCGTCCCATTGAAGTTCAATGATGCCAAGCTCGCCAACGACGAGGCGCGTCCTTGGAAGCCTCTTCGTGAGGTGGACATCCGGGGCCCTTGTCCTGGCTTTATCATACTCACACTGAGATATGCGGATGCCAGATGATTTCCACAGATCCAGTAGGCCCGGGGGTACGGAGGGAACAGATGTCGTGGCTGCCGCGCGTCCGATCGCACCCGGAGCCAATCTCAGGTGAGCTAACAACTATGTCCTCGACCCGACTTCAGCCAATTCACCTCGTTCTGCCTGCTCAGGTGTTTCCCCTAGGGGAAGATGATTAGATGTGCTAACCGGCATTTATATTCGTGGTACTAGCAGCTTCAGTACACTTGCCTATGCAATTGAATGTATTTCATTGACCTTCTGGGTTGTCACGCGCTTTTTTCATGAGGTATATCGTATGGGATCAGGCATTGGGAGGCCACACGGTTCAGCATCTTCTGGATGACCACATGTGAGTAATGGGCACGGACCAAGTGTTCAACCTCACCTGTTTGTCGGAAGTTCAAGATACCTGTGAGAGAGACATTCATTCGCTCTTGACCATATCATATCTCGTCCTGCCATCAGATTTTTCTCAAATATGGGCCAGCACGTCTATTTCTATTCCTGAAAGCGCTTCCCATCGCGTTCCTGGTATTCTCAACCTCTGTTCACAAAATGTCGCCAGGGCTTCCCGCCTTAGATCCTCATCTCATACCCCACCCAGTAAAATGACAACAAAACATACCCAGTCGATGTTGGCTCCGGCTGGTCCCACTCGTCCTCCCTTCCTGTACGTCCAGTGAATCTGAGGAAGGATGGACCCTGGTTGTAATCGAAATATGCAGCGGAGAGCTGTCCCGGCTGGTTCAAGGGGAAGAAAATCACGGAAAGGTTGAATGGAAACCGTCCATAAGCGGCGGCGCGGCAAAGGAGAAGATCTACATCGGGGCATGAGGTACCTTCCACCGCCCGGGAAACTCGGCTGGAACTTTCGATTAGCTAAACGAAACGTAGCGACTAGGTGCTGTCAGTTTTTGGGTTAATTTCTATGATGCTGAAACACCGCCGGATTGCATCAGTCAACAACATTTCAGCCAAATTTGGATACAGTACACACAGCAGGAATGTCGGCGAGAGGCAGGAAAAGATCAATCGGTGTGATATTCCGCTGCCCTCTCAAAAGGACACCATCGATGTTTCACGTAGGACGGTCTCGGACGACCACACTTCCCTTGGTGTAGCAGGGAGGGAAGAGGTCAAGAGAACAACCACGATGAGTAAGACTTGAAGCACCCGGATGGGTATTGTCTCTGCCCCCGCCGTCCACGGGCTAGTCGTTCGGACAAGTTTTGGCCTAGATTTCCTTCCAAGAGCTTTCTAGAATGAACGGATCTTTGGGTTTGATCTGACTCACGGTGGTTGTGCGTTGGGGCTGCCGTTATGAACCTTGGGATTACTGTGACCCATTCACACGTGCAAAGACAAAGCAAGGCACCTCGAGTCACAATCGAGCCAAGAAAAACCATTCCTAATTGGATTGCAAAATCAGTTCTGGGCGTTCTCTATTTGGCTTGAGCCGCCGGAGGGCAGGTAAAGTTCTGGAATTTGGAATTTGGGCCTTAGTGTAGGCTCTCCAGGTAGCATGCTGCGCGGGTTCCGGAATAACGCAGGTTCGGGGGTCAAAAACACAAAGAAAAAGGATCTTGGACAATTCTGCAGGGCGTGCGAAAAAGAGGAGGTTGAGTTCAAGATGCTACGGCATTTTCAATTTCCCAGTCCTCTCCCTGGGCAGGAGATTTGGTTACTACCAGAAGACTAATGAGTCGCTTGTAATGAAGATGCTGGAAGGAGTATCACGCCTCGATACGCAAAGGTAACAACGGGCGTCCTACTCCATGTCACGCAAACGTAAATACTGTGCATCCATCGACTAACGTTTACAAATGTGGGTCCGACAAAGCGCCATAGCCCGGGAGCCTTTCCGCGACAATTATTCGTTCAGTTTACCGAAACATAAGCTGTGGTTCATGGAGGGGAGCACAAAGATACACCTTGGATGGCATAGGAGGGGGGGGGGCTAGAGTAGATATTTGAACACCGGAGAGCGCTCGGCGGAAATGGCAACCGAAGAAGGAGTGTTGCAAGCGCCGTTCCCCTGCCCTGAGTGTTACACATCGCATTTTGATTTGTGATTTGGGTAGTTCCATCATCGTCTTGGCCTTTCCTTTCTTTGGACGGATTGCGGGGACAGTATATGTAAACCCCCAAGAAATTTTGGTAACCTCCCGGACAGCTTTTCTTCCTTCTCCCCTCTTCTCTTGACTTCGCCTTCTTCTGCTCCTACTTCATGACACCTGCTGGGGTGTCGGTGGTTGATCGAGTCGTCGCGACTCTCCTACCGGCACCCGAACTGCCTTGATGGTGAGTATGCCGCCATACTGTCAAATGTATCCTCACTGAAGACCATCACTATACCCACGCAGATGACTTCTACGCAACGACCATGGGCCCACGCGATTCTCTCTCTTTGTTATTCACCAAGCTTCGGCTGTGGGCAACATTTAATGTCAATAACCATAGGACAATGACTGGATGACTGAACTATCTGCGCTGTGCCATCCTCACTGCTCTCTCCCTCTCCCCGCTCTCCCGCCACTATGGCATTTTCATACCTATGTTCTTCCTTCCTCAAGCTGATCCCCAATGGTCCTTTTGTCATCGTAAATGCTGTTGGTACTTGGAGCTATTCTCGCGAGTACTTGCCTATCTCTGGAGGGGACAATGACTAATTCTGTCTGTGATGTGTGACCCTGGAAGACTTGGGGACTTAATGTGTGGCCGGCCATTGGATTACTTGTCTGTCTACTGCTTGCAATATCCTCCTTGCTGTTGTCTCCTTGGTCTTCACTTCTCAGACTTGAACTAAATGTAAGTAAAATACACGGTCAGTATTTCGTTTCAAAGGTTCGAAAGCAGGTATGTGGCCAGAATAGGGATTACTTGTTGATCAGTGAAAGGACCGCCCTGACGGTTTGAAAAAGATTGTAGGTACAAAAGGCCAGGTACGTGTTCTTTCCCCAAGCAAGGGTCTCTCCAGCCCTCGTGCTCCCTTGCCGTGGGGCTTGGGCTTAAGACCTTTTCCGTAAGGAAGAGGTCAACCAAATGCACGTTAATTTGGGTGTTTCTACTTCAGTTTTCCATGTGATTTCGGTGAGCTCCTATTTCCTCGTTTTCATGCCACCTTTTGCTAATTGCTTTTATTCACAACAACTCTGCTGGAGTGCAGCCACATCACCTCCATCACATTCCGAATCTCTGCTGCTCAAGTCAATATGAACGGTATGATGACATCCTCTAGGCCGTCATGCTCACCCAACATCGCGCATATAGATTACAGACGTTACGCAATCTGGAGGAGTTATTGCAGCTCTTTCCTTTATCATCCTTGCCACGACACTAGATCTCGTCTCCCTTTGCTTTCATCTGTCCTCTGCCCCCCGGCATAGCGTTCTTATCTTACAAGCTGGCTTCCTTACTTTCTGCGCGCTCGGACTCATTGCTGCCCTTGTCCCATTCATGCTCTTTGTTGCGACAAGAAACGCTACAGCTTCAGTCAATGGTAGCCGCATACCCAATGGAACAGTTGGAGCACTTGGGCAGCAATTGGGCATCAATTCTATATACAGACGCTCGTGGTACCGTAAGTTTACATGCTGTGTTCCCCCCCCCACCTCGCCTATATTCACACCATCTCTTCTCGTTCTAGTGCGCCTCGTGGCTATCATTCCTTGGATAACTGCAGTGTTCGCAATCATAGCCGTCGTCGTTCTCTTCGTAACTGCTTCTCACCTGCGTCGCTTGACCGCTTCCGAGCCCGTCGTGACCAAATCCGCTCCCACTGATGCTGCTCACCGGGACCCGCCTGCAACAGGAGAACAGGAAAAACCTGTTCCGGTGCACACTGAAAGACCCGCTGCTGTCTAACCGGAAGTGAGGTGGGAGTTCACCGAGAAGCTCTCTCGTGTTTTGTATGTACAGTACATATACATGGACTGCCGGTGTTATTGATTCCGCTCCCCATCATCTGTCGTTGGCGTGTCCCCTTGAGAAGTTCCAACGTGGAACAACTACTCCACCCCCCACATTGAGTGCTTATCATTGGCGGACAGACACTCAATCACTCACTCGTACGCAACAAGGGCCGCATATAGATGGTTCAGGCACAGAGACGATAACTCCGAACATAATGGAACGTTGCATTCCTCTCCATGCCCTTTAGGTTAAACTGAGTAAATCACAGTGTTGAGCGGGAGCTGCAGCTGCCGATTTTTGTGGCAATATTCTATATTGATCATATTACCATACTCCCATGACCTTACGAAATAAACGTCTGTAATAACAGACTTCAATTGTGATGGATCTACGAGTCCGTTCCCTCCTTAAGCACTTCGAGCATCGAGGAACCACCCAAATCTTCCGATTGAATGTCACAGTCGACTTGTTGCAATAATGGTCGTGTGTCCTGACCGTTTCTCTACTCTCACCCAGCCAGACGAGGACCCTCGATAAGTCATGCTAACACTCGCCCTACACAATTCGTCAAAATCTAGTTAACTGACGGTGATAGTGGTCTCGCAAAATGTCGACACGTGCGAGACAGCTGATGTGTAGTACAATGGAGGGCGATTATGTGCCCGAGTCTTGAGATCTACCCCAGTTTCCGAGACTTTCATCCAAGCCAGATTTTGGAATTACGAGATAACTTGGCCACCTTTGGCCCATAAACGATGGAAGAGCAAGCTTCGCCGTGTGCCCCGAGGTAGCAATCTATTTAAGGTTGGTCCCCTAGACTTGTATCTTAGGAATAACGCATGATAGACGCTCCGCATTTCCTATTCATATACTAAAGGCTGTGGGCGGGGTTCTGCAAAGCAATGAAGGAACGCACTTACCACACAACATGATAGCGTTCCTCGATCCACACGCCTAGATAGCAAGCGCATAAATTCTATGGAGTGAAGTCGGGATTACCTAGAGCTCTGCCAATCCCGCGTGCGTGAGCCTAACTGATTGCCCTTGTCGGGTAACTCTTTGGCGTTCTTAGGTTTTACCTGCATGAACACTAAACGCAAAGTAGGTGCCTGCAATCCTCAGCTCACAAAGTTAACGGGTGATGGAAGAGCCAGACGCACCAAACGACCTAGGACCTCCATCACAGCCCGACGCTAGCCCACCCTACTTCCTGCCTCCTCCACCCCTCCCACGATGAAGCAAGGACAAGGGAGAGTGCTGAAAGGCGTCTTGAACCTCCTAATCCACAAACTCTCCCACCAGCACTAGCCCATCCCCAATCAGATCAGGAGTCGGTATGCTCAGTGTCAAGTTCAAATCACTCGGGATGTCCACATTTTGCGCTTACAGGCCGAGGAAAAATGTTGCGAAGAGCCGAATGGGACATTCCGTCGCGCCATCAACAATCGTCGTCATCCAAGCCAATACACCAGGTTTTCGGTGGTAGACATGCATGCGAGATCAGAGGTTCCAGCATTGTCATCCTGATTGCGCTGGGAATTGGCTGGCGATTAGCATTGACTGCGAGAAAGAGAGGTGTCAACGTGTTGATGCGTACTTGCCTGAGGCATCGCAAATGACCGTCCCGCAACACCCACCTGGGGGAGTGCCTCCTCAGCTCGTGTTGACGCAATTTGCTTGAGAAGGAGCTACTCGACACCACGCAGTAATGACAGCCGATATCACCCCAGCTTTTCCAACAGTAGACTAGACCTGCCAGAAGTTGGAGCGCGGATAACCCCTTGATCCAAACCCGACCCGCCGGCAGCCCCCCTTCCCATCCCTCGGCGACCCTGGAAACATCGTACGCTGCCTCTGATATGCTCATATCACAACACGCCTCCAATGAGAAAACGGGGTCGTACCTTCAATACAGAAAACGCTCTATTCTCTTGGTGAGCAACACGACGGTTGGGCCCACTCGGACTCCTCGACTTGGGTTGTATTCGCAGGAGGCTTAATGACTGTGGTGATATTCTTGATCACAGCTTGTTGGTAGATTGATTTCAGGAATTGAGAACCTCCGCGACGTTGAATAAGGCGGAAATCTGACATCCATGGCAAGGTAATCGAAAACAAACTTGAGACTCGAGAGGAAGGGAAAGACCCGTGGAGAGCATCTAGCAAGCCAGTTTAGAACCCTATTCAATGAACAGGATTGAAGTGGTGGGCATGGCTGGTGAGAGGGGAGCCATGGGGAGGGGTGTGCCGGGGAGGGGGGGGGCAGGAGGACGAATCGTCTGGGGTTTTCTAGATTTACTGGGCATGAGAAAAAAGCCATGGAGACTTGGGCAGGCGTAAGAGGCTCACGGACAGGTCCAGAAGAAGGCTTTTAGCAGTCGTTCCGTATGGCTGGTTAATAATGAGGATGACTTGGGGAGACATGGTGAGGGGGGGTGTAGGGGAAAGGGCAAGTTATTTGCGCTTTTCAGATTTCTTGAGCGGGTCCCCCGTTACACCTCAGGTGCGCCACACAGTAGCTTCCTTTGTCCTATGCAAACAGTCCAAAGAAGGAATGTTCGCAACCATGAGGTTGTCAAAATGGAACATGTAATATCCAGGACAAAGCAAACAGTTTTGCCCACGACCTTCCTGCACGGAAGTGGCTACTATAGGGCTGGTGTCCTTCCCTTCTGACTATGTTACCTCTCTGAATTCTGCGGACGATCACCTATGACTTCAGCACTCTCACTCTCACCCCTCTCACACGATTGTCATCTTCAGCGGCAGGATACACACTCCCACTTGGTCAGAATCCTTTCCTTGCCTCAGATAACCGAGTTCAAGTTGTCCTTGATTTGTATGTGCCCATTTCGTGAGTTCCTTTTATTCTCCTGCCTAATGCCGGATATCACCACGCTAACGGGTGTGATCTCCACTGCGTTGGTTTCCCATCGTCCAGATCCCAGTGAATCCCTCTCCATATGGTCAGCCAGATCTCCCACACTCCGAGGTCTATCGTTGAAGACGATGTAAGCTGGCCAGAAACCACATTTCGAATTCCCCGCCCCTCCCCACGGCTGAATGTCTGCTCAAGCTTTGACCTGCTTTGTCTAGGCAGAAAGGGGATGGGACATGCAGAAGCCTTGTGGGACTTTATTTAGCGATCTCGATGCAGAGCAACCTTACGTTTCTGGGTTCCAGGGGTGGGTCGGATGCCAGAAAAAAGAACTCTATGTTCTTCCCAATGCTGGTAAATTCGTCATCTTTGATGCACTCAATCTCGACAGGGATTTGATATGACAGATCACGCCCCCCCCCCCTTTTCAATTTAGGTTGTCTGTACCCCTGTGTCACCAAAGCATCCTTACGTTGGTGTCGGTTCGGAGGATTTATTGGTGGAGATGCTCCAATCCCGTATACAGTACAAAATAGACAAGAATTTCACCCTCTGCCGATTGGCACATTCTTTTTGAGCCGCTCTGGAAGAAAGGAATCTGGGATGGTATCGCAACCTCAAGTGTAGGAACTGTTAACAAGTCGCCTTCCCACTTCAACTAATGGGAGACAAAGAGTGTTTACAGAAATTGAGTCGAGATGAGCGAGATAGAGACGAGGAGCTTACCTCAGTTCTTGGAAAAGTTATGAGATGCCTTGTCCGCCTTTGTCCCGTAAACGATTGATGTGGAAGTTTTCAGCGTGGTGAAAGGACGAAAACGGGGGTGTTAAGGGTTTGGTGATGCGAGCGCGACAGCGTCCGTCTGTCACTGAGGCTTCAACCCAGATCCTGTAGGTAGAGTAGAGAAATCAGCTAGAAAATGAACGATTTAAATAAAACCGCTCAACGCGTGAACTTGAGACGATGTGAGACGACAGGGGGATGTGTTCTGAATAAGTTTGGATAGCTGGGACGTCGAGGCGAGGCGAAACAAAGCAAAACAAAGCAGGATAGAGAGAAAGAGAGAGAGAGAGAGAGAGAAAAGGACTTCAAATGTGAGTTAAGATCGTGTTAACTGAGGTCCCTACAGAATACATGCAGTATATATACCCTAGGGACTGTGGAGCTTGTGTATGCTCCGGAAATTTTACAAGGAATATAAAGAAGCAAGTGGAGAAGGAATAAGGATGAGGAGGAAGGAATGCACAAATGAATTGGAAAATACTAACTACCGTTCATTTAGAGTGTCCTAGATTTCCATCATATGCTATGGGCAGTGTTCCTCATTCAGTACTGAGGGGCGGGGAATGGAGAGACGAGTCAGGAGGAGGGGGGGATATGTCTGTTCCGAAATAATTTGATCCGAAGGTTACATGTTTCCTTTTTAGGAAGTCGTTGCACTGGTGCTTCGTCCGAAATTCGTTACGTCCGAAAAGTGTTATGGAGAGGTGGTTTGCTTGGCTGCACGAGCAGCCGGGCAGCCACCTCTACAGTGGGCTCCAAGGTAACTGTCTATCTAACATTAATCTCTTAAAAACAGTCATGAGTAACGCATAGGACGTACTCCCATTATGCGAGACCTTAGAGGAACCCGTCTCTCGGGTCCTGGAGGCGCAGCGCGCTGGGTGGGGTTTTCCCAAGGGAGAGGAGGGACGCGCTCACCGCGCAGACTGACGCCATTCTTCGACTCGCAGGCCTAGATACTGGTAAACAGATACAATCCTGTGGACTGATTTAGGACTCGGAGGAGAGAAGTTGGTGTAAGGAAAAGAATCCACCCCAAGACAATTGTAAAGGCGAGGTATGATCAACGGAACGACCATGGGCTTGTCTTCTCAGTCTTGCAGAATGGTACAAGTACAGCTTTGGGTGAGGGAGGGAAGGACTATGGGGAAATTTGAGAGAAAGGAGAGATACTGAGAGGGAAACTATAGGACTGTTAAGCTGTAGCCTATCGGAGGTCTCCCTACAGCGGAGACATCCTTGCCATTAGGAGCCGAGGTATCTAAGGACAGGTGTGCTACTTAAATAACCCAATGAAACTACGTTGAGGGCAGGATCCCACGCGCAGCGGGATTCTATTTCTCACACTGGGATTACCCAGAAATCTGCTGACCCTGTATATGTCAGTATAACTGATTGCCCATCGTCTGCCGATTCCTTGGCGCTCTTAGTTTGTGCCCACATGAGCGCCAGGCGCGGAATAATCCTCAACCAAAAGGTCAAGAGGTGGAAGATCCAAACGCACCAAATGACCCAGACTTTGATCACAACCCGACGCTAATTCACCCCCTTGCTCCCGTCTACACATTCTTCATCCTGTCTCTCTCAACCCTCCCACGACGAAGGAATAGCGGCTAAAAGGCCCGAGCGCGTCTTGAACTCCTCAATCCACAACCTCTGCCACCAGCACCGACCAATATCAGACCAGCAGGGTTCAGTGTTGGGTTTGAACCATTCGGGATGGCCACATTCTTGCGCTTGCTGGCTTGGGGAGCATGTTACAAAGGGAATAGCAGCCGAACGGGACGCCTCCATCGTGCTGTCGACAACTGTAGTCATTCAAATAAAAAAATACACTGGGCTTTCGACAGTAGACATCGCACATGAGATTCTAGTTCCTAGTAACGACACGCAACCGCGCCTGGAACCGACTGGCAACAGCGTTGGCTGCGAGAAAACGGAATGTCTATGCATCGATGCGTACTTGCCCGAGGCGTCGTGAATGACTACCCTACAACACCTGCCTTTAGGGCGCCTCGTCAGCTTGTGTTAATAAACCTTACCTGGGAGGAGCTACGTGGTAAGGAAAGCTTGACACCACACAGTGAGGACAGTCAATATCATCCCCAGCCTTTCCGACAATTGACTTGCCGGAAGTTGAAGGGGGCATGGATGATCCCCCAACTCGCCGGCAGCCCTCTTTCCCATCCCCTGGCGACCCCAACATCGCACACTACCTCCGACATGTCCATACCTCCAATGAGAAACTAGGACCGTTCCAATTCAGAACGCCCCCCTCCTCGGCTGAGCCGCACGATGGCCTGGTTCACTCGAACTCCTCGGCTTCAAGGTTGTGCTTAAGGGAGGATGGGGTGGACAAGGGTGAAAACGGACCTTATGTATCGACCCTGATTATGTAAAGCAGGCATTCTAATAACATGATGAAGCCAACAATTAGCTTGCGTGACGTACTTGGGGAGTCGAGTATGTACCTGTGAACCCAATGGCAGGGATAATAACATGGCGGAGGTGATGTAGCGGCGCTCTAGTGGCCTCAAAGAAGCACAGTTGCCGTGGATCGAACAAGTAAGCCAAAGGTGTCGGGGGAAAAAATATAAGGGCTCACCGAAATCAAAAAAGGGGGGCGCAGTGGTAATGTCCAATTTAACGTGCGTTTGGTCGACCCCGTCCTCACGGAAAGGATCTTGGGCCCAGGCGCCACGCCAAGGGAGCACGAGGGCTGGACACTCTTGCCTGGAAAAAAGAGCCACCTATCTCATTTCGTACCTACACTTGTAGATAATAAGCGGAAACGCAATCTGGGTACAAGGATCGGAAAACTCGTACCTGGAAAGGCGCCCATCGTGTCACCCACCACCAGATAATGCAACCAGTGAATAGCGTACAACAATGCATGGAGGTCCAGCATAGCACCAATTCCCACATCGCACACAGACCCGGCCGGCGCCGGCACCAGAATTAAACCAGTGGTGTTCCAAGGCAGTGCTTTGCAAAAGTAACGTTCAGTGACGACAAAGTATAGGCCCTGCTTGAAGTCCCGTCCGAGGCCAAGGAAAATTTGAGGGATAGGATGCAGGTACGCGTCTACCACAGCAGCATGAGCATTTTCAGCGTTTTGACGTGTGGTACCGGATGCACGCGACTTGAGTAGCTGGGTTGTTATCCAAGATCATTGGCGCCTGTATTCTTTGTACAGTCCCACGTGGCGAAGCACCAGAGGAGCGAAAATACTCACCGATCGGTGTCGGGGGTATGCGCCAGTGTGTGGTGAGGGTGGAGAGGCCGCGGGCGGGTCTCGTTGATATCGTGGCTTCGACTGGAGTGCTTTCTCGCCTCGAGTGGACTTGTGCTTGTCGTTATCGCCTTGTCCATCTTGATGTTGACAAAGTAGATCCACGGATTGTATGTAAACGAGGCGGATGGTCCCAGACGATGATAGAATCGATGTTCTCCTGCCCCGTAGCTTGAAGGAAGTGGAATTACGAGGCTCGAGATTGCGTAAGGTGTTTGTATTATCGTCACTTCGTTGCTAGGAAGGGGAGCGAGTGAGAGAGCCTTGGGTGGTTGGACCGGATGCGACACTGGGCGGAGTGCTTGCGGTCCATCCGGTGGAACTTTGCGACCCCGGCGATGTTGCTTTCTTGATGACAGCTTGCGAGTAGATGGATTCTAGGAATTGAGAACATCCATGGTGTTGAATAAGGCGAAAATTCGACATACACAGCAACGGAATCAAAATCAGCTTGGGGCCCGAGGGTAAGACGCAGACCCGTGGAGGGTATTTAGCGAGTCTGATTAGAAAGCGGCTTGATAGTGGGCGTGGATGCGATTGGCATAGCTGGTGAGAAGAGGAGCCAGGGGGAGCGTCGGGATGTACGGGCAAGGAAGGAGAACAAATCATCTGAGTCTTGTGGATATTTTGGGCATGGCTTGCTTTGTCCTCACGACTGGTCCAAAGGCAGAAAGCTCAACATGAGGCTGTCAAACCCACGCGAGTCAGAAGCCCAAATCGAAAATGTAATAATCAGGACAAGACCAGGGCGGTAAGATCGCTTCACCTTCGGTCGCAACTCCTCCGCCGACTGTCACCATAGGGTCCGTGCCGTTCTCTGCATCCTGCATTCCTCGAGTGCGAGCGCGCAAGGGAACCGCCTACCATAATACTGCTCCGATGAAGTCGCAAGGTTGCGACTCATCACAGGAACCACATTAGTAAATGCCAGTCCATCACGTTAGATGTTAAACAATATCAATATCTAGTTAGGACCATTGCAGCGGTACACAGGGCGCTACCCATCAACACAAAATCCGTCGGTCCAGCGGCACTTCTGACTCGAACTTTCTGTTTCGGACAACGGCGGGAGCCGAGGGAAATTGATTACACGATAACATCTTGAACTCAATCACACTGTTCCATGCGCTTTGTGGAACCATTATTTGCGCTTCTTTAATTTATTGCCGACCCTTGTTGCGTTGTGTCATGTTACGAAGGGCTGTGGCATGCTGCTGGCGGAGTCCGGTCCAAGACCGCAACAGGCAAGTCGGAATTCGGTCTACACATTGAGTACCTCAGTCGGAGAGCCTGCTTTGGAGAAAACGGTGCCCAGGATTAGGCATCATCTGCAGGACAAGCTCCATAGCTTGTGACTTGTACTGTAATTGAGTTGCACCCGTGCGGGCGGGACACGGTCGATGATCCCGAGGTTCGTAAGGACTACCCCAAAATAGTACTCCCTTCATTCAATTTCGAACTCAGAGATCTGCCTGTTTCTTTCGTCTCAGAAGGCTCCTTTGAGGGCACTCAAGGCCACAACTCGTATGGATGGTAGACCGTCAAACATCTCAAAAGTGAGCCAACAATACCTAGACAAGGGTGGTAGAGACAGCCCAGCCCATTAGTGTCATTTCAACCGTGCCCACTGACTTCCTTTGGCCAGTTGATGGATCGATGGAGTCTTGATGTACTCGACACGGTGTGTATGTGCGAGTTATGTCGAATCACCTCGTCTTCAACTAATGCGTTACAACTCCATAGCCCACTACCGTCCTTGACTATCGGCTCGATTTCCGGTCTCTCCCCCTCCTTCCCCCGCCCGGAACCCAACCAACTAACTACCGATGGGCTCTACGCAGTATGTATTAGTTACACGCCGAGTCAGGCCCCTCTATTGTCAACTGATAACTCCATAGCCTAGCCCAAAGTCAGCCGCACCTCGGGGGACACAGAGACTTTTTCAAGCTCTACTCTTGCCCTTCAAACAAAGAAAATTTCCCCTCCGCCTTAGCGAGATGAAAACAGGTGAGCCCATCACCGAATTGAGCTCAGGCCCACACCCCGCATGCCGCGACTGATTGGTTCACCAGGATCCAGGTCGTACCAGCCCATGACCATTGTGTTGGCAAGCCATAACGAGGGCGGAACACTACTCTCGCCGGCGGTGAGCCATGTCGCCCGTCATTATGTTCGTGGCTTGTCATCCCGGGCATCCCGCCAACGGCGTCACACAGGTGCGGGTCAAAATTGGTTTTGGCCTCGCGATTGTCAGAACCGTCCATACAGCTGGGAAAGGCGACGCAGGGGAGCAGACTCATACGGTGCGCTGGTTTATCTGATTTCCACCCACCAACTTTCAATGCTGCAGCGACCTTCGCGGAACCCCGACTCAACTAATGCAGCGCTCGGGAATGAGCTTCGGAACCCAGGATCTATCGACTCACAAGTGTTGTGTGATGCCAGCGAGTGGAAAATGGGAGGGTCTGGAAGGTCCGCGGGTCCTCATTTCTACACGGCAATTGACAGCGCGACCCACGATACGCTTTGGCATGGTCAGCCATCAGAAGGGTTTTTACCTTACCCTGGGAGGAAGTGCATGTGAAGAACGATCGATGCTTGGGTTGTGAGGGGCCGGCGATTCCATGAGCTGTATTGTGTGAAGGAGGAAACGCACCTACGTGCATGACTCGATCCGTGATCCCTCCTCATCGTTGTCCCATCGATCCTGGCGCGCCTCGACTCCCGGCGCACTGTCGCTCCCGGTGGCACAATGCCGCCTCCTCCATAGTGTACTTTTCTCCTTTGTCACCGTAGATATTTATTCAGTTGCCCTCGCGACTCATTCTACCTTTCGTAACCTATTGTCTCGATTTCGTAGTATAAATCCGGGTGCACTAGCACATTGCTAGGGCAGTTCCGGTCCCCTTCCTTAGTGCTCGTTCTCCTCTCGTTTCCCAGTCCCACCGTCTATCGATGGCAGGGCGGCAGAGGGGGAGATCTGCATCGAAGCATGAGGCGCCTTCCCTCGACTCAGAAATAACAGCCGGAACTTTCGTTTAGCCAAACGAAATGCAGCGGGCAAGGGAAGATCAATCGAAACAACACTCTGCTGCCATTTCTGTAGGACATCATCGTAATTCACGCAGAAAGGCCTGGGCAAGTACACTTTTGCAGATGTGGCAGGCAGTAAGGATGACTAAGATGAGTGAGGCTTGATGTACCCGGATAGTATTTCCCCTGCCCCCGCCGTCCACGGACTCATCGTGGCCTAGATTTCCGCCCAAGAGCTTTCTATAACGAACAGATCGCTGGGTTCGATCTAACTCGTGGCAGCTGCCGTTACGAGACTCGGAATTACTGTGACTCGTTCACGCATGCAAAGACAAGGCAAAACACCCTCAAATCACAATCAAGCTAAGGAAAACCATTCCCAATTGAGATGCAAAATTAATGCATTCTTTGTTCGACTTGAGCCACTGGACGGTAGGTAATATTCTGGTTCTCGAATTTGTGCCCCTCAGAGCAGATTGTCCAAGTAGCATAGTGTCGCGCACATACGAAAATGAACGCAGGTGAAGAAGTCCACGTCACGCAACGTAAATACTGTACATCATCGACTAACGTTTACAAATGTGGGTCCGACAAAGCGCGATAACTTGGCAGCCTTTCCGGGACAATTGATCATCCAGCCAACGGAGATATAAACTATAGGTCACGGAGGGGAGCACAAAGCTACATGGTGAATGGCGTAGGAGGGGAGGGGGTAAGAGAGCCAGAGCAGATACTTGAATCCCGTAAAGCGCTCGGCGGAAGTTGCAACCGAAAAAAGAGGTTCGCAAGCGCCGTTTCCCTGCACCGAGCGTTACGCGTCGCATTTTGATGTACGATTCGGGTAGTTCCATCATCGTGTTGGTCTTTCCTTTCTTTGGACAGATTGCGAGGGCAAGCAAATGGTAACATAACCCTCCTGGGACATATAAAAACCCCCAAAGAATTCTGGTAACCCCCTAGACAACTCGGCCTTCCCCACTCCCATCTTCGACTGATATGCCTTGGGGTGTTGGCGGTCGATTGAGTCATCATGACTCTCCCGCCGGCATCCCCACTCGCTTGGGGGTAAGTAACTCCTATACTATCGAGCGTATCCTCACCGATGGCCATCACCAGGCTTCTGGATTCCGTGGACTTCGCTGGGTGACCCATGCCCGGATGATTTCGACAAGACAGTAACAGGTCTGGGAGGTAGGTCTCACGTCATGTATCTGCGCCTCCAGCAGGTCTCTATACTCGGTTCTCTCCCTGATTGGGGTGAAGGGCCGCTCTGGTGGGTTTTTTAAAAAATGTAGGCAAGCTGCAAGGTAGGTGTTCTTCTCCCATGCAAGGGTCTGTCCAACCCTCGTGCTCCCTTGCCGTGGGGCATGGGCTTAAGCCCTCTTCCGTAAGGAAGAGGTCAACCAAATGCACGTTAATCTGGACATCACCACTACACCTGCTATCTATTTTCTGTGAGCCCCTATGTCTTTTTTGTTCAATGACTCCTTGCGCTAATTTCTTGTATTCATGGCAGTTTTACTTATTTCGAGATCGCCAGGATGCGGCCACACCATCCCCCTCCCCCCTGGTATGCCACTTTCTGAAGCATGTATGTTTGCACAAGCTTATTTCCTTCATGTTCTTAGTGTACCTAATTGGGATCAGGGTTCCTTCGAAGGTACACTTCCATCATGATTGTCAACCATGCCTCTTTACTACATACCGAAAACTTAGTGTATTCTTGTTTTCATTTCAACTGACTACAATTGTTGATACGGAGGGTCTTGTCCTGTTATCCTTGATAACACACTGGTAAATGCACACGAGCGATCAACAGAGCTGTCGGGTAATCCCGTTTACTGTACATAGCCTTTTTCTCCCTTTGCCGTTCAATGCCTTCAGGATATGAAAAAAGGGTTTTGCAAGATCCGGTTATCTGATCTTGGGATTGGCGCTTGACCTTTCCGATCGTTT
Organism: Lepiota brunneoincarnata; assembly: GCA_023014365.1. Taxonomy (NCBI): domain Eukaryota; kingdom Fungi; phylum Basidiomycota; class Agaricomycetes; order Agaricales; family Agaricaceae; genus Lepiota; species Lepiota brunneoincarnata. The sequence continues at coordinate 140,932 of JAEBUN010000025.1, read as the reverse complement.
TGAGGGGCAAAGGTGGCCCCAAGGCATTCAGTAATTCCATTTACCGTATAGCTCATTGCGCCAAAGTCGGACCCCCCCCCCCCCCTGCTGTGGCTGAGAACCAATATTCAATGAAGTGTGTATTGGGTTTAGTCGGCGGCCCCAACTCCCGCTCAATACTGTGATCTACCCCGTTTAACCTAAAAGGCATGGGAAGGAATGCACATTCCATTATGTTCGGATTTATCGTCTCTGTGCTTGAACCATCTATATGCGGCCCTTATTGCATGCGAGTGAGCGATTGAGCATGTCTGTCCGTCAATGATAAGCACTCAATGCGGGGGTGGGGCAGTTGTTCCATATTAGAACTTCTCAAGGGGACACGCCAACGACAGACAATGGGGGGCGGAATCAATAACATTGGCAGTACATGTATATATACAGTACATATTGGCTATGATCATGAATAGCACAGTTATCCGAGGAATGATAGCCACTAGGCACACTAGACCGAGAAGAGATGGTGTGAATATGAGGGGACTGTGAAGGGGTACGAAAACACAGCATGTGTACTTACAGTACCAAACACGTCTGTAAATAGAATTGATGCCCAATTGCTGCCCAAGTGCTCCAATGGTTCCATCGGGTATGCGGTTACCATTGACTGAGTCCTTGTCGCAACAAGGAGCTTGAATGGGACAAGGGCAGCGACGAGTCCGAGCACATAGAAAGTGAGGAGGCCAGCTTGTAAGATAAGAACACTATGCCGGGTGCCAGTGGATGGACGGAAGCAAAAGGAGACGAGACCTAGTGTCGTGACGAGGATGATAAAGGCAAGAGCCGTAATGACTCCTCCAGATCGTGCAACGTCTGTAATATATATGTGCGATGTTGGGTGAGCATAGCGGCCTAGAGGATGTCATCGTACCATTCGCATTGACTTGAGCAGCAGAGATTCGGAACGTAACCCTCGATTTATCGCGATTAGACCTAACCAACGGGTATATTGCTGGGTTCTGATGAGTTATGTGCGGCGAGGATATAGATGAAAAGAAATACCCACCAAGAGCAAAGGCGGCCCCAGCCAACACCAAGGCCAGAGCGAGTGACACGAAATGTGCAGCCCAGAGGGGAGAACGAGGCATTGTGAGCTGGGGTGGAGGAAAGGGCAGGGAAATAAAAACGATGGGAGCTATAATAATTAAACGAGGATCCTTCTAGCTTCCGAGCCAAGTCTACCACGACTTCTTTATCGGGGGGACCTCCTAGCTGCCCGCCCCATTGTCCCCTCTTGTTTCTTGGCCGTTCTCGACACTGCAGGTTACACATCAGTCATAAGACTTATGGCGTTGGTGGCAGGAAGCAAGCAAGCTTACCTTACTGCGCAGACTGACATCATCGTTCGATTCAACAGGCCTAGAGACCGTCACTGGCGTGTAGGTAAGTTTTCTATGGAGTGATTCAGAACTCGTAAATGCACTGCCTGCGACACCCCCGCTCGGGAGGGTGCCCTCTTCAGCTCACATTGACAAGCCTTTTCTTGAGAGGGAGCTACGAAGCTGGGGGGAAGTCTTGACACCACACACTGCACACAGAGAAAACAGCCAAATATTGTCCCCGGGTGTTTCTAACAGGAGACTTGCTGGGAGTAGGAGCGAGTGCGAATGAGTGAATTACACCTTGGACCTCTTTCCCCATTCCAAATTGGCCCACTGACTGGCTATCCTCCCCTCCCGTCCTTTTCTGCATCACCTCTGATATGCCAACCAGAATCGGATCATGCCCCCTAATGCAGAACCGTCTATTTTCTTGGTAAGCCGCATATCGGTCGTGTCCGTTCGGATTCCTCGGCTTGCTTAAACCTGCGAGAAGCTTGTGGGAGGGTGTGGTGGACAATGACGAACACACGGACCTTCAAGTAACTCGACCCTGATTAGGTAAATCCAGCAATGCTAAAAACATGAAACGAATTACCTCATGTGACATATTTCAGAGGTCAGGAATATACCTTTGAATCCCGCATCCTAGGGCGGCGATGGTAGCATGGCAGACGTGATGTGACTGTATTCCAGCAGAGTTGTCATGAATAAAATAAATTAGCAAAAGCTGGCATGAAAATGAGGAAATAGGAGCTCACCGAAATCACATGGAAAACAAAAGTAGAAGGGTCCAAATTAACTTGCGTTTGGTCGACCCCTTCCTTGCGGAAAAGGTCTTAAGCCCAAGCCCCACGGCAAGGGAGCACGAGGGTTGGAGAGACCCTTGCTTGGAGAAAGAACACATACCTTGTCTTTTGTACCTACAATCTTTTTCTAACCGTCAGGGCAGTCCTTTCTCTGATGAACAGGAAACGCTTACCGTTGTCACCTACCTGCTTGCAAAAGGGTTGGATAGAGCCTTTGGAATGAAACACTCACTGTACATTTCACAACTTGTGGTTGTCATGTTGAGATCATCTGGGTGGATGGTTGCCAGGATGTCCTAAGGATGAGCAGGGCGAACCACAATCCATGAGTATGGAGAAGCAGCCAGGTCAAGGAATCCAGAGCAGAGTGATACCACAGCAGTTGGAGGCTGTAAGTTCACCATCACAGACCCCATCCATTACTGTATAGGTGAATGTGAGCATCCTGCATCACTTGATGAGTAAGAGGAGACTTACTATAGATATTGATAGGCCACCTAGTGAAGTCCTTGCACTGGATGGTGGCCATGGGTAAGGATACACTCAATAGTATGGCGAGACACTAACCATAAAGGCGGTGGGGGTGCCGGTAGGAGAGTCGCAACAACTCAATCAACTACCGACACCCCAGTGGATGTCATGAGGTAGGAGCAGAGGGAAACAGGCGAAGTCGGGAGAGAGGGGGCTGGACACGGTGGGTATTGTGAGAAGAGGGGCCATGGGGACTTGGGCAGGCGTAAGAGGCTCACAGACAGGTCCAGAAGAAGGCTTTTAGCAGTCATTCCGTATGCTTGGTTAATATTGAGGGTGGCTTGGAGAGACATGGTGAGAGGGGGTGCAGGGGAGAAAGCGAGCTATTTGGGCTTTTCAGATGTCTTGAGTGGATCCCTTGTTACAGCTCAGGTGCGCCACATAGTAGCTTCCTTTGTCCCTTAGAGACAGTCCGAAGAAAGAACGTTTGTGACCATGAGGCTGTCAGAATGGAGCATGTAATATCCAGAACAAAGAAATCAGTTTTGCCCATGACCTTCCTGCATGGAAGCGGCTGCTATTGGGCTGGTTTCCTTTCCCTCTGACTATGTTACCTCGCCGAATTCTGCAGATGACCGCCTATGACTTTAATACCCTCATCCCTCTCACACGATTGTCATTGTCAGCGGCAGGATACACTACTCCTGCTTGGTCAGAACCCCTTCCTTCACTCAGATCACCGAGTTCAAGTTGTCCTTGATTTGTTTACGCCCATTCGTGAGTTCATTTTACTCTCCTACTTAATGCCGAACCTCATCACGCTGATGGGTGTAATCTCCATTGTGCCGGTTTCCCATTGTCCAGATCCCAGAGAATCCATATGGTCAGCAGCTCACACCGGATCTCCCATACTCCAAAGCATTAGAGATAATGTAAGCTGGCCGGAGACCGCGCTTCTTCAACGGCTGACCGTTGACCATGTGCTCCAGCCCCCAAATACTTCGACCTGTTTTATCTGGGCCGAAGGGGGATTGGGTATGCAGAAACCTTGTGGGACTGTATTTGGCGATCTCGGTGCAGAGAAATCTTGTGTTTCTGGGATCCGGGGGTGGATCAGACACCAGAAAAATAATCTCTGTGTTCTTCCCAACACTGACAAATTTGTTATCTTTGATGTACTCAATCTCGACAGGGATTTGATACCACAGATCACCTCCCCCCCTCAGTTCAGGTTGTCTGTATTTCTATGTCACCAAAGAATCCTCGCATCAATCCCATCTTACGGTTACCGAATAGACAAGAGTCTCACTCTCTGCTGATTGACACATCCTTTTTGAAGAAAAGAATCCGCCCCAAGACGATCGTAAGGGCGAGGTGTGATCGACGAAACGACCATGGGCTCGTCTTCTCGACCCCGTAGCATGGTATGAGTACAAATCTGGGTGATTGAAGGAAGGATTGCAGAGAAACTTGAGAGATAAAAGAGACAGAGAGGGAAGCTGTAGGACCATTAAGCTTGAGCCTATCGGAGGACTTGCTGCCGCGGAGATATCCTTGTATTAGGAGCCAAGGTATCTAAGGACGGGTGTGCTACTTAAATACGTAATAAAAATGTGTTGAGGGCGGGGCCCCATGCACAGCCGAATCATCCAGAAATCTGCTGGCCCCACATATGTCAGCCTAGCCGATTGCCCATCGTCGGCCGATTCCTTGGTGCTCTTAGTTTGTGCCCACATGAGCGCCAAGTGCGAATCGCCAATCACCGCCGGGAGGGAGGGGATCATCGATGGCCAGGGCCCCGGGGCTGGGGTGCATGTATGTCTCTCTATTACCAAAACCTGGTGTATTCGTGTTATCATTTGGATTGATTACAATTGTTGATGGCAGGTACGGAAGGTCTCATTTCGTTCTCCTTGATAACACATCGGTAATACACACGGAGCGATTCGCACAGTTTTCGGGTAACCAACGGCTGCGAGATCCGGTTATCTGATCTTCCTGACTAGGAGATGCGGAGTTGGCTTAGCCTTTATGCACTATTAGGGGACTAATATCTGGTGCGACAACACTTCCTTTTCAATCGTTTGCATTTAGTTATTCCATTACCGCATAGCTCAAGTACTTCAGTGCTTTGTATAGACCCTAAACCTCCTCTGCTGTGCTGAGAACTAGTATTCAATGAAGCCACCGCTACGGCATTGAGTTTAGACGGCAGCTGCAACCCGCGCTCAATGCTGCAAGTTTGATCGTATGATCTACTCGGCTTAACCTAGAAAGCACGACGAGGAATGCACGCTCCATCATATCCGGATTTATCATTTCTGTGCCTGGACCATCTACGTGCGGTCCTTGTTGCATGCGAGCGAGTGAGGGTGTCTGTCAATGATAAGTGCTATATGCGGGGGTGGAGCAGTTCCACACTAGAGCTTCTCAAGGGGAAACGCCAATGACAGATGGATGGGAGCAGAAGAAACAGCATAGGCAGTACAGGCAGTATGTACATGTATACGTACAAAGGACAAGTGAGCCCTCCCGGTAAACCCCGACCTACTTTCATAGAATGGTCAATCGGGCAGCAGCAAGTCTTTCAGTAATGGACGTCGTGTAACCTGCATCCTGCCGAAGCTAGACGCCGAGGAGCAAATCAGAGACCGTGAAGCAACTTTTGGGGTCACTTTGTGGGAAGACGACCGAGGATTTCATATAATTCCACGGCCTCAGCGAGCATTCTTGAAGCCAAGGCTTCCATGAACTTCCCTGACACAACCCATCTAGCAGGTTCGCTCTTGCAGGTCTAACAGTCTTGCTTTGTGTGGATTCTCGCACAAATACGTTCCTTTATGTGGGGACAAGCAGGTCCGAAGCCCTCCATGTTCAGAGCACCAATGATAAGGTGCACGTGTGATTGGATGGACATTACCACGATGCAGGGTTTCCGGTTAATCACATGGGAACATGAGTCATCGACAGAGGCAGGAGCGGGACAAGTGTTATTCTGGATCATTGCCCGTCCACTCGTGCCACTCCCATCCATCTGACGATCGTCACCTGCTCACAACAATGGTTCAGTTCATAGCTTTCATTTGCTATATCAGGATGGCACGGGAGGAGTAGCGGTTGTAGCGTGGTGCTATGGACCATATTTGCAAGATGCTTGTGAGCGAGTGCGGCAAATGATGGTAGAAACAGACCCTGTTGGTCGAGTGATCTATAAACTAAGTTCGAACTCAATTAGCTTGCGCAAATATCTCAGTGGCTACAGCAATACACTGTTAGGCTCCGTGCACTGAGCGGGACCCTTGTTATATCACAGGTGCGCCACACAATGGCTTCCTTTGTCTTTTTCAAAAAGTCCAAAGAAAGAACATTCGTCATCGTGAGGCCGTCAAAATGGACATGTAATATCCAGGACAAAGCAAGGGTGGCCAGTTTTTCCCCGACCTTCCTGCACGGAAGTCGTTGTTATAGGACTGGTGTGTTTTCCCTCTGGCTATATCACCTCTGCGGGTTCTGCGGACGATCACCTATGACTTCGGTCAGTGCACAACCTCACCCCTGTCACAAAACTCCCACATATATTAGAACTCTTTGTTTGTCTCAGATCACCGAGTTCGAATCGTCCCTGAGCTGTGTGCACCCATTTCGTGAATTCCTTTCACTCTCCTATTTAATGCTGGATCTCGCCACGCTAACGGGTGCGATTTCCATTGTGCTGGTTTCCCATCCTCTAGATCCCGGAAAATCCCTCTTTCTTGGTTCGATTCCAAGGCCGGCCTGATGCTTAAGTAAGGATCTAGCTAAGGAATTACACAGACACGCAGACGAAAAAGCCGTGGTTTAAAAGACTATGCAGTGGGCCGGCCTCTCATCAGGCAACGCGCCGTGAGGGGTCCGAGCGGGAGGGATGCTCCTATTCGACTTAACCTGTACGGGTTCCTGGAGGCACCCCGGCACGCTAGCCGGTCCGGCAGATCATTTAATATATTGATTCATACTCCCCCACAGCCACCCTAAGGTAGGTAGTCTAATTCTGTCGCTACATGAGCCAAGGCGGGTCAGGGCAGCGGTTAAGCCCTCTGATGAGCCCCTTCGCAGGGGCGAAACCCGCATAAGTCCCCCCCACATATGATCTGCAGCTCACACGGGATCTCCCACACTCGGAAGTCTATCATTGAAGACAATGTAAGCGAGCCAGACACCACGCTTCGAATCCCACGCCTCTTCAACGGTTGACCATTTGGTCCAGCCCTCAAGCGTTTCGACCTGCTTTGTCTGGGGTGAAGGGGGATTGGGTGTACAGAGGGCTTGTGAGAATTGATTCGGCAATCTTGGTACAGAGCAACCTTGTGTCTCAGTTTAGGTTTTCTGGGCCTCCGTGTCACCAGGATGATAACAAAGCATCATTCGCGTTGGCGTCGGTTTGGAAGATTTACTTGCGGAGAAGCTCCCATCCCGTATAGGGTGCCAAGCGGATAAGAATTTCACTCTCTGCCGATTTGATGCATCCCTTTCGACCGCTCTTGGAGGAAGGAGACTTGATTACTACCAGTAGACTAATGAGTAGTGTGTAGCGCAAATGCTGGGAGGAGTACCCACGCCTCGATACGCAAAGATAACAATGGGCATCCTACTCCATACGCAACGTAAATAATGTACACCATCGACTAACGTTTACAACTGTAGGTCAGACAAAGCACGATAGCCTAACGGTGTTTCTGGGGCAATAATTCATCCAACCAACCGAGATATAAGTTTTGTCTATGAAGGGGAAGACAAGGGAGCTAGAGCAGATATTTGAACACGGAAAAGCGCTCGGCGAAAGTTGCGACCGAAAAAGGATTGTCAAAAGTGCCGTTTCCTTGTCTTGAGTGTTATGCGTCGCATTTTGCTTTGTGATTCGGGTAGTTCCTCCATTGTGTTGGCTTCTCCTTTCTCTGGACGCATCGCAAGGATAAGCAAGTAGTAACGCCTCCCTCCTGGGGTGTATAAAAACCCCACAGAATCGTTGGTGTTGCCCTAGACAACTTGTCTTCTCTCCTCCCCTCTCCAAGCTTCGACATCCACTGTCTTCTTATAATTTCAAGCAGTAATATCACCCTCCTGGGGCATATAAAAACCCCCAAAGAATTTTTGTAAGCCCCCAGACAACTCGTCCTTCCTTTCTCCCATCAACTGTCGGCCCCACTCTGGGCATTTTTAACCTGGGCAGCAAGTACCAAGCATGCTTCCCCCCCCCCGGTTGCAAGCCTGGTCATATCCTGACTCTGATGCTTGGTCGCGAGAATGCTGCTCCCCTTCGGTCATTGATTGGAACTGGCTCCTTCATAGTTCTATCAGAGATATCAAACATTTGTATTTGCTCCATCCGCTCCTAGGCTGCCTCTGCGACGATCTGCCCGGATGATTTCGACAAGACGGCAACAAGTCCGGGAGGTAGGTCTCACGAAGGGCCGCTCCAGTGGGTTTTTAAAAAAATGTAGGCAAGGTAGGTTTTCTTTTCCCATGCAAGGGTCCATCCAACCCTCGTGCTCCCTTGCCGCGGGGCATGGGCTTAAAGCCCTCTTCCGTAAGGAAGAGGTCAACCAAATGTACGTTAATCTGGACAATTACCACTACGCCTGCTATCTATTTTCTGTGAGCCCCTATATCTTTTTTGTTCAATAACTCCTTGCGCTAATTTCTTGTATTCATGACAGTTGTACTTCTTTCGAGATTGCCAGGATGCGGCCACACCACCCCACTCTCCCCCCCCCCCCCCCCCCGGTATGCTACTTTCTGAAGTATGCACGTTCGCACGGGCTTATTCGCTTCATGTTCTTAGCGTGCCTAATCGGGATCAGGGTTTCTTTCGAGGTACGTTTTCGTCATGGTCGTCCAACCGCGCCTCTCTCCCCAAACCGCCGTGCATTTTTACAATGCCCCCTAGGCCAGCACGCAATCAACACGTAATGGCGTTCCCCTGCGTCACTGAATGCTGATGAGCGCCGCATCGCCAATCATGGTCGGGAGGGTGGGGGGTATCAATGGTCAGGAACTCGGAGCTTGTATGTTCGATATGTACGTATACGTACATATCGAAAACATACTGTATTTTTGTTTTCACTTGAAATGACTACAACTGTTGATGGTACGGAGGGTCCCGTTCTGTTTTCCTTGATAACCACACCGGTAACCCCATTTGCTCTACATTGGCCTTTTCTCCCTTTGTATCCGGTCATCTGATCTTTGGAATTGGCCCTTGACCTTTTCGATCGTTTACGGGACAAAGGTGGCCCCAAGGCATTCAGTAATTCCATTTACCGTATAGCTCACTACGCAAAAGTCGGAACACCCCACTGTTGTGGCTGAGAACCAGTATTCAATGAAGCATGTGGTTGGGTTTAGTCGGCAGCCGCAACTCCCGCTCAATGCTGTGTGACCTACTCAGTTTAAACTAAAAGGCATGGGGAGGAATGCAACGTTCCATTCATTATGTTCGGATTTATCGTCGCTGTGCCTGGACCATCTATATGCGGCCCTTGTTGCATGCGAGGGAGTGATTGAGTGTGTCTGTCCGTCAATGATAAGCGCTCAATGTGGAGGGTGGAGTAGTTGTTTCATATTAGAGCTTCTCAAGGGGACACGCCAACGATAGATGATGGGGAGCGGAATCAATAACACAGACAGTACATGTATACGTACATACAAAAGCACAAGAAAGCTTCCCGATGAACCCCCCACCTCACTTTCAATTAGACAGCAGCAGGTCTTTCAGTGTGCTCCGGGACGGGGTTTCCCTGTTCTCCTGTCGCGGGCGGGTCCCGGTGAGCAGCATCAGTGGGAGCGGATTTGGTCACGACGGGCTGGGAAGCGGTCGAGCGACGCAGGCGAGAAGCGGTTGCGAAGAGAATGACAGCGGCTATGATTGTGAATAGCACTGTTATCCAAGGAATAATAGCCACGAGGCGCACTAGACCGAGAAGAGATGGTGTGAATATAGGCGGGGTGGGGGTGGGGAACACAGCATGTAAACTTACGGTACCAAGAGCGTCTGTAAATAGAATTGATGCCTAATTGCTGCCCAAGTGCTCCCACTGTTCCATCGGGTATGCGGTTACCATTGACTGAAGCCGTCGCATTCCTTGTCGCAACAAAGAGCGTGAATGGGACAAGGACAGCAATGAGTCCGAGCGCGCAGAAAGTGAGGAGGCCAGCTTGTAAGATAAGAACGCTACGCCGGGGGGCGGAGGACGGACGGAAGCAAAGGGAGACGAGACCTAGTGTCGCGACGAGGAGGATGATAAATGAAAGAGCTGCAATGACTCCTCCAGCTCGTGTAACGTCTGTATTATATATGTGCGATGTTGGGTGAGCATGACGGCCTGGAGGATGTCATCATACCGTTCGTATTGACTTGAGCGGCAGAGATTCGGAAAGTGACCCTCGATTTATCGCGATTAGACCTGACCAACGCGTTGATTGCTAGGTTCTGATGAATGATGCGCGGCGAGGATATAGACGAAAAGAAATACCCACCAAGAGCAAAGGAGGCCCCAGCGAACGCCCAGGCCAGAGCGAGTGACACGAAACGTGCAGCCCAGAGGGAAGAACGAGGCATTGGTGGGGGAAAGGGCAGGGAAATAAAAACGAGGAGAAGGGGGGAGCTATAAATACTTGGAAGGGAATACTTCTAGCTTCCGTGCAAAGCCTACACGACTTCTTTATCGGGGACGTTGTGCTTATCCTTCGCCACCCATGGTCCGAGCCACCGCAGTTTAGTGGAGCTGCCCGCCCCTTTGTCCCCTCTGTTTTTCTTGGCCGTTCTCGACACTGCAGGGTACACATCAGTCATGAGACTTATGGCGTTAGCAGCGGGAAGCAGGTAAGCCCTCGATAAGCCCACGGCGCTTGCTTACCGGCCGCGGGACCGTGTCATGTGTCACAATGGACAGCTGTCACACCACTGTTGTCACCTCGGCCGCTCATCCTTCTTATTCACCTCATGTCATCATCAAGAGGCGGCCGTGCCGAAGACACATACGAGGCCCAGAACGACCAGCGCCTCGACGAACTGCACTCCAAAATCCGGACTCTCCGAGGAGTACGTGTCTCCCGCCCAGCTCACTCACTCACAGAATCTCAGCCTCTTGGGTTAGATAACAACAGACATTCATAGCGATGTCGAATCACAGAACCTTATGCTAGATGACTCCGTGTGTCCCTTTTTTTTTCTTTTTCCATGTGGTTGTCTTACCTCCCACGTCGCTAGAACGACCGCTTCACATCATTCACCACTACTCTTACTCAGACATCCCGGCGGGCAACGCAGGCGTTCGGTATTGGATCAGGAAGCCTCAAGCCATGGCGTATCGCCACACTTGTCGTCACTGTCTTCATCGCATTCTGGATATCGTCCAAGATTTTGTCGTGGTGGTGGTCGTCGGGACCCGCGCCTGCTGCATGATCCCGTACATTTGGCGCGGGGGTTGGGGCTGGCTTGGGGCTGTGTGTATATGAGAGGCAGTCTACCCTCCCCCCTTGAGATCTCGGACACTATGTGAGTCCTTCGGCTACTGGGTTGGATATTCAACATTGAGCGCCGGTTGTTCCAATCAGTTTACTTGCGGATTTGTTCAAGTTGTAATGATACCCCCCCTACTTATTGATCAATACTTCGCGTATGCAATCGCATTGGCGTTCCTTGACGGCTGCGACACCCACAATACCCTTATTGCAGAAGACGGTGACACAACGGCTCTCGTGAGGCTGTGAATGAATTCTTAGACTACCACGATAGGTTAGAAGGCAACAACCCCCAGATCGGAGATATCACATAGCACATAGCGGAATCTCCGCCAGCGTCTGCCTTTTTAGAAGTATTGGACAACTGGGCATTTGGGATGATACAACTTTAAGCCCTAAGCCATTCTTAGGCCCCGTTACGCCCGTTCGTTCTAGCTTTCTCCACATACACGTGTAAACCGTTGGCGCATCTGACCACTCAATGGGCTGTGTACAGTAAGTACATACATAATAACATTACTTTTCCGGCACAATGCCAAATCACCAATTTTTTTTGCTCAAATTATAGACATATAACTGAGTGTACGATACTTATTACCGCTACTGTACCTATTAATCCCATCTTGGTTCGATTCCAAGACCTCGCACTTTCGCAGCTTGCTGCCTATCTTCGAAGACGGCCGGCCTGACGCTTAAGTAAGGATCTGGCTAAGGAATTACACACAGACAGACAGATGAAAAAGCCGTAGTGTAAAAGACTACGCAGTGGGCAGGCCTCTTATCAGGTACCATGCCATGAGGGGCCCGAGTGGGAGGGATGCCCCAGGCCCAGCCCCCCCCCCCCCCTTCCTACCTACTCTGTACGGGGTCCCGGAGGCACCCCGGCGCGCTAGCCAGTCCGGCAGATCAATTAATATATTGATTCATACTCCCCCACAGCCATCCTAAGTTGGGTAGTCTAATTCTGTCGCTACATGAGCCAAGGCGGGTTAGGGCAGCGGTTAAGCCCTCTGATGAGCCCCTTCGCAAGGGCGAAACCCGCATAAGTCCCCCCCAACAAATGTCTCTCCCGACGTGTAACCAGATAAGCGACTAGTTAACAACTCATAAAAGTGACGTTGTGAAGTTGCTTCGGGCCCCATTGGGTCGGGAAATTCACAATCAAAGATAACATCCAGGTGTGTCAATCGACGTACAGCAGAATCACCCTCCTCTCCTTCAAGTTGGACCTCGGTGACGGAGAGACGAGACTCGAGCATCTCCACAAACGATTCCTTCAACTCCGTATCAACATAGGGATCCTCTATGATCATACTCGCGACGCGAGGACACAGACAACTTTCAACAAATGACTGGCGCCCAGCGGCGGACCTTCCGTTGCCACCCAGCAACTTCCTTAGTGGCGAAGAGATTGTGAGCCGTTGTATAGACTCCCTATCATATTTGGTTTCTCCGTAGAATGTGATGGTGTTGATATTAGGAAAAATAGAGAGATCGATTTGGACTTCTGGTTTACCCCAAACAGTTGCATCCAGATCTCCCAAGAAATCGTTGCAAGGCATCTTTGCAAATAATCTTCCCACTCCCGAGACAATAGAAGCTGAGGTGTTCCAGCGCTGGCGCAAATGGCATATAGTCTAAGAGGAACTGCGTTTCGAGGGGTATACCCTCCGCGCTTGACAATGTTTTTAGAATCAGACTCCCGAGTGCAGGAAAATCGGTGTGAGCTGCAGACTTCTTCAGAACCTGGGGCGTAAAAGCCTCCGTCGAGGAAGACATCGGCCTCTAGTTTGGAAAGATTTGGCATCAAGTGGGAGAGTGAATGAAACAAGTGTGGCCCGACCAGGTCTGAAGAGTTGAGCTCTGTGATCTGGGACAATGGAAGGACTCGGAACAGGTGGGAGAATGGGTGTATTGATCAATAAAATGACAATTGTGTGAGAGAGGGAGCACCTCGGAATCATCGGAGGAGTGAGGATTCTGCCATATCCAGCGTTGTTCTCCTGTGCGCATGCTTGAGATGGTCGAAACTGAATTCACGGAGGCAGGGGAAAGTTGTAACCCCTCCTGCCGCTTCCTAACGCTACACTCGTTCTCATTGTCTTCATATTCTGAATGTCGTCCAAGATTTTGTCGTGGTGGTGGTCGTCTGGACCCGCACCTGCTACATGATCCCGGATATTTGCGAAGAGGGTGGTCCTGGGGCTGTGTATGTGAGAGGCCCTTGTAGCGCGAACACCATGTGAGTCCCTCTGTTACTGGGAATGCGAGTTGAATGTTCATCATTGAGCGTCGACTGTTCCAATCAATTTACTGGGATTTGTATAAGTTATAATGATACCCTTCATTTATTGATCAATACGCATGTTGCAACAGCCGGTGATACAGCGGCTCTCTTGAGGCCGCGAATGCATTCTTAGACTATCATGATGGGTTAGAAGGAAAACCCCAGATTGGAGAAATCACACAGCACATGGCGGAATCTCCGCCAGCGTCTGCTTTTTAGAAATATTGGGCAACTGGGCACTCGAGGATATCAATGATACAACCTTCAGCCTAAGCAATTCTTAGACCACCTACACCCGTGAGTTCTAGCCTCTTGGGTTCAATCCCAAAACCTCGCACTTACGCCTTACTAACAGCGTTAACAGAGCTGGCGCCTTTGCAGCTTGCTACCCTATCTTCGGGAGACGGCCGGCCTGATGCTTAGATAAGAGGTCTAGGTAAGTACTAAGAAGCCCTCTACAGGTCCCCTCAACTCCCACATACCTGTGCAACCTTCCGCGCATCTGACACGCCGCCAACTCCACCAGAGAGATAACTCGAAATGACTATGCATAGCATTACTTTTCCGGTGTAATGTACAGACCAAACCAATCGATCTTAACAAGTGTCTCCCCTGTCTTGTAAACAAATGAATGACTAGCTAACAGGTTGTAAAAGCGACGTTGTGAAGTTGTTTCAGGCCCCACCGGACGATTGCAACAAAAGATGACATCCAGGTGTGTCAATCGAAATTTGCCCTCCTCTCCCCGGTGACAGAGACAGGACTGGAGCATCTCTATGAACAATTCCTCCAACTCCGTATCAACATGAGGATCCTTTATCGTCTGAGGTCTTCCAGATTTATTGGGCATAGCTTGCTTTGTCTTCACGGCGAGTCCAACAAAAGAAGGCTCAATATGAGGCTGCCAAACCTCCCGAATCAGGGGCCCAAGGCGAATATATAATACTCAGGACAAGACTAGGGTAGTAAGATCACTTCATTTCCAGTCACAACTCTTCCGCCCGGCTATCATCATAGGGCCGGTACCCTTCACGTAATCAAAACCAGCTTGGGGCCCGAGCGTAAGACGCAGACCCGTGGAGGGTGTTTAGCGAGGCTGATTATAAAGCCGTTTGACGGTGGGCGTGGATGCGATGGGCATGACTAGTGAGAAGAGGAGCCATGGGGAGCGTCGGGATGGGCAAGGAAGGAGAACAAATCATCTGAGTCTTGTGGATATCTTGGGCATGGCTTGCTTTGTCCTCACGACCGGTCCAAAGACAGAAAGCTCAACACGAGGCTGTCAAAACTGCGCGAGTCAGAAGCCCAAATCGAAAATGTAATACTCAGGACAAGACCAGGACGGAAAGATTAATTCATTTCGGTCATAGCTCCTCCGCCGAGCCATCGGCACAGGGTCTGTGCCGTTCTCTGCATCCTGTATTCCTCCAGTGCGAGCGCGCAAGGGAACCGCCTACCATAATACTACTCCGATGAAGTCGCAAGGTTGCGATTCATCACAGGAACCACATTAGTAAATGTCAGTCCATCACGTTAGATGGCTAAACGATATCAATGTCTAGTTAGGACCATTGCAGCGGTACACAGGGCGCTACCCATCAACACAAAATCCATCGGTCCAGCGGCATTTCTGACTCGAAACTTTCTGTTTCGGACAACGGCGGGAGCCGAGGAAAATTGACTACACGATAACATCTTGAACTCAATCACACTGTTCCACGCGCTTTGTGGAACTATTATTTGTGCTTCTTTAATTTACTGCCGACCCTTGTTGCGTTGTGTCATGTTACGAAGGGCTGTGGCATGCTGCTGGCGGAGTCCGGTCCAAGACCGCAACAGGCAAGTCGGGATTCGGTCTACACATTGAGTGGCTCAGTTGGAGGGCCTGCTTTGGGGAAAACGGTGCCCAGGATTAGGTTTCATCTGCAGGACAAGCTCCATAGCTTGTGACTCGTACTGTATTTGAGTTGCACCCGTGTGGGCGGGACACAGTCGATGATCCCGAGGTTCATGAGGAGTACCCCAAAATAGTACTCCCTTCATTCAACTTCGAACTCAGAGATCTGCCTGTTTCTTTCGTCTCAGAAGGCTCCTCTAAGGGCACTCAAGGCCATAGTTCGCATGAATGGTAGACCGTCAAACTCTCAGAGGTGAGCCAACAATGCCCAGACAGCGGGCCCAGTCCATTAGCGTTCTTTCAACCATGTCCACTCTGACTTCCTTTGTTCAGGTCGCACTCTGCCAACATCTGACGCGTGTACCCACGCCGTACGTCCTGCGCGATTCATGATGGAGTCCTCGGAAAATGACAGCAGCGTGCTCGTCAGCAGACGCCACCAGCGATGGACCGAACTTCCCGTTGTCTATTTTCCTGGCCAGTCCATGGATCGATGGAGTCCTTGGAGCCTTACCCCTGCCCTGCTCCCACCCTCGACGGTTCGCTCGATTTTTGGTCCTTTCCCAATTCAAACCAAACGAGCCGGTTGTCGGTGCGCTCTATGTGGTATGTACGAGTCATACGTCGAGTTAAATCACTCCGCTTCCAACTAATGAATCACAACCTTATAGTTGAACACCATCCTTGATGATCAACTCGACTTCCGTTCCCTCACCCTCCTCCCCCCACCCAAAACCCAACCGGCTAGCTACTGGTGCACTATATGTGGTATGTAGTAGCTACACGCCGAGTCAGGGCCCTCTAATAGCCTAGCCCGAAGTCAGCCGCAACTCGAGGGACACAGAGAAATTTTCCGGGCTCTCCTCTTGCCGCGGGCGACCTTCAAGCGAAGAAAATTTCCCCTCCACCTGGTTGAGATGGAAACAGGTGAGCCCATCATTATATTTAGCTTAAGTCCATGCCCCGCGTGCCACGACTGATTGGTTCACCATGGCCCAGGTCGTACCAGCTGCTAGCAAGACATAACGAGGGGCGTAACACTACTCTCGCCGACGATGAGCCATGTCACCTATCATTATGTTCGCGACTTGTCATCCTGACCGCCTTGCTAACGGCGCCACCCGGGTGTTGGTCAAAATTGATTTTGGCCTCGCGATTGTTAGAGCTGTCCATACCGCTGGGAAGGGCGACGCAGAGGGACTTGTTGTGGGTGGGTAACAGACTCATACGGTGCGCTACAAGTTTTATCCGATTTCCATGCACCAGCGTTCAATGTGACAGACACCTATGAAGGTTTCTCAACATGCTAGAGTGGCCTTCGAGGACCACAAACTCAACCAGTGCAGTTCTCGGGGATGACCTGGGAACCCAAGATCTATCGACTCACAAGTGTTGTGCGATGTCAGCGAGCCCTAAATGCGAGTGCTTGGAAGGTCCAGAGACCCTCATTTCTACACGGCACCAATCGGCAGCATCAAGCAAGACGCGCTTTGGCCTGGCCAGCCATCAGGAGGGCCTTTACCTTACGCTGGGAGGAAGTGGGTGTGAAGAACGATAGATGCTTTAATCGTGAGCGGCCAGCGACTTCATGAGTTGCGTTGATTGTATTTTGTTCCCAGTGGCCACAGGGGAGGTCGTGTAGCTCATCATACACTTCGCTGCCTGGGACGCTCTCGAATCGACTGATTGATATGTCAGGCATGGTGCGGTGGGATGGTTCATATCTATTTGCTTGTGACGGATCCAGCATACATGATTTATTGTTTATTTATGGATTATTGAGTTATCCAGTCAGGTTATTATTTTTGAATTATCATTTCTTGACCATTGCTTTATCGTCAGTCAACCTGGTCGTAGTCGGAAAATGCAATAGAGGCATTGTTCTGGCTGGTCAGGGCAAGGAAAATTGCGGAAAGTGTTGAATGAAAATCGTCCATCGATGGTGGAGCGGCAGACAGGAAGATTTACATCGGGGCACGGGGTGCATTCCGCCGCCCCGCAAAATTCGGCCGGAACTTTCGATTGGCCAAACGGAATGTGACGACCGGGTGCTATCGGTTTCTGGGTTAATTTCTAGATTTCAACCAAATTCGGACACAAATTACACAGCAGGACGCTTAGTAAGAAGCCGGGGAAGATCGATCGGAACGACACTCCTCTGGGACATCATCACAATTCGTGCAGGACGTCCTGGACGAGTAAACCTCACAGGCGAGGCGGGGAGTAAAGAGAGCCAATGGAGGTCAAGACGAGTGGGGTTTAAAGTACCCAGATGGTGTCTTCTACGGCCCTCACCGTCCACGGACACAGCTGCCCCGTCGGTTGGACAAGTCGTGGCCTAGACTTCCTCCCAGGGAGCTTCTATAACGGGCAGACCTCTGTTCACATGCACAAAGCCAAGTCCCCATTGAGGTAAGAAAGCCATTCCTTATCGGAATGCGAAATCGGTTTTATGTATTCTCTGCTCGAATTGAACTGGCAAGGTTCTGTCTATCGAATTGTGATATTCTGCACAGATGGTCTGAAAGGCATGTCATATATTCGGAAATCAATGCAGTCGAAAACAGATAAAGGATGTTGAACAATTCTGCAAGGCGTGCGAAAAGGGGGGCGATTGAGTTCAAGATGCTACGGCATATGCAATTTTTCTCATCCCTCCCTAGTGGTCGTAATGATACTACCAGCGGACTAATGAGCTGTGTGTAATGAAAGATGCTGGAAGGGGCACTCACGCCTCGATGAGCAAAGGTCACAACGATGTCAATGCTGTATATCATTGACTAACATTTACAAATGTGGGTCCGACAAAGCGCCATAGCCGTAACCCCACCGGGACAATGGTTCATTCAGTCAACCGAGATATAAGTTATCGTCCATGGAGGGGAGCGCAATGATACATGGCGGATGGCATAGGAGGGCAAGGGAGCTAGAGCAGATATTTGAACACCGAAGAGCGCTCGGCGGAAGTGGCAACGAAAAAGGAGTGTCGTAAGCGCTGTTTCCCTGCCCTGAGTGTTACACATCGTGTTTTGATTTGTGATTCGGGTGGTTCCACCATCGCGCTGGCCTTTCCTTTCTTTGGACGGATTGCGAGGACAAACACAAGCTTCCTGGGGCATATAAAAACCCCCAAGAAATTTTGGTAACCTCCTGGACAGCTCATCTTCCTTCTCCCCTCTCTCTCTACTTCGCCTTCCTCTGATCCTGCCTCATGACACCCGCTGGGGTGTCGGTAGTTGATTGAGTCGTCGCGACTCTCCTACCGGCGCCCCCACCGCCTTTATGGTTAGTGCCTCACCATACTATTGAACGTATACTTACCCATGGCCACCATCAAGCCGAAGGACTTTGCGACGTGGCCTCTCAATATCTATAGTAAGTCTCCTCTCGCCCATAAAGTGATGCGCGATGCTCACATTCACCTATATAGTAATGGACGTGGTCTGTGAGCTTACAGGCTCCAATGGCTGTGGTATCGCCCCCGCTCTGGACTCCACAACCAGACCACTCGGGTCATGCTAGATGCTAATCTCTCTGCTCTCCGCTCCCGCTTTCTCCCTCGCTGCTATTGCATCGCTATATCTACATTCCATCCCTCGAGTGGATCCTCAAGCGAACCCAAGGGTCTCATTCCTGTCCCAGATGCGGTTATCTTTTTACTTGACCCTATTCTCGACGTGATGACGATTGGATTCATGTGCAACATGCTACTCGCAAAGCTTGGACTTTACGCCATCCTGGACTGTGAAATGCTCTTGTGTTGTCTGTTACCTGTGACGCCTCCCTTGCTGCTGCTGCTGCCATGTTCTTTGCTTCTTGTACTGAACCAGTGTAGGTCAAATGTACAGTGAGTGTTTGTTCCAAAGGCTCTATCCAACCCTTTCACAAGCAGGTAGGTGACAAAGGTAAGCATTTTCCTGTTGATCGAAGCAAGGAGCTCCTCCAACAGTTTGAACAAAAAAAGATGTAGGTCCAAACGACAAGGTACGTTTTCTTTTCCCAAGCAAGGGTCTGGTCCAACCCTCGTGCTCCCTTGCCGTGGGGCTTGGGCTTAAGACCTTTTCCGTAAGGAAGAGGTCGACCAAACGCACGTTAATTTGGACCTTTCTACTTTGTTTTCCATGTGATTTCGGTGAGCTCCTATTTCCTCATTTTCATGCCACCTTTTGCTAATTTCTTTTATTCACGACAACTCGGCTAGAATACAGCCACATCACTTCCACCATGCTACCATCGCTACTTTTGGGTGTGGGGTTCAAAGGTATATTCCTGACCTCTGAAATATGTCACGAGCTAATTCGCTTCATGTTTTTAGCATTGCTGGATTTACATAATCAGGGTCAAGTTAATTTAAGGTCTGTGTGTTCGTCATTGTCCACTACACCCTTCCATAAGCCTATCGCAGGTTTAACTAAGCCAAGGAGTCCGGATGGACATGACCGATGCGCGACTTACCAAGAAAATAGACGGTTCAGGGCAAAGCATGCATTCAACACGTAGACGCTCCTCTCTCTCACAGCCAACACCAATCGCCAATCGATTCCAGGCACAGCTGGGATGTCAATGTTGGAAACTCGTATCTTGTGCGCAATGTCTACTGCCGAATACCTGGTGTATTCTCTCTCATTTGAATGACTACGGTTGTTGATGGCACAACGGAGGCGTCCTGTTCAGTTGCTATTCTCCTTCGTAACACATTCCCCAGGCGGGTAAGCGCCAGAATGTGGACATCCTGAGTGGTTCGAACCCTGACGCTGAATCTTGCTGATTTGGGATTGGTCAGTGCTGATGGCGGAGGTTGTGGGTTGGGGGGTTCAAGATGCTATTCGGGACTTCGCTCACCATTGCTTCGTTGTGGGGAGGACTGAAACACAGGGTAGGCGGAAGCGAAGGAGGGAGTAGGTCAGCGTGTTGGGTTGGGGTCCTGGGATGTTTGGTGCGTCTCGTTTTTTCCCTCACCCGTTGACTTTGTGGGTTGAAAGTTACAGGTCTCTATCTTTGATTGGCACTAATATCCGAGATCAATACTGATTTAGTAGGATCTTCGGTGAGCTCGACTTCATATGTCTTTATGAGTTCTGAATGACTCCGTAGAAAAATTACCTACTTGCAGGTGATGCTCTTTAGGCCAGTTGAGTTGAGATCGGTCCGCGCAGTCGCTGCGTCCATTCTCTCCTTGGCAGTAGCAAAGGGTCCCGCGGGCTCGAGTATATAATCTTCCCGGCCAGGAACTAGGAAGCACATGGTTGGTACCGCGTGTCATCCACGGTTCTGTGATTCTAGGAGATTAATAATACCAGATGGACAGTTCATACACTGAAAACCTTTTCGATCGTTCATCAGGGCGTTGCCACATTTCAGACTTCCGAAACCGAGGCAAGTTCCCCATTCCCATATCAGACACCTTTGGCTCATCAGCTTTCACTAGATGATTGGAAAAAGACATTCGGAACTTCGGGACCTGGGTACATGCACTGATTTCGACGTGTGAGTGTTACCAAGAATTATGCAATACCACCGCTACTTGTCTGACGTTTTTGCTTCATTTTTTGGAGGGAAGGCAGGGTGCGACCCCAAATTTATGGGGCTCTCAATTTCCTATTCGTCCGAGCGCGTCGAGGGAGAAAAATAATCAGGGCGAGACATTTGTAGGCACTTAGATGGATATAATTCCAACGAGTCAAGATAATCTATTTACTGGCATCACGGTCGATCTCAGTGCTGCCCTTTCTGAAAACGTAACAGTCTCCTTGATTACACCTCAATGGTCAGGGACGCTGGGGGTCAAGTGATCGATGTGTTATTGTCATATTTAAAATGTTGTACACCACATAAACACGTGTCTCGCCGCCTTTCACTACAAAGTCTGGCGTGAATAATACAGTACAGACGCTGCTTCACTATCACATAGAGTGCGTCACACTACTAGAAGCCTCCGCATTTTTTCCGGACCTTTACCCATGTAAATAGTTCACCTCTTAAGGGGGTCCGTCCGACCGCGTCTTAGCACTAGTTTGCTTGTTGCGGTATACAAATGCGGAATACGAAAAAAAAACACGTGACTGGACACGTCCCGACGATGATCCAGGTGCAGACACATATGAACAATCTCACCGTGCAAATACTTCTTTTCATAGTTGCCTTGTAAATGAATCCTTCCAATGTTCCTCCGATAGCTATGCACATCCTCGGCTTGTACACCCTCAATCCGGGTATACTATATCTGGAATGTCTCTTGGCTTGGGCCGACGCACTTTTTTTTTAGTTCCCTTGGAATTCTGCATCCCATTCCCGGTGTTCATCCTAACACCGAGGCCATGACCTAGGGATCTCTGTGTGGAATGAACCAATCAGGTTTTGTCTTTGATCCCGCGAAGTTCCGATTTTGAGCCCTGACAGACAACAACGTCAATGTCGCAATGAGGTCCTATTAATGCTACCAGTTTCTGGTTTAAGCCACATTTTCCGTTAATAAATAGACTCATCTATTTGCATTTGAGCCCTTGCCAATTATGAGGGTCAACTTCGGCATGGGGACACCGTCTCCCTCTTGGAGAAATAAAATAGCTATGCACACCCATGCCGATGGCAGGAGGTTTTTAAGGAATTTTTAGATCAGCAACATCTGGCGCTGATGTTTGACCCTACGATGACATGAAGCGCAGCAGATTGTGATGTACAAATCTGATTGCCAATGCAGCATGCGTCTTGATCTTGTCCAACCGTTGCATGGGCCGACATGCCTGTGCCGTAAAATATGATGCGAGGCTTTATGGGATGCAATCTGTACAAAAAACAATTGCGTCATGTCGCGCATCACGTCACGCTTTCCACCGCATCGCGGTATGCTGAGTACTCTCTGTTGGGCTCGTACGTAGGTTTCATCAGCAGCACCAAGTATCTTAATATGTTCTATGCTGAAAACATTTAACTAGAGTTCAATCCATGGGCTGTAATTGCCCTTTATCTTCTGGATACACTCCTCCACAATTTTCTCCTGCCGAAAAATATGAGACCAGGATTCTTTGTTCTCCCACAGCCTCTCCCAACAAACTGGTGTTGTTCCTGGAAATTTGAGTGTTGCCAGTTTGTCTTCCAACTCATTGCAAGAATCTGGAAATTCAGGATCAAGGATGAGACATCCAACCTGCTTCCACCATGCATCTTCAAACATTGTAGTACACTGGTCTTGCTGAGCCCCAGTACACTCCAGAGGGTGGTGTAATAGACAAGGAGTGATGAAGCTCGGTTGATGGTGATATGTCTGGATTGCAAGCTGTGCCTTGTGCACAGCTGCAATAAGCCACCAGCCAAGCTTGTCACCATCATTGGTAGTGATTGATGTGAATTGCCTCTGGACCAATGCACAGAACCCCTGCTCAAACCAATCCTGGATTCTGAATTGGAGCCCAAGGGATAAAGCGAGGACAGGGTCATCATCTGTGTAGCATATGCGAAACAAGAGCTCCCTTTTTGCTTGTTCCTTGGCTGGAGCAGTACTGTAAAAATCAGCAACCTTCATGACACTGCCCCATTGGTAGATGTCTTTTTGGATTGGTTGCTTTAGGCTATCAGCAAATATATCAGCTCTGTTTATATGCCTTTTCATAAGTAACACGCACTGTTATCAGAAGTCTTATCAGAAGGATGGTTATTTTTAGCTTATATTCCCATGTCACTATGAAACCACCAGTAGTGTACATCAGAAGGACTATTCTTAGTATATGCCTCATGTTTCTTATCTCTGACTCATAGCTACTCTGGTCTAGACTATTATAGTAGGAGTACAGCCACACTTAGAAGTATATAAGGATACAGTACAATACCTTGTATCCTTATCTTAGTGTTATAAAGTTCTTGCCTCCTATAACTCTTTGCCTCTAAACTGGCTGGACTATAGTGCTCCATCATCTCCAAGTCACACTTAGTAGGACAGGACCAAGTCTGTATAGACATCCTGTAAGGGGACTGGCGTCGTGTGCTTTGCATTGCGCCCCCCCTTACGCAAGGTACTTCTAGGGACCTGTGGTTGGACGTCCGGGCTCGGCCTTCTTAGCTGATGCCCGATGCCCGAGCCCGGTCTCAGCCTTCGGCCACCCCCATCCCCGAGCCCGATCTGCGGGCGACTTCTATTATTAGTTGCTTGTCTATTGTTTGCGTACGTTATTACTGGTAGCTATCGTAGTGTCTGGTTACCCGGTCTGTGCGCAGACCACTATGTATATATATAGCGTGGGTGGCGATTGTAATCGCCACCTGAATATCAACTTGGTTCCGGTGCTTTACTTCCCCTAACAGAATATTCAGGTCTCTACGCGGACTTGCCACCCTAGCTCTCTGCACCCCATCTACCCTGTCCCCAGCCCTATCGCCAGTATGCCTCGCCGAAAGTCCTCAGGCAAGCAGAAAGCGACTGCGCCCACACTACCGACCACAGCCCCTGCCTCGGCAGGACCCTCGCGTTCAGGTGAGGACACTCAGGCCTTATTGGCCCGGATCGGCGAGCTTAACCGCTCGATCGGTTCGCTCTCGTCCCGCCTGCGCACCCTCGAGGAACGTCCCTCGATGGCTGCCGCCGGTCCTTCTCCAGCCGTCATTCAAACGGCCACTACCCGAAAGGGTCGCTCGCAGGTTTCTGCCGGCGCCCCACGCACTCCTAACCGCCCGGGCCCCACTCGCCCCTCGGTAAAAGGCACATCTACCGCCCTCCCGCTCTCGGCCTACTACCCGCAGGAAGACCAGGCCGATCGCTATCAGACCACTCTCGTCATCGCCGACGGCTTGAGTGGTCACGTGATTGGTCGCGGCGGCCGCGGCCTTAAACAGGTCGCAGACATTAGCGGCGCTCACCTCCGTGTCTATTCAGTGGCCACGGATGGTGCCGACGAGCGCCATGTCTCTATTAGGGGGACCGAGCAGCAACTCGGTGATGCCCTTGTGGTATTAGGTAAGCGGATTGCGCGCAAGCGCGTCCATCTTCCCAAGACAAAGAAGGAGAAGACCACAGCGGTTTCCGGCCCCGCCTTGGCGGCCCCCGGACCGCCTGCTCCTGGAGCAGCCCAGGCTCCTGCTCCGGCCCGTACGGACCCCGTTGCCCCCGGCTCTGCCACCCCAGTCCCGGACTGGGCGCATCCGGGTGTGCGGTCCTCCTCGCAGGCCTCTTTAGTCGCACCCACTCCCCCTCACATCGCTACCCCGGCCGGCGTTCCGTCGACAACTATGCGTACGGCCGCATCTACTCCTACCCCTACCCGTTCGCCCGCGGTTTCTCGGCAACCGTCGCGCGGCTCCCCTATGCCCATCTCTACCCCCTCCGGCACGTCTACTCCCGGAGTCCCATCAGTCCGAATGGGAAGCGCCACCCCTACCCCGGCCTTGACCCCGATGGAGGTCAACAGTGTCCTCTCGACCTGGGGCCGGGGGGTTATGCCTACTGCCCCTGCCGACCGTCTTGATATGGCCCGTTCCCTCGTGGTGGATGGGTCTGTCATTCGGCTAGCGGATGGCCGTTGGGCTCGCGCTTTTTAGGACAAAGGAACCAAGTCGCCGGGTCGTCGACTCTTAAGAGGGGGCTGGTGTAAGGGGACTGGCGTCGTGTGCTTTGCATTGCGCCCCCCCTTACGCAAGGTACTTCTAGGGACCTGTGGTTGGACGTCCGGGCTCGGCCTTCTTAGCTGATGCCCGATGCCCGAGCCCGGTCTCAGCCTTCGGCCACCCCCATCCCCGAGCCCGATCTGCGGGCGACTTCTATTATTAGTTGCTTGTCTATTGTTTGCGTACGTTATTACTGGTAGCTATCGTAGTGTCTGGTTACCCGGTCTGTGCGCAGACCACTATGTATATATATAGCGTGGGTGGCGATTGTAATCGCCACCTGAATATCAACTTGGTTCCGGTGCCTTACTTCCCCTAACACATCCTGTGTCGAACTCCGTGCTACTCAAGAGTGAACCCCTAACCCGGGTAACATGCACACTGAAGGGTACAACCAGGCCAAGAAGTGATTGAAGTCCTCTGATATAAAAGGCCTGGAATGATTTGATTGAGAGAGGATGATCAGATTATCATCACAAGATCCTTCCCTTCCCATTTGCACCCACTGATGGGATGCAGTCCTCAAACAAATTCTGGAGGAAATCTGAATGGATGGCAAGGAGGTCACAATGTAGTTTGTATAGGGTGTGATCAACCTGGTTGCAATTTATGTGAAGGAATTACTGAGCTGAGCCCTTGTAGGAAAAAAAAGAGGCCATGCCTCCATGGACTGTACCTGAAAAACAAAGCTACCTTCTTTAAAATAGTAGATTGGGTGTCTTTCAGCCATCAGTGATTCTCAGCCCTCAGGGGATTGGGGAGAACTGAAATGCTGGGATGATAAAAATCATCTGCTATCTTTGTTTATTGTTTTGCAGGTCTTGACTAACAGCCAATTCCATTAGGAGCCAACCACTTGGATTGTGATTCCTTACTTGGGAGATTGTTATCAGAAGTCTTATCAGAAGGACAGTTACATTTAGTTTAGTATCTCATATCATATGTCACTCTGAAACAATCAGTAGTGTACATCAGAAGGACTATACTATAAATAGCTTATGACTCACTCTCTTATCTCTGACTCATAATTACTTGGGTTCAGATGCTTATAGTAGGAGTGCAGCCACACTTACATCACTATGTATCCTTATCTTAGTGTTATAAAGTTCTTGCCTCCTATACCTCTTTGCCATAACTGGCTGGACTTATAGTGCTCTGTCATCTCCAAGTCATGCCTAGTAGGACAAGACCAAGTCTGTATAGACATCTTGCCTCGAACGCCATGCTACTCAAGAGCAAACCCCTAACCCAGGTAACAGATATGACAACTGGGGTTGTGGGTTGTCATAAATCACAATCTATTATCTTGATAGAATAGAGAGTTCTAGATCAATCCACTCAGGGTGCAGTGCTGTGGTCTTCCCAGGGACCCAGGTAAATGTTGCAACACCAATTCCCCATGCTTTGCTCATAACCATGTTGTTAACAACATTCCCACCCTTACTAGCACCTGAAGTGGGTAGCTCATGGCCTGGCAATACTGTATCTGCACACAGTATTATTGCTGAGTCATATCTAAGAGCAACTCATTTACTTCAGCTTGAGAGTGCTGATTCAATCCAGTTTCCACAACATGTGTTAATTCTTACCAATGATGCTGTCCCACTCCTCCAGGCTCTTGCAGATGATACTCAGAATCCATTACCAAGAGAGTTGTTGGTGAATTGTGCAAAGCAGCTTGGCAGGCTTGTGTCTGGGCTGTTATCAGCCTCCCAATGGTTGGTGGGCAGGTGAATTAATTGCTCTGATTGGTGCAAATATTAGCTTATCAATCAATATAGAGATGATATCCATGTTCATCAGCTGGAGCCAGTATCTGTTGTTCACACAGGACAGCTGGGAAGGCCTCAGAAAGTTATCAATGTTAGATTTCTGCAGGAGGCAATGAAACTACAAAGAAATATCAGCATATCTAGGCTTGCAAGATGTATTGGTGTCCACTGACATACACTCTGGTCTTATATGACTGCTTATGGCATCTCCAGGAAATTTTCAGCACTTCAAGACAAGGACATAGATTGCCTTATACAGCAGCTGAAGGGAGCTAAACCACA
Source organism: Lepiota brunneoincarnata (assembly GCA_023014365.1). Taxonomy (NCBI): domain Eukaryota; kingdom Fungi; phylum Basidiomycota; class Agaricomycetes; order Agaricales; family Agaricaceae; genus Lepiota; species Lepiota brunneoincarnata. Next base: position 113,963 of record JAEBUN010000025.1, on the reverse strand, counting down.
AACAGGAATATGGTATGCTATAGGATATCTCCATGCCTATGGTCTTCAAGTTCAGTGCCAATGAGTGATATCATCCATATGTCACACTGATCCTGTGGGACACGTATTGTGACAGAGAAGGGCAATCAGGCACCATCAGTACAGGGTCAAACAGCCTAATAGTCTCTGGCATCTTGATGGTCATCATAAGCTTATATCCTGGGGAATTGTTATCCATGGTCTAATTGATGGTTACTCAAGATTGGTGGGTCCAGAAATAACTGTTGAGTATGTCACTAACTCAAAGAATACCTCACCACAGATTACTGGGTTGCAAGCAAGTAACAACAACAGTGTTACCTGGGTTAGAGGTTTGCTCTTGAGTAGCACAGGGTTTGACACAGGATGTCTATACAGACTTGGTCCTGTCCTACTGAGTGTGACTTGGAGATGATGGAGCACTATAAGTCCAGCCGGTTATGGCAAAGAGGTATAGGAGGCAAGAACTTTATAACACTAAGATAAGGATACAAGGTATTGTACTGTATCCTTATATACTTCTAAGTGTGGCTGTACTCCTACTATAATAGTCTGGACCAAGGTAACTATGAGTCAGAGATAAGAGACATGAGGCCTGTGGTAAGAATAGTCCTTCTGATGTGCACTACTGATGGTTTCATAGTGACATGGGAATGTAGCTAAAAATAACCGTCCTTCTGATAAGACTTCTGATAACATTAGATCTGTTTCTAGAGTTGTTTTCTATTACAACTTGTTAGTTTCCCTCTTCTGGGTATTTGGCTAAGTAGTTTGGTTCGTAGTAATCGATTTGGGGTTGGTCAGTAGAGTCTGGTCTGGGGGGAATGACGGGAGAAAAGGTGGGAGTGGGAGTTCTGTGGAGGTCGAGTATGGAGGTTGTCCTGGATAGAAGATGTTGTATAGGAGGTGTCTGAAATGGGGACTTTCTATCCTTTCTTCTGGAGGGGTAGTTGGGTCATCTTCAGAAGGAACCGCATGGTTCTGCTGTAATGTTTGATTCGGCCATGTTGTTGTAGCATTCCTTGTAATAATTGTCATTGGTGAGATCAATGTATTGATGATGAGTTGTGGGAGTGGTCAAGGAACGGGTTGCAGGATTTCTGGAGTAGGGGGCATGTCAAGTCTTTTGATTTGGGCACTCAGTCTGTTTATGGCGAGGTTGGAAGACTGCGCAGTGGGGACATCGATATTTGATGCAGTTGTAGGAGTAGTGCCCTGGGGCATATTGTTTGCATCCGAGGCATGCGAATTGGGTGCAGTCCATGGCCCAGTATCCTGTATGTCTGCATTGGATGCAGACTGACCTGTTGGTGGTTTGGGGGTTGGCTTGCTTGTGAATGGGACTGGGGGAGTTCCAAACTGGGATGTTGTTATTGGCGACAGTGTGGGTGGTGTTCTTGGTGGGGGTGAGAAGTCTGAAGGGATTTCTGACACTGGTGGGCTTTCTTCCCTTGTTGGGGACGGTGGTGATGATTGCAGCAGTGGTCGTCATGGTAGTGGTGGGGATGGCTGTGGTGGGGGGCTGTGAGGTATGTACCTCATCTTGTTTGGGTAGGTTCTTTGACACCTTGGACATGAGGCTCAATCTTGAGTGGAGAAGTCGCTTGAGTGATTCTGCCCAGGCACGTTGCATATTGTATGCAGTAGCGAGAGCCTTAGTCTGTTGTACATGGTGGGTATAGTCATACCAGAGTTGTCAGTTGTATTCTGAAATTGAAGTGTGTTCCAATTTAGTTGTAAAGGCTCCATCAGTGGCAGCCTCATGCAGATCTTCGTCAGAAGGGTAATCTGGTCCATGCGGTTGTACTCCAGCTGTATGGTATCTAAGGGAGGCGGCTGGGGTGGCTGTTGGTTCTGGGGTGTCATTGGGGTTGGGGGTCTCATCTCTGAGAGAGGTGTATGCGGCAGCAAAGGTCTGAGAGGGGGTGTAGGGAGATGGGGCTGGAACGGGAGTTGTCTGAAGTGTAGTATGTTCAACACTTGCATTGTTGACAATGATGATAGAGGATGATGAGGAAGTTGGTGAGGGTGTTGTTGAGAAAGGGGGAGTGGTTTGGGGGTGAGTGAGGTCAAGGTTCATGGGCATCTTTTTTTTTTTTTAAGTATGTTTGGTGTGGGAGTGGAGTTGTCTTTGGTAGGTTCTGGTGGGTTCCTGTTCTTTCTAGAGAATTCCATGAGCTTCTTTATACTCAGTTAAGTATTCCTCAGCGTTTGCATGGAGTGTTTCATTGGTGATCCATTCGTTCTCTGTGTGGGAGTATCCTTTCCATTTGACATAGTATTGAAGTTTTCTGCGATATTGGTGGTGGTTTAGAATGGCTTCTATTTTGTATTCTTCTTCTTCATTGATGATGTCTGGTGGTGGTGGAGTTGGGTAAGGTCCATATGCTTCTGTTTCAGTATATGGAGTTAGAAGGTTTCTGTGGAATACTGGATGTATCTTCCATTTGATCGGAAGTTTTAGTTTGTATGTGAGTGGCGATAAGACTTCTGAGATAAGGAAAGGTCCTAGTCTTTTTGGGGATATTTTGTTGGAGATAAAGGGGAGTTTGAGGTTCTTGGCTTCTAGCCATACTTTTTGACATGTTTCAAGGGGTTTGACAGTTCTTCTGGTTCTTTGTTTCATAATATTGGCAGAGAGTTGATGTGCCGCTTGTGCTTCTTTTCTGGCATCATCAAGGAGTCTGATGCATTCATCTACTGATGGAAATTTTGATGTTTCCATTACTGTGGGTATTGGTGGAGGGTTGTATCCCATGATTAGTTTGAATGGGGATTTCTGCCTTGAGGCATGTATTTTGGAGTTGTGTGTGAACTCAGTGATAGGGAGGGTTTCTGACCAGTCAAGGGGGTTCCTGGTACAGTATATGGTGAGATAAGTCTCGATTTCTTGGTTTATTGTTTGGTAGAACCATCTGTTTGGGGATGGTATGCAGTTGAGAATGCTTGTTGGATGTTTAAGTGTTTGGCTAGTTCTCGGAGGGAGTTGGCGGCAAATCTGGGGTCTCAATCTGATATGATCTTGTTGGGTAATCTGAATCTAGTGAAGACTTTTTCTATTAATAGTTGTCCGATGTTGTCAGCGTTTGATTGATCTGAGGTTGGGATGAAAATTACCCCCTTCGTAAGGCTGTGGTCCACCATGGACAATATTGCATTATGGCTGGTGCTAGGCGGTAGACCGGTGATAAGATCCCATGATATTTGGGCAAATGGGCATTTGGAAGATGAGGGAGGGATCAGTTGAGTCAGTGCGCGTTCCAGTCTGCGTATGATTTTGTGTTGCTGACATTCTGGACAGCCTTTGACATAGTTCTTTATGAATGTTGACATTCCTGGCCAGTATACTTCTTTCTTGGCGAGGTGGTATGTTTCCTGTTCTCCAGGGTGGCCACGTGTAGGGTGGTTGTGGTATCTTGTGATGACATTGCGTCTGAGTTGGAGGTCTTCTGGAATGATGACATGTTCTTGGAACATGAGGAGTGGGCCGTTCAAGGTCGGGACTGTTCCAAAGTCTTTATCAGTGGTGTTAGGGTGGGTTTCCTTTAGGAGTTTGAATGCTTTGGTGGTTCTAGCATCGTATTTGGGTGATTCTGTGATTCTTTCTTGGAGTTTCATATCAACAGTGGTGATAAAGAGGTGTTCTGGAAGTACTGTGATCAGGTTTTGATCTTCTATGTTGGCAGTGGCAACAAAGAGGTTGTTTGGAAGCATGGTGACAGCTTCGTTATCATTATCCTCATCAGGGATATGGTCTGGACATCTTGATAGAGCATCTGGTGTGGGGATCTTTGATCCTGGAATGTGTTCTAGTTTGAAATTGTAGTCGGTGAGGGTCTGGACCTATCATGCTTGTCGGTGGTTGATTTTCTGGGGTTTACGCCAGTATGTGAGGTTTTGGTGGTCTGTTCTGATGCGGACAGTATGGGGACTGCCAAGGAGATAGTGGCACCATTCTTCAAGGGCTTGGATAATTGCAAGGAGTTCCCTGTTGTAGATATCATAATTGCATTCCACTGGTCTGAATGTCTTTGAATAGAATGATACAGGTTTCTGTATCCTGTTGATGTCATGTTGATATAGGACTGCTCCTGATGCGAATTTGGAAGCATCGGCTTCTATTTTGAAGGGTTTTGTGGAGTTGGGCATAAGGAGTACCAGTTTCTTTAAAAATTTGTTTTTGAGCATTTTGAACGCTTTTTGTTGTTCTTCTTTCCATTCAAATTTGTTTGATTTGGATAGGAGTTGGTTAAGGGGTTTGGTGTGATGGGAGTAGCTGCGGATGAATTTCCAATAGAAGTTACAGAATCCGATGAATTTCCAAATGTATTGGACTGTTTTTGGCACTGGCCAGTCTTCTATTCCCTTGAGTTTTCCGGGATCCATTTTGATCTCATCTGGCATGATGATCATGCTGAGATATTCAAGTTGTTGTTTGTTGAATTCACATTTCTCCATTTTGAGGTAGAGGTCGTTTTCCTGCAGGATCTGTAGTACTTTTTCTGTAAGTTGGTTGGTTTCTTCCTGAGTTTTACCATAGATTAGGATATCATCCATATAGATGATGATTCCTCCTTTGTCCATTATCTCAGAGAATAATGTGTCCATCATATGTTGGAATGTTGCGGGACTGTTGCAAAGTCCGAAAAACATAACAGTTGGTTTGAAAAGACCCATGGGAGTCTTGAATGCTGCTTTCCATTGGTTGCCATCTTTGATTCTGACATTGTTGTATCCTAGGTGGATGTCGAGCTTAGTGAAGTACTTAGCTCCTTTGAGTTTATCCATGATAGAGGAAATCATGGGGATTGAGTATGCATTTTTGACAGTGTGATCGTTTAGATAATGATAGTCTTGGCAGGGTCAGAGGTCTCCTCCTTTCTTGGCAACAAAGAAGAAGGGTGATGCCATAGGGGATTTTGAGGGGCAGATGTACCCTTTTCAGAGGTTTTCGTCTATAAATTCCTTTAGTGCTTTTTCTTCGGCAGGTGCCACTTGATAGGGTTTCATCGACTTTGCTTTGAATGTTGGTTTTAGTTCAATTTCATGATCAAATGTTCTTGATGGTGGGAATTGTTCAGATGCTTTCTTGTTGAATATTCTAGCCTATTGGGCAAATTTCCAAGGGATCTCGGGTGGTTCCTTGTTTGATTCCAGTTGTTTTCCTTTTTGATTTGCCAATTTTGTTGGGTTGTGTTGTTCATTGTGGAGTGTTGTAGCGTGTGTTGCTTTGGCATTTACTTCTAATGGGGTTAGAAGCATCAGGTTCATTTCTCTTTCTAAAGAGAAGGTGTTGAGGTCAACATTTGACAGGTTGATGTATTCTTCAGGGTTTTCCTCAGGTTGAGAGGTTTTTCCAGCCATTATGTCCATGGTGATGGAATTAAGTTTGACAGGTCATCGTAGGGTTCTGAGGAGTTTGGAGAAGTCTTGGTGATTGATTTGGGGTTTCCAAGAGAATGTCTTGGTCTTCCAGTTGATGTCGGGATTGTATTGCTCCAACCAGGGAAATCCAATAATGAGGTCTTTCTCATCAGTGTTTGTGACATATGCTTCTAGCATGCAGTCTCTTCCATCGATGATGGTTCTGATTTTGATGTATACATGGATCTTGCCATGTTGATTGTCAGTTCCATCAATGTTGCTGAGAGGGATTGGTTGGTCCAGCCATTTGGTTTGATAACCATGTTGTTCAACGACTTTGTGGGATATGAAATTCCCCTGGGCTCCTGAGTTTATCAGGGCAGTAATGGCCATGGGTTTTGATGTCCATTCACTCCAGATCTTGATGGGTAAGAAAAGGGATCGTTTATTCAGGGATAGTCATAATTGTACAGAGTTTATCGAGAAAATGTCTTTCTGGGAGTGGGAGTACAAAATGTCCTTCTGAGTTCTGGAATATGCAGGGGCACATCAATTGACAGCGTTCCTTTTTAAAAATCCTGGAATGGACGCATCTCCGGATCCTCAGCTAGCATGGAGTGGAGTTCTTGTTGGAGTTTAGGGTCAAGGTCATCGACCATTTGGCGCATCTGAGATGTGACTTCTGCAATGGCAAGGGAATACTTGCATTGTGGTGACTGTTGGGCATTCTGGTTTGGAAATCCGGGATGAGTGTTTTGTTGTCCTGGGAAAGGATGATTGGGGTTTCTCGCAGGGTGAGGGGGATTGGTACGCATTTCTGGGAAGCGTCTAGCTGGCGGTGTTTGTGGGCATTTACTTACCCAATGATCTTTAGCTCCGCATTGGAAGCATTCCTGGTTCTGATATGATTTCATTTGTTGTCCAGTGACAACGGCATCTAACTCCAATGGTTCTTGAGTGGAGTTTTCTTCGGTATATTCCGGTTGGGGTATTTTGGGATAAGGATCTTCAAATCCTTCTTCTACCATGGCATGGTCTATTTCCATGGCATGTGGGTCTTGTGGGGTGAAATGTGGAGCATTGCTCCTTTGGTAGAATTGTGCATAGGGCACATTGTTGTTTGGACGGCTTGGTCAACAGTTGGGTTGGTATTGGTTCCTCTGGGGGAACGTGTTCCTGGGGGTGCTGTAGAGGGCATTGATTCGGTGGAAGTTGTCATCAAGTTTGTTGGCTCAGGTGTACCAAGCAGCAATGGTTGTTGGAGGGTTTTCCGATTTGTCAATCTTCATAGCAATACAGTGGTTGATTGCCTTGCGGTATAGATTGATCAGGGTGCGATCTTCATTGAGTCCAGATTGACAGACAAGTTCCTTGAACTGAGAGTTGAATTCAGTCATTGGTTTGCCTGCTTGGTGCAGAGTTTGAAGCCTGGTATGCGCGTATGCATGTTCATCTGCTAGAGTAAAGTTGGCTCTGAGCCAGGCAGTGAAGTTGTCCCATGATTCCATGGCTATGGGTTGCCCTTGTTGGGTTTGGGCATTTCTCTTGTGGAGGTATTGTCTAGCCCAGGCTTGGGCATCTCCTGATTGCATTGTCAAAAGGATGAATAGAGTCCTAGCGAGGTCGGTGTTGTAAGTGGTTGCATTGGCAAGCACGTAAACTTTGCATTGGAAGATCCAATCTTCGAAAAGTCTTCTAGTTCCATTGAAGGCGATGGGTTTGAGGAGTCCTAACTCCCTTGGTGTATGTGCAGCAGCCATTATTTGTAATTGTCCAGGTGGTGGTGGTGGTGGTGGTGTTGGGGGTTGTGTTGGTTGTAGGGGAGGAGCCGGTAGGGCTAAGGGTATAGTTGGCATGGGTAGTGTGGGTGGTTGTGGATCGGGATCTGATTGGTTGTCATCTGTTATATAGACGTTGGAGTCGTTATCTGCTGGGGGAGTTCTTCCCTGGTTTACTGCATATTCATGACATGTGAGTAAGTTCTCTTCTGATTTGGAAAGTTCTCTTGGTTGCTTGAGGGCATATTCAAGTCTTTGAAGTTTGTAATTGTTTAATGGGTCTACTTTGGCATGATATTCTTCAGCTTGTTTGTGTCTTCTTTCTTCTTGTTCATAGTGTTCTTTTAGTTCTTTTTTGTGTTGTATTCTTTGTTGTTCTGCTAGTTCCTCAGCAAAACTTGTTCAAGTGTGTGTGACAGTTGATGCACTTGGAGTGGGTGAGTCAAATGGAGATGGGGGATAGAACGGGGATGGTGTCTGAGTGGGGATAGGATTTCTTCTGGGATCTGGATTTTGGGTTCCTGATCCTGAGATTCTACTTTTTGATTTGGGAGGGGGTGATGGAGTTTCTTGGGCTGAGAACTTCTTTGGAGGCATGGTGGCAGCTGTCTAGCGATCGATTATCACTAGAAGAATGAAAAATTGGGTTGCGATGATGGAGATTCCTGAATACAGGTTCCACGATCTGACAACACAACAGTGGCAAGGGCACATGATGCATTTGAGTTCTAGGGTGATTATTTGGTAGGTGATGAGGGTGGTGGTAGAGGTAAAGATGAAGATGAGTAGGTAGGCCAGGTCTTCTGGTGGGGAGAGGTTGAGGGACGTAGCAATGGCTATACAGAGGGGTGGTTTTCTTTCGCACGTCGTTTTTGAACGATCAGGGTACCTCAACGCATTCAGTATGTCGGCAGAGTAGAGCAGAGTGGAGGGCAAGCAAGAGATAAGCAGCAGAGTATCTTAGTGTTTTGTTACCTGGGTTAGAGGTTTGCTCTTGAGTAGCATGGGGTTTGACACAGGATGTCTATACAGACTTGGTCCTGTCCTACTGAGTGTGACTTGGAGATGATGGAGCACTATAAGTCCAGCCAGTTATGGCAAAGAGGTATAGGAGGCAAGAACTTTATAACACTAAGATAAGGATACAAGGTATTGTACTGTATCCTTATATACTTCTAAGTGTGGCTGTACTCCTACTATAATAGTCTGGACCAAGGTAACTATGAGTCAGAGATAAGAGACATGAGGCCTGTGGTAAGAATAGTCCTTCTGATGTGCACTACTGATGGTTTCATAGTGACATGGGAATGTAGCTAAAAATAACCGTCCTTCTGATACGACTTCTGATAACAAACAGGGCTTCAACAGTTCTTGATCTTTTTCTGAGCTCCACCCAACATCATGACTGTCCCTCTCATGTGCATGGTGATTGTGGTGGTGAGAATACACTGGTATCTGTATATATGATTATGCAACATAGGCCTGACTGTGGTTCATTTCTCTGGGGCTTGTAAGTACAGGCTACCTCAGAAACACAATAAACTTCTAATATGGCTTAGTTCTACCCATAATACTCAAATTGAGAGATTGTGGAGAGAGGTTGGAAAACAGTTTTGTCACCAGCAGAAAGCATTTTTTCAATGGTTGGAAAGAATCCACCATCTGGATCAGCACAACCTGTTAAATAAAGTGACAGATCACTTACTAGTTAGTAACAAATTGTGATATATAAGTAATTAGTTGTTATGTACACCCATCCCCTGGGGATGTCAATTAGTGGACACCAAGTTTCATGCCTTGTGTCCATTTTGACAGGATGGGACCTTAGACTAGCCAAATCCTATTATGTGAAGGGGAGTTACATATGAAGAACCTTTACACTTGACCAAATCAGTGGGCTTATCAAATCACACAATTATTAACAACATATGAACACATCAGTGATTGTTGATCAACTCAAGCTAGTGACTAGTGATCAGTGTGTCACTGATACTATTGACTCTACTCAGTTCAACACAACCCCCATCATCTATGGCTCTTACATCATCTCTTCCTCAATGATATCAATGCCGATTGTACAGAATTCCAGCAAACATGGAACAACCACCCACATAGGGTTGGTGGTCAGAGTCCAATTGTATGTTTGTAATAATCTGCACTGTAAATATTGTCAATTGGCTAATATAATAAATGATATAGGATCTCTACCTCCTTGGTCAAATATCTCATGGGATCTATGCTGATGAATACAGTAGTGTTCATCCAGAACTCCTCCAGAGGTATCTGGGAACTTCAGGAGATAGGATAAGATGGCAGCCTGGTTAGACTGGGGTATGTTACCTGGGTTAGGGGTTCGCTCTTGAGTAGTATGGTGTTTGAGGCAAGATGTCTATACAGACTTGGTCTTGTCCTACTAGGTGTGACGTGGAGACGATGGAGCACTATAGTCCAGCCGGTTTTAAGGGCAAAGATGTAAGGGGAACTCCAGGTCAATGCCCACAACTGCAAATTTGGAATTCCCATCCCCAGACTCCCTACCTTTGGAAGTCTAATCCCCAACCTCCCTGCACTCAGAAATGTGATTCCCAGCCTCCCAATGCTCAGAAATCCGATGCCCAGCCCTCCTGCACTTGGAAATACGATTTCCAGCCTTCCTGGGCCTGGAAATCTGTCCCCCTGCACCCCAGCACTTGGAATTCCCTCCTACACCCCTCTGATGCAGATGTGAACCCTCACTGGCATGCACAACCCTAACCCAAGCCCATTCCTGACTATACTTACTTTAGGCATCCCTGACACCTCACGGCCATTTATGTAGAGTAGATTACTCAACTCAGACCTTATGGCAGGTAGTATAAGTAGTGTAGGTAAGCTTGGAGAAACCTTACTCAATTCTCTAAGGTTTCTCCCTGCTTAGGCATGTACTTAGTAGAAATCTGGAAATGATACTAAGGTTTCTCCCTGCTCAGCCGACACAATGCAGCAACCAGGTCGCCCTTACAGAAGAATCAAGTCTATTCCTAGAGGACTGGCCATTGACAACACCCAGACAAGTTACACCACTTCTCCCATGCCAACTACACCCTTCCTCTACCCCCCAGTGCCCTTGCCATCATGTCCCAAGAGCAGCAGCAGCAACCACCAACTCAAATGACCATTGAGGAGGCCATAGGCTCACTACTCACAGACATGGCAGCAGTGCAGGCCCGACAAGCTGAAGCTGAATGGAATATGACAGACATGGTGAATGATATGTGACATGCTCTGAAACCTCATGGACTCAATAGGATGACAGCACCCCAACAACCCCCCCCTCCATCTCAGCCATGCCCCTCAACAGAGTGGAGTATGAGTCCTAAGCCACTGCCCATGAACCCCCCCCCTCCTGCTCTTCACCTCTGTCCACCATCACCTCCACCATGCACTTCTACCAAAGCCAAGGTGGCAACCCCACCCAAATTTGATGGAGCACGTGCCAAGGGTTGTGCATTTCTGAATGCATGCCAGCTCTACATCAGGCTCTTGGTGGATCAATTCTGTTCTGATGAACAGAAAATACTGTGGACCCTCTCTTACATGAAGTCAGGATGCGCAGCACAGTGGGCCGACAAGCTGTTCCATTTGGAGGCTAGCATCGGCGGGTTTCCCTTTATGGACTGGTGGGACTTCATGGAACAATTCAAGAGTCGGTTTTTCCCTGTCAATGCAGAAGCTGATGCACTAAATATGTTGGAGTCCACCTCATACCACCAAAGAGAGCACACCATCAAAGATTACCTGGACACTTTCAAGGTCCTCATCTCTGAGTCTGGGTACTGAGACCCTTGGGTCATTGTGGTCAAATTCTGCCAAGGTCTGTGCCCTTCCATCCAGAATGCCATTGCTACCCTCCCAGCAGGCTGCCCCTCAGACTCAGACCCAGAGGCTTGGTATTCAGCAGCACGACAGGTAGACTAAGCTTGGATGGCAAACGAGGCATTCTGCTCCAATGCTCGCTCCCCACTCCCACCCCCCTCCAAGCCTCCCACCAGATATGTCAGACTCCTCCCCTTGGTGCCAACAATCAGACCTTCGGCCCCTCTGCGCCCCCCTACCCACTTCAACCCTTCCCTGGGAAATCTGGTCCCTATGGATATTGATGCCTCCAAGCAGAGATTGGGACTTCCCCCACTCTGCTATTGCTGTAAAAGGCCAGGACATATGAAGGCTGAGTGTCCGCTCCATCATGACATCTGGTACATGGATCTGGAGGAATGGGATGAGCTGATGCAGAGGTGGAATTTGGAGATGGATGCCCTAGCTGCGATGACTGGAAATCCAAGGGTGGAAGAAGCAGAATTGGAAGCTGGAGAGGATTTTCAGCAGTGCGACAGGTGACTGGTGTGCCCCTGCTGCATTCATGTAATAGGTTCTTGGGTTTGTCAATAGATGAAATAGAACCTGCTTCTGGCTCCAAACCAACTCCTGAAGACACACCACCACCCCTGAAAACCTCAGTGCAATGTCCCTGCTGGGAACACCACCTCCCAAAAAGACCAATCATTGCTTACTCCGACTTGGAATCCAAGTCCCTCCAGCTGACAGTGGAACTTGAGACCACTGACTCAGCAGAGTGCAAAACAGTCAAGGCATTGGTGGACTCTGGTGCAACCAGTTCCTTCATTAACCAAGACTTTGTTCATGCTGCTTGCTTCAGCACTTGCCAATTATCCAACCCCATCCCAGTGTTCAATGTAGATGGGACTCCGAATGAGGCTGGACAAATTTCTGAAGTGATAGATGTGGGCTTGCGCTATCGGAACCATGCTGAATGCACACTGTTAGCAGTAACCAAGTTGGGAAGGCAAGAACTCCTTCTGGGATTTACATGGCTGAAGCTTCATATGTTACCATTTTCCTTTCTCATGCCTGCCTGCCCTATTTTTACTTATCACATGCCACTGCCCATTGTCAATGCCCGTCTATATTTATTTATCATATGTCATTGCCCATCTATAGTTAGTTTCCTTTTGGCTTGTGATTCCTGCCCATTTGCATGTGTTTCTTTCTTTTATCACATGCCAGTAGCGCCAGCAGTATATATAGACTTAGGTATTACTTGTAATTCCTAGCTTTGTCTTATTATACACTGTATTTGTTCCTGCTCTTTGGCATCGCCTTAGACTTGCTCGCATTAGCCAACATTCTACTTGTTGTAGATCACATTGGTCCTTGCAGACACCTAACCAGCATAACAAAAGACAAAGCTACTCATTGCCTCTCTTCTCTCTTCTCGCTCTCCTTGGTTTGCACAGTACTGTTAACTGTGAGGTCTAGACAGAACTGTAATCTGTTGAGGATCATCGCTCATCTATTCGAGCATCTGACATGGTCTTCACCCTGAAGAACTCCGGCTGTTGTTCTTCAGAACCATTGCACCCCAGCATCTCTATAGGCTTTCAGATTCCTCATTCATCTTGTCAAACGTCTTAGCAAATCTTAAATTCTCTTTGGTTCCTCTTTACCAGAAAAGACATTGTTGCCCATCACAGGTAGTTACTTCAAAGCCAGGACAGACTGTCCTAACCCCCGCATTTCCCAAACTGGTTCTGGATCTCCAGGACCCTCTCAACCATCTATTACCCCACGTGCCACCCCATCTACTCCTCGCCCTACTCCTTCTTTTCACATTCCTTCGTCTTCTCCTGAGTCCGACCAACCCATATACACAACCCCGCCCAAACCAGTGGATACCACCATTCATGTAGCCACCCAGATTACCAAACCATCACCTGTTGAACCGCCACAACTCCCCTTCGGTCTGCTTGAAGCAACCACAAGTACAGGAGGTCCCCTACGCTTCCCTATCCAACAGATTGAACCCAGACATTATCAACTCCCCCATACCCTACAACCCTTTCCACCACCCTCACCTCCCTCCAAACCTATGTCTGAGACTATGGGTGACCCGCCAGCTAACCAGCCACCTGCCAGCCCACCAGGACCACCCAGAGACCTGCCAGGACCACCTGGACAACCTGGACCAACCAGAAGCCTTTTTCCTCCACAAGACCAATCAGCATCACCACCACCACAACAGCATAACGGTTACAAGGAATTATTGTTTGAGAAGCTGATACTGTTCGATGGTAATCACAAGGACTTCCAAGAGTTTATTATCTTCTTATCCTTGCTAAAAACTGGTGAAGCCAGCAACTGGAAGAACCAGTACTTTCAGTCAAAGCAAACATGGGGCATGTTTACCCCCAGATCATACAAAGAACTCATCAAAGAGTTCACCAAAGCATTCTTGCCCATCACCATCCCTTCCCAAGCATTCCATGATCTTAACACCCTCTGTCAGGGATTCCATAACATCGAAGACATCATCACAGAGTTCAAGACTCTTGTCCACTGCTCAGGACTCACAGAAGATCACACCCTCATCAAAAAGTTCCAAAATGTTATCAACTGGAACCTCACTTACAAAATCCTCACTGATCTGAACCTGCCCAACACCATAAACGAATGGTACCACCATGCTATTCAGATCAATCACAACTAGTGCACCATGTCTACAATCCTTGGACTGCATCCAGGATTCCGTCCACATCCCACTCCCGCTGAAAAGGTAGAAACTTTTGTAGGTTTTAATATAGATAGTGGGCTTGTTTTCACTAAGCTTAGCCGCAATTCGATAAGCTTAAGATAATACAAGTGGAATGAGATAGATAATGAACAGTTTCGTCTTTTAGGGTATTCTGGGGGTGCGTTCTGACAGCGAAATTCAAGAGAGTAGTGTTTTTAGAGGTTAACGAACAGCCGTTGAAGTTATCTTAGCTGTACGGTGCAACAATGAAAGGACAATCCCTGTCAATTCAAAGCGCTGGGTCTCTGGTCTCTGGTCTCTGGTCTCTGAACTCTGGTCTCTGTCTCTGTCTCTGGGTTGGTCGACAACTGAAGGAATCACACTTAACGACGCACACTAAATAGCCCTCTGAAACTGTTCTTGATCACGGCTCACAGACTTGCGTGTGGAAGCGGGGGTGAGACCTCTTGCTTCTCCATGAACAAGTGTGACCATATTTATATTGTTTAGATACATACGAGAGATAGTAAATATGAAATAGAAAACAATAAGCTTAATTGTTACAGGCACTGTAGAACATTTTGGAAGGTTCGGCAGTATTTCTACCTCACCCTGGGTTATGGGTTTTTCTCTGATTAACAAATGGCAATCCAGCCAGACGTGTTCCATGCTTGTCTGCATTATTCTGCATCCATGCGAGCGCGTTAAGTTTCCGGATCAATTATGATCGGAATGTATAGCGGATGGACAATCCCTTGATCCATGGTAATTAATCTCAGTTAAGCAGTATGCCAAAGTGCCGGGACCCACAAAGCACTCGTTAATTAGGAGTCTTTGATATTTCTAGGGTTTTGGACATTGGGTATTGCCTCCCGAATGTTGGACGTTCCGTTCCATGGTCCGGTCATCATTATTGAACTTGCTATACAGTGACCCACAAAACCGTTCCAATGTTTTGTACTTTTGACTTAAAGTAGTAATAGCTCAGTAAATAAAATGGCTAAATTTGTGAATATATTTATAAACATAGCCAAATATGTCATATCTGACCCTGCAAAGTCGCGTTATGTAATACTTCTAAATGAGGCAATTATGAATTTTGTAATCATTTTAAGTCATTGGAACGGTTTTGTCAATAGTAATTTTTAATACTAATCCAAGCAATCACATGACTCCGTTGATTGTGAATCAACAAGATCATGTGACCACGTGTCTTTGACATATAAATAGATGTGCTGACAGCCATGTCCCATCATTCTCAACCCCCCTACCTACCATGAAGCCATTATCTTCTACTCTAAAGCAAACCATCCTCTCTTTGCTAAATTCTCATCATTCCTATACTAAAATTGAGGCAATTACTGGTGTTGGGCGCAGTACCATATCCAGGCTAGCCTCTAAAAATTGTTCCAGCCTTACTAAATCACTTGGAGGACGTCCTTCAAAACTCTCTACCACTAATATTCGGCATGCTATCCATCTTATCTCTGCTGGCAAGGCTGAAACTGCTGTAGATATAGCCAAATCTCTTGCTCCCATCATTGGGACATCAGTCTCTTCACAGACTGTAGCAAGGCATCTCAAACAGGCAGGAATGAAGGCTGTAGTCAAGCAAAAAAAGCCTTTACTCTCTGACAAGCATAGGAGGGCTAGGCTGGATTTTGCTCTGACACACCAGCATTGGACTATGGAGGACTGGAAGCTGGTTGTATGGTCTGATGAGACCAAAATTAATCATTTGGGGTCAGATGGGAGGAAGTGGGGATGGAAAAAGAAGGGAGAGGGGCTTAGTGAAAGATTGGTCAAGGGAACTCTGAAGTATGGAGGAGGATCAGTGATGGTTTGGGGTTGTATGCTGTGGGATGGCCCAGGCTATGCAGTGAGGATTGATGGAAGGATGGATGCAGAGTTGTTTGTGCAAATTTTGGAGGAAGATTTGAAGAAGAGTCTCCAGTGGTACAAGCTTAAACCCCGAGATATTATCTTTCAGCAAGATAATGACCCCAAACACAAGAGTACACTGGCTAAAGAATGGTTTCAAAAAAATCATTTTAGGCTCCTAACCTGGCCAGCACAGTCACCTGACCTCAATCCCATTGAACACTTATGGGAATATGTGAAGAGAAAGTTGGGAGAGTATGAATCTCCTCCCAAGGGTATGGAGGAGTTGTGGCAGAGGGTAGAAAAGGAGTGGGATGCTATTCCAGCTTCTGAGTGTCAGAAGTTAATTGAAAGTATGCCTAGAAGAGTAGCAGCTGTACTCAAAGCCAGGGGGGGCTACTCTAAGTACTAGAAATAATAGGATAGCCTAGTATAATATGTCATTGACAAAACCATTCCAATGACTTAAAATGATTACAAAATTCATAATTGCCTAATTTGGAAGTATTACATGACGCAACTTTGCAGAGTCAGATATGACATATTTGGCTATGTTTATAAATATATTCACAAATATGGCTATTTTATTTACTGAGCTATTACTACTTTAAGTCAAAAGTACAAAACATTGGAACGGTTTTGTGGGTCACTGTAGACGTAATACGCCTGCGACAGCCACTAGGTACATTCTTTTGTGTTCAAACGCATTTGGGTTCATCAGAAAACTGCTCGTAAGGTCCCTTGATGCGACCGGGGTATACTCGATAGGCTATGTAGAGCCCTGAATCCCTCTGGAGAGCATTCTGATAGCTTGGTTCACTAAGCTTAGTGATAATGAGCTGGTTTGAACACTTCCGAGGCTTGAATATCCTTAGTTCGGTCGAACTGGCTACTACGGGATATAGTACCAATCCTCTATAGAGTTCTTTAATGATATAGCCAATGATTCTATGTAGAGAATTGTTCCGGAGTACGGAATTCATGTATAGGCGTGAAATCGGCGTATCATCTCCCCCTAACCAAATTGCTGACTGTCCTCAGTCATTATCTCCTTCAAATTCGCAGTATCTGAGTCTCTCTGACGCGCTCTATGGTCTAGAACGTTCACCAGCTTCGAGGGTAGCGCACTTTCACTAAGCTTATTTCAAAATGATGTCATGTCACCGAGTTTAAATGTATAGATCAACTTCTTGTTGCTATAGCTTAAATTTTTATCTCGTTATTGGGTCTTTTAAATGTCCCAAGGTCTCGTTTCATCTCTTTCGTTCTCCCTCTCACTTCTTACTCGTCTATCCTGCTCACATACTCACTTTTTAACGCCCACTTCTATCAACAATGGACAGAAACACGCGCAGCAGCAAACGTGCTCGCTACGAGGAGGACTTGGACTCTTCTTCCAGTAAGTAGAGTTCGAGTTACAGTTTTCTCTGTTTTCTTAACCTGTTTTCAGGCTACCCTGGGCCGAGCAACGCCTCAACGGCTTCCCAAGGCGTGCCTTCATCATCGATCGCGCAACGTAAGTCGCGTTTTCCCCTGTTCTCGTTGTCTTTACTTATGTTTTCTCTACTTTTAGGTCTCACTATTTGCCTCCCGGCGCGTCGCAACCTCCTATCTCAATGGGAACCACCAGCACCGCGTACTAGGAGGGCTAGAGGAGGGCGAGGAGCTCGAGGAGCTTGCGGAAATTGTCAGGTGGGTGTGGCAAGGACCCCTCCTCCACCATACTCTCCGCCCCGCGAACCAACTCCTCCGCCGGCCTCTCCCTTGTACGCTCCAGTGCCAAGACGCGTGATTTCCATCGCATCGTTGTGCAATCCAACCGACGAGCGCTCTGCCGGATTTTCCGCAGAACCCTCATCAGGTATCCCCGTTGGCGGGCCCTCTGGTGGATTATCCACAGAGGCTTTGTCCAGTTCAATGTCGCTGCCCCCTCTCGCCGTCTCTCTGCGCACCCTGGACGAGGAAGACTCGCTGGTGCTCCCTCCCTTGGGTATTGCATCAGGTTCGGAGGTGCTGGGCCCTTCAACAAACCGGCCTTCTTCCCCCGTACTCTCTTCTGCTACTTCAACGCGTAAGCTTAGTCGTTTTTCACAATATATTTGTTCTTTCCGCTGACTTCTGTTTTAGCGCGTATACCAGCTGCCCTTAAAGGCAAACAGAGGGCAAAATCATCGACGCCACCCCCTCTCCCCTTATTCCTGGCGGGTTCTAACTCGTCATCGCGTTCTCCAGTCCCTGAGGTCTCTCAAGTCGACCTCTTCAAAATCTTTAGCTGGTCCTCTTCTCTGGATGGGCAACATGTGCTGGCTTTGCCTAGGTGCCCAACACCATCACCACCTCACTTAGCTGGCGCTCCAGTCGCGTCTCCCGCAAGCGCCGTGGAGATTTCTCCTTCGCCAGATTTGGAGCTCCTTCTGAAGCCTTCGCCTGCCCCTCAAGAACCGACTTTTGTTTTTCAAGACGCGTTCTTAGCTTCTCCAACCCCCGTCCTTTCTCGTTTGCCTAGCCCAGTGGTTCCAGAGATCCCTCAAGAGTCCCCTCATGCTGGCCCGTCGCGTCAACAACGCGTCCTTTCGTCCAAGAAGAGTTCCAACACGCGGACGAAGAAATACGTTCCCCAGGCTCGCGTTCGGCGCTCTGAGGCTGAAATTATTTGGGACCATGGATACCAGCACCCAGTCCCGCTCTTTTGTGAGGACTTTCCTAGGCTGCTGGCAGCTAGCCAGCTTTCGGTACGTTCTCCAAGTTTTCTCGTGGTTCCTTACTGATGGCTTTGACATCTGCTCCAGTACGTGCCACCTCGGTCTCGGTGTCCTTCTTGCACTGCTCGTAAGTTAGAGTGCGAGCCTCTGGGCAAGGGTAAGAAGTGTCGCAGCTGCGACTTGTACAACTATCCTTGTACCTTCGCGGACCATCCCCAGGTTTCGGCCGGCGTTGCGAACGCCCTGGTCACATCCTCACTGACCAGTGAATACCATAAGTTTCTCTGTTCACTATTTTTCCCTTTTCTTATTCTCTTTATTTTTCTAGATCTGGCCGCGTTTGCGCATGTTGTGTCCTCTAGCTTGGTCAGCCTGGAGGCGAACTGCGTCGCTTACGAGGCTTCGGCGTTTCACCACCGCCGTGTAGTTTACCAATTCGTCCAGGAGATGCAAGCTACCAGGACTGCCTTGGACGGTAACGACGTGGCTTTTGTAGAGATGGGTATGGCCGACTCCCTTGAAGACGTCCGGGCGTTCTTTGAGTTCGCCAACAACTTTCCAGGGGTCCCGACATACGAGGAATTTGAGGAGCTCAAATTGCTTCTCTTCCTCGCTTTCCCGATGACTCAGGATCCGGAGTCTGTTCTAGAAGACCTTGAGTGATCTCTGCGCCTAGTTTACTTCTTGGATGTAGTATATAATCTTGTCATGTATATACATCCCAATCATCATCTTGTTGTTCCTTGTCTCCTACTGAGTTAAGCTAAACTGTTTCTGACTTTCTTGTCATCTCCTAAAGCTAAGCTAAAGACCTCCTGGGAGACTCCTAAGCTAGTTTAGGTTGCCAGTCACTTATATACTCATTATATGCCTCTCTGATTTATCAGTGATGTTTATTGACATCTCAGCGCACCGTGACCCGCAACGCGTAGTGACCCGGTCATCCGTTCTGGTTTTCTTACAAGCCCGGACCCGAACTAGCCTGTACATGGTGTTCGCCGCGAAAAAGGTCGCATCAAACAAAACTAAAGCGCCACTTGCGCCACTTGGGGCCCATCTCCCCCTAGCCAAATTGAAATCGGTGCCCTCACCGTTCCATCAGAATCCCTGTGCACACTGATAACCGCGAGACCCTGGCGACATGTTACCTAATAAGGCAACTGTGGTTCAGCAAGTCTGTCGAAGGCTGGCTACTCAAGATTACAGGTTTCCTAGGCCCCTCAGGTCATAAGCTTAGGGTGGAGGGTGCTCTTCATCCACTCGTTATGATTCGTCATCACTGCCTACAGCCTTTTCTTATAAAAGCGAGGGAGCGACGCCTCATTCTAGCAGACACCCTTCGCAAGAAAATGGCTTCTTCTATCCCCCATCTCCAGGTCGAGCTCGACGATCTCATCAGCAACGCCAAAGGTCGTCTTCAGCACCTGCAAAACGGCCAAGTCGCTCGTTCCCTCATCGAGAAGGCTCTCCTTGCGTTCGACGCCCCTGGGGTATGTCTACTCTTTCCATGCTTCTCTTGCCATTTCTCAATCATTTCTAGTCTGCTTATATTGAAGCGTTATCAGAGGATAATGAGGCTATCAAGCTTCATGTCAACCAGGACTACGTCTTCCGTATCCGCAAGCTCTACGAAATTTACCAAAACAACTACCATTCATCTTATGAGATGCCCGCGATCTATAAGGCGCTCTCTGAATGCTGTAGCCACATTAATCGCGTTCGTTCTGAAGAATCCCACAAATCCAGGACCGAAGAGGCTCAGAACCCATCGTCCACGACTGGCTCTACTTCCTCCAACGTTGCCGAAGGCTCTACTGTCCCCAAACGCGTAAGCTTAGCGTTCTTTTGGCTCCAATCGTCTCCTCATGTATAAGCTTAGCCTCGCAAAGGTCGCAAGGCCCCTGTCTCTGCTGCTGTTGTGGTAGACACCGATACCGAGCTTGCTGAGAGTATGACCAGTGCATCCAACTCCCGAGCAACCGGTGCTGACACGGTAATATAGCTGCTTCTCAACCTATTACATTGGCTGAGATAATCGCTCGCCTCCAGGACATGATGGTCGATGAGGAGGTCTCTCAAGCTATCGTCGAAGAGGTTCATGTAGTCTCGCCTTATCGCAAGCGTCGTTTGTCTACCTCCGACGTGGTGCGCCAGCTCCACTCCCTGTTATGATCCGTGCTCCTTCTGTATCCGAGGATAACTGGAGACGGCCTTCAATCACTCTACAAGGTGTCCGAGACGGTTGGCCTTATAGAGCTTAGTGGATCGCGCTCAATGAGATAACGAGGGAAGACGCCAAGTTAAGGCAGAGAGGTAAACGACCGCTGTTAACAAGATTAAAGCTTGAGGCTTTAATCTCTACTTGTACAGGCCTTATATACCTATGAGGTGCTATATACTCGTTATAGGTTACTTGGCTGTTCTACTGGTCGTGCGCAGTCCTGACCATGATGCACATCCTGGCTGATGGCATCCTAGCGTTATTTATATTACAATGAGTCAGTACTCTCGCTACTGCTGTGCGATGTTCCATCGCTTTCCTCTGACTCATAATCTCCTTCTCCCAATTGTATCTCCATGGAGTCTTCTTCGTTCTCGCTCTCCATTCTCTCAGTGCTTCCATCCGTATCGGAGGTTGGGTCGGTTGATCCATGGTTATCTTCCTCGTCCTCGGGGTATTCCAATATATCCTCCAAGGTTATCTCCATTCCTGCTTCTCTTGCCAGGTCCTGCATGGCGGTATAATATTCCCCTTCCTCGTCTTCGTATTCTTGTGCCCGTAGTTGGTCTGTAGTCTCCTGTACCCATCTTGTAAAGTCGAACAATAATTCTTGTTCCTCCCGGTCTGGACTGTTCATAACACTCCCCCAACCACTGATTCTGACTTCCTCCCTCTTTAGGAGACCGTCAAAAAGTCCTCATTGTCTAAAGGCACCGTCCGTCTTCTTTCCTATTGTCAAGTTCCCAATATGAACACTAAACACTGCTGTTATGTCCGGGCTGAACAGGTTCTAGCCAAAGCCAGCGCCAATACTGCCAAGCGTGCCTGTACCGAGTCTGCTTCCGATGAGCGCACCTTCGCAGGCTTATCCGGTGGGCAATTTCTCACTTCTGTTTGCTAAGCTTAGTGGTTCTGACACTTGTTCCAGGCAGCTCGTTTGCTCCAGGAACTCCAAAACCTCCTGTCTTACTCTTGCGACGAGTACGAGTCTGAATCTCGCAGTGACGATGCTCGGTCTGTCAAATGCGACCTCAATTCGCTCAGCCGGGACTTCATCGAGGCTATTCCCTTGCTCGAAGCTAACTTAAAGAGGTTCCAATTCCTTATTCAAGAGCGCATCCGTCTCAAAAGTCTTTTGCGCAACCTTTCCGACGTGAACAAGCCCTCCCCCGCTTAAGCTTAACGCTTTTACAGTCCCCAGGATAGTTTTCCTTCGATAAGTAGATAGTTCTGTCCACAATATCAGGTTTTTTCTATCCCTCCAACTCTTCTGGCTCCCATCTGTCACTAGGCTCATCCTCAGTAGTCTCCTCCAGGGTCTTCAGTCCCTCTGGCGACAGATCTAACAACTCTTGTAACTCCAGCGGCAACAGCATGTGTTTTCTGGCTAAGTAGGGAATTACTCTGAACGCCGCCACTTTATTCTGCCATACAGAGCCATCCAACTCTGCCAGGATATATGATCCTCCCTTCGATCTAGATATGACCACCATGGGTCCTAGATACCTGGGTTTCATCTTCCTGTCTGCTGAGCTCTCTATAGCTGTGTTTCTCACTAATACTAAATCTCCCGGGCCGAAGCGATAATCTTTTATCTTATGCGCTGCTTGTCGTTCCATCTCCCAAGCCTTGCTAAGCTTAGTGTCCGAAACACGCTGATGCACCTCCTCAACATGCCGAACATGTTTTGCCAAAGCCTGAGCTCGGTATCCTATCAACTCGGCCGTGGTTAAGTACTTATTTGGTAGTTGTACTAGCCAAGTGGCCTCTTTGACATCCAGAGGTAGCATCGGGTGCGCTCCGGTTACCAGAAAGTACGGGGAACACCCCATTCCTTTTCTAATGGTTATCCGATCTGCCCACATAACGTGCGGTAGGTGCCAATACCACTTTTTGACATCTCCATCTGTAGCTTTGTACAACATTTGCTGCACATCCCAGTGGGCTCTTTCAATAATCCCGTTCGCTTTGGAATTGTAAGGAGATATCGTTACTCCTTTTATCCCATATTTTTCTTCCAGCCATCGAACAGCTTTCTTAAATGGAGAACCATTGTCCGTGACAATCTTCACTATACAGCCCCATCAGCAAATGATATCTTCAAATAACCACTGTGCAATCGAACTAGCATTCTCTTTTCTCAAAGCTTTTGCCTCCATCCAGGATGACAGTGCACACCTTCCATGCACAATATAACTACACCCATTAGAACTTGGCGTCATATGTAGTGTGTCCACATGTAGCACTTGGAATATCGACGGCGTGGGCGTTACTATTGGCAGCGTCTCGATGATCGCCTTTTGTCGTTGCTGGCATAGATGGCACAATTGCACATACCAAGCTACGTCTCCTTCAACTTCCGGCCACCAGAACCTCTGCGTTATAAGCTTAGTGGTTGCGTATATTCCCCTGTGTCCTAGGAAGTCGTGGCTGGCTCGCAACATATACATACGTTGCTCCTTATCCACTACTAGCTGATGCTGACCGCTAGGGCTCATCCTATACAGTCTCCCCTCTTCGTCCAAGAAGAAATGCTCCACCATATGCTTAAGCTTACGCAGATCCGGCTCATCCAAGCCTTCAGCTGCGCTACTGCCCCCTGTTTTCAGGTATTCCCTGACTTTGGGTATTCTTTTGTCCTGTATTTGCGCTGTATCTGTCCTGCGCGACTCATCATATGCTTCCTCTATCTCGGTCGACTTTTCCTCTTCGAAATCTGGCACTAGCCTGACATCCGTCATTAAGCTTAGTACTTGTCGATGGTTTTCTGGACAGGCTGGGTCTTCTATAACCCTAAGCTTAGCCTGTTGTTCATCCAAGTACTCTTCCCGAGCTTGATCCAGCTCATACTCAAAATCATACACATCACGCGCCAGACCCTGGTAGAAGCCAGAGCGACTGTCGATCTCATCACAGAAGGCTTCCAAGGGTAACGGATCTGCAGCCCCCGGATCTTCTTTGATCAACTAGAACTCCTCTCCCTCGTCCTCGGATCTGTCGTCAAAACGACGGGCTGTCTCATCACCGGGATAGTAACGTCGTCTGGACAGTCCATCCGGCCCAAATGTCTTTCCTTCTTTGTGTACTAGCGTGAAGTGGAACGATCTAATGAAGTCTACCCAACGGTTTACAGTAGCGTTTGGGAGTTTTCCTGGGTTGTTTAACATCCCAAAGAGAAACTTCGCGTCTGTTTCCACTACTAGATTTCTCGATCCCCACAACAAATATTTCTCCTGTTCCAGCACCATTCTTAAGCCGCATAGCTCTCGCTTGGGCTGAGAATACCTCTGCTGTCTCTCGTCCAATAATATTGACCCAAACTTCGCATAATGTATAAGCTTAGCGTCTTCTCCATCTCGCTGATATATGTAGTATCCCACCGCCCTCCATGAGGTATCCACGGCTACTACTATGGGTTGTTTACTCGGGAATTCGGGGTTCCTGGTCGGGAAACAGCATTGAATCGCATCTTTCAGCTCCTGCTGTGCTTTCCATTCATTTTCTCCCCATTCAAACTCTTGCCCTTTCTTAAGCTTTTCGTATAGAGGTGCAGCAATGGCTATGAACTTCGGGATATGATTCCTGCAGCGCGTAGCTGTTCCTAGAAAACCCCTTAGCTCGGAGACATTCTCACAATCCCCCCATCTTAATATCTTCCCAATGGTGTCTGTGGCAGGCAACCGTCCTTTATAAGAGCATTCAAAACCCACTATGGTGATTTCATCAGCGCAGATAGTCGTCTTGGGCCCAGAGAAGGTTCCTCCTACATATTTCATCCTCTGTAGAATCCTATTGACCATCTGCATGTGTTCCCATACAAATCGTCGGATCCCTGGGTTTTCTTTCAGCGTCTCTTCCATGCCATCTGGCAACTCATATCTAGTTTTGGGTCCTCTGATAGGTACATCATCTATGTACGGCATCGTGTATTCTGGTATCTCACTGGCCAGGATCGCTGTTACATCCTCATGAAATATAGGCACTGAATTGGTCCATCCCATGGGTAACGTCACTAAGCGTAGCGCTCCAAAAGGCGTCTGGAACGTTGTTAAGTCCCGAGATGACTCAGCTAACAGTCATTCGTCATAGCCAACATATAGATCCAGAATGCCTCCGCAAGCTCTGCCTGCGAAGTGCATTGCCAAATCTTCCATTGCTGGCGGCAGTCCTGAATGCGCTATCGTCACTTTGTTCAGCGGTTCCAAGCTGTGTACCAGTCTCAAACTTTTCCCATCTTTCTTCACCACACAGAACCATCTGGATCTATAGGATGAGTTCGACAGCTCGTATACACCAGCACTAATCTTTCTCTTTATAATGGCACAAACTTCATCATAGATCGCTGGTGGAATCGGAATGGGTTTCTCAACCCATGGAGTATGTTCTACCATCGGTATCTCGATCGGCGGGAAGAAATCTTCCCTAAAACATCCCTTTTCCTCATCTGTCCAGGCGAATGCCTTTTCTTGAAGCATCATGATGTGGTGCATCAGCTTTCTTTCCTCTGGCCACAAGAAATTCCCTGCATGGGCTTCGTCCAGCTTAAGCTTACGCTCCTCCATATATCTGCCTGTCGGGACAAACTCTGGAGGATGCACGCTAAGCTCAGGCATTTCTGCCAGTGGGTCCCCTTTTATTTCTCATTTTATCCTGAATCTCTCCGGTAGATCACCCAACACTGGCCTCACTTTTAAGGCTACTGGTTTATATTTCTTCCCAGCCAGGCATTGTACCGTATCTTCGTCATCTTCTTCTGTTTCGAAGACAGTTATTCCCTGGTCCTCTGTGCCCTGCGCGTTGGCTATGCGTCCTAGGCACAATAACGCCGTTGCTTTATCTTCCTGTGGGCAGTCCTTATTGCGTATAACTCGGTCAATGAATATTAGCTGTAGCTCGGCCTCTGAGAAGCTTCCTTTTGCTAAGCTTAGTGTTTGTGCGACGACAGGGCCCTTCTCATTATCATAGTCTATTATACAAGCCACCTCTCCTTGTCCCTCAGTCAACTCATCGAGGTTTCTTGAAAATTTTGACTGTTTTCCCTAAGCTTAGGAGGATTACACTCTCCTCGAGCATAAGTTGGTAACACAGCCCTTTCTCTGGTATTTGGGTCCGTAATAACCAAGGTTTGCTCGCCACTGGCGCTATTCCTGACTTCGCTAGCCGTCATTACATCAAAGGGTCGTCCCAGGAGTACTCGATACGCGGGGCTATGAACGATGTGAACTTGCAAATAGATTGTGACTCCCCCGCAGGTAAAGCCTACGTTCTTTGCCAATCCACAAGTCTTTTCAACCTGCCCATTCGCACTCTGCAAATTTATCGTAGTATCTGGGTCCCAAGAAACTTGACATGCAATCGCCGCTTCCTGACTCATGGAGACGATCTGTGACCCGCTATCTAGCAAGGCCTCTTCCTGCCGAATCCCATTTATCAGAGTTGGCACTACTCTCAACGGCTCGCATTCTTTCGCAATAAACACTTGCCGTCCCCTGTCTCTTCAGGGCAGTGACTCCAAGTACTGCATAATTGGATCCTGAGCTACCCAGGCTTGGGTTGCCGAGCCTTCTCGGAGCACCGTATCATACTTCCGAGAGCTGTCTGCCAACTCCGTTATCATGACTTGTACTGGCCCACTATTAATCTCTATATCTTCTGTATCATCGTCCCCGGGCCCTACTCCTGCTATTAAGCTTTGACTCGTGGGTACCCGTTTTCTCATAATGCACTCTCTATAAGCATTCCTGTATATCGGTGACAATGCCAAGAGTTCTCCATGCGATACTGAGGCTTCTCGCTTCAATACCCTGCTGAGTACTTCCTCAACATTGACATTCCTCTCTATAGGGGCCTGGTGCTTATACGCAGGCTCCTTCTTGGATGATTCCATCCTTCTGACAGGCAGTGGTGGTACCTCAACGACCGGGCGCAGTGGTTTCACATTTCTATATGGTAATTCTCCTGCTGCGGCACGCATTGGTTTCTCCGTTGTCTGCCCTATTTCCTCATTTTCTGATTCTTCTGATCGCTCGGAATCCGACGCGTCCTCAGGAGTCTGTCCTCTGGCGAAGGCGACCTTCTTCTTCAGAGCCAGCTCCTTCCTCGAACCCTTTAGAAACCTGACTCCGAGTTCCAAGTCTTCATGCCACTCCTGGTGTCCAAATACTGGCTTGCCGAGGGCGTACCATCCGTCAAACCACTAAGCTTAGCCTGTATCTGGGCCAATTGCTCGGCCAAAGACTGTATCTCGACATTATCATCCTTTCTGGTCATAAGCTTAACCTTTGGAGCACTCCCGGCGTGGATGGCAACTGTCTCCAACATTTCCATGCGTTGCTTCAGACGGCGGACTTCTTCTTCCGCTGGTGACCTTTGGTTTTCTGACCTCGGGAATGCTCTCTGTGCAAACACTGCTGACGTTGGCACTTGCGGTAACTCAGGCTCAACCTCTGGCAGTTCTGGTATCTGAACGAAGAGTTGTCCCTTTGTCGCATAGTACTTTGCCACTTTCTCTTTAATAGGCCCTTCTCCTCGAGGGATACTCGAGCCATCTCCCATATATATTTTGTTCCCTTCGACTCTAATTCGGCCAGCTTGCTTATCCGCCTCCATGTCCGGGCAGAATAACCAACTATGCCCTAATAACCAGCAGTAGAAACACTTGCGGTCGGAAAGCAACCCTGCCGACCCACTTCTGGTATTCCTCTGAGTGTGGTTATAACCGGCATGATTATGTCCGTCTTTCGCCAAGCTCTCTAAATATGATTTTAAGGTATGCCCCTGGATATTCATGAGGTCCTTAAGCTCAGCGAGACCGCCTGCCATCTGCGAGACTTCATCCTGAAACTTCTGTTTTAAGCTTTGCAGCTCTCGCTTTACTACAGGGTCATAAGTCCCTGTTCCGGACGTCGCAGGTGGATGGCTCATTGATGCCGAGTTCACCGGCCTTGAATCCTGATGAAGGGATCGCATAAGTGTTTTGCCAATCGAAATTTCGATGGCTTTATCCACAACGATCCTCCAATCATAGGGGTCCTCTTCGCGTAAATCCTTCGCAGTTAGTGCTGACCTGTCGCTCGTGGTTCTACGCGCCCCGGTGATCGCTAATCTTGCATTGAGTACATCCTGGAACACCGAGTCCAGTGCGCTCGTAAATAACTCGACTAGTTCTTGGTTCGAGACTACCGCCGGCGACTTCAGACACTTCTCTGCTTTGAGAATGAATCGCCTTTTAAAGTCCAAGACTTTATGCTCCTCATTCATCGCAATGCCTCTACTCTCTGTGCAGAGTTCCCTCAATCGTCGCACTGAGCCCTGCTTGGCTGCCACAGTCTTGGGATACTCTTTCTTCAATCTCTCTACGAAGCCTGTCCAGCTTCCTGCTGGGAACTCTGCAAAACTCATCCACTCTTCACGGATATCCTGGTCCACATATGACACTGCCCAATTTATCCTTTCTGCATTGTCCGTCGTCTTCGTTATCGTGAAGAGCCATTCAAGCGTCCAGAGATAATTTCTCAATGTCTGTGGTTTTGATGCATCCCATCTGGGAGCATTATTGCTAAAGGTGTTATGATCCGTGCTCCTTCTGTATCCGAGGATAACTGGAGACGGCCTTCAATCACTCTACAAGGTGTCCGAGACGGTTGGCCTTATAGAGCTTAGTGGATCGCGCTCAATGAGATAACGAGGGAAGACGCCAAGTTAAGGCAGAGAGGTAAACGACCGCTGTTAACAAGATTAAAGCTTAAGGCTTTAATCTCTACTTGTACAGGCCTTATATACCTATGAGGTGCTATATACTCGTTATAGGTTACTTGGCTGTTCTACTGGTCGTGCGCAGTCCTGACCATGATGCACATCCTGGCTGATGGCATCCTAGTGTTATTTATATTACAATGAGTCAGTACTCTCGCTACTGCTGTGCGATGTTCCATCGCTTTCCTCTGACTCATAATCTTCTTCTCCCGATTGTATCTCCATGGAGTCCTCTCCGTTCTCGCTCTCCATTCTCTCAGTGGTTCCATCCGTATCGGAGGTTGGGTCGGTTGATCCATGGTTATCTTCCTCGTCCTCGGGGTATTCCAATATATCCTCCAAGGTTATCTCCATTCCTGCTTCTCTCGCCAGGTCCTGCATGGCGGTGTAATATTCCCCTTCCTCGTCTTCGTATTCTTGTGCCCGTAATTGGTCTGTAGTCTCCTGTACCCATCTTGTAAAGTCGAACAATAGTTCTTGTTCCTCCCGGTCTGGACTGTTCATAACATTATCCCCTTCGTAAGGTCTGATGTCCTCATCAGACATATCCTCAGTATAATCCGACAGGCTCTCCTGTAATGTTTGATTCGGCGATGGGGTCCCAGTCGAAGTATGGGTCGGGTTCTGGGGAGTCGCTTCGGTAGCTTGGTGGTCTGGGGATGGCGGGTCTTGGGTGAGGTCGATGACGATGGGTTCTCTGGAGTGAATGGTGGCAGGGTGCGCCGAAGGATCGATTCAGGAAGTCGGTGGCTTCCGCTAGCAGATGTGGTGGTGGCGTTGGTGGTCGGAATGACGACGGGGGCATTTTGAATTCGGGTGCGGAGGGGTCTGGCTGAAGCAGGGGCGCTGCTCGGTGCTTGCAACAATGTGTCGAATATTGTTGTTTGTGGTTTCGCGTGTGAGGGATCGAGCTCTGCTTGGTATTCCTCGTGGGCGGCGATACAGGCCAGGTACCATACTTGCGGGTTGATGCTGGTAAGGGTTTCTCTCGCAGTGCTTCTCGTAATGGCCTGGGGCAATCTTTCGACAATATCGACATTGGTAGCGCGGGCATCCTGCTTTGATATGGCCGAATCGACGGCAGCAATTGCAGCGAGTTCGGGTGGTGGATAAGTGAGTGGTGGTAGTCCCGATGGGGGCGTCATTAGAAGCAGATATAGCTTGTACAACACTTGATGGTTGGTTACTCGTATCCACCATGGGAGGGTTGGAAGGTTGGGTGGTGGTCCCGATAGGTAGGATAGGGCGGTCCTGACTTCCGCTTCCATTGCTCGGGCTTGGGATCGGACTCTCGAATGGGAATTCGGTGAGAGCGGTTGATAGCATGGCAGAAATGGTATTGCGGTCCTGTTCCTCTGTTGCGCTAGAAAGAATAGTGGCGCATAGTTTTTCGAATTCTGTTGCTCGGTCGTGGACGAGGCGCTTGTGATACAGAAGAGCAGTAAATGTCTTCCAGCAGGTGTCGACCAGGGGTACCATCGCTGGACTGCGTTTAAGACGGGTTCCGGTAATATGAAAGGGAACTTCGTGTAAAAGGATGGATCGTATCTCGGGTTGGTTGGAGGGAAGGAAGGTATGCCGGATGATATAAGGACTGTTGGTCCTGTCTGGTTGGTCGTCAGCGGTATCGGTGGCAGGGTTAGGTTGGCTATTTCCTGTGACGCGGTTCGCCAGGGATATGATTCTTTCCCGGATGAGAAGGCGTCCATCGTTGTCTGGCTCTGGGAGGTCTGGAGTGGTTGCTCGAGTGTTGGGTGGTTGGGTCATTGGTGGGGTTGTCTAGTTTGTGGGCCCTTTTATATTCTTCAATGACTTCCTTGGCGTTCTCCAGGTTTGCTTCTGGCTCCCAGGAATCCTCAGTGGGAAGGTATCCTTTCCATCTGACTAGGAATTGATACTTGTTCCGGAATTTTCTGTGGCGCAATATTGACTCGACCTCGTATTCTTCTTCTCCATTTACAAGGTCGGGTGGTGGGGCTGTGTTGTATTCCCCATGTGTGTCATTCTCTTCTGCAGGCATTAGGAGGCTCGCATGAAACTTGTTGTGGATCTTCCATTTGATGGGTAATTTTAGTTCATAAGTTACAGGTCCGAGTTTTCTTGTTATGGTGAAGGGACCTTCTCGGCGTTGGGCCAGTTTCTTTGAGGCATACTGAATTGGGAGGTTGCGGTTGTCGAGCCAAACCTTCTGTCCAACTTTTAGATTGATATCTGGCCGGTTATATCTTGCAGCCATCTTTAGTCTGGCTTGTTCATGCGCAGCTTGGGCTTCTTGGCGTATCTTGGCGAGGTATTTAAACTTCTCTCCTATTGCTGGAATGTTCGTTGGCTCCTCAGAGGTCGGAAATCCTTTAGGGCTTGATCCATAGAGGAGTTCAAATGGGGTATGTTGGTGTTCGGCGTGTGTTTTCGAGTTGTGGACATATTCCAGGAGTGGGAGTGCCTTTACCCATTTGTTCGGGTTCGATGAGCAATAGATGCCAAGGTAGAGTTCTATTTCTTGATTGAATCGCTCTGTTTGTCCGTCTGTCTGGGGGTGGTAGGCGGTAGAGAGTGCTTGTTCGATTCCGAGTTGTTTGTAGAATTCTTTCATGGATTTGGCAGCGAATCTGGGGTCGCGATCACTGAGAACTTTCTCGGGAAGGCCAAATCTAGAGAATAGCCGTTCGATAAGAATTTCGGCGATCTTGTCCGCGTTGGCGGTTTTCGCAGTAGGTTCTAAAATTATCCCCTTCGTAAGCTGGTCGACCACGACCAGTATAGAATCATGGGGTCCGTCCGGGGGTAGGTCTGTGATAAGATCCATCGAGATGTTCGAGAATGGACGGGTAGAACGGGGTCCAGGGATAGGTTGAAGCGGTGGTTTTAGGGGGTGGCGATTGATCTTGTATTGTTGGCAAGTACCACATCCTTTGACGTAGTTTTTGACAAATGATCGCATCCCGGGCCAGTAGGCGTATTCTTGGAGTTTTCTAGTTGTTTCTGCGATTCCAGGGTGTCCTGCGGTGGGTGAGTCGTGTACTCTTTGCAGTAAGCGGCGTCTGAGGTGTAAATCTTGTGGTATAAATAGTTTTCCTTGAACACGTGGGTGTCCTGAGTCATCTTCTTGGGCGATGTCGGTCTGTTTCTTTTTCTTCCACAGCTCTTTTATTTTCTGTTTAGTATTTTCGTCGATAATATGGATATGCTGTGGCTGTTCTGGGGTGAAGAATTTGTCAGGGAGTGCAACGACCTGTTTGTTGTCTCTTGTCTTGGGTTCATGATCGGGTCGTCTGGAAAGGGCATCTGCTGGTCCATTTTTCTTTCCAGGGATATGTCGGATTTCGATGTCAAATCGTTGCATGTAGGCAATCCATCGGGCTTGTCTTCTGCTGAGGTCTTCAGGTTTTCTCCAGCGGCGAAGGTTGTCGTGATCTGACCATACGATGGTCTTGTGTGATGATCCTTCTATGTGGTGACGCCATTCTTTGAGTGCTCGGATAATGGCGAAGAGTTCCTGTTCGGAGCAATGATAGTTGCGTTCAGCTGGTGAGAATCCTTTCGAGAAGTATGCGACTGGGTGTTTAACTCCATTGTTGTCGCGTTGAAGTAGGACTGCTCCTGATGCAAATAGTGATGCGTCGCATTCGATTTCGAAGGGTTTGTCTCGGTCGGGGACCATTAATACCGGTTCGCTTTGGAATTTTCTCTTGAGAGTATCGAAGGCGTTCTGGCATTCTTCTGTCCATTCGAATTTCTTGGTTTTGGACATTAGGGCATTGAGAGGTTTTGCCCATGTGGCGTATTGGTGTATGAATTTTCGATAGAAGTTGCAAAATCCTATGAATTTTCGTACGTCGCGCGGGGTAGTTGGTGTTGGCCATTCAGCGATGCCTTTGAGCTTTGCTGGGTCCATCGAAACTGAGTCGGGAGTGATAATAACTCCTAGGTATTCGAGTCGTTGTCGTTCGAATTCGCATTTCTCGGTTTTGAGGTATAGATCGTTGTCCTTGAGTATCTTGAGTACTTCTCTTGTGAGGCGTCGAAGTTCTTGTTTTGTTTTTGCGTGAATGAGGATGTCGTCCATGTAAACGATTACTCCTCCATTGTCGATGAGTTTTCGGAATAATGAGTCCATCATGGTTTGGAATGTTGCTGGGGAGTTACACATTCCAAAGAACATAACCATGGGTTCGAATAATCCTCGGGGTGTCCTGAAGGCTCCTTTCCATTCATCTCCTTTGCGTATGCGGATGTTGTTGTATCCTGCTCGTACGTCGAGTTTGGTAAAGTATTTTGATCCTCGAAGTTTGTCGAGAATATGAGAGATGAGGGGGAGGTTGTATGCATTTTTGACGGTATGCTCGTTGAGGTACCTGTAGTCTTGACAGGGGTGTAGTTTTCCGTCTTTCTTTCCTACGAAAAAGAAAGGTGATGCCATTGGCGATTCGGATGGTCGAATGTATCCCTTTTGAAGGTTTTCTTCTAGGAACGTGTCGAGTTCCTTTTCTTCATTGAGGGAGAGTCGGTAGGACTTCATGGCAATTGGTTTGAATGATTCCTTGAGTTCAATTTTGTGATCCCATGGTCGTTGTGGGGGGAATTGTTCGGCTTGTTTCTTGCTAAATACTGGGAGGTATTCGTGGAATTCCGTGGGTACGACTTTTCTTGGGTCGTCGTTTTTCTTTTCTCCGTGTTGTACGGCAAGGAATTGTGATGCGGAGGCTTTGAAGTTGATTTCTTCGAAGCTTGTGGGCTCTAGTGTGGAGATGTGGTTGAGTTGGTCGTTGTAGATCCAATCGGGTTCCATGGATTGGATGAGTTCTCGGAATATAGTGTTGTCCCAACGTTCGTTTCTCCAGCGTAGTTGTTTGGCATCCCAGTCGATGTCTGGGTTGTGTTCTGCAAGCCAAGGGAATCCAAGGATGAGTCTTGGGCTTCCGAGGGAGACTACTTTTGGTTTGATCTCCATATTTTTCCCGTTAACCGTTAGGTTGAGGGTCGTGTAGTGGGTGGCTGTTCCATTTTCGTTAACAGATCCATCGGCATTTCGTACTTCGATGGGTCGATCGAGGGGTGTCGTTTTGAATGAATGTTGTTTGACCATTCCGGGGTCAATGAAGTTTCCTGCTGCTCCTGAGTCGAGTAGAGCGAGTAGTTCCACGCTTTCGGGTCCTTCCTTAGTGAACTTGTGTTTTCGGATTCGACAGGGTAGATGTATTACGCGTGCTGACGATTCCTGTAACTTTACAACATTAATATCATTTTGTGAATAGGAAAGGGAAGGAGGTCTTTGTGGAGGGCTAGACGTGGTGGCTAGTCTCCTTAGGCAAAATCCTTAACCAGAGGGGCATCTGGGTGGTTGGATTCATTTGCAAAATGTTCGTAGATGTCCTCGACTTCTTCGTCGGTTGCATCTTCTAGTATGTTGTATAGCGAGTTCTTTTTCCTGTAGCTTGCTTGTCTTCTTCTGGATATCGCATTTGACCGGTTTCTGGCATCCAAATTGCGGGGTAATTCGGATCGGCGATATATTGTCTTCTTGGTGGGGCATTCGCGGGCGAAGTGTCCAGTCTTGCGGCAGTTGAAGCATCTCTTTTCTTTGAGATCCTTTCTTTGGGCGTCCGTGAGGATTGCATTGAGGGCTTCGCGGGTGCGTTCTTGTACCAACTGGTGGAGTCTGTCTTCTTCGGTCTCCTCGTCTTCATCAGCTTCCTCGGCGAGTAGATCTGGCTCGTCCTCAAAGTCGAGGTTGTAGACTGCTTCGGCGAGTTGGTCAATATCCATTGCGTTAGGGTCTGTTGCTTGATAGGGCAGTGGGACACGGCGCGTAAAAGCATTTCTTTTCCCTTTAAATGGGCGAGTGCGCGAAGTCGTTGGAAACGAGGGAGTTCCTCGAGTTTGCATATAGTCGCGTTGAGTTTGTAGTATTTGATATGCTGTTCGAGCTTGCTTGAACCAGTCGTTGAGTTTGTTTCCTGGATTGAGGCTAATTGTCTTGATTGCGACGGGGCGATCCAGCCCGTTCTTGAAATAGTTGACCGCCGCCACTCCATCTCCAAGGTCGGCCTGATAGGCAAGTATCTGGAACTGGGATATGTAATCATCGATATATCGTCCATTCTGTTTGAGGTGGCGGATTCTGTCCATTGCATCGGCGGGGACATTGTTTGGGGCGAAAGATGTGTCGAGTCCTTCGAGAAATTTCTTCCATGTCGGAAGGGTCTGGCTTCCATCAAGTTCTTTGTTTGATTCCAAGAATGCTCCTCTCCATGTTGCGGCGGGGCCGGTGGACATGTATGAAAGGGCAAATTGTATCTTGGTCTTGTCATCGGAAAAGGCTCCTGGCTTTGCATCGATGTATAGTTGTACTGCATCCTTCCAGAGGCGGAAGTAGTCGGTCTCTCCATTAAAGGTTGGGGGTGTATTGATTTTTGCGGAGGAGGCCATATTGTTAATGTCAGAGGTTGTGGATTCCTCGTCGGAAGTGTGAATAGACCTGGTAGTGGGGCTAACTTCGGATGGTTCGGATTGTACAGGGGAACTGGATCGAGGCGGTGAGTGTACCGGTGATCCAAGTGGTGATGCGAGGGGTGAGAATGTTCTTGGGGGTTTCTGTTGCGAAGTGTTGTCGCTAGTTCTTGTACTTGTTGAGGGTTGAGGACCGGAGGATGGGGTAGATGTTCTATGAATCGGCTCCCCGAGTTTTGAGCGGGTAGAGGTGGCAGTTCTTTCAGGTGGTGGTTGTTTAGGTAGGGATTGAAGAACTGATGCTGGGGGTGCTGGGTATCCTGGGTCTTCTGTTCGACGTTGAACTCTCTCGGTAGGTTGTGTAGGGTACGGTGCGGAACCAGAGGGTGAACGAGTGAGGGGTATAGGTTTTGTTTTCTTTTTAGAGTCCGTGGTGGAGGGGGTGTGAGGTCGGGTTCGGAGTCGGTTGTCGACCAGTCAGAACTGTTGGATTCTTCGTAGTCGGTGGCAAGGGGGTCGTTTCGGTTTGTAGACAGGGTGAAGAGGGAAGAAGTCGAAGGTGAAGGTGAGGGTGAATAAACAACGCTTGCGGGTGCGTTATCCCAATCGATGCTTGAAGGTGCGGATGACCTATATACAACGCTTACGGGTGCGTTATCCCAATCAACACTTAAAGGTGTGGATGACCTATCAACGCTTTCGGTGCGTCTGACCAAGGGTGCAGAGGGTATGGTGGCCTGCTCTACGGGGGTGTATCACCGGACAGCGACAAGGCGTGTCGTCAGATACGGTTGGCACTCGGATAGCGATAAAGCGTATCGTCTGCCGGTGTGGAAGGGTAGCGACAAGGCGTACCGATACCACGGGGTGTACGATGGAGGTTGTCCAAAGGAAGCTTTAATCTAATGTTATGATCCGTGCTCCTTCTGTATCCGAGGATAACTGGAGACGGCCTTCAATCACTCTACAAGGTGTCCGAGACGGTTGGCCTTATAGAGCTTAGTGGATCGCGCTCAATGAGATAACGAGGGAAGACGCCAAGTTAAGGCAGAGAGGTAAACGACCGCTGTTAACAAGATTAAAGCTTAAGGCTTTAATCTCTACTTGTACAGGCCTTATATACCTATGAGGTGCTATATACTCGTTATAGGTTACTTGGCTGTTCTACTGGTCGTGCGCAGTCCTGACCATGATGCACATCCTGGCTGATGGCATCCTAGTGTTATTTATATTACAATGAGTCAGTACTCTCGCTACTGCTGTGCGATGTTCCATCGCTTTCCTCTGACTCATAATCTTCTTCTCCCGATTGTATCTCCATGGAGTCCTCTCCGTTCTCGCTCTCCATTCTCTCAGTGGTTCCATCCGTATCGGAGGTTGGGTCGGTTGATCCATGGTTATCTTCCTCGTCCTCGGGGTATTCCAATATATCCTCCAAGGTTATCTCCATTCCTGCTTCTCTCGCCAGGTCCTGCATGGCGGTGTAATATTCCCCTTCCTCGTCTTCGTATTCTTGTGCCCGTAATTGGTCTGTAGTCTCCTGTACCCATCTTGTAAAGTCGAACAATAGTTCTTGTTCCTCCCGGTCTGGACTGTTCATAACAAAAGGGAATTGGCATATGCTCATGTCCCATTTTACTAGCTGTAGTTGTTGTAGATGGTGTAGTTTGATTTGTCTGTACAGTTGGAGTTGACTGTGATATCTGTGGTACCGTAGAGGCACCAGGAGGGTTCGTATGAAACGAGTTTTGGTTTGTAAACGCTAAGCTTAGCGTAGGAACGGTCTGACCGTCCTGGCTTTCGGTGTGCAGAATATGCGCTATGTTGCGAGCTGAGGCTGGAAGCCTTATAGTAATTCTGGGAGCAGTAGAGGTCGGCAGTGCGACTTCTCTCGATACTGCAACTGCTGAACCACTCGCTGTGTTCGCAGCTAAAGAGTTATCGGGATCTTTTCGCTTTCAAGAGGTACTAGCGGCGATGAGGCCTTCAGAACCTTCTGGACGATTGGAATTCCGAGTAGTTCTCTGTTTTGGGGGGTCGACCTTCCTGAGACTGTTCTCGAAGGACGTTTTGGGTGACTTTACGGTCTTTGCTTGAACCTTTTTCTGCTTCGCAGGTGAAAGGCGGGCCAGTGTCCAAGTCTTTTGGTGTTTGTCTCATGAAATTCAACTGAAAACCCCCCCTCGCAGTGGGCTCCAGATGAAAAGGAAGAAACTTTCGTAGATTTTAATATAGATAGTGGGCTTGTTTTCACTAAGCTTAGCCGCAATTCGATAAGCTTAAGCTAATACAAGTGGAATGATATAGATAATGAACAGTTTCATCTTTTAGGGTGTTCTGGGGGTGCGTTCTGACAGCGAAATTCAAGAGAGTAGTGTTTTTAGAGGTTAACGAACAGCCATTGAAGTTATCTTAGCCGTACGGTGCAACAATGAAAGGACAATCCCTGTCAATTCAAAGCACTGGGTCTCTGGTCTCTGGTCTCTGGTCTCTGAACTCTGGTCTCTGTCTCTGTCTCTGGGTTGGTCGACGACCGAAGAAATCACACTTAACGACGCACACTAAATAGCCCTCTGAAACCGTTCTTGATCACGGCTCGCAGACTTGCGTGTGGAAGCGGGGGTGAGACCTCTTGCTTCTTCGCGAACAAGTGCGACCATATTTATATTGTTTAGATACATACGGGAGATAGTAAATATGAAATAGAAAACAATAAGCTTAATTGTTACAGGCACTGTAGAACATTTTGGAAGGTTCGGCAGCATTTCTACCTCACCCTGGGTTATGGGTTTTTCTCTGATTAACGAATGGCAATCCAGCCAGACGTGTTCCGTGCTCGTCTGCATTATTCTGCGTCCACGCGAGCGCATTAAGTTTCCGGATCAATTATGATCGGAATGTATAGCGGATGGACAATTCCTTGATCCATTGTAATTAATCTCAGTTAAGCAGTATGCCGAAGTGCCGGGACCCCCAAAGCACTCGTTAATTAGGAGTCTTTGATATTTCTAGGTTTTTGGGCATCGGGTATTGCCTCCCGAACGTTGGACGTTCCATTCTGTGGTCCGGTCATCATTATTGAACTCGCTATAGACGTAATACGCCTGCGACAGCTGCTAGGTACATTCTTTTATGTTTAAACGCATTCAGGTTCATCAGAAAACTG
Organism: Lepiota brunneoincarnata; assembly: GCA_023014365.1. Lineage (NCBI taxonomy): Eukaryota > Fungi > Basidiomycota > Agaricomycetes > Agaricales > Agaricaceae > Lepiota > Lepiota brunneoincarnata. The sequence goes on along the minus strand of JAEBUN010000025.1, from coordinate 76,060 downwards.
CTCGTAAGGTCCCTTGATGCGACTGGGGTATACTCGATAGGCTATGTAGAGCCCTGAATCCCTCCGGAGAGCATTCTGATAGCTTGGTTCACTAAGCTTAGTGATAATGAGCTGGTTTGAACACTTCCGAGGCTCGAATATCCTTAGTTCGGTCGAACTGGCTACTACGGGATATAGTACCAATCCTCTATAGAGTTCTTTAATGATATAGCCAATGATTCTATGTAGAGAATTGTTCCGGAGTACGGAATTCATGTATAGGCGTGAAATCGGCGTATCACCGGTCACATCTCCCACATGTGTCCCAATGTCACCAAACCACAACTGAAGATCAATAAGGCAACCAACATACGAAACACATCCCTTAAAATCCATTCTATCATCGAATCTATTCCCAAAACCGAAGCCGTTGAAGTTTACAAGACTTGGTCCAAAGACCTGACTATGCAACCATTTGCAAATTTTTGATTCGGAGGCTCTGTTCGACGCCAGCCCCTCCCAGTTTCCCTCTCTCTTGTAATGTTGTAACTCTCGCATCTACCTCAAACAATAAATCCATATATCTTCCTTTAAAGGTGCAGAGCCTGAGAGAACAAAAAGACATCCCGCTTATTGCCCTCCTTGACTCTGGAGCTCAAGGAAACTTCATATCAGAAGACTTTGTTACTGAACACCATTTATGGAAGCAAGCACTTCCCTGAGCAATCAACATGCATAATTTTGATGGATTGAACAACCTAAATGGAATGATTACGCATTATTCCACCTTCTGCACAGTAATTGATGGTTGATTAACTCCCATCACTGCCTACATCACAGCAACTGGATCGAAACCAATGGTCCTTGGTTTCCCATGGCTTAATGAAGTCAACCTGAAGATTGATTGGAAACGCCGTATGTTCCAATGGAGAAAAGAGAAGAAGCACAACCACCACCCCAAGTACTTAACATATAACAATTGTCTGATCGATATTGCTACCCTCGCTATGGACTGATTAAATGCATTTGACCCCAAAGGAAAGTTTTCTTACACCCCACATGAACCAATCTATGAACCTCTTCTCGATGAGGACTATGAAGAGTTCTCTCTAGAGTCCGAGATGCGTCAGATCATTAGTATGCCCGCTGAACTCACTCACATTGAGCTCGAGATCAACTGAACCAGTCAGGCTACAGAACTTGCAATTAAACATGGAGACAAAAAGGTTGATGACCCCACCATTAAAGTCCCACACCGATTCCACTGATGGTTGAGTCACTTCAGCAAGAAAGCTGCCAAGCGATTTCCTCCCCAACGATCCTACGACCACACTATCAAATTAAAACCCAAGTTTAAACCCATCACAATGAAAGCTTACAAGCTTTCCCTGAATCAGGACAACTCCTTAAAAGAGTTCATTTCCAATAACCTCCATAAAGGTTACATCTGCCCATCGAAATCCCCAATGGCATCCCTGTTCTTCTTCATCAACAAGAAGGATGGCTCACTCTGCCCCTGTCAGGACTACCGCTATGTCAATAAACATACAGTCAAGAATGCATATCGAATTCTGATGGTTACCAAAATTATGGATAAACTCAAAGGAGCCCACATATTTTCCAAACTCAACATCCGTGCCAGATATAACAACATTCATATCAAGAAAGGAGACAAATGGAAAGGTGCATTTAACACTCTGCTTGGATTATTCAAACCGACCATCATGTTCTTCGGAATGTGCAACTCTCCTGCAACCTTCCAGGCATTTATGGATGACATCTTAGCATCCCCAATCCATAAAGGAGGAATCGTCATTTATATGGATGACATCCTTATCTTTGCCCGCGATCAGGAAGAACACAACCACATCATGGAAGAAGTTCTCAAGTGTTTGACCCTGAATGACATCTATCTCAAGACTGAGAAATGCAAATTCTACCACAACTGTATGGAATACCTTGGTATGATCATTACACCTGACAAAATTGAGATGGACCCAGTCAAATTGGCTGGAATTGCCCAATGGCCCATCCTGAAATGTACCAAAGATGTCTGCAAATTTATAGGATTCTGTAACTTCTACTGGAAGTTTATCCACAGCTATTCTGCTATCGCCCGACCCCTTAACGCCCTCATGTTGACCAAACAACTATTCAAGTGGACCAACAAATGCTGAGACTCATTCGACACTTTGAAACTTCAGTTTTCAAAGCAACCCGTACTTACAATGCCCAACCAATCAAAACCATTCAAAATCAAAGGTGACACTTTGAAATACACTACCGGAGCCATACTTTACCAAACCAACATTAATAATCAATGCCATCCCATGGCTTTCCTATCAAAAACCCTTACGCCCACTGAATGAAACTATGATATTCATGACCATGAGCTCCTTGCCATAATCCATGCCCTCAGCAAATGGTGCCATTATCTGGAAGGAGGACCCTTCCTGTTCATACCAATCACCAGAATCTTACTTACTGGAAGAAACCACAGGATATAAACCAATGCTGTTATGAACAGTCCGGATCAAGAGGAACAAGAACAACTATTTGACTTTACAAGATGGGTACAGGAGACCACAGACCAGTTGCGAGCACAGGAATATGAAGACAAAGAAGGGGAATACTACAACACCATGCAGGACTTGGCAAGAGATGCAGGAATGGAGATAACTCTGGAGGATATTCTGGAATACCCCGAGGATGAAGAAGATAGCCATGGATCAACCAATCCAACCTCCAATCTGGATGGAAGCACTGAGAGAGTGGAGACCAAGAATGGAGGAGAATCCATGGAGATAGAATTGGGAGAAGAGAATTATGAGTCAGAGGAAAGTGATGGAACATTGCACAGCAGTGGAATGGAGAATGAGGACACTGACTCATTGTAATATATAAATAACAGTAGGATGCCATCAGCTAGGATGCGCATCATGGTCAAGACTGCACAGGACAAGTAGAACAGCCCAACAACCTATAACAAGTATATAGTATCTCATAGGTATATAAGGCCTGTACAAGTAGAGATTAAAGCCTTAAGCTTTAATCTTGTTAACAGTGGTCATTAATCCTCTCTGCCTTAACTTGGCGTGTTCCCTCATTATCTCATTGAGCGCGATCCACTAAGCTCTGCAAGGCCAACCGTCTCGGACACCTTGTAGAGTGATTGAAGGCCATCTCCAGTTATCCTCGGATATGGAAGGAGCATGGATCATAACAGATGCCAGGCCCGCTGGCATCAATTCCTCTCCTGCTTTAACCTCCAGATCGAACACATACCTGGTACAAAGATACCTGCCACCGACACCCTCTTCTGCCATCCTAACCACATCCCCAATGAGGATGAAGACAATAAATCCATAACAGTATTACCTGAATCCATATTTGTTAACACCATCAACCAAGAAACACGTGATGACATACTCTGACACAACAACTACGACCCACATACCACTGAACAGATAACCACCCTCATGACTCCTCCATATGTCTCAATGGATTCCCATTACTCTGTAACACAAACCCCGAAAGGCTTATTGGTTATGTATGATGGAAGAACCGTTCCACCAGAAGATCTCAAACTCCACTGACATATCATATGGAAATACCATAATTCCCCCACCGCCAGACATCCTGGTATCGATATGACCCTTCATGCAATGGAGTGTGATTTCTACTGGCCCAGTATGGCCAGTTTTACACATGATTATGTCAAAGGATGTGCCAACTGTCAACAGTTTAAAATTAACTGACACCCTGCCAAGCCTGCTTTTACCCCTATCCCGGTGCCCGAATTGAACCACCCATTTGCTCAGATTGCGATGGATCTCATCACTGACCCCCCTCCCTCCGCCGGCTTTGACTTAATTTTGTCCATTGTGGACCATGAACTCTTGAAGGGGGTAATTCTCACCACTACCAACAAAACCACGACCACCAATGACATCACTGACATCATTCTCAACAAGGTTTTTCCATGCTATGGCCTACCCAAACGTATCATATCCGACCGCAATCCACACTTTACTGTGCATTCATTCCAAAAACTGTTAGAATAACTTGAAATAACCCCCACAATGACCATGGCCTACCACCCCAAAGCGGATGGAGCAACCAAACGTTCTCATCAGGAAACCCAAGTGTATCTTTCCATTTTCTGCTCACATCACCCTGAAAATTGGTCACAGGCCCTTCCTATCCTCAAATTCACGTACAACAGCCGACCACATGCCTTACAAAAACAAACACTGTTTGAAATCATTATGGGCATACAACCGAAAGCACTTCCCACCATTCTCCTTGAAACTGAATCCCCCACTGTCAACAACCACATGGAACTAATTGATTTATACCATCAAAATGCTAAAACCGCACACAAAACTGCTATGAAACACATGGAAAACCAACATCAATCAAAGTTTACCCTGTTCCACAAAAATCAAATGGTTTGGCTCGATGCCTGGAACTTAAATACCCCATATGTCATGCATAAAATGGCCCCCAAACGTCTTGGACCATTCCGCATCATCAACATTCTATCCCCTGTTTCATATCAACTCAAACTCCCTAAACGTTGGAAAATCCACCCCATATTCCACACCCAACTTCTCATGCTGTATATTGAAACTGAAACATATGGTCCCAATTACATCCAACCTCCACCCCAAATTGTCAAAGGCAAAGAAGTCTATGAGATCAAAGTGATACTAAATCACCAAAAATGATGAAATCACCTCAAATACCCAGTCAAATGGGTTGGATGGCCAGAATCAGAAAATACCTGGGAACCTGAGTCCCACTTCAAATCAGTACCTGATGAAATCAGACCTGAAACTATGGATGGAACCATCATCCCCAAAACACATGATGAAGGAGATGCAGTAGCATTCTTAATGGAGTACAAGTGGCTTAAAGGTGTCATATCCATGCCAACTCAGAGTCTAATCGTTTAAACTTTGGCTTCTTGACTCCATGTGTGTTCCACACAACAACCCTCTGCCCTCCAACTCAGCCCCGACCTGCTCCAACTGCAACCCACTGCCCCGATCACACGACCACCTCCACACATGCCATGGTCACCTGACCCTCAGTGTCTCATGCCCCCGTCTCCATTTCCCATCCGTAGTCAAGATACGTTATTAGTCTCCATACCTGTACCCATTTCCATTCCATTCGTAATCCATTTGTAACCAGATTGGTCTCCGCTTCACTCTACATGTAGTCAGTACGAGTCATAGTTCGTAAGGCTGGTAGTATATATACTGTAGGTACTTGGCTTGTACTCCTCAGTCTGATAATTGAATTGAGCAGCGGACCAGCTCCCTGTTCCCTATCCTCTCCTCTCTTCTGCCTCGCTCTGCTTCAGCTCCGACTTCCTGAAATACGGACTAGGACAGTAGGAGGGCACAGCACATAAGCTGAGGCTGCAAGTCCAACCCCCCGCCCAACGTACTCCGCCTTGGTTCTGAAGTCTACGTACTGACTTCGCCCTGTCCCCCCGGTTGCCTTATATCAAGGATACCACCCCAACCCTCCGCTTTGGTCCCAATGATACGCCGATTTCACACCTATACATGAATTCCGTACTCCGGAACAATTCTCTACATAGAATCATTGGCTATATCATTAAAGAACTCTATAGAGGATTGGTACTATATCCCGTAGTAGCCAGTTCAACTGAACTGAGGATATTCGAGCCTCAGAAGTGTTCAAACCAGCTCATTATCACTAAGCTTAGTGAACCAAGCTATCAGAACGCTCTCCGGAGGGATTCAGGACTCTACATAGCCTATCGAGTATACCCCGGTCGCATCAAGGGACCTTACAAGCAGTTTTCTGATGAACCCGAATGCGTTTGAACATAAAAGAATGTACCTAGTGGCTGTCGCAGGCGTATTACATCTATAGCAAGTTCAATAATGATGACCGGACCATGGAACGGAACGTCCAACATTTGGGAGGCTATACCCGATGCCCAAAACCCTAGAAATATCAAAGACTCCTAATTAATGAGTGCTTTGTGGGTCCCAGCACTTCAGCATACTGCTTAACTGAGATTAATTACAACAGATCAAGGGATTGTCCATATGCTATACATTCCGATCATAATTGATCCGGAAACTTAACGCGCTCGCGTGGACGCAGAATAATGCAGACGAGCACGGAACACGTCTGGCTGGATTGCCATTTGTTAATCAGAGAAAAACCCATAACCCAGGGTGAGGTAGAAATGCTGCTGAACCTTCCAAAATGTTCTACAGTGCCTGTAACAATTAAGCTTATTGTTTTCTATTTCATATTTACTATCTCTCATATGTATCTAAACAATATAAATACAGTCGCACTTGTTCGTGGAGGGAGGAGAGGTCTCACCCCCGCTTCCACACACAAGTCTGCGAGCCGTGATCAAGAACGGTTTCAGAGGGCTATTTAGTGTGCGTCGTTAAGTGTGATTTCTTCAGTCGTCGACCAACCCAGAGACAGAGATAGAGACCAGAGTTCAGAGACCAGAGACCAGAGACCAGAGACCAGAGACCAGAGACCCAGTGCTTTGAATTGACAGGGATTGTCCTTTCATTGTTGCACCGTATGGCTAAGATAACTTCAATGGCTGTCCATTAACCTCTAAAAACACTACTCTCTTGAATTTCGCTGTCAGAACACACCCCCAGAACACCCTAAAAGACAAAACTGTTCTTTATCTATCTCATTCCACTTGTATTAGCTTAAGCTTATCGAATTGCGGCTAAGCTTAGTGAAAACAAGCCCACTATCTATATTAAAACCTACGAAAGTTTCTACCTTTTCATCTGGAGCCCACCGCAAGGGGGGGTTTTCAGTTGAATTTCACGAGACAAACACCAAAAGACTTGGACACTGGCCCACCTTTCACCTGCGAAGCAGAAAAAGGTTCAAGCAAAGACCGTAAAGTCACCCAAAATGTCCTTCAAGAACAGTCTCAGGAAGGTCGACCCCCCAAAACAGAGAACTACTTGGAATTCCAATCATCCAGAAGGTTCTGAAGGCCTCATCGCCGCTAGTACCTCTTGAAAGCGAAAAGATCCCGTTAACTCTTTAGCTGCGAACACAGCGAGTGGTTCAGCAGTTGCAGTATCGAGAGAAGTCGCACCGCCAACCTCTACTGCTCCCAGAATTACTATAAGGCTTCCAGCCTCAGCTTGCAACATAGCGCATATTCTGCACACTGAAAGCCAGGATGGTCAGACCGTTCCTACGCTAAGCTTAGCGTTTACAAACCAAAACTCGTTTCATACGAACCCTCCTGGTGCCTCTACGGTACCACAGATATCACAGTCAACTCCAACTGTACAGACAAATCAAACTACACCATCTACAACAACTACAGCTAGTAAAATGGGACATGAGCATATGCCAATTCCCTTTAGCAATAATGCTCCCAGATGGGATGCATCAAAACCACAGACATTGAGAAATTATCTCTGGACGCTTGAATGGCTCTTCACGATAACGAAGACGACGGACAATGCAGAAAGGATAAATTGGGCAGTGTCATATGTGGACCAGGATATCCGTGAAGAGTGGATGAGTTTTGCAGAGTTCCCAGCAGGAAGCTGGACAGGCTTCGTAGAGAGATTGAAGAAAGAGTATCCCGAGACTGTGGCAGCCAAGCAGGGCTCAGTGCGACGATTGAGGGAACTCTGCACAGAGAGTAGAGGCATTGCGATGAATGAGGAGCATAAAGTCTTGGACTTTAAAAGGCGATTCATTCTCAAAGCAGAGAAGTGTCTGAAGTCGCCGGCGGTAGTCTCGAACCAAGAACTAGTCAAGTTATTTACGAGCGCACTGGACTCGGTGTTCCAGGATGTACTCAATGCAAGATTAGCAATCACCGGGGCGCGTAGAACCACAGCGATGGGTCGACATGACTGTGAAGGATTTACGCGAAGCGGGACCCCATGATTGGATGGATGTCGTGGATAAAGCCATCGAAATTTCAATTGGCAAAACACTTATGCCAATCCTTCATCAGGATTTGAGGTGGTAAACTCGGCCATCGATGGGCCATCCACCCGTGACATCCTGAACAGGGGACTTCTGACCTGGTAGTAAAGCGAGGCTGACAAAGCTTAAAGCAGAAATTTCAGGATGAAGTCTCGCAGAGGGCAGGTGGCCTCGCTGAGCTTAAGGACCTCATGAATATCCAGGGGCTACCTTAAAATCATTCCTTAGAGAGCTTGGCAAAAGATGGACAGTAATCATGCCGGTAGTTATAATCATGCTCAGAGGAATACCGGTGAAAGGTAGAAGAAACTTCTAGGTTTTAATATCGATAAGGGGCTCGTTTTCACTAAGCTTAGCCGCTATTCGATAAGCTTAAGCTAATACAAGTGGAATGAGATAGATAATGAACAGTTTCGTCTTTTAGGGTGTTCTGGGGGTGCGTTCTGACAGCGAAATTCAAGAGAGTAGTGTTTTTAGAGGTTAACGAACAGCCGTTGAAGTTATCTTAGCCGTACGGTGCAACAATGAAAGGACAATCCCTGTCAATTCAAAGCGCTGGGTCTCTGGTCTCTGGTCTCTGGTCTCTGAACTCTGGTCTCTGTCTCTGTCTCTGTCTCTAGCACTCTGGAACTCTAAACTCTGAACTCTGGTCTCTGTCTCTGTCCCTGGGTTGGTCGACGACCGAAGAAATCACACTTAACGACGCACACTAAATAGCCCTCTGAAACCGTTCTTGATCACGGCTCGCAGACTTGCATGTGGAAGCGGGGGTGAGACCTCTTTCTTCTCCATGAACAAGTGCGACCGTATTTATATTGTTTAGATACATACAAGAGATAGTAAATATGAAATAGAAAACAATAAGCTTAATTGTTACAGGCACTGTAGAACATTTTGGAAGGTTCGGCAGCATTTCTACCTCACCCTGGGTTATGGGTTTTTCTCTGATTAACGAATGGCAATCCAGCCAGACATGCTCCGTGCTCGGCTGCATTATTCTGCGTCCACGCGAGCGCATTAAGTTTCCGGATCAATTATGATCGGAATGTATAGCGGATGGACAATCCCTTGATCCGTTGTAATTAATCTCAGTTAAGCAGAATGCCGAAGTGCCGGGACCCACAAAGCACTCGTTAATTAGGAGTCTTTGATGTTTCTAGGGTTTTGGGCATCGGGTATTGCCTCCCGAACGTTGGACGTTCCGTTCCATGGTCCGGTCATCATTATTGAACTTGCTATAGACATAATATGCCTGCGACAGCCGCTAGGTACATTCTTTTATGTTCAAACGCATTCGGGTTCATCAGAAAACTGCTCGTAAGGTCCCTGGATGCGACCGGGGTATACTCGATAGGCTATGTAGAGTCCTGAATCCCTCCGGAGAGCGTTCTGATAGCTTGGTTCACTAAGCTTAGTGATAATGAGCTGGTTTGAACACTTCCGAGGCTCGAATATCCTCAGTTCGGTCGAACTGGCTACTACGGGATATAGTACCAATCCTCTATAGAGTTCTTTAATGATATAGCCAATGATTCTATGTAGAGAATCGTTCCGGAGTACGGAATTCATGTATAGGCGTGAAATCGGCGTATCATCTCCCCCTAACCAAATTGCTGACTGTCCTCAGTCATTATCTCCTTCAAATTCGCAGTATCTGAGTCTCTCTGATGCGCTCTATGGTCTAGAACGTTCACCAGCTTCGAGGGTAGCGCACTTTCGCTAAGCTTATTTCAGAATGATGTCATGTCACTGAGTTTAAATGTATAGATCAACTTCTTGTTGCTATAGCTTAAATTTTTATCTCTTTATTGGGTCTTTTAAATGTCCCAAGGTCTCGTTTCATCTCCTTCGTTCTCCCTCTCACTTCTTACTCGTCTATTGTGCTCGCATATTCACTTTTCAACGCTCACTTCTATCAACAATGGACAGAAACACGCGCAGCAGCAAATGTGCTCGCTACGAGGAGGACTCGGACTCTTCTTCCAGTAAGTAGAGTTCGAGTTACAGTTTTGTCTGTTTTCTTAACACTGTTTTCAGGCTACCCTGGGCCGAGCAACGCCTCAACGGCTTCCCAAGGCGCGCCTTCATCATCGATCGTGCAACGTAAGTCGCGTTTTCCCCTGTTCTCGTTGTCTTTACTTATGTTTTCTCTACTTTTAGGTCTCACTATTCGCCTCCCGGCACGTCGCAACCTCCTACCTCAATGGGAACCACCAGCACCGCGTACTAGGAGGGCTAGAGGAGGGCGAGGAGCTCGAGGAGCTCGCGGAAATTGTCAGGTGGGTGTGGCAAGGACCCCTCCTCCACCATACTCTCCGCCCCGCGAACCAACTCCTCCGCCGGCCTCTCCTTTGTACGCTCCAGTGCCAAGACGCGTGATTTCCATTGCGTCGTTGTGCAATCTAACCGACGAGCGCTCTGCCGGATTTTCCGCAGAACCCTCGTCAGGTATCCCCGTTGGCGGGCCCTCTGGTGGATTATCCACAGAGGCTTTGTCCAGTTCAATGTCGCTGCCCCCTCTCGCCGTCTCTCTGCGCACCCTGGACGAGGAAGACTCGCTGGTGCTCCCTCCCTTGGGTATTGCATCAGGTTCGGAGGTGCCGGGCCCTTCAACAAACCGGCCTTCTTCCCCCGTACTCTCTTCTGCTACTTCAACGCGTAAGCTTAGTCGTTTTTTATGATATATTTGTTCTTTCCGCTGACTTCTGCTTTAGCGCGTATACCAGCTGCCTTTAAAGGCAAACAGAGGGCGAAATCATCGACGCCGCCCCCTCTCCCCTTATTCCTGGCGGGTTCTAACTCGTCATCGCGTTCTCCAGTCCCTGAGATCTCTCAAGCCGACCTCTTCAAAATCTTTAGCTGGTCCTCTTCTCTGGATGGGCAACAGGTGCTGGCTTCGCCTAGGTGCCCAACACCATCACCACCTCACTTAGCTGGCGCTCCAGTCGTGTCTCCCGCAAGCGCCGTGGAGATTTCTCCTTCTCCAGATTTGGAGCTCCTTCTGGAGCCTTCGCCTGCCCCTCAAGAACCGACTTTTGTTTTTCAAGACGCGTTCTTAGCTTCTCCGACCCCCGTCCTTTCTCGTTTGCCTAGCCTGGTGGTTCCGGAGATCCCTCAAGAGTCCCCTCATGCTGGCCCGTCGCGTCAACAACGCGTCCTTTCGTCCAAGAAGAGTTCCAACACGCGGACGAAGAAATACGTTCCCCGGGCTTGTGTTCAGCGCTCTGAGGCCGAAATTATTCGGGACCATGGATACCGGCACCCAGTCCCGCTCTTTTGTGAGGACTTTCCTAGGCTGCTGGCAGCTAGCTGTTAGGGGAAGTAAGGCACCGGAACCAAGTTGATATTCAGGTGGCGATTACAATCGCCACCCACGCTATATATATACATAGTGGTCTGCGCACAGACCGGGTAACCAGACACTACGATAGCTACCAGTAATAACGTACGCAAACAATAGACAAGCAACTAATAATAGAAGTCGCCCGCAGATCGGGCTCGGGGATGGGGGTGGCCGAAGGCTGAGACCGGGCTCGGGCATCGGGCATCAGCTAAGAAGGCCGAGCCCGGACGTCCAACCACAGGTCCCTAGAAGTACCTTGCGTAAGGGGGGGCGCAATGCAAAGCACACGACGCCAGTCCCCTTACACTAGCCAGCTTTCGGTACGTTCTCCAAGTTTTCTCGTGGTTCCTTACTGACGGCTTTGACATCTGCTCCAGTATGTGCCACCTCGGTCTCGGTGTCCTTCTTGCGCTGCTCGTAAGTTGGAGTGTGAGCCTCTGGGCAAGGGTAAGAAGTGTCGCAGCTGCGACTTGTACAACTACCCTTGTACCTTCGCGGACCATCCCCGGGTTTCGGCCGGCGTTGCGAACGCCCTGGTCACATCCTCACTGACCAGTGAATACCGTAAGTTTCTCTGTTCACTATTTTTCCCTTTTCTTATTCTCTTTATTTTTCTAGATCTGGCCGCGTTCGCGCGTGTTGTGTCCTCTAGCTTGGTCAGCCTGGAGGCGAACCGCGTCGCTTACGAGGCTTCGGCGTTTCACCACCGCCGTGTAGTTTATCAATTCGTCCAGGAGATGCAAGCTACCAGGACTGCCTTGGACGGTAACGATGTGGCTTTTGTAGAGATGGGTATGGCCGACTCCCTTGAAGACGTTCGGGCGTTCTTTGAGTTCGCCAACAACTTTCCGGGGGTCCCGACATACGAGGAATTCGAGGAGCTCAAATCGCTTCTCTTCCTCGCTTTCCTGATGACTCAGGATCCGGAGTCTGTTCTAGAAGACCTTGAGTGATCTCTGCGCCTAGTTTACTTCTTGGATGTAGTATATAATCTTGTCATGTATATACATCCCAATAGTCATCTTGTTGTTCCTTGTCTCCTACTGAGTTAAGCTAAACTGTTTTTGACTTTCTTGTCATCTCCTAAAGCTAAGCTAAAGACCTCCTGGGAGACTCCTAAGCTAGTTTAGGTTGCCAGTCACTTATATACTCATTATATGCCTCTCTGATCTATCAGTGATGTTTATTGACATCTCAGCGCGCCGTGACCCGCAATGCGTAGTGACCCGGCTCATCCGCTCCGGTTTACTTACAAGCCCGAACCAGCCTGTCCACGCTGTTCGAAAAAGCTCCTCGCGAAAAAGCTCGCGTCAAACTGTCAAACTGAAGCGCCCCTTGGGACCCATCTCCCCCTAGCCAAATTGAAATCGGTGCCCTCACCGTTCCATCAGAATCCCTGTGCACACTGATAACCGCGAGACCCTGGCGACATGTTACCTAATAAGGCAACTGTGGTTCAGCAAGTCTGTCGAAGGCTGGCTACTCAAGATTACAGGTTTCCTAGGCCCCTCAGGTCATAAGCTTAGGGTGGAGGGTGCTCTTCATCCACTCGTTATGATTCGTCATCACTGCCTACGGCCTTTTCTTATAAAAGCGAGGGAGCGACGTCTCATTCTAGCAGACACCCTTCGCAAGAAAATGGCTTCTTCTATCCCCCATCTCCAGGTTGAGCTCGACGATCTCATCAGCAACGCCAAAGGTCGTCTTCAGCGTCTGCAAAACGGCCAAGTCGCTCGTCCCCTCGTCGAGAAGGCTCTCCTTGCGTTCGACGCCCCTGGGGTATGTCTACTCTTTCCATGCTTCTCTCACCGTTTCCAAATCATTTCTAGTCTGCTTATATTGAAGCGTTATCGGAGGATAATGAGGCTATCAAGCTTCATGTCAACCAGGACTACGTCTTCCGTATCCGCAAGCTCTATGAAATTTACCAAAACAACTACCATTCATCTTATGAGATGCCCACGATCTATAAGGCGCTCTCTGAATGCTGTAGCCACATTAATCGCGTTCGTTCCGAAGAATCCCACAAATCCAGGACCGAAGAGGCTCAGAACCCATCGTCCACGACTGGCTCTACTTCCTCCAACGTTGCCGAAGGCTCTGCTGTCCCCAAACGCGTAAGCTTAGCGTTCTTTTGGCTCCAATCGTCTCCTCATGTATAAGCTTAGCCTCGCAAAGGTCGCAAGGCCCCTGTCTCTGCTGCTGTTGTGGTAGACACCGATACCGAGCTTGCTGAGAGTATGCCCAGTGCTTCCAACTCCCGAGCAACTGGTGCTGACACGGTAATATAGCTGCTTCTCAACCTATTACATTGGCTGAGATAATTGCTCGCCTCCAGGACATGATGGTCGATGAGGAGGTCTCTCAAGCTATCGTCGAAGAGGTTCGTGTAGTCTCGCCTTATCGCAAGCGTCGTTTGTCTACCTCCGACGTGGTGCGCCAGCTCCACTCCCCCCAACCACTGATTCTGACTTCCTCCCTCTTTAGGAGACCGTCAAAAAGTCCTCATCGTCTAAAGGCACCGTCCGTCTTCTTTCCTATTGTCAAGTTCTCAATATGAACACTAAACACTGCTGTTATGTCCGGGCTGAACAGGTTCTAGCCAAAGCCAGCGCCAATACTGCCAAGCGCGCCCGTACCGAGTCTGCTTCCGATGAGCGCACCTTTGCGGGCTTATCTGGTGGGCAATTTCTCACTTCTCTTCGCTAAGCTTAACGGTACTGACACTTCTCCCGGGCAGCTCGTTTGCTCCAGGAACTCCAAAACCTCCTGTCTCACTCTCGCGACGAGTACGAATCCGAATCTCGCGGTGACGACGCTCGGTCAGTCAAATGCGACCTCAATTCGCTCAGCCGGGACTTCATCGATGCTATTCCCTCGCTCGAAGCCAACTTAAAAAGGTTCCAATTCCTCATTCAAGAGCGCATCCGTCTCAAAAGCCTTTTGCGCAACCTTTCCGACTTGGACAAGTCCTCCCCCGCTTAAGCTTAACGCTTTTACAGTCCCCAGGATAGTTTTCCTTCGATAAGTAGATAGTTCTGTCCACAATATCAGGTTTTTTCTATCCCTCCAACTCTTCTGGCTCCCATCTGTCACTAGGCTCATCCTCAGTAGTCTCCTCCAGGGTCTTCAGTCCCTCTGGCGACAGATCTAACAACTCTTGTAACTCCAGCGGCAACGGCATATGTTTTCTGGCTAAGTAGGGAATTACTCTGAACGCCGCCACTTTATTCTGCCATACAGAGCCATCCAACTCTGCCAGGATATATGATCCTCCCTTCGATCTAGATATGACCACCATGGGTCCTAGATACCTGGGTTTCATCTTCCTGTCTGCTGAGCTCTCTATAGCTGTGTTTCTCACTAATACTAAATCTCCCGGGCCGAAGCGATAATCTTTTATCTTATGCGCTGCTTGTCGTTCCATCTCCCAAGCCTTGCTAAGCTTAGTGTCTGAAACACGCTGACGCACCTCCTCAACATGCCGAACATGTTTTGCCAAAGCCTGAGCTCGGTATCCTATCAACTCGGCCGTGGTTAAGTACTTATTTGGTAGTTGTACTAGCCAAGTGGCCTCTTTGACATCCAGAGGTAGCGTCGGGTGCGCTCCGGTTACCAGAAAGTACGGGGAACACCCCATTCCTTTTCTAATGGTTATCCGATCTGCCCACATAACGTGCGGTAGGTGCCAATACCACTTTTTGACATCTCCATCTGTAGCTTTGTACAACATTTGCCGCACATCCCAGTGGGCTCTTTCAATAATCCCGTTCGCTTTGGAATTGTAAGGAGATATCGTTACTCCTTTTATCCCATATTTTTCTTCCAGCCATCGAACAGCTTTCTTAAATGGAGAACCGTTGTCCGTGACAATCTTCACTATACAGCCCCATCTGCAAATGATATCTTCAAATAACCACTGCGCAATCGAACTAGCATTCTCTTTTCTCAAAGCTTTTGCCTCCATCCAGGACGACAGTGCCACACCTTCCATGCACAATATAACTACACCCATTAGAACTTGGCGTCATATGTAGTGTGTCCACATGTAGCACTTGGAATATCGACGGCGTGGGCGTTACTATTGGCGGCGTCTCGATGATCGCCTTTTGTCGTTGCTGGCATAGATGGCACGATTGCACATACCAAGCTACGTCTCCTTCAACTTCCGGCCACCAGAACCTCTGCGTTATAAGCTTAGTGGTTGCGTATATTCCCCTGTGTCCTAGGAAGTCATGGCTGGCTCGCAACATATACATACGTTGCTCCTTATCCACTACTAGCTGATGCTGACCGCTAGGGCTCATCCTATACAGTCTCCCCCCTTCGTCCAAGAAGAAATGCTCCACCATATGCTTAAGCTTACGCAGATCCGGCTCATCCAAGCCTTCAGCTGCGCTACTGCCCCCTGTTTTCAGGTATTCCCTGACTTTGGGTATTCTTCTGTCTTGTATTCGCGCTGTATCTGTCCTACGCGATTCATCATACGCTTCCTCTATCTCGGTCAACTTTTCCTCTTCGAAATCTGGCACTAGCCTGACATCCGTCATTAAGCTTAGTACTTGTCGGTGGTTTTCTGGGCACGCTGGGTCTTCTATAACCCTAAGCTTAGCCTGTTGTTCATCCAAGTACTCTTCCCGAGCTTGATCCAGCTCATACTCAAAATCATACACATCACGCGCCAGACCCTGGTAGAAGCCAGAGCGACTGTCGATCTCATCACAGAAGGCTTCCAAGGGTAACGGATCTGCAGCCCCCGGATCTCCTTTGATCAACTCGAACTCCTCTCCCTCGTCCTCGGATCCGTCGTCGAAACGACGGGCTGTCTCATCACCGGGATAGTAACGTCGTCTGGACAGTCCATCCGGCCCAAATGTCTTTCCTTCTTTGTGTACTAGCGTGAAGTGGAACGATCTAATGAAGTCCACCCAACGGTTTACAGTAGCGTTCGGGAGTTTTCCTGGGTTGTTTAACATCCCAAAGAGAAACTTCGCGTCTGTTTCCACTACTAGATTTCTCGATCCCCACAACAAATATTTCTCCTGTTCCAGCACCATTCTTAAGCCGCATAGCTCTCGCTTGGGCTGAGAATACCTCTGCTGTCTCTCGTCCAACAATATTGACCCAAACTTCGCATAATGTATAAGCTTAGCGTCTTCTCCATCTCGCTGATATATGTAGTATCCCACCGCCCTCCATGAGGTATCCACGGCTACTACTATGGGTTGTTTACTCGGGAATTCGGGGTTCCTGGTCGGGAAACAGCGTTGAATCGCATCTTTCAGCTCCTGCTGTGCTTTCCATTCATTTTCTCCCCATTCAAACTCTTGCCCTTTCTTAAGCTTTTCGTATAGAGGTGCAGCAATGGCTATGAACTTCGGGATATGATTCCTGCAGCGCGTAGCTGTTCCTAGAAAACCCCTTAGCTCGGAGACATTCTTGCAATCCCCCCATCTTAATATCTTCCCAATGGTGTCTGTGGCAGGCAACCGTCCTTTATAAGAGCATTCAAAACCCACTACGGTGATTTCATCAGCGCAGATAGTCGTCTTGGGCCCAGAGAAGGTTCCTCCTACGTATTTCATCCTCTGTAGAATCCTATTGACCGTCTGCATGTGTTCCCATACAAATCGTCGGATCCCTGGGTTTTCTTTCAGCGTCTCTTCCGTGCCATCTGGCAACTCATATCTAGTTTTGGGTCCTCTGATAGGTACATCATCTATGTACGGCATCGTGTATTCTGGTATCTCACTGGTTAGGATCGCTGTTACATCCTCATGAAATATAGGCACTGAATTGGTCCATCCCATGGGTAACGTCACTAAGCGTAGCGCTCCAAAAGGCGTCTGGAACGTTGTTAAGTCCCGAGACGACTCAGCTAACAGTCGTTCGTCATAGCCAACATATAGATCCAGAATGCCTCCGCAAGCTCTGCCTGCGAAGTGCATTGCCAAATCTTCCGTTGCTGGCGGCAGTCCTGAATGCGCTATCATCACTTTGTTCAGCGGTTCCAAGCTGTGTACCAGTCTCAAACTTTTCCCATCTTTTTTCACCACACAGAACCATCTGGATCTATAGGATGAGTTCGACGGCTCGTATACACCAGCACTAATCTTTCTCTTTATAATGGCACAAACTTCATCATAGATCGCTGGTGGAATCGGAATGGGTTTCTCAACCCACGGAGTATGTTCTACCGTCGGTATCTCGATCGGCGGGAAGAAATCTTCCCTAAAACATCCCTTTTCCTCATCTGTCCAGGCGAATGCCTTTTCTTGAAGCATCATGATGTGGTGCATCAGCTTTCTTTCCTCTGGCCACAAGAAATCCCCTGCATGGGCTTCGTCCAGCTTAAGCTTACGCTCCTCCGTATATCTGCCTGTCAGGACAAACTCTGGAGGATGCATGCTAAGCTCAGGCATTTCTGCCAGTGGGTCCCCTTTTATTTCTCGTTTTATCCTGAATCTCTCCGGTAGATCACCCAACACTGGCCTCACTTTTAAGGCTACTGGTTTATATTTCTTCCCAGCCAGGCAGTGTACCATATCTTTGTCATCTTCTTCTGTTTCGAAGACAGTTATTCCCTGGTCCTCTGTGCCCTGCGCGTTGGCTATGCGTCCTAGGCACAATAACGCCGTTGCTTTATCTTCCTGTGGGCAGTCCTCATCGCGTATGACTCGGTCAATGAACATTAGCTGTAGCTCGGCCTCTGAGAAGCTTCCTTTTGCTAAGCTTAGTGTTTGTGCGACGACAGGGCCCTTCTCATCATCATAGTCTATTATACAAGCCACCTCTCCTTGTCCCTCAGTCAACTCATCGAGGTTTCTTGAAAATTTTGACTGTTTTCCCTAAGCTTAGGAGGATTACACTCTCCTCGAGCATAAGTTGGTAACACAGCCCTTTCTCTGGTATTTGGGTCCGTAATAACCAAGGTTTGCTCGCCACTGGCGCTATTCCTGACTTCGCTAGCCGTCATTACATCAAAGGGTCGTCCCAGGAGTACTCGATACGCGGGGCTACGAACG
Organism: Lepiota brunneoincarnata; assembly: GCA_023014365.1. Lineage (NCBI taxonomy): Eukaryota > Fungi > Basidiomycota > Agaricomycetes > Agaricales > Agaricaceae > Lepiota > Lepiota brunneoincarnata. Next base: position 57,724 of record JAEBUN010000025.1, on the reverse strand, counting down.
ATGTGAACTTGCAAATAGATTGTGACTCCCCCGCAGGTAAAGCCTACGTTCTTTGCCAATCCACAAGTCTTTTCAACCTGCCCATTCGCACTCTGCAAATTTATCGTAGTATCTGGGTCCCAAGAAACTTGACATGCAATCGCCGCTTCCTGACTCATGGAGACGATCTGTGACCCGCTATCTAGCAAGGCCTCTTCCTGCCGAATCCCATTTATCAGAGTTGGCACTACTCTCAACGGCTCACATTCTTTCGCAATAAACACTTGCCGTCCCCTGTCTCTTCAGGGCAGTGACTCCAAGTACTGCATAATTGGATCCTGAGCTACCCAGGCTTGGGTTGCCGAGCCTTCTCGGAGCACCGTATCATACTTCCGAGAGCTGTCTGCCAACTCCGTTATCATGACTTGTACTGGCCCACTATTAATCTCTATATCTTCTGTATCATCGTCCCCGGGCCCTACTCCTGCTATTAAGCTTTGACTCGTGGGTACCCGTTTTCTCATAATGCGCTCTCTATAAGCATTCCTGTATATCGGTGACAAGGCCAAGAGTTCTCCATGCGATACTGAGGCTTCTCGCTTCAATACCCTGCTGAGTACTTCCTCAACATCGACATTCCTCTCTATAGGGGCCTGGTGCTTATACACAGGCTCCTTCTTGGATGGTTCCATCCTTCTGACAGGTAGTGGTGGTACCTCAACGACCGGGCGCAGTGGTTTCACATTTCTATATGGTAATTCTCCTGCTGCGGCACGCATTGGTTTCTCCGTTGTCTGCCCTATTTCCTCATTTTCTGATTCTTCTGATCGCTCGGAATCCGACGCGTCCTCAGGAGTCTGTCCTCTGGCGAAGGCGACCTTCTTCTTCAGAGCCGGCTCCTTCCTCGAACCCTTTAGAAACCCGACTCCGAGTTCCAAGTCTTCGCGCCACTCCTGGTGTCCAAATACTGGCTTGCCGAGGGCGTACCATCCGTCAAACCACTAAGCTTAGCCTGTATCTGGGCCAATTGCTCGGCCAAAGACTGTATCTCGACATTATCATCCTTTCTGGTCATAAGCTTAACCTTTGGGGCACTCCCGGCGTGGATGGCAACTGTCTCTAACATTTCCATGCGCTGCTTCAGACGGCGGACTTCTTCTTCCGCTGGTGACCTTTGGTTTTCTGACCTCGGGAACGCTCTCTGTGCAAACACCGCTGACGTTGGCACTTGCGGTAACTCAGGCTCAACCTCTGGCAGTTCTGGTATCTGAACGAAGAGTTGTCCCTTTGTCGCATAGTACTTTGCCACTTTCTCTTTAATAGGCCCTTCTCCTCGAGGGATACTCGAGCCATCTCCCATATATATTTTGTTCCCTTCGACTCTAATCCGGCCAGCTTGTTTATCCGCCTCCATGTCCGGGCAGAATAACCAACTATGCCCTAATAACCAGCAGTAGAAACACTTGCGATCGGAAAGCGACCCTGCCGACCCACTTCCGGTATTCCTCTGAGCGTGATTATAACCGGCATGATTATGTCCTTCTTTCGCCAAACTCTCTAAGTATGATTTTAAGGTATGCCCCTGGATATTCATGAGGTCCTTAAGCTCAGCGAGACCGCCTGCCATCTGCGAGACTTCATCCTGAAACTTCTGTTTTAAGCTTTGCAGCTCTCGCTTTACTACAGGGTCATAAGTCCCTGTTCCTGGACGTCGCAGGTGGATGGCTCATTGATGCCGAGTTCACCGGCCTTGAATCCTGATGAAGGGATCGCATAAGTGTTTTGCCAATCGAAATTTTCGACTGGCTTTATCCACGACGATCCTCCAATCATAGGGGTCCTCTTCGCGTAAATCCTTCGCAGTTAGTGCCGACCCATCGCTCGCGGTTCTACGCGCCCCGGTGATCGCTAATCTCGCATTGAGTACGTCCTGGAACACGGAGTCCAGTGCGCTCGTAAATAACTCGACTAGCTCTCGGTTCGAGACTACCGCCGGCGACTTCAGGCACTTCTCTGCTTCTAGGATGAATCGCCTTTTGAAGTCTAAGACTCTATGCTCCTCATTCATTGCAATGCCTCTACTCTCTGTGCAGAGTTCCCTCAATCGTCGCACTGAGCCCTGCTCGGCTGCCACAGTCTCGGGATACTCTTTCTTCAATCTCTCTACGAAGCCTGTCCAGCTTCCTGCTGGGAACTCCGCAAAACTCATCCACTCTTCACGGATATCCTGGTCCACATATGACACTGCCCAATTTATCCTTTCTGCATTGTCCGTCGTCTTCGTTATCGTGAAGAGCCATTCAAGCGTCCAGAGATAATTTCTCAATGTCTGTGGTTTTGATGCATCCCATCTGGGAGCATTATTGCTAAAGGGAATTGGCATACGCTCGTGTCCCATTTTTCTAGCTGTAGTCGTCGTAGACGGCGTAGTTTGGTTTGTCTGTACAGTCGGAGTTGACTGTGATATCTGTGGTACTGTAGAGGCACCAGGAGGGTTCGTATGAAACGAGTTTTGGTTTGTAACCGCTAAGCTTAGCGTAGGAACGGTCTGGCCGTCCTGGCTTTCAGTGCGCAGAATATGCGCTATGTTGCGAGCTGAGGCTGGAAGCCTTAGTGTAATTCTGGGAGCAGTAGAGGTCGGCGGTGCGACTTCTCTCGATACTGCAACTGCTGAACCACTCGCTGTGTTCGCAGCTAGAGAGTTAACAGGGATCTTTTCGCTTTCGAGAGGTACTAGCGGCGATGAGGCCTTCAGAACCTTCTGGACGATTGGAATTCCGAGTAGTTCTCTGTTTTGGGGGGTCGACCTTCCTGAGACTGTTCTCGAAGGACGTTTTGGGTGACTTTACGGTCTTTGCTTGAACCTTTTTCTGCTTCGCAGGTGAAAGGCGGGCCAGTGTCCAAGTCTTTTTGGTGTTTGGCTCGTGAAATTCAACTGAAAACCCCCCTCGCGGTGGGCTCCAGATGAAAAGGTAGAAACTTTCTTAGGTTTTAATATAGATAAGGGGCTCGTTTTCACTAAGCTTAGCCGCTATTCGATAAGCTTAAGCTAATACAAGTGGAATGAGATAGATAATGAACAGTTTCGTCTTTTAGGGTGTTCTGGGGGTGCGTTCTGACAGCGAAATTCAAGAGAGTAGTGTTTTTTAGAGGTTAACGAACAGCCGTTGAAGTTATCTTAGCCGTACGGTGCAACAATGAAAGGACAATCCCTGTCAATTCAAAGCGCTGGGTCTCTGGTCTCTGGTCTCTGGTCTCTGAACTCTGGTCTCTGTCTCTGTCTCTGTCTCTAGCACTCTGGAACTCTAAACTCTGAACTCTGGTCTCTGTCTCTGTCCCTGGGTTGGTCGACGACCGAAGAAATCACACTTAACGACGCACACTAAATAGCCCTCTGAAACCGTTCTTGATCACGGCTCGCAGACTTGCGTGTGGAAGCGGGGGTGAGACCTCTTTCTTCTCCACGAACAAGTGCGACCGTATTTATATTGTTTAGATACATACGAGAGATAGTAAATATGAAATAGAAAACAATAAGCTTAATTGTTACAGGCACTGTAGAACATTTTGGAAGGTTCGGCAGCATTTCTACCTCACCCTGGGTTATGGGTTTTTCTCTGATTAACGAATGGCAATCCAGCCAGACGTGCTCCGTGCTCGGCTGCATTATTCTGCGTCCATGCGAGCGCGTTAAGTTTCCGGATCAATTATGATCGGAATGTATAGCGGATGGACAATCCCTTGATCCGTTGTAATTAATCTCAGTTAAGCAGAATGCCGAAGTGCCGGGACCCACAAAGCACTCGTTAATTAGGAGTCTTTGATGTTTCTAGGGTTTTGGGCATCGGGTATTGCCTCCCGAACGTTGGACGTTCCGTTCCGTGGTCCGGTCATCATTATTGAACTCGCTATAGACGTAATACGCCTGCGACAGCCGCTAGGTACATTCTTTTATGTTCAAACGCATTCGGGTTCATCAGAAAACTGCTCGTAAGGTCCCTGGATGCGACTGGGGTATACTCGATAGGCTATGTAGAGTCCTGAATCCCTCCGGAGAGCGTTCTGATAGCTTGGTTCACTAAGCTTAGTGATAATGAGCTGGTTTGAACACTTCCGAGGCTCGAATATCCTCAGTTCGGTCGAACTGGCTACTACGGGATATAGTACCAATCCTCTATAGAGTTCTTTAATGATATAGCCAATGATTCTATGTAGAGAATCGTTCCGGAGTACGGAATTCATGTATAGGCGTGAAATCGGCGTATCACCGGAAATGGGTCGGCACGGTCGCTTTCTGACCACAAGTGTTTCTACTGCTGGTTATTAGGGCATAGTTGGTTATTCTGCCCGGACATGGAGGCGGATAAACAAGCTGGCCAAATTAGAGTCAAAGGGAACAAAATATATATGGGAGATGGCTCGAGTATCCCTCGAGGAGAAGGGCCTATTAAAGAGAAAGTGGCAAAGTACTATGCAACAAAGGGACAACTCTTCATTCAGATACCAGAACTGCCAGAGGTTGAGCCTGAGTTACCGCAAGTGCCAACATCAGCGGTGTTTGCACAGAGAGCATTCCCAAGGTCAGAAAACCAAAGGTCACCAGCAGAAGAAGAAGTCCGCTGTCTGAAGCAGCGCATGGAAATGTTGGAGACAGCTGCCATCCACGCCGGAAGTGCCCCAAAGGTTAAGCTTATGACCAGGAAGGAGGATAATGTTGAAATACAGTCTTTGGCCGAGCAATTGGCCCAGATACAGGCTAAGCTTAGCAGTTTGACGGATGGTACGCCCTTGGCAAGCCAGTATTTGGACACCAGAAGTGGCACGAAGACTAGGAACTCGGAGTTGGGTTTCTAAAGGGTTCGAGGAAGGAGCTGGCTCTGAAGAAGAAGGTCGCCTTTGCCAGAGGACAGACTCCTGAGGATGCATTGGATTCCGAGCGATCAGAAGAATCAGAAAATGAGGAAATAGGGCAGACAACGGAGAAACCCATGCGTGCCGCAGCAGGAGAATTACCATATAAGAATGTGAAACCACTGCGCCTGGTTGTTGAGGTACCACCGCTGCCTGTCAGAAGGATGGAATCATCCAAGAAGGAGCCTGCATATAAGCACCAGGCCCCTATAGAGAGGAATGTCAATGTTGAGGAAGTACTCAGCAGGGTATTGAAGCGAGAAGCCTCAGTATCGCATGGAGAACTCTTGGCATTGTCACCGATATACAGGAACACTTATAGAGAGTGAATTATGAGAAAATGGGTACCCACGAGTCAAAGCTTAATAGCAGGAGTAGGGCCCGGGGACAATGATACAGAAGATATAGAGATTAATAGTGGGCCAGTACAAGTCATGATAATGGAGCTAGCAGACGGTCCTTGGAAGTATGATATGGTGCTCCGAGAAGGCTCGGCAACCCAAGCCTGGGTAGCTCAGGATCCAATCATGCAGTACTTGGAGTCACTACCCCGAAGAGACAGGGGACGACAAGTGTTTATTGCGAAAGAATGCGAGCCGTTGAGAGTAGTGCCAACTCTGATAAATGGGATTCGGCAGGAAGAGGCCTTGCTAGATAGCGGGTCACAGATCATCTCCATGAGTCAGGAAGCAGCGATTGCATGTCAAGTTTCTTGGGACCCAGATACTACGATAAATTTGCAGAGTGCAAATGGGCAGGTTGAAAAGACTTGTGGATTGGCAAAGAACGTAGGCTTTACCTGTGGGGGAGTCACAATCTATTTGCAAGTTCACATCGTTCGTAGCCCCGCGTATCGAGTACTCCTGGGACAACCCTTTGATGTAATGATGGCTAGCAAAGTCAGGAATAGCACCAGTGGCAAGCAAACCTTGGTTATTATGGACCCAAATACCAGAGAAAGGGCTGTGTTACCAACTTATGCTCGAGGAGAGTGTAATCCTCCTAAGCTTAGGGAAAACAGTCAAAATTTTCAAGAAACCTCAATGAGTTGACTGAGGGACAAGGAGAGGTGGCTTGTATAATAGACTATGATGATGAGAAGGGCCCTGTCATCGCACAAACACTAAGCTTAGCAAAAGGAAGCTTCTCAGAGGCCGAGCTACAGCTAATGTTCATTGACCGAGTCATACACGATGAGGACTGTCCACAAGAAGATAAAGCGACAGCGTTATTGTGCCTAGGACACATAGCCAACGTGCAGGGCACAGAGGACCAGGGAATAACTGTCTTCGAAACAGAAGAAGATGACGAAGATACGGTACAATGCCTGGCTGGGAAGAAATATAAACCAGTAGCCTTAAAAGTGAGGCCAGTGTTGGGTGATCTACCGGAGAGATTCAGGATAAAACGAGAAATAAAAGGGGACCCACTGGCAGAAATGCCTGAGCTTAGCGTGCATCCTCCAGAGTTTGTCCCGACAGGCAGATATATGGAGGAGCATAAGCTTAAGCTGGACGAAGCCCAGCATGAGGGGACTCTTGAGGGATCTCTGGAACCACTGGGCTAGGCAAACAAGAAAGGACGGGGGTCAGAGAAGCTAAGAACGCGTCTTGAAAAACAAAAGTCGGTTCTTGAGGGGCAGGCGAAGGCTCCAGTAGGAGCTCCAAATCTGGAGAAGGAGAAATCTCCACAGCATTTGCGGGAGACTTGACTGGAGTGCCAGCTAAGTGAGGTGGTGATGGTGTTGGGCACCTAGGCAAAGCCAGCACATGTTGCCCATCCAGAGACAAGGACCAGCTAAAGATTTTAAAGAGGTCGGCTTGAGAGACCTCAGGGACTGGAGAACGTGATGGCAAGTTTGAATTCACCAAGAATAGAGGCGTAGGGGGCGGCATCGATGGTTTTGCCTTCTGTTTGCCTTTAAGGGCAGCTGGGATATGCGCTAAAGTGGAAGTTAGCAGAAAGGACAAATATACCTTGTAAAAGACTAAGCTTACGCGTTGAAACAGTCAAAGAGGCTACGGGAGAGGAGGGGCGGTTTGTTGAAGGGCCTGGCACCTCTGAACCTGATGCAATACCCAGGGGAGGGAGCACCAGCAAGCCTTCACCATCAAGGGAGTGCAGAGAGACGGCAAGAGGGGGCAGCGACATTAAACTTGACAAGGCCTCTGTGGACAATCCACCAGAGGGCCCACCAATGGGGATACCTGACAAGGGTTCTGCGGAAAATCCAGCAAAGTGCTCGTCGGTTGGATTGCACAACGACGCAATGGAAATCATGTGTCTTGGCACTGGAGCGGACAAGGGAGAGGCCAGCGGAGGAGTTGGTGCATGAGGCGGAGAGTACGGTGGAGGAGGGGTCCTTGCCACACCCACCTGACAATTTCCGCGAGCTCCTCAAGCTCCTTGCCCACCTCTAGCTCTCCTAGTATGCAGTGCTGGTGGTTCCCATTGAGGTAGGAGGTTGCGACGCGCCGGGAGGCGAATAGTGAGACCTAAAAGTAGAGAAAACATAAGTAAAGACAATGAGAACAGGGGAAAACGTGACTTACGTTGCGCGATTGATGATGAAGGCGTGCCTTGGGAAGCCGTTGAGGCGTTGCTCGGCCCAGGGTAGCCTGAAAACAGTGTTAAGAGGACAGAGAAAACTGTAACTTGAACTCTACTTACTGGAAGAAGAGTCCAAGTCCTCCTCGTAGCAAGCACATTTGCTGCTGCGTGTGTTTCTGTCCATTGTTGATAGAAGTGGGCATTGAAAAGTGAATATGCGAGCAGGATAGACGAGTAAGAAGTGAGAGGGAGAACGAAAGAGATGAAACGAGACCTTGGGACATTTAAAAGACCCAATAATGAGATAAAAATTTAAGCTATAGCAACAAGAAGTTGATCTATACATTTAAACTCGGTGACATGACATCATTCTGAAATAAGCTTAGCGAAAGTGTGCTACCCTCAAAGCTGGTGAATGTTCTAGACTGTAGAGTGCGTCAGAGAGACTCAGATACTGCGAATTTGAAGGAGATAATGACTGAGGACAGTCAGCAATTTGGTTAGGGGGAGATGATATGCCGATTTCACGCCTATACATGAATTCCGTACTCCGGAACAATTCTCTACATAGAATCATTGGCTATATCATTAAAGAACTCTATAGAGGATTGGTACTATATCCCGTAGTAGCCAGTTCAACTGAACTGAGGATATTCGAGCCTCAGAAGTGTTCAAATCAGCTCATTATCACTAAGCTTAGTGAATGTTAGAGCCGGTGCGGGTCGGGACCGAAGCGGAGGGTCGGGGTGGTATCCTTGATATAAGGTAACCGGGGGACAGGGCGAAGTCAGTACGTAGACTTCGGGACCGAGGCGGAGTACGTCGGGCGGGGGGTTGGACTTGCGGCCTCAGCGTATGTGCTGTGCCCTCCTACTGTCCTAGTCCGTATTTCAGGAAATCGGGGCCGAAGCGGAACGAGGCAGAAGAGAGGAGAGGGTAGAGAACAGGGAGCTGGTCCGCTGCTCGATTCGATTATCAGACTGAGGAGTACAAGCCAAGTACCTACGGTATATATACTACTGGCCTTATGAACTATGACTCGTACTGACTACGTGCGGAGCGGAGCGGAGACCGATCTAGTTACAAACGGATTACGAACGGATTACGAATGGAATGGAAACGGGTACAGGTATGGAGACTAATAACATATCTTGACTACGGACGGGAAATGGAGACGGGGGTATGAGACACCGAGGGCCAGGTGACCACAGCACGTGTGGAGGTGGTCGCGTGATCGGGGCAGGGGGTTGCGGTCGGAGCAGGTCGGGGCCGAGTTGGAGGGCAGAGGGTTGTTGTGTGGAACACACGTGGAGTCGAGAAGCCGAAGTTTAAATGATTAGACTCTGAGTTGGCATGGATATGACAGTGAACCAAGCTATCAGAGCGCTCTCCAGAGGGATTCAGGACTCTACATAGCCTATTGAGTATACCCCGGTTGCATCAAGGGACCTTACAAGCAGTTTTCTGATGAACCCGAATGCGTTTGAACATAAAAGAATGTACCTAGTGGCTGTCGCAGGCGTATTACATCTATAGCAAGTTCAATAATGATGACCGGACCACGGAACGGAACGTCCAACATTCGGGAGGCAATACCCAATGTCCAAAACCCTAGAAATATCAAAGACTCCTAATTAACGAGTGCTTTGTGGGTCCCGGCACTTCGGCATTCTGCTTAACTGAGATTAATTACCATGGATCAAGGGATTGTCCATCCGCTATACATTCCGATCATAATTGATCCAGAAACTTAACGCGCTCGCATGGATGCAGAATAATGCAGACAAGCATGGAACACGTCTGGCTGGATTGCCATTTGTTAATCAGAGAAAAACCCATAACCCAGGGTGAGGTAGAAATACTGCCGAACCTTCCAAAATGTTCTACAGTGCCTGTAACAATTAAGCTTATTGTTTTCTATTTCATATTTACTATCTCTTGTATGTATCTAAACAATATAAATACGGTCACACTTGTTTGTGGAGAAGCAAGAGGTCTCACCCCCGCTTCCACATGCAAGTCTGTGAGCTGTGATCAAGAACAGTTTCAGAGGGCTATTTAGTGTGCATTGTTAAGTGTGATTCCTTCGGTCGTCGACCAACCCAGAGACAGAGACAGAGACCAGAGTTCAGAGTTTAGAGTTCCAGAGTGCTAGAGACAGAGACAGAGACAGAGACCAGAGTTCAGAGACCAGAGACCAGAGACCAGAGACCCAGTGCTTTGAATTGACAGGGATTGTCCTTTCATTGTTGCACCGTACGGCTAAGATAACTTCAACGGCTGTTTGTTAACCTCTAAAAACACTACTCTCTTGAATTTCGCTGTCAGAACACACCCCCAGAACACCCTAAAAGACGAAACTGTTCATTATCTATCTCATTCCACTTGTATTATCTTAAGCTTATCGAATTGCGGCTAAGCTTAGTGAAAACAAGCCCACTATCTATATTAAAACCTACAAAAGTTTCTACCTTTTCAGCGCCTACCCAAGACAAGGTGGAAATTTGCAGTACCCTTGAGATAGTGCAAAATGCACTTCATGGCCTCTAAGTGGGCTATGCCAGGATTTCCGCCGAACTGGGCAACTAAGCTGACTGCAAACTGGATGTCTGGTTGAGTCTGAGTAGCAAAGAGGAGAGAGCTGACAAGCAAGAGGTAATGAATATTACCTGCATATTCTTTGTAAGCTCATTTCTCAGCTTCAGTCTTGGGGGAATGGGAGGTGGAGAGATTGTGCTTCACAGCAAGTGGAGTGGAGACAGGAGCGGCATCCTGCATGCGAAAGCAGGCAAGAATTTGGTGGATATATGCTGACTGATTAAGGTAAATGAGGCGGTTGGGGCGATCCCAAGTAACGAGGATGCCCAACATGTATTTGAGCTTGCCTAGGTCGGTAATCTCGAAGTCTTGGCTGAGGGCAGTCTTGAACGAGATAATGCGAGTGCCGCCAGGGCCAGCAACTGCCATGTCATTGACGTAGACAAGTACAAGGAGAGTAATCTTCCCATTTTCTCTCCTGATGTATAAACAGTCATCAGCGAATGCATGGATGAAGTTGAGCTTAGTCAAAACTTCATGTAATCTCTTCTTCCACTGCCTCCCAGCTTGCTTCAGACCATACAAGGCCTTTTGCAACCTCCAATAGCGACCTCCAGTCCCCAACTTCTCAACACCATCCGGTACCTCCATATATATTTCCTCATCGAGATCTCCTTGCAAGTAGGCAGCGACGACATCAACTTGATGAATATCAAAGTCTAAATAGGCAGCGAGGGTGAGGAAAATGCGGAGAGTGGTGAACTTGGCGACGGATGAGAAGGTTTTGGTGAAGTCCTCTCCAGGTATCTGTGAGAAGCCTTTAGCTACAATCCGAGCTTTGAACTTAACTTGTTTTCCATGTCCATCTAGCTTCTCCTTGAAGACAATGCAGCTTCCAACCGCTTTCTTTCCCTCAGGTAAGTTGTCCACCCATTCGAAAACGCCAGCCTTCTTTAATTGAGCAAACTCGGACTCAATAGCACTCTCCCACTGCTTCGAGTAGGGAGAACAAAGGGCCTCCTGGTAAGTACAAGGTTCATCAGCGACAGCGACAAAGGTGAAGTTCACACTTCCATTTAAGGAAAATGCATCGTCGATGGCAAAGAACCCAAGACGCTCAACAGGTTTGCGTACACGAGCAGACTTCCTAGGTGCAGGTGGTGGTTGAGGGAGACTCCCACTGGAGACCTCATGGGTAGGAGTAACCAGACACTCAACATCAACGGCAGGTACAGGATCTGGAGGGATGGCCGTGGGAAGAGTGGTGGTTGGACCAGGCTTGGGAACATCTGTGGCAACGGCATCATCAACCAAACGATCAACCAACTCAGGTGAGACCACCGGTTCATCAACATCCACAACAGCTAACTCGCTGGGGGCATCATCCTCGTAAAACTGGATGTCACGAGAGGCAATCAACTTGCCATTCTCCAAATCTTCAAGGCAATATCCTTTGGCCTCATCAGTCCACCACCCGAGCATCCGCACCTTCACGGCCCTTGATTCCAACTTGCCTTTGCACACTGGCCTGGGAACATGAGCCCAACCAAGAGATCCAAAGACCCAAAGATGAGAAACATCGGGTTTGCGTCCAGTCCATGCCTCATAAGGGGTGATTCCCTTTAAACCAGAGGTGAGTGTCAAACTGCGGATGTGGACAGTGTACATGAAAGCTTTGCCCCAATAATGCAGGTTTGTGCCACCGGTGTGCAACATGCACCGTATCATCTGAAAGAAAATGGTGATAGCATGCTCAGCGATGCCATTCTGCTCAGGGAGGTAAGGGATGGTTGTTTCATGAATGATGCCATTGCGACAACAGAATTGATTCATTGCAGAGTTGACAAATTCAGACCCATTGTTGCTTCGGAGACAGCGAGTCTTCAGACCAGATTGGCGTTCCAACATGGCCACAATATCCCAAACAGCGATGCCGGCCCCTTCCTTATCCTTCAAGAGACAACCCACAGGATAACAGCAGCTCACCTCCACAACGACGAGTGCATATAAATACCCATCCCAACTTGGAACAGACATTGGTCCAGTCAGGTCAAGTACCAGCAGTTCCATCTTGGAATAACGGCTTGAGCTCACATCAGGCATAGGCAGACGGTGAGACTTCCTATTTGCGCAGCCACTGCACAGATGGTCAAACTCGCAAGGTGTGTAAATGTCCAGACCCTTCACAAGGTGATCATGGTGCATCGAGTTGATGATCTGAGGGTTTAAATGACCCATACGACGATGCCACAAACGCATGGATAGTTGCCCTTTAGCAAGGTAAGCCAGATCACTGCCGATTTTCGTGCATTGGATATGATACAATGTACCAGCCGACCCTGCAAGGACTGCTCAGAATAATTCATTGCCACCTTTCGAGAGTGTCAACTCTTTCGATCCACAACTGTGGTAGCTCGCTCCCCCTTGTTGTAAAACACCTAAACTGACAAGGTTGGCACCCAGTTAAGGAACATGAAGGACATTCTGAAGGGTTATATTGATGTGACCTTTCGGAAGAATGGAACGGAACATAGCTGATCCATAGCCAGCAACGGGGACCCTATTACGGCCACCGACCGTGATATATTCACCATCAGCAGACTTCTGGTAGGAAATGAAGAAATCGCGATCCATGAACATGTGGGCCATGGCAGCGCAATCTAGCAAGATACCAGAGGCGACAGCTTCATCAGCTGAAGCCATCAACATTACTCCAACCTTGTGATTGCCAGAGGGTTTCGATTGCTCAACAGCAATATTTGCAGATCCACCCAATTTAGTGGTATTGTCCTTCCCTTTGGACCTTGAAGGGCATTCAGGAGCCCAATGTCCCTTTAGGTGGCAGATATGACATTCAGAATCCGGAGGGCGAGCAGGAGTAGTGGATTTCTTTGCCGATTTGCCTTTCCCCTTCTTTCCCTTCTTCCCAGAGTTCCCATTCCCCACCGACTTGGCAAGCAGGGCCAACTGCTCAGCCTTAACCTTCTTCTCAGACTCCTCAACAAGGCAATCACGTTCAGCACGGTCATGCACGGACACAAGCTCAGCAGTGACCATATCCAAGGTGAGAAACTTTCCCTTATCCAAAAGGTTCTGCTTGACGACATCCCAGATGGTCGAGCGAGGTAGGGAAAGTAGGATAGCATGGACAACATGAATGTCATCCAACTTCTGGCCTGCTTCTGTGATATGGCGATGGAGGTTCAGGAAGGATCCGATGAGATCTGACATGGTGGTATGCTCGTCCCATCTCTTGGTATAGAGTTCCTGATAGTAATAGTGAACATTGATGTTCTGGTGTTCGGTGATGTGGATCTTGCGAAGACGATCCCACATCTCCTTCGATGTGTTGACATTGGCAACATGTTCCCGCTGGCCAAACTCGATAGCTCCCCACATCAAACCCATAGCCACGTGATCAGATTTCAACCAACGTAGGTAATCCTGCTTTGATTGGGTCCAATCCTTATAGCCCTGGTCAGACATAAGGAGCAGCTTGTTTTTGGCACCAACAGGAGGCCTTGGAGAGGGTTTAGGGGGGCAGTCTTCCATGCCCTCTACAACAAGCCAGAGAAGTCGAGCTTGGAGGGTGGCCTTCATATTGTTGGACCAAACATAGTAGTTGCTACCATTTAATTTGGGGAACTGGAGTGTCACAGACAAGGAATTGCTCTTGGGGCCCATAACCTAATGAGAATAGAAGCGTGCAGTAGATACGTCAGACACGGAATATATAAGATAGGATCACTAGGATCCAGTAAGGAAGACTAATCAATATTAAATGGAGACACAATGCAACATACTACTCACCTAGGATCCAGTAATATAATAAAATTGTTCATTCATGTACATACAGTGTCCATGGTAAGAGGGAATATGAAATAAGGAAAACAATAAACAATCGTCGAGCTGAATGATCGCGTTTCGACAATGAGTCATAAACTAAGAATAGTCCTTCTGATATACATACACTACTGATCATTTCATAGTGACATGGGGATTTAAGCTAAATATAACCATCCTTCTGATATGGATTTCTGATAACAGGGCAGGTCATAGTGTTGATGAGGAGAGCTGGGATATACTCATCAATCAGGTCTCTGAAGATCAACAGTAAAATATTTGGCATGAGGGTATAACTCCACCAGTATCTGGTCACCCATTCCAAGATAACCCCCTGCTACTGAGCTGGTATTTGCAAACACATACCAATCAGTAAAAGATGCAGGGATATTGCCACACAACTACCAGATTCAAGATGATGAGTGGGATGAAAATGGATATCCAACATATGAAGAAATCCAGCTTAGGCAAAATAGTCATACTCACATTGAAGTCTCACTACCAAATGCAATATGGAAACCTTGGGCAGAGCAGTGGTGCTGTACACATAACATTATGGTGTCAATCCAAACAAGATTAAATATATGATATGTAATTCTTACAGGATACAAACATAGGAATACCAGGGAATATACTGTCCAAATATGAATGCAAAATAGCTGGGGGCGATAGAAGAAGAACACCTAGACAGTGCCAACACTGCAGTAGTACAGGAGCAACAGGAGGGACACACATTGGCTTTCTCCACAAAGTAGGGAACTAAATTTAATGTGGGACTGGGTTTGTGAAGCAGAAAACATATCTTCACCTACCAGGGTTGGGTGGAAAGTACTTTTTTCCTGAGTACTGCAACCGGAGGGAGTATGGCCACCTCTGGGCCCACTGGTGGGGATGCCATTTGGGGGGAGGGGGGAGCTGCACTGGGGCATAGGCAACAGATAAAGATACCACAGCAGATCAGAGAAGCACTAGACCTAGGGGCTGCTCTGCCAGCACCAGCTCAGAAGAACCCCTATAGTAAAGAGATGTGTTGGAAGTCGGGACAATGTAAGGGTGACCTGGTTGCCATGTTGCGTCGGCTGAGCAGGGAGAAACCTTAGAGAATCAAGTAAGGTTTCTCTGAGCTCACCTACACTACTTATACTACCTGCCATAATGTCCAAGTTGAGTAATCTACTCTACATAAATGGCTGTGAGGTGTCAGGGATGCCTAAAGCAAGTATAGTCAGAGATGGGCTTGGGATAGGATTGTGTATGCTAGTGAGGGTTCGCATCTGCAGTGGAGGAGTGTAGGAGGGAATTCCAAGTACTAGGGTGCTGGGGGACAGATTTCCAGGCCCAGGGAGGCTGTAAATTGGAATTCCAGATGCAGGAGGGCTGAAAGTCGGATTTCCGAGCATAGGGAGGCTGGCAATTGGATTTCCAAATGCAGAGGGGCTGGGGATCACATTTCCGAATGCAGGGAGTCTGGGGATCAGAATTCCAAATCTGAGGTTGTGAGCAATGACCCAGAGTTCCCCTTACACCCTAGTCCAACTCAACAACACTCTCCTCCCCTCTCAAACTTGCAATCCTTCATACACTATTGAGCTGGGAGCAGCACAGTTAAAATATTGCCAGTGCCACTTGCCAGTGCTGTGGCAAGGGAGAGGATGCTCACATGTCCTCTGACCATTCCCAATCATTTACATACAATAATTATTTGTGCCATTAATGAATTATAAGCCATATATCAATGCCTATCTTCCCTTTGGCTAGCTATAGTGCAAGCAGCACAATTAAAATATTGCCAGTGCCACTTGCCACTGCTGTGGCAAGGGGGCAGGTGCCCACATGCCCTCTGACCATTCCCATATATTTACAATAATTATCTGTGCCGCTAACAAATTATAAGCCATATATCAATGCCTATCTTCCCTTTGGCTTGTTGTAGTGCAAGCAGCACAATTAAAATATTGCCAGTGCCATTTGCTGGTGCTGTGGCAAGGAGGCAGGTGCCCACATGCCCTCTGACCATTCATAACCATTTACAATGATTATTTGTGCCATTAACAAATTATAAAAGGTTGACTATGTGCTTACCCACATCTGCAGCAAGGCATTTGTGTTAGGGGAGGATAGTGCACCAGAACCAAGTTGATATTCAGGTGCCAATTGTAGTCAGCACCTGTGCTATTTAAGTACATAGAGGCATGCACACAGACCAGGTAGTCCAACACTACATAGACTACTAGAAATAATACGCACAAGCAATAAACAACAATGTTAGTAAATACGATTGTTTGCTAAGTTGGGCTCAGGGATGGGGGTGGCCAAAGGCCAAGGCTGGGCTTGGTCATTGGGCATCAGCTAGGGAGGCCAAGCCTGGATGCCAAACCACAGACCTCTAGACATACCTTGCATAAGGGGGAGCGTTGCCACAAGTCCCCTTACAATTTGCCACCTCCATTGCCACCACAATGCATCTTCTCCATGCTGGCCTTTGCCTCCCTTTGCCATATTGATTGCAAGTCTCTCTCTTTCCTTATCCCATCAAGCTGATTCATTTTATGGTGCTGCAATGAGCTTGCCGCTCATGCCACCTATGCCACCTACACCCCTCATACCTTTCAGCATTTCCATCATGTCAATATCTATGATTACATAATTGTTGGTAAGCATTCAATCCATGGCAACATTAATTGTATTTAGTCCTATGCCATGCCGCCACTCTGTGATTGCTGCAACCCACCCCTGAGCTCAGGATTCTATGCCTCCATGATCCTGGGATCACACAGGCCCCTTCAATGTGCTTACCAAATGCATGAGCAAAGTTATATAGTGTGGTGGCCCCCCCAGTGGGCCCACTGTGCCCCACTCACTTGATACACTGTAGGTTGACTACCTGGGATACCCACCCAATATGCAGAGTTGGAGCACAGGTGTATGGGTGGCATGGCAATCCATGGCTTTGGGAATGAATTTGATGTTGGAATGAAATGTCGGAATGGATTTGAAAATTTGAAGTTGGGAAATCAGGTCAGAATGAGGAGACATCTGAGGATTGTCTGTCCAGACTGGTGAGGAGAGGTCATGCATTGGTGGCTCTGCTGCCAGCATGTGTCCAATCCTTACACCTTTCCTAATCCCCTCCTCACATAGCTATGAAAACTTCATATTTCCTCCCCTGCTTCACCTTCTCCATCTCACAAGTAGCTTAGATCTATTTTCCCTTAATTTTTTATTGCTTTCAAGCATAGGAAAAGATTATAACTTAGTACAAATGTTTGTATATAAGTAGCAGGCTCCAGAGACTTGCTCTACAGTCAATATATGACCCATAAACTCCTTCCTGATCTCATTCTCTCTCTCTCTTTCTCTCTCTCCAAAACAACTTGTCTTTCTTGGTTTTCAAAGCCTAGTGGTTGTTCCATCAACTACACTTGCCCTTTGTTTGGATGTGTTAGCACTGTTTCATTGTGTTTCATTTATGTTTCAGTTTTGTTTCAGTACTTCTCACATGCTAAAGAGTCTGCCTCTCTTCAAGCTGTGGAAAAGTCAGCCATCTGTGCTTCTCATCTGTTGGCCAAGTGCCACCCTGAGATTCAACTTTTTCACACACTAAGTTAACACTCCACCACCACGATCCTCTATCTCTCTTACTCCTTGTCCATTTCCCACTGGCTTGTTAATACATTGTTTATTTTGCTGATATTGCACATGTGTTGTAGAGGAGAGATTTATGGCATTCCAATGAAACAAAGGAAAGTGGAAATCCTTCCCACAATGTCCAACTACCAAAAATGAAGTCAAACTACTGGAGATAATTGAAGCTAAGAAACACAAGGTGATGTATAAGGTGTTGAGAATGTTTTATGTTGTGAATAGCATTTCCCTGCACTTCTGAACACATTCAAGCAACTTCAAGTCTGTAGTTTCACCCTGTGATGATTGGCATTGATGGTGAAGGAGGAGAGCTTGGTCCAAATATTGCTCAGCTTTGTCCAATTTATCCCATTGCAAATACACTTGTCCCAGCATCTGGACATCATTTCCCTCACCAAGCACAGAATGTGACTGTTGGTGAAGCTTCATTGCTTTCTTGAAAGCCGACTCAGCTTCATCTAGCTTATCCCGTCGCAAATACACTTCTCCCAGCCTGTGGACATCGTTGGCCTCACCAAGCACATTATGCGACTGTTGGTGAAGCTCCATCGCTTTCTTGAAAGTCAACTCGGCTTCATCTAGCCTATCCCATTGAAAATACACTTGTCCCAGCCTGTGGACATCATTGGCCTCACCAAGCACATTATGCGACTGTTGGTGAAGCTCCATTGCTTTCTTGAAAGCCAACTCAGCTTCATCTAGCCTATCCCGTCGAAAATACACATCTCCCAGCTTGGGGACATCGTTGGCCTCACCAAGCACGTCATGCGACTGTTGGTGAAGCTCTATCGCTTTTTTGAAAGCCAACTCGGCTTCATCTAGCTTATCCCGTCGAAAATGCACATCTCCCAGCTTGGGGACATCGTTGGCCTCACCAAGCACGTCATGCGACTGTTGGTGAAGCTCCATCGCTTTCCTGAAAGCCACCTCGGCTTCATCTAGCCTATCCCGTTGAAAATACACATCGCCCAGCTTGTGCACATCGTTGGCCTCACCAAGCATGTCATGCAACTGTTGGTGAAGCTCCATCGCCTTCTTGAAAGCCAACTCTGCTTCGTCTAGCCTATCCCGTCGGAAATACACATCTCCCAGCTTGTGGACGTCGTTGGCCTCACCAAGCACAGAATGCGACTGTTGGTGAAGCTCCATCGCTTTCTTGAAAGCCACCTCGGCTTCATCTAGCCTATCCCGTCGAAAATACACATCTCCGAGCCTGTGGACATCGTTGGCCTCACCAAGCACATCCCACGACTGCTTGTGAAGCTCCATTGCTTTCTTGAGAGCCAACTCAGCTTCGTCTAGCTTATCCCGCCGAAAATACACTTCTCCCAACCTCTGGACATCGTTGGCCTCACCAACCACAGAATGTGACTTCTGGTGAAGCTCCATTGCTTTTTTGAAAGCCAACTCCGCCTCGTCCAGCTTATTCTGTCGCAAATATACACACGACAAGGCTGAAATACATCGTGCATGTAAGCTTGATGACCCAACCACCTTCTGTTGTAGTGCCAGTTCGATGATCTCCGAAGTGGGATTTCCCATATAAATGCACCAGAGGGATCTGCATAATCCGCAAAATGATTCATCATCTTGGCGTAGAAGGCACCTAAGCAGCTATCGAGCGGACGATCCATCTCCATCTTCATGCCAAACTCCCGGATCGGCACAAGCATCCGATATCTGAGGTTTCCCTCAGTTCCATCGACGTAGATGAGTGATACCCGTTGTAGGGACACTAATATCTCCTGAAGTCGGATCGTTGCTGGTAAGTGGCTTTGGAGTTCATCAATGGCCTCCTGTCGGCACGGGAACCCATCCGGAAGGCTCGATAGCATGGCAAAAGTCAGGATAGCGTTTGGGTCTGCCTGCATACGTGGGCTGTGCACCGACAGGTGAATAGACGCGTCGAGATTGGATAAGCGATGCTTGGTACCCGTCCCTATGGCCCTTGTCTGCGTCCGCTCCCATCGCGCCCACAGCAATTCGGGCCTCTCGTTCCCTTCTTGCAATTGGGAAATGATGAGGTTAATGGCCAGAGGTATTCCATTGGCGACTCGAACCAATTTTTCGGTGAATTCGTCCACCAGCACTCGAGACTTTTGAAATATCAGCTTTGCGTCACTGTCGTTCAGCTCCTTCAAGGGTGGGAGTAAAGGCTGGGACCAGGCAGCTCCAGAAGGGCGCTGTGTACCGCGCAAGGTCATAATAATTGCGAGTTCGGGTACACAATCGAGGTGGGATAAGAAGTCCTCTATGTCCCGTCGGATCGCCTCGTCCTCCCAAATGGTCTCGAAATTGTCCAAGCATAGGATGGTACTTCCATGAAACCGAGATAGAACAATGTCAATCAAGCTTTCACTGCGTTCTGGAGGTGGGATGCGCAGCGCATTAGCAATGTCCCAAATCAGGCCAGATAACGACGTGATTGTCTCGCAGGAGACAAAGTACCGCGAAGGGTATCTCTGAACCACTTCACGGTCGTGTATGGCAGTTAGAGCGAGTGTCGTTTTACCCATCCCGCCGGCTCCCAAGATTGCGACCCGCGGCGATGGATCGTTAAGCAACGTTCCAATGACCGTGGATTTCTCTTCGTCTCTCCCAATCATCTGATCGGGACGAGGGATGGGCTTGTAGAGAGTACTGAATAGAGGAGGCAAGGATCAGGATGGCGGATAGGGATAGAATGGGGTTTGTCGTACCTGGCCGGACTTGAAGATGCCTGAGTAGATTGAGGTGGATTGATGAGCTTGAGGAGGAGTCCGGTCTGTGGAGATCAAATGAGAGCAAGCGGTATGAATATGGTTTCCGAACATACGTTGAGATTCGCGTGGACGCTATCGATGAGACGGTCATACTTGGCCAGATTCTCGATCCTCGAATTCCGATTTATCCACTTGTCAAGCCTCCCCCGCACGCCTTTTGGCGCCTCTGTCGAGAGTGTGTCGTAGAATCCTTCAAGGAGACTGAGTGTTGGATCAGCAATCCACAAAGAGGAAAAGAGAGCTCGTGTGGTATTACCGGTTGTACTCTCTTAATTCCTCCTCTGTGTCCTTCAGCTGATTCCTGTTCGGTGATGCGGCGACTTGGCGCAGGCCATAGAGGATGACCTTTGACCTGCCCAGTATCTTCTCGATGAGTTCCTGAGACCGATCTTTTTCGGTTTGGATTTCCTGTTCTGTTGTTAGATGAACCTTCGATTTCCAGTAAGTTTGTGCACCTCTCTGATCTTGATAATTTGAAGCAAGATTCCCGCAAATGCTTTCACATATGGTAAATCCTTGAACAGTTCACCGACCTCCTTTGCAATCTTTGATACGGTATCGGTTAGATTAACGGTGGTGGGAATGGTCGGTTCGGAGTTCGATGCTGGTGGATTGACCAGGGGTACAAAGGGGTCGGGCATCGCGGGTAATCCGTGAGTGGTCATGGCTGCTGCTGAGGCACACACAACAACACGCTGGGTGGAGGTCATGGCTTGAGTTCTTGGGCACCATTAATGCCGTTCCATAGCAGCAATCTTCTCACGAGATCTAGACCACGGGAATATCTCGGCGACGTCACTCAAGAAAGACTCATCCGATCCTTATGGGCAGCGCCCCTGCTCTTCCTCCTTGTAATCTGCTGTAGCAGGAGACCAACTACTGAGTTCGTGTGGAACGGGATCAGATCGTGACCTGAGCTCTGGCATTTCTTTTCTTCACTATTGCGGACGTACATATTTATACATAATCGCCATGCGCGCTCTTGTAGCCGGATACAACCATTAACAACGACACTGGCCCAGCGGCGATGACTATTTATGAATGAGCGTTCCCCTGTTGTCCACCTATAGGCAGGTATACGTACAGGATGCATCGTGTAACTGCCTCCACTTTTCCTTGCCCACATCCCTCCTGACCATCCCTGGAGCGATGTGTTGCCCTCGATATTCCTATATCACAATTCATGTCTCGATCGATTTCGGATCTTATCTCATTTGCCCGTTGCCCTACCCAGTAAGATGCTAAGAGATCCCTGCTTGAAAGGGACTCCGTGGAGGCATAGTCATTTGCCACAGCCTACAACCAAAGAAGTCACTTTTCGAATACCATGGAGATACGTTTGGGGTTGAAGGGTCCTTTTGCGACCCACTCGCATCATGCCACCAGGTAGGATCTCCCTCAGTTCTAGTAAAGACCCAGTCGACCTTTTATTCCTGCTGTACGAAATTACTAAAGTGTAGAGCCCATCATCTGGGTTGTAGAGCCCTGTGCTCAAATAATAGAACGTGTCAGTAACCTCCATACCAAGCGAAAGATAAAAAGACATCGCACCTTTGCTCCCAACCAGACTATCCCCAACCATGTATATTCGTCAAGGACCTTCTAGGCCTCACATCGACAGTACGCGACATGGCTAACCTTGCCTCCATCTGAAGCGGGAGCTTCGCATAGGGATAGTGTAAGCCTATGTAGAGGCGGACGAGTGGCTCGGCCACCTGGCACACGTCACCTCTCGTGCAATTGTGACGAACCCGACTGACATGTGACAAGGATCTCGGAGCGCCCATGGCCGAGGGGAGCCATCCTTATTTCGACAAACCTCCCCATTCCACTCACGGCCTGGCTCATTCAAATATTTTCTTTCCAATGCTACTCTTTCCCCTGAGCGCAAATCTTCCCCAGTTCTAGTAAATACCCTGATAAGCCTTCTATTGAGACCTTGACGACCTCGCGTGGGTAGACCGCCGCATTAACTCGCGATTGTTTCCTTGCAGTCAGCCGTGGTTGGCAATGCCAACGATCTGTTTATCTCCAACGAATCGGATCACTACAAGTATGATCACACCGATTTGGGGTGTCGGTATCGGACCTGGGCTGGAAGCTAACATCTTCATGATGCCTTGTCGAAACCCAAATGTATCCGGGTGCTCTAAGCCTTCCATACGGAGCAGACAATGCTGCACCAGGAGGGGCTCCCTCTTCTCATCCGGTAAGGCAAATTTTATTAATGAATGCTCTCGTGGACGGGTTGATGATCGTGGGTTCTCGCTCGTGTCTAGATCATTTCGCAGGGAATGCAAATCGAGTTTACAAGAAACGACCTCGAAGAGCTCGGTTCCCAGGCGCCGGTGGGAACGAACTCATGTCATAGGACCAGTAATGGGCACCGCAGCTATCAAGGATTCTTCGCACAAGAGAAAAGACAGTTGTTCAGCCGTAGTACAAATCAGACGCCATAATGTACAAATGGCGCCCAGGAATGAAGAGAGTCCTCCCTAAATTTTCGCAGCTCCTTCACACCTTCATGCAACACTCGCGCCGCCCGCTCGCTGTTCGGCTCCCCTCGTGAAAGCAAGTTCTCGTAGACCTTTTCAGCAACAATGGGAGCGGCCTCGTCAGGTATTGACCACATCGTCCCAATGACGCTCCGATATCCTGCTCCCAGCATAGCGCCAGTGATACGCACCGCCTCGTCCGATGCTGCTTCGTCTCCAGTAGCTGTCTGACATACTGACAAAAAGGCAAAGTCAGCATTGGCAAATGGTTTGGCAATGATATCAGTGATCATCAAACGACGGTCATAAAGGCAAAAACCACTCCGTGTGGGCTCTTTCACGTCCTGGACAGCGTGACATGCAAGATGAATCCAGCTGCTGCTAGCCATGTCGGCCAGCACTCGTTCTCTAGTCGCCCGCTCATCCCGACGTGCTTCGAATATCCACCTAGTGCCCACAGGAAATTGCTTGCCTATCTTTGACATTTCTACATCGACGCCTGGGAGTGGATTGATACCTGGTGTCTTGACCATGGCGATACAACATAACTGGATCGACCGGCAGCATGAAGCGGAAGGAAAGTAAGGGGGCCAGTCTGGCACCACCAAATGCGAGGGAGATCCAAAGCCCCCAACCCCCCTGCCTGGAACTGACGTCAGCGAGTGCAATGCTTCATCGCTGTAGGGAGGAGAGTGACTCTTACGATAAAGCCCAAGCCTTCAAGAACAGGGTGTATAATGCTTGAATAGAGCATCTCGAGAATCGTAACTAGGCGTGAGCCCAGCATGCTAAAAACATGAAGCAAATTAGCTCATGTGACATATTTCAGAGGTCAGGAATATACCTTTGAATCCCACACCCAAAAGCAGCGATGGTAGCATGGCAGACATGATGTGGCTGTATTCCAGTGGAGTCGTCATGAATAAAAGAAATTAGCAAAAGGTGGCATGAAAATGAGGAAATAGGAGCTCACCGAAATCACATGGAACACAAAAGTAGAAGGGTCCAAATTTAACGTGCATTTGGTTGACCTCTTCCTTGCGGAAAAGGTCTTAAGCCCAAGCCCCACGGCAAGGGAGCACGAGGGTTGGACCAGACCCTTGCTTGGGAAAAGAAAACGTACCTTGTTGTTTGAACCTACATCTTTTTTTTTTTCAAACCGTTGGAGGAGCTCCTTGCTTCGATCAACAGGAAAATGCTTACCTTTGTCACCTACCTGCTTGTGAAAGGGTTGGATAGAGCCTTTGGAACAAAACACTCACTGTACATTTGACCTACACTGGTTCAGTACAAGAAGCAAAGAACATGGCAGCAGCAGCAGCAAGGGAGGCGTCACAGGTAACAGACAACCACAAGAACATTTCACAGTCCAGGATGGCGTAAAGTCCAAGCTTTGCGAGTAGCACGTTGCACATGAATCCAATCATCATCCGCTCCAGAAGTAGACTGGTACCACCGAGAACAGGGTCAAGTAAAAAGATAACCGCATCTGGGACAGGAAAGAGACCCCTTGGGTTCGCTTGAGGATCCACTCGAGGGATGGACCATAGATATAGCGATGCAATAGCAGCGAGGGAGAAAGCGCGAGTGGAGAGCAGAGAGATTAGCATCTAGCATGACCCAGGTGGTCCGGTTGTGGAGTCCAAAAGCATCAACAGTAATGTTGTGGTTGTTGATGTTGTCGACTTCCTGCATCTGAAGCTCATTAAGTAAGAAGGAGAGAGAATTGAGTATAGACCTCACTGATGATGTAGGTGTAGGGCAGAGGGCCTACCCCATGGACTTATGGTCGTCGCGTCGAGATAACCATAGAGGTGGTGGGGGTGCCGGTAGGAGAGTCGCGACGACTCGATCAACTACCGACACCCCAACGGGTGCCATGAGGCAAGAGCAGAGGAAGGCGAAGTAGAGAGAGAGGGGAGAAGGAAGACGAGCTGTCCAGGAGGTTACCAAAATTTCTTGGGGGTTTTTATATGCCCCAGGAAGCTTGTGTTTGTCCTCGCAATCCGTCCAAAGAAAGGAAAGGCCAGCACGATGGTGGAACCACCCGAATTACAAATCAAAACACGATGTGTAACACTCAGGGCAGGGAAACGGCGCTTACGAAACTCCTTTTTCGGTTGCCACTTCCGCCGAGCACTCTTCGGTGTTCAAATATCTGCTCTAGCTCCCTTGCCCTCCTATGCCATCCACCATGTATCGTTGTGCTCCCCTCCATGGACGATGACTTATATCTCGGTTGATCGAATGAACCATTGTCCCGGTGGGGTTACGGCTATGGCGCTTTGTCGGACCCACATTTGTAAATGTTAGTCAATGATATACAGCATTGACATCGTTGTGACCTTTGCTCATCGAGGCGTGAGTGCCCCTCCCAGCATCTTTCAT
Organism: Lepiota brunneoincarnata; assembly: GCA_023014365.1. Classification (NCBI taxonomy): domain Eukaryota; kingdom Fungi; phylum Basidiomycota; class Agaricomycetes; order Agaricales; family Agaricaceae; genus Lepiota; species Lepiota brunneoincarnata. The sequence continues at coordinate 32,613 of JAEBUN010000025.1, read as the reverse complement.
TACACACAGCTCATTAGTCCGCTGGTAGTATTATTACGACCACTAGGGAGGGATGGGGAAAATTGCATATGCCGTAGCATCTTGAACTCAATCGCCCCCCTTTTCGCACGCCTTGCAGAATTGTTCAACATCCTTTATCTGTTTTCGACTGCATTGATTTCCGAATATATGACATGCCTTTCAGACCATCTGTGCAGAATATCACAATTCGATAGACAGAACCTTGCCAGTTCAATTTGAGCAGAGAATACATAAAACCGATTTCGCATTCCGATAAGGAATGGCTTTCTTACCTCAATGGGGACTTGGCTTTGTGCATGTGAACAGAGGTCTGCCCGTTATAGAAGCTCCCTGGGAGGAAGTCTAGGCCACGACTTGTCCAACCGACGGGGCAGCTGTGTCCGTGGACGGTGAGGGCCGTAGAAGACACCATCTGGGTACTTTAAACCTCACTCGTTTGGCTCTCTTTACTCCCCGCCTCGCCTGTGAGGTTTACTCGTCCAGGACGTCCTGCACGAATTGTGATGATGTCCCAGAGGAGTGTCGTTCCGATCGATCATCCCCCGCCTCTTACTAAGCTTCCTGTGTAATTTGTGTCCGAATTTGGTTGAAATCTAGAATTTAACCCGCAAACCGATAGCACCCGGTCGCCACATTCCGTTTGGCCAATCGAAAGTTCCGGCCGAATTTTGCGGGGCGGCGGAATGCACCCCGTGCCCCGATGTAAATCTTCCTGTCTGCCGCTCCACCATCGATGGACGGTTTTCATTCAACACTTTCCGCAATTTTCCTTGCCCTGACCAGCCAGAACAATGCCTCTATTGCATTTTCCGACTACGACCAGGTTGACTGACGATAAAGCAATGGTCAAGAAATGATAATTCAAAAATAATAACCTGACTGGATAACTCAATAATCCATAAATAAACAATAAATCATGTATACTGGATCCGTCACAGGCAAATAGATATGAACCATCCCACCGCACCATGCCTGACATATCAATCAGTCGATTCGAGAGCGTCCCAGGCAGCGATGTGTATGATGAGCTACGCGACCTCCCCTGTGGCCACTAGGAACAAAATACAATCAACGCAGCTCATGAAGTCGCTGGCCGCTCACGATTAAAGCATCGATCGTTCTTCACACCCACTTCCTCCCAGCGTAAGGTAAAGGCCCTCCTGATGGCTGGCCAGGCCAAAGCGCGTCTTGCTCGATGCTGTCGATTGGTGCCGTGTAGAAATGAGGGTCTCTGGACCTTCCAAACACTCGCATTTAGGGCTCGCTGACATCGCACAACACTTGTGAGTCGATAGATCTTGGGTTCCCAGGTCATCCCCAAGAACTGCACTGGTTGAGTTTGTGGTCCTCGAGGGTCGCTCTGGTGTGTTGGGAAACCTTCATAGGTGTCCATCACATTGGGGGTTGGTGCGTAGAAACCAGATAAAACCAGCGCACCGTATGAGTCTGTTATCCGCCCATAACAAATCCCTCTGCGTCTCCCTTCCCAGCGGTATGGAACAGCTCTAACAATCGCGAGGCTAAAACCAATTTTGACCCTCACCTGGGTGGCATCGTCAGCAAGGTGGTCAGGATGACAAGTCGCGAACATGATGATGGGCGACATGGCTCATCGCCGGCGAGAGTACGCCCTCATTATGTCTTGCCAACAGCTGGTACGACCTGTGTCATGGTGAACCAATCAGTCGCGGCACGCGGGGCATGGACTTAAGCTCAATATAACGACGGGCTCACCTGTCTCCATCTCAACAAGGTGGAGGGGAAATTTTCTTTGCTTGAAGGTCGCCTGCGGCAAGAGGAGAGTTCGGAAAAGTTCTCTGTGTCCCTCGAGTTGCGGCTGACTTCGGGCTAGGTTATGGAGTTGTCAGTTGACAATAGAGGGCCCTGACTCGGCGTGTAGCTACTACATACCACATATAGCGCACCAGTAGCTAGCCGGTTGGGTTTTGGGTGGGGGGAGGAGGGTGAGGGAATGGAAGTCGAGTTGATCATCAAGGATGGTGTTGAACTATAAGGTTGTGATTCATTAGTTGGAAGCGGAGTGATTTAACTCGACGTATAACTCGTACATACCACATAGAACCCACCGACAACCGGCTCGTTTGGTTTGGGTTGGAAAAGGACCAAAAATCGAGCGAACCGTCGAGGGTGGGAGCAGGGCAGGGGTAAGGCTCCAAGGACTCCATCGATCCATGGACTGGCCAGGAAAATAGACAACGAGAAGTTCGGGCCATCGCTGGGGGCGTCTGCTGACGAGCACGCTGCTGTCATTTTCCGAGGATTTCATCATGAATCGCGCAGGACGTATGGCGTGGGTACACGCGTCAGACGTTGGCAGAGTGCGACCTGAACAGAGGAAGTCAGAGTGGACACGGTTGAAAGAACGCTAATGGACTGGGCCCGCTGTCCGGGCATTGTTGGCTCACCTCTGAAATCTTTGACGGTCTACCATTCATGCGAATTATGGCCTTGAGTGCCCTCAAAGGAGCCTTCTGAGACGAAAGAAACAGGCAGATCTCTGAGTTCGAAATTGAATGAAGTGAGTACTATTTTGGGGTAGTCCTTACGAACCTCGGGATCATCGACTGTGTCCCGCCCACACAGGTGCAACTCAAATACAGTACAAGTCACAAGCTACGGAGCTTGCCCTGCAGATGAAATCCAATCCTGGGCACCGTCTTCTCCAAAGCAGGCCCTCCAACTGACCCACTCAATGTGTAGACCGAATTCCAACTTGCCTGTTGCCGTCTTGGACCGGACTCCGCCAGCAGCATGCCACAGCCCTTCGTAACATGACACAACGCAACAAGGGTCGGCAATAAATTAAAGAAGCGCAAATAATAGTTTCACAAAGCGTGTGGAACAGTGTGACTGAGCTTCAAGATGTTATCGTGTAATCAATTTTCCTCGGCCCGAAACAGAAAAGTTCGAGTCAGAAGTGCCGCTGGACCGATGGATTTTGTGTTGATGGTTAGCGCCCTGTGGACCGCTGCAATGGTCCTAACTAAACACTGATATTGTTTAGCATCTAACGTGATGGACTGGCATTTACTAATGTGGCTCCTGTGATGAATCGCAACCTTGCGACTTCATCGGAGTAGGCGGTTCCCTTGCGCGCTCGCATTCGAGGAATACAGGATGCGGAGAACGGCACAGACCCTGTGACGACGGCTCGGCGGAGGAGTTGTGACCGAAATCAAGTGATCTTACCGTCCTGGTCTTGTCCTGAGTACTACATTTTCAATTTGGGTTTGTGACTCGCGCGGTTTTGACAGCCTCGTGTTGGGCTTTCTGTCTTTGGATCGGTCGTGAGGGCAAAGCAAGCTATGCCCAATAAATCTGGAAGACCTCAGACGATTTGTCCTCCTTCCCCGCACATCCCTAAGCTCCCCATGACTCCTCTTCTCACCAGCCATTCCCATCATGTCAATCCAGTTTCCCAAACGGCTGTCTAGTCCGCCAAATACCCTCCACGGGTCTGTCTCTTACCCTCGAGCCTCAAGCCGGTTTTCGATTATCTTGCCGTGGATGTCGGGATCCTCCGCCTTACTCAACGTCGTGGAGGTTCTCGATTCCTGGAATCTATCTCCCGGCAGGATGTCATCAAGAGTGCCACATCGCCGGGGTTGTAAAGCTTCATGGGATGGGGGCTGAAAGCACTCCGTCCAGTAGCACATCTGGTCCAACCATCCGAAGCTCTCCCATGCTACGGGCGGTCCTCCTTCGAGCAAATCGAGGGTTTGCGAGATGTTGTCTCGATGATTCCTGCATCTTCTCCACATCTTCATAACGAAGCTGGGCCAAAGGGATATGGCGCAGGCTGACTTTCCCTGGTTCAAGTACCAAGGCATCGCAGCGGCGTTGATGGACGTTGATGACAACTATAGGACCCGAGCCCGCGGCCGCCTTCAGAATAGAGATTTTTTTCGGAAGAAGGAAACCCCCAAAGTCTGGAAGCGAGCGGATACTTTGTAGAAGAGAATCCCACCTCTCCGCAAGACGATGATGGCGCTGAGTTTCTTCTTCCAGAGACATATTGATATTGGTAGGCGGCTTCATCGGCTGCTCTCTCGTGGCTGCACTCCGAAGTTCATCTGAAACCCGCGTGAATTCTGCGCAGATATCTAGATGTACCTGTTGGAGCTCAACAATGGAAGTGCGGAGGTTGAGTAGTTGGTTCCAGACAACTGAGCGTCCTTGTTCGAGCCACTCTAGGGCAAGATCGGGATTGCCAGCGTCGAGGGCGAATGCAACAGCCTCCCTTGGAAGATCACCAAACTCGCTCATTACTCTCTCTATCTCTCTTTTTACATACCCTATCACCCTTTTACTCCCAATTCTTGTAGAAACACGGACACGTAGACTCTATAAAATACGTGCCTCGTAGGTATGCGAAATAGACGTCCTTTACCCCCCGAGAACTGGTAGCAGCTTCACAATAGGATCTCCGATCCAAGCAATTTGTTGAATGAGATCAATGGCCCGACGATATGCGTCCAGGGCAGAAGGTGGGTCATGATTGGCTGCAAGGCGAGCCCACCGTTGGGGCGCCATGGATCGAAGTGAGGGGAACCCAGTTTTAGAGGTTCCAGCTGACCGAAAATGTGAAATTGCCTCTTCCAAGTCACTCTGCAACTTGGTATGGTCAAACCGAGTCTCGTAAGAAGCCCCGAGATCGTGGAGTCGATCCGGCCTTTCAAAATGTCCATCTGGGGTAAGCAGTACTGCCTGCTGTTGGATAGAAATTGCCTCGTCGAGGTCGCTAGGTTTTCCCGTACGTTGAAATCGACTCTCGAGGGAGATTCCGAGGTTTTTGAGCCATGTTGACTTGTAGACAAGCCCATCTGGGGTGAGCAACACGGCCTGCCGATTATTCTTGATCGCCTCCTCTAGATCATCGAGTGCTCGCGTACGCCCAAACCGACTTGCAAAAGAATTCCTGAGGTTGTTCAACCACTTCGACCTGTCTGGATGTCCATCTGGAGTAAGCGAACCGGCTCGCTCATGATTCTTGATTGCCGCCTCAATATCACTAAGCATACCCATGAACTGGAAGCGACTCTCAAGTGAGTTCCCAAGCTTGCTGAGTCGCGCTGGCTTGTCGGGATCTTCATCTAGCGTGAGCAAAACTGCCTCCTCTTTAGCTTTAATCGCCTCTTCAAGGTCACTGGGCATCCCTGTATGCTCAAAACGGTGCTGGAAGGATATACCATGATTATTGAGCCACCTTGGCTTATCAGCGTGCTCATTTGAAGTGAGCAACAAAGCAGTCTGTTGGTCCTTGATCGCCTCCTCGATGTCACTGAGCATGCCTGTACGCAGAAATCGATGCTGTAAGGAAACTGCAAGGTTGTCGAGGAATAGTGGTTTATCAGCGTGCCCATCTGGGGTGAGCGATACGGCCTGCCGTTGATTGTCGATTGCCTCCTCAATGTCGATAAACATTCCTGTGTGCTCAGCCCGGGTCCGCAGGGAAATCCCAAGATTGCTGAGCCACGTTGGTTTGTCGTGATGTCCATCTGGGGTGAGTAACACGGCCTGCTGACTGCACTTGATTGCCTCCTCGAGATCACTGAGTGATCCCATTTTCTCAAACCGACTCGAGAAAGAATTCCCGAGGTTGTTGAGCCAATTCGGTTTGTCACCATCCTCATCAGGGGTGAGCAACACGGCCTGTTGTTGGCTCTTGATTGCCTCCTCAATGTCAGCAGGAATTCCCTTAGCCTGAAATCGAGCCTCAAGGGAATTCCCGAGGCGGCTGAGCCGTGCCGCTCTGTCAGGGTCTTCATCTGGAGTGAGCAATACAGCTTGCAGTTTATACTTGATTGCCTCCTCGAGGTCACTGAGCATCCTCATACGCTCGAAACGAAGCTGGAAGGAGGCCCCGGGGTTGTTAAGCGAGAATGGCTTGTCGGGATCCCCGTCAGGGATGAGGGAAAGAGCCTGCTGGTGTTTCTTGATTGCCTCCTCAATGTCGCCGAGCGCTCCTGTATGATCAAGCTGGAACTGCAAGGAAACCCCAAGGTTATCGAGCCACTCCGCTTTGTCTGCGTGTCCATCTGGGGTGAGCGATACCGCCTGATGTTGGTTCTCGACTGCCTCCTCAATGTCACTGAGCAATTTTGTGTGGTCGTAACGGCTCTGTAAGGAACTCCCAAGGTCGTTGAGCCGCTTTGGTTTATCAGGATGCCCATTTGGAGTGAGCGACACCGATTGTCGTAGATTCTTGATCGCCTCGTCAACATCGCTAAGCAACTCTGATTGGTCAAACCGAGTCTGTAGGGAGGTCCCAAGAGCATTGAGCCACTCTGGCTTACTGGCATGTCCATCCGGTATGAGCGATACAGCTTGCTGCTGATTCTTGATCGCCTTATCGATGTCCCTAAGCATCCCTGTACGTTCGAACCGACTCTGGAAAGAAAGCCCTAGGATGTTGAGCTTCTTCGCTCTGGAAGAATTGGACAGCTTTCTCTTTTTCCCCATGATCGATGATTTTTGACGCTAAGGCGAGTTGGACGAGGCAATCCCGCAATCGGTTCGACGAAGAGTCGGGGAGTAATGTTGTGATCACTGGGACCGGCTGGACAGCTATATGCACAATCAGTGCAAGAGATAAAAGGAAATATGGGAGTATACTCTCGGTTTCTGTCTTGAATTACCTTCTAAACACAGGCGGGAGGCCTTGCGATTAGCGGTCTTTGCAATGATTACGTCAATCATACAGATTGCTGTGCGGTACAGGAATTGTATAAGTAGTGTATCTTCACTTGCCTCGCTCACTTTCGCTTTCTGTTCGATTGGGTGAGCGTAAACACTAGGTTAGTCACATCGCTAAGTGCAGCGAAAGTCATGGTTTGGGCTAAGTCAACGCTGAGACCCAAATTAGGATGGTGAGCGGAGATTGAGGCACAAAAACCCAGGTCAGCCTTGTTGGATGAGAACTGGAGAGACGAGAATCCATCAGCGTGAACACAAGAGGGACAGAACAGTGTCATTTCGGGAGGACAGCCTGAAGGTGAAAAATATAGTTGTGGGCTGCCGAGGGAGGGATACGAGGGAGCGGCGCGATGAGAGTCACACTGCTAGCGAGACTGTTGTGTATATTTATTGGGGGCCGAGGGCATTTAATGGTGAAGCAACCCTGACCGAACCAAGGCCCGCCGATAGCACCTCCCCCCCATCATACGTCCTCTGAAACGAGGGCAAGTCATCGCAAACAAGTTAATTGTATTGCCTAACTGGTATTCTCCCATTCCAGATGACGGGAGGTCTCTGCTACAGCATATTGTTTGGAGGTGTATTTCACGCTATGGGCCGCCCCTCCCCTGCATGTTCTGGTACTACTCTCCTAGTTGCGCGGACTGGTGACCAATACTGCACTGTCCTCAGCAAATTTCCGAACCCCGCAGAAAGGATCGTATCGTCCCCAAAGTCACCGTAACGGAAGGAGAAAACATGTTCCACTGGCAGTCCGTCCTCTTGAGCATGATTCCAACAAGCCCTCCCTTTGGGCCCTTAGTGATTTCGAGAAAGTAGGAGGCTGGGTTTACTGCAAGCGCCAAGATCGGACTTTCAATTGTTCCCTTGCAGTCGTTCACGATTGACAGGGTCATCGACCTGTTTATATCAAAGGGAATGGATCGCTATGAGTTTGATCACACCGGTTCGGACTGTCTGTATTGGGCTTGAACTGGAATTCAACACCTTCAGAATGTTCGCCTTCAAGTCGAAGTCGAGGCGACCCAGAAGCCCTACACCTGCCATACAGAGCAGGCAAGGCCGCACCCCGATAGACAACCTCTTCCCATCCGACAAGAAGAATAGTGTAATATCTACGAATCACGAAAATTGATCTGTTTGAGTAGCCCAGCCAATCTTCGAGATGAAACGAGTCCAGGTGGAAGTAAAGATATACGAGTCACCATTGGGAGGAAAGCCCCAGGTAGGAGGATAAAACCCTCGGCACGTCATCCGTTACTATCATACAAACTAGCTTGGGGACATCAGAGTGCTGCGCTCGTCAAATGGGGCAAGTTGATCGTGCCTTGGTAGAATGGTCCCTCTTTGGACACCGTAGTGTCAACGAGGCAGCAGGAATGCTGTGGCGGCAGAAGAGAGAGACAATACAAGCAGTATTCACCCGAGTCTGCCAGTGGACGAAAAATTGAATGCACTTCCTGAGGGACTCAGGGGTGGGTGTTTTGGAAGCGTGTTAAATGAATGCAATATTGCCGACTAGATCTTGTGTTGTCATCTCTTTGTGAAGCCACCACTTGTCACTTTATCACTTCCCATTGGCTTCATTCGCTTCTGCCCTTCGTCAAAAAATCTGTTGAATGACAATACCTTTCAAGATGAAACACCTCTTATTTAGTACTTGGTATACAGAGCCAGCAGAACACAGGTATAGCCCCGGAACACACATCCCCACTAGCAAGAGATCAATCCCTCTGTCCTGTCACCGTCCCCTTAATTCCTGCCCGATTATAATGAAAATCACTACATTTTGTTATGAAACCGATGTCTCTGTAGACACAGGTGACCCACATGTTACGATATCCCGCGTATGTCTCGTCAAAAGTGCCTCGCCCTAACCCCATACTGCAATGGAGAGACCCGCGACTTGCGAGGGATAAGGGTGCGGCAGCGGCACTGCATCAGTGACATGGGAGAATGCCCCGAATATCTACGCTCAATCCACGAACCCCCTTCCCGCTCGTGACTGTTCCCGTGCATTATAAAACGTTTCAGTCCAGGCCCTCAGTCTGTGTGGCCCGAGCGACTTGAAGTCTTGAGACATGTACGCCCTCGCCATTGTTATTGCCCTTGTGCGATGGGCGGATTTCGCCAACTCCCAGAACTACAATGTCCCCCTCGCCGAGCCAACGGTACAACAGGTACGTTGCTGATTAACTTCTTATCATCTGAATTCAGATGACTTGCTGTAGTGCACCAAACCTCCACCAAGCTCTCTCTCGGTATTTCGTTGCCGTGATGAGCTCCATTGGAGGATGTACTGCTGCAATTCTGCCGCTCCCGTACGTTGCCACCGCCGTCCAGGTTTCCTCGAATTATTATGTTGAAAATATGCCCCACCCTCAAGGCCAACCAATCGCCGTTCAGCATTGTATTCCCCGGAGCTGGAATCACTGTCAACCCGCCTGACGCGGGATGTGGATTGAGCTGTACGGAGATAAGTGGGATTGGGATCGGATATCCCGGTTGTAATGGCAGTCCCTTGTGTTGTGAATATTCTGCATACGTATGTGATTTCATATTGCCCATAGTACGTTTATCTTTAACACTCGCTGCAGAGCAACAGCGTTACTATTGGATGCTTCACTCTTACCGAGTTTTGATATGTACTCGCCATATGTTCAAATTGCAGATCTGTAATGTCCCGTATCTTCTGGCAATGCAAAATATGCTTATTCTGCCATCGGGGGAGGAAGGAGGTTTCCCTGCCTACGAAAAACATCTCCCACTGCAAGTGCGGACCACAGTATATTACAGGGGTTATGCTTGTGGCATGCATGTTGAAGCATAATACTTTCAGTTCATGAAAAAAGGTCAGAACTGAAGTACTGTACGTATATCCAACCCCGAGAATATCCTCAAAATGAAGGACCCCCCCATTTCATGTGTAGCTTTCGCCATTTACCCATACTTGTGTTTGGGGTGTAGAAGTACAAAAAAGTAGTGTCCCAGGGAGGATTCGAACTTCCGGCTTCTCGGAGCAGCTACGCCACAACGAGATGATTTAACCACTAATCGACAGGGACGCTGGTGAAAACATCCGTGTTTGACTCCTATAACCAAAACGGTATACGAAATGCTGAAGATAGCAAATAATGCAAACTATACAAGATAGCCTATTACTGTAAATGACCACCCGTTTCCAAGTGACGTTGTAAATCCTACCGGTACGCAGATCAATTCCAGGTATCGGGGATGGCGGAGTATGATCGTACCTCTTTATCCAAGAACATAGCGCCGCATTGAGCTTTGCCATCCTTCCTCCAGAGGCATCGGTACACCTGTGTCTCGCCATCCACCTTCTCCACCCTCGTGTTCGTATCCATCCTCTCCTCATCCGACCGCTTCAGGTCATCCGTCTCTAGCATAGGGACCCCCATTGTCCGCTTCAACCCGTCCACCTCTCTCTGCATCTCATCCTTCTCCCTCTTCAACGCCTCAACATCCCGGTCCCGCGCGCTCAACTGCTTCTCAAGGGTGTTAACCATCCCCATAGCGCCCGTAAGCATATCATTCATTTCGGAATGTTTCCTCTCCATCTCGGGGTACTCCGCCGCGCGACGTCGAATCTCATCATCTCCCGTCTTCTGACTCTGCTCTATCATAAAAATAGCCACACGCTTGTGATGCTTCAATTCATTCTCGAGCTCATGAACCCGCATCTCAAACATAGTTCGAATCCCCTCCAGGCCAGTTGTGGCCTGCGTCTCGGCCACCTCAGCGCGCTGTTGAAGATCTCTATTTTCTTCTTGCACTTCCGAGACAAATGCAGACGCCTGGGCGTACTGGGCCCTGAAAAAGTCAATATCTTTCTCAGCCATCGTCTGCCGCTTCTTCGCGCTCTCCAGGGAAGTGGCGAGAGTAACCCTCTCCTCGTTCCAGGAAATAGCGGCAGCCTTGAAGTCTGCATTCTCGACCTGTAGCTCCTGGACTGTGGTTTGTGCCGTTGTGAATAGGTTTTCCAGTCGGGAGATTTCTTCGGATTTCCTATTTAACAGGTTCATCGCAGATTCGAGGTGATGGGGGCCATCCTATACAATGATGAATGTGAACACGACAAGTGTTGGAATAAAGAATCAAGGTCATGCCTGGGTCTGGTGGGCCGGTAGTTCAAATACGGGACGTGTCGGAGAAATGGTAGGGGGAATCTCTACTGGGGATGATGGGCGATCTGTATATTGATCCGGATAAAGTTGAGAAGCAGTTGCCTGTTCAGATTGAGGGATCTCTGCCGTAGGCGCCGAGGGCTGCGAAATAGTATCAGAACGTTTCGATACAAGATTGACATTATCCTACCTCTGGTGCCACTTCCAAGGAGTCGATCGCTTCCTGGACTTCTTCCCCATCACTCTTGTGCTGGGATTCCGTGGCAGAAGGATGAATCCAACCCTCATTAGCGTCAGGCACAGTTCGGCGCTTAGCAGCTTCATTCAATAAGTCTTGCGTATTTTCCTCTTCTTCTTGTCGCAAATACACCTTTTGTTCCAAAGCAGTCGGGTTCTTGCTTGTGCCTTCCGTTCTACTGAGCTCCTCTCCAGCATCACCCATTCCACCGTCGTAATCCACAAATGAATCAGCGAATTCCTCGAGGGAAGGATGCGAAATTCTCGACCGGTCATGATCTTCCTGGACTACAGAAACACGTGTCTTCTCCTTTTGCTTGTCCAAGAGAGAAGCAAGGGTATACTTCGCTCCGGCCCCACCATTTTCTAGCTGTTTCCCTCGCTTGGCCGCCTCTGCCAAAGCTATGCCCTTCGAAGCGGCGTCAGTTGCTACCAAAGGTGGGATGGCGAACGGGTCAGATTCGAGAGCCTCTTGGGACCGAGGGTCATTTGATTTCGACTTGACGGGAGAATCAAATTGTTCAATCGAGCTCTCGACTTCGTCAATGTTCTGGGCACTTTCAATAGTAGAAGACGGAAGGTGGGGAGTAAATTTCGAGGGAGAGATGTGAGGAAGAGGACGTAGTTGTTTTGTCGTCCGCGAAGCTTGGTCATTAATTTCGTCGGGGTTGGGAGGGGCAGTGATGAGATCCGAGTCGAGTATATTCCGCCTGGAACCCGGGGTGCGCGGTTTCATTCTAGATAAGACAGAGTTCTTGGAGGGTGTCCTGATGAGATGTCGCGGAGCGGGGAATTGGGACTCTTGAGACTCTTCTGCCTCTGTCTCTGGCACGACGTCTGGCCCACGGGGCGTCGTCTTACGATCGGGTACTTGTGGCGGCGGCGTTGGACTATTACGGAGGACGAGGAGGAGGGGTCCTTGTATCGGTGTTGATGGAGGTAGAGGTGCAAGATCAACCTCAGCATATGACAACCCTCCGTCAGTGTCATCATCCTTTGGGTTCCCCTGATGACTCGTGGATCCGTTTCTTTCCGTTATTCGTCCTTTCGCCGACCGGTGAGTTTCGGAGTCGCTCGAGGGCGCGGATGGCTGTTTGGCTATCACCCCAACCTTCAGTAGACGATGAGACGAGGCATTCCTAGAGCCTGATCGCGAGCGGTCGGGGATGGATGCAAGGCCCGGCTCTGCTGAAGACGAGAGTCGGCGGTGCGGTCCCTGTCGTGAGGGTTGGGATTTGAGACGTGGAGACCCATCTGGAGTTTCCAATTCCTCTGCATTTTCCTCGTTCCTAGTAACATGATTGTAGGATACAGTCCTTATAGCTTCGTCGTTTTCCGAATCCCGTTCAGCCGAGATGGAAGGAGAGGGTAACCTCGACCCAGAGGGTGCTGTGGATTTAGAAGCTGAACTGGGCTTTTTCCGCGAGCTGATGGTACTCAAATGAGCGTGCTTGACAGGTTGTTTCTTAACCGTCCGTCTGGCAGAAGGAGGGGTGGTCTCGATTTTCTTCTTGAGAAGACTTTTACGGGGCGGTGGTTCGTTGTCGTCTTCAGAACCAAGAGTAAAAGTTGTAACCTCGGGTGAACGCTTGCGGGGTCTTGCTGGTCGAACTCGTGAGGCAGATGCTGCTCCTTCTCCTTTTCCTTCTTCTTCTTCCTCCTCCTTCTCCCACTCTGACATCTCTCGCAATGGCACGACAGATTTCAAGGTTTCGATGGATATTTTTCGCTTCTTTCTTGGACGACGTGGAGAGACAGCGTCTAAAGGTGTGTTTCGTGAAGTCGTCGATCCGGTGCTCGGAGCATGACCACGATTCTTTCGCTTGATACCTGTGGTAACAGACTTGGATTCATTTGATCTCGATATAGTAGAGCGAGTAGGATTGCCAGGGGAAGGCTTGGAGCTGGTAGACGCGGCTGAAACGCGACTTTGAATCCCCGCTGGGAGTCGTGTCTATGAGTAAGGTTAAACGACAAAACAAATACTCACCTTTTCGCTTAGACTTTTCCTTCTTCTCGGCCTTTTTGCGCCTCCAGGCATTGACGAGGGGGTTTGTACAGTCTGCCTTGGGTACCCAGCTTGGAGGCCAGGATTTGCCTGTCTTGGGATCGAAACCTGCCCATCGCACTTTGTAGTAACCCGGCCTCTCATCCAGAATCTCAACCACTTCCCACAATTCATCGTCCTCGCGCTCCACGAATCCTGGTCCCTGTGAAGATGCGTCGAGATTGAGGCTTTTGTCCTCGGTGTCGCTATCTCTTGCCATTGGGTCGACCGGACTGGATGACAAGGTCCAAACAAACACGCATTACGTAATATGATCTCCGTTCTCAAGATCTCACGATCAAACAAAGTTGCACCAGTATTATAGACTGAGAATCCCACCCCCTGATATCGGTCTTCTCACCACAATGACAACGAATGGTGCGTCGCCCCAGGCTGCCTACGATGTGATAAAGGTGAGGAAACCCCAGCGTCTGCCACGGCATTGAGCTCAAGGATGACAGACAGACACAGGTTGGACGAGTCCTCAAGCTTCTGGTGCTGGGAACATGCAAGGATTTACATAGACTAACCACCTTTAGGTTTAAAACGACTTTCTGATGGCTACTATGCTTCATTCCTTTCACAAAATGCAAAAGAGCGAGTGCCTAGCCCAAGTACGTACCTATCTCTAATTAGTTCCACGACTTATATTCCACAACCACCCCCAACCCGTCTAGTCCGCTTGCTATTTCCTCTAGAAGCGAAGCCCGGTCTCATCTCCTTCCTCCTGGGGAAACCAAATCCCGCCATGTTCCCTTTCGCGTCACTGAGCTTCACTGCACACTCGCCAGTAGATACCACTGAAGTCGTTTCGTATACCCTCGATCCCGGGGAACTTGCTCAAGCTTTGCAGTATAGCGAGGCAAGCGGAATTAAGAGACTGCGAGATTGGCTCTTTGGTTTACAGGAATTTAGCCATGGCAGGAAGCGGGGAGAAGGCTGGAATGTCTTTGTTGGCTCCGGTTCCCAGGAATTACTTTACAAGGTCAGCCAGGGGAGGCATGGATCAATCAAGAGCTAATGCACTGATGACCTTGTCAGACTATTCAAGCTCTTGTCGACGACACGGATCCTGTCCTTGTCGAATCTCCAGCTTATGCGTGCGTGTGAGAACTCCCTTCCAAGAATAGTCATATCCATCCAGTTGTGTTTTTGCCTCGTTTAGGGGGGTTCTTCCTATGTTGCAAAGTTTGCACTGCGAGCTGATAGGCGAGTTGGATTTCTGTTTTCCAAGTCGCCAGTTGGCGGATTTTATGGCCTCCACTCTCGGCTTACATCTTATTTTCAGAAATCGAGACCGATGGCCAAGGTGTCTCAGCGACCTCGCTTAGAGTTATACTTGAAAATTGGCCGACTGGGAAGCGAAGACCTAAGGTGCTTTTCACCGTTCCTGTACGTCTACTCGACCCCAGTTTCCTCCGATCGTCTCCCAGGCGGGACGCTTATCTGGACACAAATAGACAGGATGCAACCCGACGGGAATGACAACCGCTTTGGAACGCCGCAAAGAGATTCTCAAACTGGCACGAGAGTTCAACTTCCTGATTCTCGAAGGTGGGTAGAACCGTTGTAACTGAGAGACAGCTTTTTCTGAATTAAGACCTGTATCTTGTCATGACTGGACCGATTTCCATTGCTCGACCGATATAATACATTGCCTGCTACGAACTGGACATCTTTTCATCATAGATGATCCTTATTACCATTTGTACTATGGTGAAGCGCCTCGTCCGCCGTCGTACTTTTCTGCAGAGAAGGACGAGCCAGAAGTTGGCCGGGTGCTTCGATTTGACAGTCTCTCCAAAGTTATATCCTCAGGCATCAGGATTGGATTTGCTTCTGGTCCTGAAATACTCCTGCGGGCTCTCGATTGCCATGTACGTGTCAATCCATCGCCATTCACTTCGTCCGGCTAACTTGCTCGTTCATATTTACTTGTTCCCCGCACATACGAATATGATTTTACTCCTGCGGCTTGATACACTTTCCCCTCTAGACCGAAACCTTGAACATACAAACCTCTTCTCTCACCCAAGCCATCGTTTATAAACTGCTCAACTCTTGGGGCTACGAGGGATTCCAGGCTCACGCCGAACGGGTCTCGACATTCTATCGAGAGAGGCGCGACCTTTTCCAAGCGGCAATGGTGAAACACTTGGGTGGTTACGCGGAATGGACTGTCCCGGAAGCGGGCCTGTTTTTCTGGCGAGTATTTTTCTGATTTATACGCCCAGCAACGCCCTATGCTAACATCTTCTTACCCCTATCCACATTGTCATTATATGTTTTCCCTCTAATGGTGTCCGTAAACTACAGGTTCAAGCTGAAACACGCTGTAAACGGGGAGGATATCGACTCAGAGTCCATCATGCGTACCTGTGCGCTCGACAAAGGCGTCCTCGCTCTTCCAGGGAAATCGTCCCTGCCTAATTGTCCCACGACAGCTTATGTGCGTGCCTCGTTTGGTGTAAGTTCTGCGGAGGAGATGAACGAAGGTTTGAGGAGGGTGCGGGAAGCGATTATAGAGGCCAGTGCTAAGTGAGATAATATGGACCATGAGTCCCCCTTGTCTTTTGTGTTCGGGTTATCCGGAATTTGGGAGTGGAAGAATTTATGGAACTGTTCGAATATGCGCAATATAATCCAGAACAAATAGGATCTAGTCTACCTCAACGAGAGTGTCGCGCGGGGTGAATTAGAGGTCTCACCGCCAAAAGGACTAGACTGCTCCTAGATGTGGCACTTTTGCTTTCTATGGCGGTTGGGATGATGCCACGCTATCCCGTCCTAATCGCGAGCAAGCTCCTCCGGTACTTCAGCCGCTTGGCGCTTCTACTCCCTATAGTCCCCTCTCATCGATGCACGGTGGGATCGTCTGCAAATGGGCCCTGATATAAGAAGTCGAAAAATCGAATTCTAACCCATTTAATGATTTATATCGTTCAGGTCTAGTGGAGTACTCGTGGGAACCAGACGTCGAGATCGGCGGCCTGATCAGTTTGTGGCTCAGGTTCAACATTTTGGACGTGCATTCTCTTGACGACCTGATGCATGTCTCTCTCGTGGCTGCAGCGCAAGGCAAAGCTCAAAGCTTTGCTCAAGAGTCGAGGAGACGAGGACGCAGATGGAGTTGCGCTCGACCGCCTCCTTCATGGGCAGAACGTCATCGGGAAAACATGTAAGTCTCTCGACTGGTGATCAAGGACGAGACAAGCTCATGATAGGCTTAGCCAAGACCATCGAAATCGACACGTTGCGATTCCAGGATAAGGACCTCGCTCTCGTCGGGACCTTGGAATTCGGACAATACGGCGTGGTGAGTGGCTACCAACGTCGTGGATGCGTCGTAGTCATGTGTCGTGGAACAAGATCGATGTGGTCACCTGTCGCCTCGACGGTCGGGTATATGTTCGAAAATCGATAGAAAAGCGTTTTGCGTTTCGCACACGCGATGTATGTCATCAGATGTCGCTCAAACCGTCACGGAACGCTGATTTTGGCAGTAGCAATGCTTCCCGTGTTTCGAACGTGATATCCTACTCAGAGCGCTGAAGTCCGATTCACAATGGGCGCCCCATCTCCTTTGTGCCTTCCAGTCACCGACACACCTGAACCTCGTAATGGATTATGCTGAAGGGGGGTCACTTTGGGATGTGTTGGAGTCGAGCCCTCACAACGGCAGGATGTTCGAGTCTGACCTTCAGTGGTGGATACCACAAATTGTGAGCGCTATTCATTGGTGCCATACGCAAGGCTTTGCCCACCGGTAAGTCGATTCGGCCTCACCCTGCAGGAACTTCTTCTGACGTGGACTAGCGATATTAAACCTCAAAACTTCGTGCTCACACAGGATGCTCACATTCTTCTCATCGATTTTGGCTCGGCTGCGCCTTTGCTACCCCCGGGACCCGACGGAGCCCAACTAATACCAAAGCGCTATTGTCTAGTGCCTTGCGGGACCTGTGACTATATCTCTCCTGAAGTTTTGAAAGCACATGAAGAAGCCCTGGTGGCGTTGGAAATGGACGATGACGAAGGTTTCAGTACTGACCGCTCGCCAGGGGATGATGATGGGTGTGGATACGGTGTTGAGACCGACTGGTGGAGTTTTGGTGCCATGGTGTATGAGATGGCATACGGGTTTACTCCATTTTTTGCAAGTGAAATTCGGCATACGTATCAGAAGATCGTGAACCACGAGGTGAAGTCTAGCTTTCTCCTGTTTGTTCATGACTGATATACTGCTTCATACAGAGAAGCCTTCGCTTTGACGAGTCCATCCCAGTTCCATCGGTCTACAAAGACTTCATTAGCAAGTAAGGATGCTTTATCTCTGCGCGAAATCCTAATTCATGGAAGCAAACAGGCTACTGACATACCCCGAGATTCGCATCGGGAGGCGTAACATCATGGAAATTGCGGATCACCCTTTATTTGAAGCGGTAAACTGGACGAACCTTCATGAGCGTGTGTCAATTGGATCCCCCGCTCGAGTCTCCGACTAATCGATTAAGATCTACAGAGAAAGCACCAGACAGTCTTCATCTTCCTCGGTTCACTTATAGCGAGATGCCTCCTGCACAAACGGAACCCCAGCCTGAAACCAAGTATGAAGAATCATTGTCTCAGGGCTTCGCGTTTTCAGCACTCTTTCAATCATCCCCCGTTGTGGGTTCCTCCACCACCCCCTCTGTGTTGCGACCCACGCCCACGAAGTCTGCTATGCAAGAAAGCCCCTCTGCAGCTTTCATTGGATTTTCCTGGGGCCCAACTAGCGATGCATTCCCTTCATCTCCAGCGACCCTTTCACCTCCGACGCACAATTATACACCCAGCACACCTCAGCCTCCATCCCTCGCGGTACCCTCACATTTTTCCACACTGAAGCCAAGCCCTGGAAACAACCTACCAACAACGCCATTACAACGTTTTAATACATTTAGCACTCCCAATCGACCATACGCCTTTACCCCGTTCCGAACAAATACGCTTCCCCGTACAGGTACAGTTCGGGGCACAGCACAGCGACGCGACTTATCGGATAGAGAGGCGATGAAGCAACTGGTAGATTGTGTGGGCATGAGCGCTAGAAAGAAGGTCCTAGAGAGCGGTCGTAAACCCAAAATCCTTACCAATCCAGCATCCTTGCGAAACGGATATGGGACATTGAGGAAGGAACTAAGGTTCATGGCTGATCCCATCCCGATGCCAGACTACGGCTCTTTTTCCAATTCCTCCCTCTCTACAGCCAACTTGTCTGAAGCCCAGCAGAACAATCATGAGAGCCAAGCCGCAGAGTCCAAGCTCACCTACGCACAAAAAGCTGGACGCCTCGCACCGATCACCATTGATACCTGCGGGTATTCCGGGTCCGAGGCAGATATAACGGACTCTGAGGGACCACCGAGTCCAAGTCCCCGCCCTGGTTCGGCATTGTCGATATCAAGGCGGAGTGCGACGCCGACGATCACAATGACGATGATGACTGGGTCTTCTCTATCGATGAGGAGTACGACGACGCCGACTACGGCCACGATGAGCACGATGTTGACGAGGAAGTCGTCGAGCTCGAGCTTGTTGGTTCCGCTAACGGCGCGGCCGGCAAGTTTTCCTGTGCAGAACACTCAGGTGGAAAAGGGAGTGCATGGGGGGGAGGAGAAGAGGCAAGATTACGCCGAAAATGGAAACTTGGCTGAACAAGGGAGAAGGAATATGAGAGGATTTTCTGGAGAATGGAGTGAGAAGGCGAAAGCCGGAGAGGGACCCCGAGTAATGTGGGGGTTGGATGAAATGGATGAGAGGGCAGAATCTAGGCCAACGCATAGGAGAAGAGAAGGCCAAGAAGGAAATCAGAGGGCGCCCGCTACAGGGGCTGAGTCGTGGGGCACAAATCACTTCGAGAAGTTGGAGAGGAAGTTGGATTTACTCGTTGGGGAGATCGAAGACATAGAAGGACGTTTGACGAAATTGAAACTCACCATTGAACGATAAACATTCTAAAGGGAATATGGAATACACTTCCTCAACTTATCGGGTATACACTGATTTTATTAGATCATTGTGATAGCCCAATTTATTATAATATCTAGGGACCGAGAGAGAGCGCATGATATCGGCGGCAAGGAATCGATATGTCGTATTACATATTTCCGTGGGCACAGGTCTATACTTAACTCTCCAACCAGTCACGAGATAACATGGGATAACTGGGCGTTTCGGATCCCGGGTTGCTTCCCTTGACCTATCATCGTCCCACTTCTGTACCCCCAATGTCAGGGAACACACCCCCAATTAATCGTCTTCCTCCAGAGACTCTCATCGAAATCTTTTCCCTCGTACAGACCAGAGGAGTGGAACTCGTCCGCAAGGAGCCATACCCCTGGAAGCTCTCGCTCGTCTGCAGGTTTTGGCGAGATATCACGTTTAACGCACCGCAGCTATGGGCAACCATTCAGATTCATTTGGACCCAGTTCAAACATCCAGAACCACCACCCGCCACAAGGCCTTGATGACAGCGTGGAATGTGTGTCTAGAGCGGTCGAGGGAATACCCTCTCGTCTTTTCCATACAGGCAAACACAACCCAGACGCTGGCATTCATTCCATCATTCATGTCACAATGTGTTCATCATGTCGGTCATTGGGGGACCGTTGTTTTCGATACCCCGATTGAGGATATTTTACCTTTCATATCTGATCCCAACCTGCAATATCCTCATCTCCGTTCTCTCACCCTCCGCGGCACACCAGCCTCTTTCGAGGGGGACTCGGGTGTTCCCAAAACTGTACTCTTCCAAGAAGCACCCTTACTTTCGAAACTCATTCTCCAGGAATTTCCGTATCGCCTGGTGAAGCTGGGGCTTCCTTGGTCTCAAATAACCGACTTCTCTGCGGACGTGAATGCGGACGAGATTAGCGACCTTCTCGACGTATTACGAGCCATGCCCAACCTTATCTCCTTACGATTCCATAAATATCACAGCGAGGAACAGAATGTTCCGGTTACACGAATCTTGGAGCTTATACATCTGCGGAAACTCAGCTGGTTGACGTACATGGTTAACCATTCCCTATTCTTCAACTCGCTACATGCTCCTCGACTTGAGGAGCTTGTATTTCAGTGTACGGATGGGAATTGGGATAACTCTTTCCAGCAGTTCCTTTGCAGGTCGAGGTGCACGGTCAATTCCATCAGGCTGGAGAAAATCAGCGCAGCGCTCGCGGTCTCGCTTCTCGCTCTCCTTCCAGAGGTTGAAACAGCCACTTTCTCGAATCTCTTGTCCACCAAAGAACTCATACGAGACCTCACCTTTGAGGACTCCAAGCCTCGATGGGTTGGTCCGAATATCAAGAGAATTGTTTTCGAAGACATGCGGACTTTGGGCATTGAAGAACTTGCTTCCATGGTCGAGTCGCGCCTCTGTATTCCCAGTAACCCGAGTACGCGAGGGCGGAGGTTGGAATCCTTGCACATTGTCGTACATAAATACTACGAAGTGCCGGTCCAACCACATCCGTTCTACTCAAATGTGTTCCAGCCCTTGGAACAACGATTTTCGCCCCAAGGTACGATGTCAATCACGTACGAGGAAAAATCGCCATTTGAATGATTGTGACTGTTGGGAGACGGGGGGAATCCAGTAATCTATTTTCTTTGCCCTAGGAATTTGTGTTTGAAGTATGGTTTTGTGCATTTTAAAGGGATTATTTCCCAAGCAAGGGGCGGACGGCAATGCTGGGAAGACAGGCCTCGGGCCGAACGGTGGATGAAGCGCCGATGAGAACCCCGCAACGCGTCGATCAAGCGCGCTGACGTCAACTTCTAGGTGACATAAGCGATCAACAAACGCAACTGATCACGCGACAGCTTGGTCTTTGTCTCTGATCTCACTTCTACTCTCAATGGCGGACAATGACCCCTCGATCAACTCTCTTCCCACAGAGATCCTCTCGGAAATTTTCACCTTTATACAGCCGGAGGGCGTGTTCATTACTGAGCCCACGGACAAGAATTTCACCCCCGAGAATCGAAAATACCCCTGGGTGCTCTCCCTTGTCTGCAGACGATGGCGAGACATTATATTCGCTGCACCATACCTATGGGGGAACATCACTGTTCATCTCGGTGCAGGCCCCAGGTGGCTCGCCGTTTACAGCTCCATGCTGGCAACATTCGAATTATGTTTAGAGCGATCCAAGGAGCACCCTCTCAACCTTTCTGTACTGTCGCATGGGCGCGAGGCGTTCATACTGCCATGCTTTCGTCGTGCCAGCCATTGGAGAAACGTCACCCTTGATTTTCCAATCTATCGACTCTTGCCCATCTTGACCAATCCTGACTTTCGATGTCCCCATCTTCGTTCGCTCAGATTGCTTGAACACAAGCCTGGGATCGGGTTGACTCCGGCGCTGTCTACAACTGAACTATTCACGGATGCACCTCTCCTTTCCAAACTTCACCTCAAATATCACTTTTATCGCCCAACCACCATAATGTTCCCCTGGCCTCAAATCACCGACTTTGCGATAGACACGCAAATAGGCAATGTTAACGGCCTTCTCTCCATTTTGCGGGAGATGCCCAACCTCATCTCGCTACAGTTCCACCAGCCGACTCAGTGGGAAGAGAGTACCCATGCTATTCCACCATTGGAGCTGTCACACTTGCGCAAGCTTTCCTGGGCAGGATCCATGGGTATAGACACCTATTCAGCACTTTTCAACTCAGTTCGTGCTCCTCGCCTGACTGTGATTGAAATCAAGGGTCATCCCAGTACGGATACTTGGATTGGCACTGTCGAACAATTCCTTCGTGAATCGGGGTGCACCATAACTTCCGCTAAACTCGAGGCGATCTATGCGGATGTTATGTCTTCACTTCTCACTATCCTTCCGGACCTTGAAACGATCAATCTCAGTCTAGCCAATTTCAACAAAAGGCTCTTACAAACTCTTACATTCGATGATTCCAAGTCTCAATGGCCCTGTCCAAGGATCAAACGAATTATCCTCAATATGCCAAGTGTCCCGAAGGACATGTGGGCGGATTTTGCGGTCATGCTCGAATCACGCCTCCGTGTTTGTGAGAACCCTCAGGCTTGTGCACTGGCGTCTGTGTACGTTCTCAAACCTACATACGGCTTGCGCTGGGCCTGGAGGGATCAATTATTCATGGCTCCATTTGAATATTTTGGAGAGCGATATCCTCAGTACAAGAAGTCTATCACAATTGGGGACCGATATAACGGTATACATGACCTTTGACTCAAACATGTTTAAAGTACTTCAATATCTTAATGAAGTTGCCGCACACATCGACTGTTGTTGGGTCCGAACATCGCTGCGACCAAAAAGAAGCTGACTAGTTTGGTGGACATCAGGCCACGGGCGCCGGTCGTCAACCTACCGATCACGCCCTAGTCATGGTCACGTGACGGATTAAACTTGCTTCTTGGCCTTCCTCCCGAGCACGAACAACGTCAAATATGGTTTTGGGGGGTTAAATATGCCTTCAACTGCCACCACAAGCAAGCCTGACCCGTACTCCCTCCCCCACTTACAGACTCTCAATGTCGGAGGACACCTCCCTGATCAACCGCTTTCCTGCGGAGACCCTTGCAGAGATATTCTTCTTTGTACAGCCAGACGGGGTATTGATCACCGATATGGAACCGGAGCGCTTGGAGGAAGATACAATCCATGGGAACCCAGGGTACCCCTGGATCCTCTCGCTCGTCTGCAGGCTGTGGCGAGACATTACATTTACCACACCACGACTATGGGGAAGCATTTCAATTTATCTTGGCCCACCTGGGTACGGGGAGGTCACCACAAACTACGTCGCCCTGCTAGCGAGATTCCAAATGGGTTTAAATCGATCCCGGGAGTACCCTCTCACCCTTCACGTGAAGACGCTCTGGCGGGGGCCACTAGCCGCCCTATTGTTCATAACCGAGTGTTTTCAATACACTCTTCGCTGGAGGGATGTTGCTTTCGACGCTTCGAACGAGTTGTTATCCGACCTATCCGACCCCAGTCTTCAATATCCTCAGCTCCGTTCATTCAGACTCATCGGTGACGGAATGCATAAGGTTTCAAACTCGCATGGGAAACTCCTTGCAAATGCACCTCTCCTTTGCGAACTCGGTCTTTACAATGTCCCCTGTCGCATGACTGAGCTAAGGTTCCCTTGGCTTCAGATCACCCACTTTACCATAGAGTCAGGGAAAGATGTGGTTAACAAACTCCTTTGCGTCTTACGAGCTATGCCCAAGCTCGTCTCCCTGCGGTTCCACCAGTTGAATAGCTTGGGAAGCGATAGGCAGGCCATCGAATCATTCAATCGGCCGTTGGAACTTGCGCATTTGCGTAAGCTCTCCTGGTCGACGCACACGCACAACTACTTGGTTTTCTTCAACTCAACCCGTGCTCCTCGCCTAACCGAAATCGAGATCGATTGTGACCAAGATGAGGAAACGACTTGGGTTGGCCCTGTCGAGGAATTCTTCCACCAATCGAACTGCACCATCACTTCCATCAGACTGAATAGAGTGAGCGGACACGTTGCGTCCCTGCTTCTCACTATCCTTCCGGACGTTGAAACCGTCGACATTAGTCTGACCACGATGGACAAAACGCTCCTGCGGTACCTCACATTTGACGACTTGGAGTCTCAGCGGAGGCCCTGTCCGAGGATCAAAAGAATCACCCTTTGCCCGTCCACTGCCCCGACGATCATGTGGGAGGAGTTTGCAACGATGGTTGAATCGCGTCTTCGTGTCCACTGTGAGGAATTGGGTGGGTGCCGACTGGAGTTGCTAGGCATTAAACCTGCATACGTTAAACAACAGTGGATTCCAGGGTATGGGACCCTCGTAGCTCAATTCGACCGCTTGCCGGGGGAGAGTTAACTCGGTATACGAGGTCCCAATACCGTTTCAGGAGGGATGTAATAGCCAGGATGCCATTGGCTGACCGTTGAACATAGCTTGACGTTGGCTCCATGCACAATATAGTTTTTTGTAACCTGGTAGGGCTGGGACACACCCAAAATTGGAGTGATGAATGGCCTCGAGGTTGGCGGGGGAAGGAGTCAAGTCCGTTGAAAGGTACATTGTGGAGAGCGAACGACGGCTGCTCACGTAGCACCCGTCATCCCCCCTTCCACTAGCCCAGACAAGACCGCGGAGACAACTACGGCGACCACACGCTCCCGGCTCGTTCACCACGGAGACAACTATGGTGACCACATGCTCCCGGCTCATCCACCACCCAAAACACGCCAAACGCGACCAGCAACACGCATGGACATGTCATGCAAGCGACGGATCGCATAGGCGATGCCCCTTTCCCTTTTCCATTCTTTCTCTCTCCCCTTCCGTAGTTAAAGAACATATGCTTCAACTTTCGTTACGGAATTTCTCCTCCTATCTCTTCCGTTCCATACTTTTCACTTCCCCATTTAAAAAGTCCACCTCGTAGTATAAAAAACTAGCCAGAAAATTGTATTAGGGGTAGTGGAAAAATACACCCCAGCTCTCTTTCTATCTACTCAAGCCCCTCTCCCTCTCGTTTTCTCGTTCTCGTTCTCGCTCTCGCTTTCATTCTCGTTCTCTCATTCTCTCTCCACCCCCCCCCCTTCTGGGTCAAAAGCTTTGCGACTGACGGACGCAGTCGTGCTCGCCTACCAACCCCACTATCCCTCACTTCAACATGTAACAAAGCATCGAGCGAAACCTTACAGAGGTCCTAAATGCTTTTGATCGCCCTATCGCAAGAAATGCCCCAATTTAACCCCTATTTTGAATTCGAAATAACGTTAACAGTCCTCAGACTTTCTCGGCGTGTTATCAAGATCCTCGCCTCCTGACATGACCATGAAGGCGCGGGGAAGCAACGTTGCACATAACGGTGCTAAGTTTGTTCCTTTCCTCCTACCTCCACTTGTATAACACTCCCAATGGCGGACGACTCTCTCCCTTGGTCGACCGTTTTCCGCCGGAGACGCTCGCGGGGGGGGCCTTTCTTTTTGTGCAGCTTAGTAAGGATATTGACCACCAACTCAGGAAGGAGCCCCTGGAGCGAGAACCCTCTCGCTCGTCTGCAAGCTATGGTGAGATATTACGTTCACCACGCCAGGTCAGACTCGCGCCTGGATTTGCCGCTCGTTCAGTTATTCGTAGTTGCATATGTTCGTCATGTAAGTCACTGGAGGAGCCTGGATTGATACACTGTTGCCCTCTCTATTCGATCCCAATGTTCGGTATACCCCCAGCTCCGTTCACTCCAATTCGGTGATAATAATAATGGACTCCCTGTCAGGCTCCCTTCACTTGAACCTTTTATGGAGGCACCTTTCCTTTGTGAACTCTGCCCCTGGCATCAAATTACTGACTTCTCGATACAAAGAAATTTGGGTGGGATTAGCAACCTCCTCTGCGTCTTGCGAGAGGTACCCAACCTCGCCTCCCTGCGATTCTCTGCAAACGGGGATCTAGCAGAGGACCCTCAAGCTGCCCAGCCATTGAAGCTTACATATGTGCGCAAGCTCTCCTGGTCCGCACGCATGGAAAACAATCCTGCTTTCTTCAATTCTGTTTGTGCTCCTCGGTTGATTGAAATTGATATTGATGGTTCAGATGGGATTTGCGTTGGCTCTGTTAAGCAATTTCTCCATGGCTCTAGATGCACCATCACTTCTGTTAGCTTGGCGGGAGTCAGCGCGCACGTTGTGTCTTCTCTTCTTTCTATCCTTCCCGACGTTGACGCTGTAGACCTCGGGCGAAATCACTCTCGATAAAGAGCTCCTGCGAAGCCTTTCTTTCGACGACCTCGAGCCTCAATGGCGCTGTCCGAGAATCAAGAGTGTTTTCTTGATGATGTTAATGTTGCGCGGCAGGAATTCGTAGCCATTGATTGAATAACGCCTATGTGTTCACGAAGAGGGCTTGCGTGGGTGCCGGCGCCGTATAGAGCTGTCATGGGCCCGTTTGATCTATTGGGAGAACGATTTCCTCAAAATGCTGGGTTTATTACATCTCAGGGTGGGTGGGACTGAGATGCCCGTAGTTACCACTTTCCAGTTTTTTTTTGCACGGGTATAAATAAGAGTCCGAGACGTCTCGCCCAACTTCTGGTTATGTACCGCCCGTTCCCAAAAAGCAACGGATTGAACCATAGCCTTGGATTGGAACAGCATGGCTTGCTGCCGCATACTGAGAGATGGTACAAATGTATACAAATGTATACCCCTTAAAACTTTGAAGATGATAATAACCCTGAGGATGTGGAGTTGCGAGCATTCTTTCGCTCTGAAATGTATAAGAAGAATCCTGATCTATTCTCTGCATTCCTTGGGGGCATCGAGTTGCGTGCTGTCCTCCATGCCGCAGGGGATTATCCGCGCCCTGTAGGCAAAACAAACGTTTTCCTTGACCGGTACCACAGGTTGGGATACTGGAAGGAGGATCGACGAGGTGCTTTCCCATGGGACATGGAGGCATGGCTATATAGGCGTATAGATTTGGATCAAGAGGAAATGGTATGTGCTTAGACCTACCTTCTTGGTTCGTCACCTAACTCCGCTTGATATACCATTGAACGCAGGCTTCCAAATGCAGCGCTCTCTCACTTTGCTCTTCGAACTTGACGCAAGAGGGGAAGGATAGGGAGGAGGCCGTGCCAATGAAGATAACGACAAATTAACGCAGTATTTGATGATCTTTTATAAACCGAGATTTTGTTTTCCGTTTTGTTCTTCAGTGAGAAAATTTCCATCAAAATTGGGGACTCTATGCTAATGTATATCGTCGAGATATGATATCTGCATTTCGGAGAGTCAGTCTTGGTTTCTGCAGAGGATATTATAATGCTCGTAGACAAGATTTCCACCCCCGAGAATCGAAAATACCCCTGGGTCCTCTCCCTTGTCTGCAGACGATGGAGAGACATTACATTTACCACACCACGGCTATGGGAAAGCATTTCGATTTATCTTAACCCACCTGCGTACGGGGAGGTCACCACCAACTACGTCGCCCTGCTAGCGATATTCCAAATGTACTTAAATCGATCCCGGGAGTGCCCCCTCACCCTTCACATGAAGACACTCCGGCAGGGGTCACTAGCCGCCCTCTTGTTCATAAACCAGTGTTTTCAATACACCCTTCGCTGGGCGGATGCTCCTTTCGACGCTTCGAACGAGTTGTTATCCGACCTATCCGACCCCAGTCTTCAATATCTTCAGCTTCGTTCATTCAGTCTCATCGGTGACGGGACGCGCAAGATCTCAAACTCGCATGGGAAACTCTTTGCAAATGCACCTCTCCTTTGCGACCTCGGCCTTGACAACGTTCCTTATCGAATGACTGAGCTAAGGTTCCCTGGCTTCAGATCACCCACTTTACCATAGAGTCAGGGAAAGACGTGGTTAACAAACTCCTTTGCATCTTACGAGCGTCTCCCTGCGGTTCCACCAGTTGAATCGCTTGTGAAACGATAGGCAGGCCATCGAATCATTCAGTCGGCCGTTGGAACTTGCGCATTTGCGTAAGCTCTCCTGGTCGACGCACACGCACAACTACTGGGTTTTCTTCAACCCAGCTCGTGCTCCTCCCCTAGCAAGACGAGGAGCGATTTGGGTTGACCCTGTCGAGGAATTCTTCCACCAATCGAACTGCACCACCACTTCCATCAGACTGAACAGAGTGAGCGGACACGTTGCGTCCCTGCTTCTCACTATCCTTCCGGACGTTGAAACCGTCGACATTAGTCTGACCACGATGGACAAAACGCTCCTGCGGTACCTCACATTTGACGACTTGGAGTCTCAGCGGAGGCCCTGTCCAAGGATCAAGGGAATCACCCTTGACACGTCCACTGCCCCGACGATCATGTGGGAGGAGTTTGCAACGATGGTGGGAATCGCGTCTTCGTGTCCACTGTGGGGAATTGGGTGGGTGCCGGCTGGAGTTGCTAGGCATTAAACCTGCATACGTTAAACAACAGCGGATTCCAGGGAGTGGGACTCTCGTAGCTCAATTCGACCGCTTGCTGGGGAAAAGTTAACTCGGTATACGAGTACCATTCAGGAGGGATGTAATAGTCAAAATGACATAGCCTGACCGTTGAACATAGTTAGATATTGGCTCCATGCACAATATAGTTTTTTGTATCTTGGTGAGGCCGGGGTACACCCAAAATTGGAGTGAATAAAGGGTCGGACCGTCTATTCGAGGGAATCGAACAAGCCCGTTGAACGGTACATGTAACGGAGCATCGAACGAAACATTACGGAGGTCCTAAATACTTTTAATCGCCCTTTCGCAAAGAAATGCCCGAATTTGACTCCTATAGAGATAATTTTGGAAAAATAATAGACCTCAGACTTTCTCGGCGTATTACCAATACCCTTGCCTGCTGACACGAAGACGCGGGAAGCAACATTAAACGTAACGGCGTTGGGCCTTTCTTCTACTTGCGCAACACTCCCAGTGGTGGACGACTCAATCAACCCTTGTTTTTTGTGCAGCATAGTGGAATATTGAGAGCGAGGGTCCGATTGATGGCCATCCAGGATACCCTTGGACCTTGCCACTCATTTGCAAGCTGTGGCGGGACACATATTACATTCACCACACTGGGTCAGACTCGCACCTGGATTTGCTGTTCATTCGGTCATTCGTAATTGCATTTGTTCGTTCACGCCAATCCCTGGAGGAGCCTGGATGCTGAGTTTCCGATTGATACACTGTTGCCCTCTATATTCGATCCCAACATTCGATACTCCCGGCTCCATTCACTCAAGTTCGGTGGTAGTAATAGTGGACTCTCTGTCGGGCTCCCTTCCCTCGGACTCTTCATGGAGGCGCCTCGCCTTTGTGAACTCTGCCCCTGGCATCAAAATACCGACTTTTCCATACAAAGAAATTCATGTGGTATCAGCAACCTCCTCCGCATCTTGCGAGAGACGCCCAACCTTGTCTCTTTCTGAACGTGCAATATCCGTGACTATAGCCAAGATATCAGACAAGGATGTAACAACCATAGACATCATGAGTATGCAATTGCTCAGGACCAGGTAATGATCGTATATTCATATTATACTCATAGTGGTGATAGATATTTTATAGTCACACGCCAGCAATGATCACGACTCCCAAATCCCTCACACATGATCTACCGGCGATCACCGAAGCCGAGGATGCCGAGCTTTCCAACTCCGCTGATGGTAATTGATGGGATGCCACCCCCGAATTTACCGATGAGAACGTCAGCTTAGCCTCTTATTCTCCACTTCAAAATGACAGACGAGCCCTCGATTCATCCGCATGTGGTGGATGGCCCTTGGGCTGGCGTTACCATGAACTTAGACGCTCTCCAGAGCATAGTGTGCCAGGTTTTTCGTGTACCTACCACACAATGTGGACCTCCCGTTGCAATTGGTCTTCAACAGCAAGCGAACTACGCTCGTCTTTACTCTTACAACCTTCCGTTTCGCATTGTCGTCGCTCGTCTAGTAGCGCCTGTGAAGCCAGTTTTCAAAACTGAGAGTGAAGTAGCTGCCATGGACTTTGTGCGAAGTAAGCGACTCTTCCTTTTGACATGGACTCTAATGATGGATGATCATAGCCCGCACTTCACTCCCTGTCCCGAAGGTCTTCGCATATTGCTCGGAAGCAAATAATCCAGTCGGCGCAGAATGGCTCATTATGGAACATGTGCCAGGCGTGGAGTTGGGCAGCATCTGGGATGACCTCCAATTCCCTCAAAAGCAGAGGGTGGCTCTCGATCTCATCGACCTCTACGACCAATTATTCCAGCTCAAGGCGGACGGCTGCGGAGGAATTTATCATAAAGTCAACACAGTGGATGATTCCGACCTCCTAGCCAAGTCGGTTTCTGGCTTATCCGAGATGAGGCACCCCAGGTCGCCGCGATGGACCCCGTTGTCTCCAGAATCTTTACGTGCGTTAAGGGACCACTGCAACCACTCTATCCATGATGCGTACGAGCTCGGACCCCTTCACGATATCTCTCTCATTAACTATCACCTGACGGTCCCTTCTCCTTCTCAAACACTACCCATATTCACGTCAGAGGACTATGTCAAGCTCGTTGCTTTCAATGGCAATCCTCCTGCCAGATCCTATTATGATCTTCCTACCCGCGAAAAATGTGTCGAGCTCTTTCAAAGCATTTACAATTTATACCCGAATTCCACTGTGTTAGGGCCATGGGCGGATGGATCCAACTTCCGCTTTTCGCATGGTGATTTGCATGACGGTAATATTTTTATCGACCCACAATCAGGTGCGATTACTGGCATCATCGACTGGGAATCTGCTGCCTTTCGCCCGCTGTGGGCAGATGTCTGTGGGGTTGGTTGGTTTGAGGAGGATGACCAGCGATTCATAATTGGCTCTGACGACCCTGGAAACTTTGAAGATGATAATAACCCTGAGGATGCGGAATTGCGAGCATTCTTTCGCTCTGAAATGTATAAGAAGAATCCTGATCTATTCTCTGCATTCCTTGGGGGCGTCGAGTTGCGTGCTGTTTTCCATGCCGCAGGGGATTATCCGCGCCCTGTAGGCGAAACAGACATTTTCCTTGGCCGGTACCACAGGTTGGGATACTGGAAGGAGGATCGACGAGGTGCTTTCCCATGGGACATGGAGGCATGGCTACATATGCGTGCGATTTGGATCAAGAAGAAATGGTACGTGGTTAGGCTTACTTTCTTGGGTTCATCACCTAACTCCGCGTGATATCCCATTGAACTCAGGCTTCCGAAAGCGACACCCTCTCACTTCGCTCTTCGAACTTGACACAAGAGGGGAAGGATAAGGATGAGGGTGTTTGATGAAGATAACGACAAACTAACGCAGTATTTGATGGATTTGTTGCACCGATATTTTGTTTTCCCTTTTACTCTCCAGTGGGATTTTTCCATCAATCTTGTGTACTCCATGCTAATGTGCATCGTCTAGATAGGATGTCTGTAGTAATCTCGGTTTCTGTTGCAGAGGATATGCTGTCAGACTGCTAACGAGTAGACGAAACGGCCCAGCCATACACCGGCTATTCTTGGCGTGGGTCTTGAGAGACCAATGTAACGTTTGTGCGAAACTCCCCGCTCACACGTTTAAAGACGGTCTAATTTTGCCCAGCATCGCAACAAACTTCAAAGAACCCTCTGCTTCAATGCCCGGAAGTCGGAGCCAACATCACTGCTGGAAGAAAAAGGAGGGTTGGAAAAAGTCCGGAATCGACTGCACCGAGCATTATTGGGAGTGCTCTGGAACAGGAACACGCACACATCCTTCACAGAAGATTAGGAAAAGATCAAGCTGCGAGTCTAACTGTAGAGACACTTCCGATAATAAATTATACACATGTGGATTGAGGGAACAGTATGAGACGTGTCTCCCTCTGAGTTCCTCAGACACTTATCTCATGTTTGCATTTCTTGCAGTTGACAGTTCGTGGATCACGACGCTGTGATGGGCTCTTGCTACTACTCCCTCAGGCCTTTCAAAGGTTTGCGCAGAACCACATTATCTATTTGATCCCCGTCTTAACGCGTTGAAGGACAGAAAATCTCAACTGGATATGATAGCACTCTTTCCCTATCTCTGACTCTTTTTTCACTGGGGCCCGTTGTGTTTGTTAGTCACTTCCGATTTTTCTACAGCAGGCCCCTGTAAATCCACAAGTAAAGCAATAAGTCGTTAGCTGTTCAATACTTAGCATTCGGAGAGCCCCCTAACTTGTACCACTTTCGCTTGACTACATAAGACCTTTTTTTTTTTTGCAGGGTAGGGCCCCAGGCACGCAGCGCGAGAGCTTGCGCTGATGGGTATCTGTTGCCATCAGCGGAGTTCAAAATTCCCAGCCATCATGGCTTCGGTGATGGCCGGATAAATTACAAGTGAATCTTGTCTGCCCTGACGCTCCTCGTACACTCATTCCTATTCTTACTACCGCTGGCGGATTCCTATTGTCTACCCCCCTACCTGACAACAACAAGTCTAATGCTGCAATTCTACTGGCAATTTTATTTGATCCTTGGCGGACTGACTAGCCTGTCTGGAGTTCTTTCTGCGCTATATCCAACACGACCGGTTGCCGCGACAGTTTTTGTGCCTGGAAGAGAAGAATCTGTGACATGGATTGATAATGGCCGGCTTCCGCGACTACATCAACTTGGGCCTCTGTCAATCAAGCTGTATACGCACCACGACGTAAGTCTCAGTTGCATCCGATAGCGAGGACAAGCAGGATAACGATGATCTCGCGGTTAGGATTACCTCGGTTCGCTGGCTGAAGGTGTCAGTCCGAACTCGTACGGGACTCGAATAACGCTCCCTCGCGACCTCAAGAATGATACCCTCTAGTAAGCACGAGAACTAGGCACTAGAGGTGCGACAGCCTAACGATCTCTGG